>JAUMJL010000386.1:0-600000 GCA_033558185.1 Dromococcyx pavoninus | reverse complement strand
GAAAGCAAAACTGATGTTTGCTCTGAACAGGTTTACTGTGCACTCAGTTTCTTTCCCAGCAGTCACTAAGCAGGATGCTTTTTTCTCCAGAGATTTTGAGGGAATATATGCTAACTCCTCTGAAAATTAGTAACAGATGCAGCAGACGGACAAAAAGCTTTGAATTTCCCAACACCAGGTCTATTTGGTTGTTATGAGAAGAACCAGACCTCAGAAGCTGCTTGTTACCAAGTTTGTCACCTGTGTGACGTGTTTAGAAACACTTGGTAAGGCAGAATCACACATGATCACAGAATGACCTGAGTTGGAAGAGACCCACAAGGATCATCGAGTCCATCTCCTATCTCTGCATAGGACAACCCCAACATTCATAGAATCTTCTGATTGGAAAAGACCTTTGAGATCACCGAGTCCAACCGCACCCTCATCTCCCCATTTTTTAAATATCTCCAGGGATGGTGACTCAACCCCCTCCCTGGGCAGCTGTTCCAGTGCCTGACCACCCTTTCAGTAAAGAAATTCTTCCTGATATCCAGTCTGAACCTCCCCTGGTGCAGCCTATGGCCATTTCCCTTTGTCCTGTCACTGTCACTTGTGAGAAGAGATCAACACTTGCTCTGCCACAGCCTCCTTTCAGGCAGCCATAGACAGTGATGAGGTCTCCTAAGACACACTGATGTGTAAATAAACACTGAGAACAATATAAATCCTGTATTATAGGGCATCTAAAGAGTTTTAGTTAATTAGGTAGAAACAGGGCAGAGTAATCACTGGTAATTACCTACCACAGGCAGAATTAGCTTTATTTCACCTCAGCTCAGATGTGCACTTAGAGCTGCAGAATATCCCTGCAGACAGTCTTCACCCCTCCTGCTGCCCTGAGGACCTCCCTGTCCTTGGTCAGTGGCATCAGGGACCCCAATCACCTGAGGAGGAGCAGCTGGAGTGACCTGTCCCCAGGCACAGGAGACACCGCTATCTGTGTAAGTACCTGAGCCTGCTCTCCAGGCCATCCACCAACACGAGGTTTCCTGCCTGAGCAGGAGATGAACAGCTCTGAGCTCTCTCCAGCTTCCCAGGGATCATTAGCAGGGTGTGCAGTGTGATCCCCTCTTGAGGGGGATGTCTGCTGTGTCCTGTAAGCATTACAGGGCCCATGCAGGGGACAATTAAGTCACAGAGACTGGAGAAGCCCAAAGGCATCTTAGGCTTCATGTAGAGATAGCAGGAACACACTTGTTCTTCTGTGTCCCATTACTGGCAGTGACACAGAAAACACATTGCTGTTTTCACTATCATTTTCCATGTGTGCCTTGTGCTCCAGTTATATGACAATTTTCACCAGCTTGAGGTGTTTGTGCTCTAGGAGGCTTCACCACACAGATGGGCCCTAGTGTGGAGGGTGGGTATCTGGGGAGACTGTGATGATGAGAAACGTCTCCAAAGTGAGAGTCTACATGTTCCTTGATCTCACCAAGTACAGCCATCCACAGAATCACAGAATGATTTGGGTTAGAAGGGACCTTTAAAGACCATCCAGTGCACACACTGCCACCCCTCCCAAGTGTTCTGTTATGGCCACACAGTGGCTGTGTTAGCTGCTGGTCACTGTACCATACACATATCTTCTGACAAACAGTGCCTGGTGACTCAGAATGAAAAAGGTTTATACCAGATCCTTAAATTCTTGTAATGGTGCTGAGGAAATGCTTACCAGCACACGATTACCACTGTGAATGTGTCCAGTCTGTGATAACAAGTGGACCCTCCCGTACCTTTCCTGCCCTGCTGCTCTTTGCCTGGTGGAACTTCTGATGTGACACACTTTGCTGCCTCAGTGACCTCCACAGTTCTCTGACTCTGCCTGCACGTGAAGCTGTTCTTCAAAGACTGAAAGCTACTGAAGCCGAGGATATTTCCAAATGACATATTTGAGATGCAATCTTCTGGAACTGGTGTTCTGGAGGGATATGCTTTGACAAGCTGCATGGAATTAACTGTTTCCAACGATGTAGTGAGATCAAGGATTCATTCCCAGCAGTCCACTCAAGAGAAGGTGGTTTTCAGGACTGGAGGAAAATTTCTGTTTCTTAGGACAAGATGTGGAGCTGCATTTACCTTCTCTCCTTAGCTTTGAGCAATTGTCTATTTCGGATGGATAGAGAGAACTTCTATATTAAAACCACAGAAATGCTTTTGTGAAGGAATATCTGGAGTTCTTTAGTTCAGTCTCCCACTTCATGACCAAGCTTGTCAGATCAGTCATGGCTTTTGATTAGCTGAGTTTTTCGAACAGAGGCTCCACAACCTCTCTGGACAGCCTGTGCCATTTCTGCATTACCAAATTGTCAAGATTTTTCCTGATGTCCAACTAGAAACTTCCAAGCAAGTGGTCGTTGCCCCTTCTTACGTTGTCTGTTACTCGTGAGAAAGCTTGGTGCGTTGTCTTTGTAACTGCCTCTCGTGTATCTTAGCCCTTTCATCCTCAGACTAACCATGCTCTCATGCTCTCTTCATAGCACAAGTTTTCTAGACACTTGCCAGCCTTGCTAGCCTTCTGCTGGACCTTCTCCCCTTAGTTTGAACTGGGGACCCTAAAACTGGACAAGTGATTTCAGATGGGGACTCACCAGTGTGATGCAAAAGGGATGATAGCTTCCTACAATCAGCTGATCACACTTCTAGCACCACTTGGTACTCGGTTTGCTCTGTTTGCAGTGAGTGCACTCATTCATATCCACCATAACCTCAAAGCTCTTGTTGGAGAGCAGTCTGCTCTAGTTAGAGGAGCAGAAGGCCTGAGTGTAGTTCCTAAGGGCAAAGGCTGGGGATTGCTAGACTACAGTAGAAGATTCTTTTTCCTGCTTCAAAACCTCCTGCCCTACAGGTGTGTTCTTGTGTTTCCAGTTCATGAACTTGACAACTCTGAACACGCATGAGAGGGAGGTTCCCAGTAGTCAACACAAGCAGCCCATAGATTCTTCCACCTCCCCTCTCCAGTCTGTCCTGCCTAGCTAACAAATGCCTCCTCACTCCTTGTCTCACAGCTAACCACAGGGATCAGGAGAAGAAATTACACATCTTAAGGGCTGACAGAAAGGGAGGCTCTGCCTGATCTGTCTCAAGAAGGACCGATCTATCTTCAGCTCAGCTGAATCCTTTCTCCGCCATGGGGGACGTGCACATTGCCAACCCTGCATTGCTGTGCAGGGCAGTCAGTATCCAGAGACAGCTTTCAGTCTGCCTCTTCTCTTCTAACTCTGTTGTGGTTGCTTCTGGTCCCAGTGGAGTCCAGCCCTGCAGAGATGGAAACAGGATCAGACAGAAAAATTAAAGGCTGGCAGGAAATGAATTCTTCTTTTTGTGTTGAGGCACTTGAACTTCTTTCAACAGATCCACTCCTGGACAGGTTTTTCCTTGGGTGCACCTGTACACGGGAAACAGGGAAGAGTTTTTTTACTGGGATCAAGAGAGTTAAATTACAGTGTCACCTGAATCACCTACTTCAGATTAGAGACTGTTTCTTTGTAAGAAGCCGCTATGTCCCTGTCCTGTAAGTGATACCTGGTGGGGATAGATAAGATTCATAAATTAAAACAAATCCAAAGCAGGTGCTCCGTAGATTAGAATTCTTTTCAGGGATGCTTGTGCCAGCTGAACAAACACTTTTCTTCTCATGAGGTTTATGCCATGCACTAAAACACTGTATGCTGGTTTGTTCTCCCAAACTTTTTTGCATTTTCTCCTGCTTCCTCTTCCAGTCTCCACAAATTCACTCCAAGTGCCTTTCCCCTATAGACATTCACTCTGTGTCCATATGTGCTCACATGCTGTTACAGCTGCCATGGCTTTAGCTCATAATTTTCTTCAAAAAGATATTTTAAAAACAACTCCTGAAAACATTGAATGAGAAGTTCTTGCTTTCTGCATTTTATTTAGTTAATGCAAAAGAAGGAAGAAAGGAATTTAGTGTTTTAAAGTGAAAGTAGTCAATGTTTTAACATCTTATCATCTTGTTCTTACTGTCTGAAAGAGGTTCTTTACCACTGGCTCTTCCCAAGGAGTTGCTATAATATTTGTTATTCGATATTGCCTTTCAATTTGAATGGCATCAGACTGTTTAATGCTGAATTCATTCAAGTTCTTTCATCCCTGCTGGTCTAAGCTACCAGGACTATTTTTGCATTACAGTGCATCTGACAGAAAAGTAAGCAAACACACTTGGTGTCATCTAGAAATGCTGCTCCGTGGTGAAGGTATTTTTTTTAATGCAAAGTATGCAAGTTTTAGCTGAACTCAGAATGCAAATTGCTCTTAGGATGAGGGCTGTGTTTCCATACACAACATACAGGAGAATTTTGCTAGATTTTAATAATCCTTCAGGCTCCTGTTTGAGTGCCTTGGAGTGCCTTTCAGGGACTCCACTCCAAGATATCAAGCGAAGTCCACGTAACTATGGTTATATTATACTAACTTTGGGGTTTGTACTGATACTGAGATACTAATACAGAGCTATTAATGTATATATAGGTCAATAGTTCTCATGAGCATGGAAATTCAAATTAGGGATCCACTGTAACAATATTTTCTTCTTCTCTGAATTTAAACCAAAGTATATATTCACAGTGTGGGTTTGTGTATGCCCACAGAAACTCTCAGCCAAATAGGACCTCCTCCAACGCTTGATGCAGGGTTAGATGGGACAGTGTGTCCTGCAGCCCCTGGGCAATCAGTCAGCATTCTCAGTCTTTGGAGGATGTGAATTTCTGCTGTTTTCTGAGTTCTCTTGTCTAAATCACATATCATTCCTCTCTGTATGCAAGGCTGCTTTCCCTCCTAAGGAGGTGACCACAGACGTAGCAAGCCTGGACTGTCAGAGCCAAGGTCTGCACTCTCAGACCAAAGAGAAGAGATTGGCAGAAATCGTTTTCACTGTTGACTCTGAGGACAGGCTACCTGCTCCTTCCAATCTCAATGGAATAGCTCTAGAGCCACCATTCCTTTGTGACAAGGAGTGTGGTGATTCTTTCTGGTGAGAGGAAAGCTGTCCCGTTCAGACCTTCAAGATCACGATGTTAGTTCTGCTACTGAATGGGGTCACAAGCTCCTCCCTCTCAGCCTTCAGGTTGCCCATTTCCACATGGCTGCTATGGCTCTGTGTTGAAAGCAGCTTCAGTCAGAGTGGGTTACAACCAGATCCTGCTGGCTGCTAGTCCTACCATCTAGATCCTCCTCTGAGGATCAAGCAGAAACTAGCTTCAGTGAACTGGATAACCCAATATTTGAGCTAGTAAAGACCAAGTCCCTGAAATAGATGGCAAATGGTTTAACCTCTAAGACAGCATATGTATCCTTGTTACCATGGATGTTATATTGAACCTATAGGCACCTCACCCTGTTTGTGCAAAGCAAAGAGCTTACTGGGGCAATGCAGAGACTCCTCAGTATAGCAGAGATACAGAGCTACTGAAGAGGGTTCAGCAGAAGGACATTAGGATGACTGAGGGACTGGAGCATCTCTTCTATGAGGAAAGGCTGAGAGAACAGGAACTGTTCAGCCTGGAGAAGAGAAGGCTCAGGGGGATCTCATTAATGTATATAAATACCTAAGGGGAGGGTGCACACAGGATAGATTAAGGCTCTTGTCTGTATTGTGCTATGACGGGACCAGAGGCAATGTACACAAAATGACACACAGGAGGCTCCCTCTGAACATCAGAAAACAAGTTTTCACTGTGAGGGTTTCAGATCTCTGGCACAGATTTCCTGGAGCCATTGTGGAGTCTCCATCCCTAGAGAAGCCATCTGGATAAAACCTTCTCCTTCATTGCTATGCCCGGTTTCACAACCCTTTTCTGAGATTTGGACCAATTTAAAAGAAGACTACAGGTTTCTAACTCTAGCTTATTGGGACCTCCTGATGCTAAATTCAGTCCTCAAAATACAGCTGAGTTATTGTCCACACCTGAAAACAGCTCAGCTTACTGGCCACTTCCCTTTCAGAATAGACCTTCCCTTGGCAGACTGCATGCCAAGAGCTGCCTGGCCATGTGCTTCCCTCCTGCTGGTTACACAGCTGGGTCTGCATCCTAGACAACACAGCAGCCAAAGGACAGAAGAAAAAAACCTGAGAAGATTGGCTTTGGCATTGACTGCTGGGCAATCAAAGATTTTCAGTCCCCGCAGTCAGGTGATCTAACCTAGCATACTCAGCTGGACTCTCCATATAGTCCCTGGTGCACCTAGAGGGCTCTTTGTCCCAGCTATTTAATACTTGATGCTGCCAGAGGATGCTTCCTTTACACTGCAGGTATTACAGCTTCCCTGGGAATGGCAGACTGGAGCTTCCTCCCCAACCCAAGGGGATAAACCCCTCAGCTCTCATGCCCTGGGAGAGGTCTCAGCCATCCCTTGCTCTTCTAAACCCCAGGCTCTAAGCTACCAAGACCTTTCTGTCCCCTCCTTGGTCAGGACTGGTAGCCACTGGACTGCTGGCACTCCTGGGTGCTGGGGACTCAGCTGCAAGGGCCTCTCAGAGCTACACCCCATGCTGGGGAGCACAGTTGTGCTCTGGTTCCTGCTGACAGGAGATGACCCTTGGTCCCCAGTCCCCGGAGAGGCAGGATTCAGATGCACCTTGCACTCACTGTTTCCCACTGGGTGGCTCTGGGATCTTCTTAGGCAGGGGCAGGATGTTTCCATCAGCTTCCCTATGTCCTGCACTTGGATCCCAGTGGGGAGATCTGGATTTGGGCTCCACAAAGTGGGTACCATAGTGCTGCAGTCCTCCTTGGAATGGGCTTCAGAAGCACAGAACATTGCCTGATGCTGGATGTTATGTCAGACTCATGCACCATTTTTCTAACTACCCGTGTGTTATACACTGAGCAGTTTTAATAACCAAAATGCCAATGACCTGGTAAGAATGTGTTTAAATCTGACAGAATGTAAAGCAGTTTGGGTGACTGTGCCCTTTTCCTAAAATTAGATCATTCTCTCTCCAGGACTAGAAGCAAATTCTCCTTTCCCTGGTTCTGTCAGCATCATACAGGTTACCTGCCACCTCAAATCTCTGGTAAGGGTATCAGTGTGGTTTTTTGAACTGCAAAAATATGTAAATGTGTAAGATATCTGTGATGAAATGAAAGTGCTGGACTGAGGATGTTATTGCATGTAGAGCATCTGGCACTGCATGCTGAGGTGATGTGTTTGTGAGTGTGTCCAGTTATTTGTATAGGCATGCCTGACTAGAGAATATTTCTATCAGTTGTAGATAGGAAATAAAACTGTGGGGGTCATTCCTACATCAGAGTTTTCTTTCCTAGGGTTATAGGTGTCAGAACACCTAGTTAAGCTAAGAGCAAAAGGAGGGAGCATCTCTTGCTCACTGGCACTGATCTGCAGAACAGAAGTCTCAGCAGGTATAAATCTGCCCATAGAGCAAGGTGGTGCACAACACGATCTCCCACTTCTTTTCAACCTGAAGTGTGTACAGAGGGCTCACACGCACTCTTCCTGATATCCCTAAAGCTGCCTCACGTGTGTGTCAGAAGCACCAGCTTAAAAGAGCAGGTAGAACCCAGCCTCTCACTCCTGTGGTGTTTTACCATCCTGCTGTGCCTGTAAAGCTCATGAACTGTCACACATCTGCACTTCTGCTTTCAGGATTTCACAAATGCTGAAAGCTTTTAATAATACTAATTTATCTTTTAACATCCTCTTTTATCTATTGTGCTGGGATATCTGGGGTGCAGACATACCAAGCAATCCACCCTGGGTCATACAGTGAGTCGGTGGGAAAGCCAGCAATAGAATCCATAAGTCCTGCATCCAAGTTCTCTAAGTGCCTTGACTAGTCCAGATTCCCTCCTTAACACCCTTGTCAAATTGTTTTTAGGAGATGTATTCATATAGTCAGTAAGACATCAAAATTTTCTAATTATATCTAGTCATGTCAAATGACAATTATGCCCTTAGTTCAGTTTGCCAGACAATGCTTTACCAAAGAGGGTTTGCCAAAAATGTTTTGACCGAAGAAAGAGTAGGCATCTGTAGCATCTGCAGACTGGATCATATAAAACGCCCCGTGACAAGGCTGCCCTGTCCCCAGGGAAAGCTCCAAGGTAAGTGCATGGGGTCTGCAGGCTTGCAGGGAGGGGATGGTACCCTTGTGTGCCACGACATTCCTGCTGCCTCCAGCGCTCGTTTCTAGGAGGGGACTCCCATTTCTCAGTTTTTAACTCTGCTTTCAAGGCACCTGCACATTTCCACTCTGGATTCCTGTGCAGCAGCAAGTAGGGAACTGTCGTTTCTCTTTTACAGCACTGACCAGCTGCCAGCCTGCATCTGGAGTGACAGGAGGTAAGAACCAGATTTATTCACTTTTGGGGGCAGAGAAAGATCCTTTTGGGTGGGTTTTCTGAAAGGGTCACTGTTGTACCCACAGTAGAAGGTGGTGGAGTGCCCAAGGTATTCAAGTGGGTGTGTTTGAAGTCTCGGGCCACTAATGGCAGAGCACAAAATCCCCATGGGGAAATTCTTCACTTCTGTTCCACTGACCCAACAGGGAGCCAGGTGTGCTGGCTCCCCACCTTTGCACTTGCAGCAGTAGAACCAGACCAAGATGAGCACTGCAGGGAAAAGTGCAAAATTCTGCATTCTACCTTAGAAATATGGATTAATAAATCATCTGAGCACAAAGACCTTCTAACTGCCTTTGTAAAATGCCAGAGGTCTCCAAGATACCCACTTGCTTACTCCAGACAGAAAAATAATTATTGCATAATGAAAAAAGAGGGAATAAATTTTAGTAATGAAGTGAGAGAATTTGCAAGTGTAGTTGGATAGGTGTAGCTACCTACGTGTTTAATAAAGAATCTGAAGGAAAATGAATTTTTAAATTTTGAGAACTCACATCTTCCTTGATCTTTTTCACGTAAGTGTTTATTTGGGATCTTAATAAAGGATTGTCAATTCTGATTTCAATGTTTGGATTTCATTTCACCCAAGTAAGAACTTTAGGACTGAAATGATTTAGATAATGTACTGAAGAATGACAAATGCATATAACAAATTAAATTATAGTAGGCTATTAAAAGGTCGCAAAGCCTGCCCTTTTCTTTCATTAGCAAAGTTCATTAATTACCCACTGCCTTTCTGTTACCATTACATTTAATAAGTAAACGCCCCACAGGTTCAATGTTTTCCAAGACTGTATGTCACCCAAACTACAGTTTTACAGAAATGTTACTTCACTGTTCATCCTTTTAACAAAAGTTCCTAACTATTTTCCACCCTGTTCAGTAAATTCACTCTTATCCACAGACATGGTATTCTCATGGAACCAAACTCACAGTTCTGAAAGGTTGTTGGAACTTGCTCTCCTAGACATTTGAAAACCTAGACTACATCAATGAAAACCTCTTATTGTTTCAAGTCAACCTAAAATTTAAGGCTCTACTTAGTTCATGTTAGATGTTACAAATACTCAGAGTGTGAAGGGAAACCAACACATAGGATAAAATTTATTTCTGATCTTATAGAATAGACATAAATAATCAGTGCCGTGTTGTTCCTCCCCATTAGACTTCTCTGAAGACATCCCTTCAGTAAAGTGCAGCCATGGCCTCTGCAGACTCTGAGATGGCTGTTTTTGGGGAGGCTGCTCCCTACCTCCGGAAGTCAGAGAAGGAAAGAATTGCGGCCCAGAATAAGCCTTTTGATGCCAAGACATCCGTCTTTGTGGCCCATCCTAAAGAATCCTTTGTGAAGGGGACAATCCAGAGCAGGGAATCAGGGAAGGTCACCGTCAAGACTGAAGCTGGAGAGGTGAGTGAAACATCACGGCTGAGGGACATAACTTGAGTCCACTCTGAACTTTTAGCTAACATACATGGAACGTCCATTTCCTGGCAGACCCTGACCGTGAAGGACGATCAAGTCTTCCAAATGAACCCTCCCAAGTACGATAAAATCGAGGACATGGCCATGATGACCCACCTCCACGAACCCGCTGTGCTGTACAACCTCAAAGAGCGTTACGCAGCCTGGATGATCTACGTAAGTCCCAGCAGCAGCCTTCCTTTGGGGAGCTGGGAGGAACTGCTCTGCCAGGCTGAGCACAAGCCAACGTGCTGTCTCCCTCCTTGCAGACCTACTCGGGGCTCTTCTGTGTCACTGTCAACCCCTACAAGTGGCTGCCGGTGTACAACCCGGAGGTGGTGTTGGCCTACCGAGGCAAGAAGCGCCAGGAGGCCCCTCCACACATCTTCTCCATCTCTGACAATGCCTATCAGTTCATGCTGACTGGTGAGTGCTTGACCTCACTCACACCAATCTAAATAAAACAGGCCAACTGATCTCACTGCAGAATGTGACAATTCAGCTAAAACAGCAGAGATGTTTATCTGAGAACTTGATCGAGTTATGCAGGAATTATTTTCCAGTGGAAGTGACCTGGAAAAATGCATGGACTCAGCACTGTGTATTATTTGCACTTTATTGTATGAAATTCTACACTCTCCCACTGCAGACATACTGCTTGAATTTGTCTGCTACTTTTTCCTCTGATGGGAAAGAAATAATTATTATTCAATATAATCCTCTACTTTGAATCCAGATAGGCAGTGTGATTAAATTTCTTGATGAGAACTGTGTGAAGGGCAAGCAGGTACACAGCTTGTCTGAGGATCACAGGCCTCTGACAGCTCTAAGCACCCATTTCAGCTTATAGTTTCTACTGTTGGAACCAGGAAGTGGTTTTCTGAAGAAGCTCAAAATTCCACTTCCAGCTTTGCTTCTTATTCAGCTCAGGGTTACCCAGGTCAGCTGCTAACGCTGTCTTTCATTCTCCCTTTTCCACAGATCGCGAGAACCAGTCGATCCTGATCACGTATGTACATCCCTGCTCAGGTCCCTGCAGGGCTGCCCGGTGCCAGGGGACCTCCTGCCTGACCACACGCTCTCTGCTTCTCTCTTTGCTTTGGCAGCGGAGAATCCGGTGCAGGGAAGACTGTGAACACCAAGCGTGTCATCCAGTACTTTGCAACAATTGCAGCGAGTGGGGAGAAGAAGAAGGAGGAGCAGTCTGGCAAAATGCAGGTAAATAAATTGATGTTGGATTGAATCAATTTTTGGAAATGATCACCAGCAATAATTATTGTCCTGCAGGGAACACTTGAGGATCAAATCATCAGTGCCAACCCTCTGCTGGAGGCCTTTGGAAATGCCAAGACTGTGAGGAATGACAACTCCTCACGCTTTGTAAGTTCTTGCTTTGACAAAATCTCTCCTCAATGTAACAATAGGGATGTGTTAGTGTCATTCTCACATAAGGAGATGGTGATGAAATGCATCCAGGCTGAAATGCTGCTTTTTCTCCTTAACAGGGCAAATTCATCAGAATCCACTTTGGGGCCACAGGCAAACTGGCTTCTGCAGACATTGAAACTTGTAAGAGGCTCCCCTGACCTGATCCCATTCCTTCCTGAAATCCCACCTTCATTTGTGTTCTTGTGCCTAATTCTTTCCACCTTCCTTGCCAGATCTGCTGGAGAAGTCCAGAGTCACTTTCCAGCTCAAGGCGGAAAGAAGCTACCACATATTTTATCAGATCTGCTCCAACAAGAAGCCAGAGCTAATTGGTAGGAACGATCAATATGTCTTTTCAAGGATGATCACTGACCAACATCTAACTGTATTACAGAACCAGTGACGTTTAACCCATGAGCCCATTTGTTTTCAGAAATGCTTCTCATCACCACGAACCCGTATGACTACCCTTTTGTCAGTCAGGGTGAGATCACTGTTCCCAGCATTGATGACAAGGAGGAGTTGATGGCTACAGATGTAAGTAACTTACAAAACAGGTCAACAGGCACAGGTCATGCATCTCCCACTATGCAAATATTTCACTTTGCTAATTGTATTATCAGAGTGCCATTGACATCCTCGGCTTCAGCCCTGATGAGAAGACAGCCATCTACAAGCTGACAGGGGCTGTCATGCACTACGGCAACCTGAAGTTCAAGCAGAAACCACGAGAGGAGCAGGCAGAGCCAGATGGCACAGAAGGTATTATCAAACTCAATAATTAACCCTTCCGTAAGGTCCTGTGGATATGAAAGACAGCAAAGGTTGTACTTTGTTTCCCAAGGAAAACAGTAAACCATAAAAAACCCTGTCCCTTGTCCTCTTCTCAGTACATCAAGTTTCCTGACCTCAGGATTTTTTTTATCTTCTGCTATGAACCACTAATGGTTTATACTGTCCTTTAGTCCCTTCCAGGAAGTCAGGAGAGGTGGATGTCCTTCCTGTAACATGATTAGTCATACTTTTGTTGGAATATGGTTTGCAATTGTGAAACAGCCATATGGTTCAGCTCTAATAGGATTGAGAACTGTGTTCCCATTCACCCTCACCTGTCAGATGCTCAGGGAACTCTGATGTGAGAGGTGTATTTGATTCCTCTCCTTTTTTTTTCACACAAGACCTACAACCCAGGTCTCCATTTCTCTGGGCAATGGCTTCTCTTGCTAAGAGACTAGGCAGCAGGTGGGAAGTACCTTAGGTAAAAGGATGAAACCCAGTGAGTTTTACTGCACATCAGAAACCAAAGCTCAGAGAGGGTTTGTAGACTCTGGATGTGGAACAGAGATAACCTCTCTGCATTCCACCTTTGATATGGGTGGTTTTGATCACCTGAATGCAGCAGTACCTGACTATTGTCACTGAAGGTCGTAAGCTACCCATGTACTACAAATATTCCAACTAGCGAGCTGCAGCTTTCAATTTTGTGCCAGGAGATTTTTGAAAACATCATTACTTTCTACACACTTTAGTGAAGGTTTTCAAACAAATTCTTTTAGAAAAGCTCAATATGCATAATGATGACATTGATGTTATCAGGATTTCCTGCATGAGAGTCTATTGAAAGTTTTCAAAGAACAGCAATGTGAACCCTGAAGCCTTTAGAGAATAATCCAGGATTGAAAGTCCGTGTGATGATAAATTATTTCTTTTCCTCTTTCATTTTAGTTGCTGACAAGGCTGCCTACCTTATGGGTCTGAATTCAGCTGACATGCTCAAGGCATTGTGCTACCCCCGAGTCAAGGTGGGGAATGAATATGTGACCAAAGGTCAGACTGCACAGCAGGTGAGAATCTTGTGGTAACTTGTAACCATATTTTGAAGTAAGATTTTTTGATTCTGCTGTGCTCTGTATGGTAATTCCATGCTTTTCTTATAGGTGCACAATGCAGTTGGAGCTCTTGCAAAAGCTGTCTATGAGAGGATGTTCTTGTGGATGGTTGTTCGCATCAACCAACAGTTGGATACCAAGCAACCCAGACAGTACTTCATTGGTGTCCTGGACATCGCTGGCTTCGAGATCTTTGATGTAAGGAACAGAGATTTAGTAAGAGCTATTTGGAAGTGACAGCTGGGTGTTATGATCACTCTGAGACATGCTTTTAAAGAAGATGTAATATCATCACATAATTACTGGCAGCTGTTTGCCTTTTTTTGTCATGACATAAAAAAGTGACCCTTCAAAGGACTTGTCTTGTTTCAAGATGTGCAAACTCAGAAGCACAGAATGGTTCAATCTGAGAAATGTCTTCATTTAAATGATCAAGGACAAGACAGTATAAAAATGTGCATGTCAATGTAGGCCTAAGCTCATTTTTTTTCTCCCAGTAATTTGGTCTCAGATTACAGAAGAAATATATTTTAACTTCACATTTTTATCAACCAAAAAATTTCTTGTGGACAATTAATTGGATGCAATTTTGTTACGCAGACATAAAGCAGACTGAAGAAAAGCAGACTTGGCAATGAAGCCAAGATAACTGAGGTTTTGCAATTATTGCTGAGCCTTGAAAATATGGGTCTTTCTTATTTTACTTCTAGTTTAACAGCTTTGAGCAGCTGTGCATCAACTTCACCAATGAGAAACTGCAACAGTTCTTCAACCACCACATGTTCGTGCTGGAGCAGGAGGAGTACAAGAAGGAGGGAATTGAATGGACTTTCATTGACTTTGGGATGGACCTGGCTGCCTGCATTGAGCTCATTGAGAAGGTATTCTTTCTGTTCAAATGCATTGCATGTGTGGAAATTCTGCAGTTCTGGTCTCTTCTTTCAAAGGGATCTTCTATGTTCATGTCCAAATATTCAGCTTTTTTTATTCAAAATAACTTTCCCTGTAGTTTATTTTTTAATGTCACATCAGACATGAGGAAATTTCACACAGCTTTGTGGCTCCAAGTCCCTACCAATCTCTTTCCAAGTCCCAAAGTTAACCTTTCATTAAGAGTGTTCTTCCAAAACAGCTAGAGTCAAATTCCAGGTTGGTGTGTTCTCCTCACCTCGCAGCTCTAAA
Source organism: Dromococcyx pavoninus (assembly GCA_033558185.1). NCBI lineage: Eukaryota > Metazoa > Chordata > Aves > Cuculiformes > Neomorphidae > Dromococcyx > Dromococcyx pavoninus. Next base: position 585,619 of record JAUMJL010000386.1, on the reverse strand, counting down.
CAGAATAGCTGTAACTTGTAGTATTGATAGAGGAGATGGATGTACCTAACAGTTAGCACACAGTCACAGTTACACGTGCATCCTTCCACTGACTATGAGAAGGTACTTGCACTGCAAAGGAGATGAAAAGTTCAGTGGCTGACAGAATGATGAGTAGTTAGAATCATAGAATCACGGAACACAGGTTTGAAGACAACTGTGGCGATCACTCATTTCAACCCTTTTGGTCAAGAAAGGGTCAGCTAGAGCAGGTTGATCAGGACCAGGTCCAGTTGGATTTTGTATATATACAAGAGTGGACACACCACGCATACCCTGGGGAACACGTTCCAAGTTTTGACAACCCTCATAGTAAAGAAGCTTTTTTCTTCTGTTTAAATATAGTTTTTTGTATTTCAATATGTGCCTGTTCCATCTTGTCCTGTCACTGGACACCACAGAGAACCCTCCAGCTCTGTCTATTTATCCCATCCCATTAGGTATTTATACATAATAGTATCTCCCAAAGCCTTCTCTCTTCCAGGCTGACCAATGTCATGTCTCTGAGCTTCTCCTTCCAGTCATTTAAATATCTTCATGGCCAGTCACTGGGCTCAATCTACTATGTCCCCCTTACTATTGTACTGGGGAACTAAAAACTGGACACAGCACTCCAGATGTTTCTCATTAGAGCTGAACAGAGGGAAAGGATCATCTCTCTTGAGCTGCTGGCAACATTGTTAGTGCAGCCAGAATTAGTTGGTTGACTTTGTCGCAAGGGTGTGTTATTGGCTCATGTTCAATTTGTCTAAGACATTTGTGTGTGCTTTGAGTCCCTCTGGACAGGAAGGTAGTGCTCTGATTTTATAAAGCATGTTCTCAACACAAACTAAATTAATTTCCATTGATCTTTAGTGTTAAAAAAAAATCTATCTGATCTCACTTTCTAGCAGAAAAGGTAATTGAATAATAATCTTTTCTGATATGTCTCTCAGTCTGTGTTTCACTACTCTGTCTGGTTAAAAGTCATTATTGCCCAGAAAACTAAATTACAATCTATCTCCCTTGTGCATTTCTCCCAGCCCATGGGCATCTTCTCCATCCTGGAAGAGGAGTGCATGTTCCCCAAGGCAACTGACACCTCTTTCAAGAACAAGCTCTATGACCAGCACCTGGGCAAGTCCAGCAACTTCCAGAAGCCCAAGCCTACCAAAGGCAAGGTTGAGGCTCACTTCTCCCTGGTGCACTACGCTGGCACAGTGGACTACAACATCACTGGGTGGCTGGAGAAGAACAAGGACCCCCTGAATGAAACTGTCATTGGGTTGTACCAGAAATCATCACTGAAAACATTGGCCTTACTCTTTGCCAACTATGGTGGAGCGGAAGCAGGTTGGTTCTCTGAATTCCTTATTTTCACTGTTGGACAGCTTACAAAAAGGGATCACAAAGGCAGAAACAAAAATCTAAAACCTGTTTTATTTCTTTCTAATTTTGCAGATGCCAGTGCTGGCAAGAAAGGAAGCAAGAAGAAGGGTTCTTCCTTCCAGACTGTCTCAGCTCTTTTCCGGGTACAGTATAGAGTTCACTATTTCTTCCTAAGATAAGGAGTAAACCCACAGTTTGAAATGGATATTCCTTCTTTTGGCTTAATTGTGTTAAAAGACCTTGAAATTTTTGGGCCATATTTTGCTAAGATCAAATCCACTGTAGTGTATTTATGCTCCATTTCACTGAATGCACAACTTTTCTTTTGGTCTACTTGTCCTAGGATGACATATCAAGATAGAAGAATGCTTCTAAAATATATGTAAATTTACCAGATCTCTTTCAACCCACCTCTGGCTTTGGAACCTTTTATTGTCCTTCAGCAACATTCTGCCCAGTGGTCTGGAGGGTGACCTGTTTGCTCTGTTTATATCTGAAGTTTGTCTCCAGGATTCAGTGATCAATTTCTTATAGCTCAAATACCACCACTCCTTGGGTTACGGATATTTAAGATTTCAGATTCTTGACAGCCCTTTGTCATAACCATTTCTTGCAGCCTGGCTGCTCCACACATTTCTGTGAGGTGAAATATCTGGTCTCTCCTGATGTTATTTATTACCATATTCATCCTTCATTTATGCCTCCCTTCTTGATATGGCCTAGTTTATTCTACAGATCTGCTGTCATTTGATTCTGGATCACCTGACAGCCTCTACCCAGTGCTCTGTGTGTATATGTCCCAAGAAAAATAATCATAGCTGTAGTGTCTTGACCTTGCAAGAGGGAAATTATTGTCAGCATGTATAATTAAAAAATAATGCAATAAGCCTATGGTTAAAGGTCATAAGGATTTATGAGGTAATGTTATAGGAGAAATATTTTTTACGGCACTCAGATTGCATTGCTCTTGTTTTCAAAGATTCTTCCACTATCCCTCTTGTTTAGAAATTTTAGTGTTTAGACATGTTAATATTTAGATATCTTAAAGTATTGGCTGCTTAATTTATGTACGCTGAGATGTCCTCTGAGATGCACCTGCTTCCCTCCACTAATTATTAGCAATAATTATTTATAAATGAGTATATGGATACTAATTAAAAAAAAAATGGCATTCATCTCACTTTATTCTCATCTTACCTTCCAAGATAGGTATACAATGTAGACTTATAAAACTCTACTTGCCATTTCTGTTCCTTTTACTTTCAGCAGGGAAAACAGGAACGTGTAGTGTGCTTCATTTGACCCATCTTAATTGTCTACTGCAGTGTGCTTCTAACTGCCTCATGAAAGTACCAGTTTATCTCTCTGGGTACATCAAATGGAAGACAGGCATCATTTCTAATGAAGGCATTCCACTAGAGTCAGTCAAATCTATTAAAATTTCATGTTTAAGAGTACAATATTTCCTACAGATTAATCAGATTAACTTTACGTATGAAGTTAACAACAGCAAAGATCTGTGTGTGGAAAGTCAGAAAAAAGTGGTGCAGGGAGCTTAATTTCAAGGGCCTGCAAGCTACTTTTTGTCTAATATATCATTGTCTCATTTTAGAGGGCTTGATGCTTACAGTGGAAATTACTCTTGCTAATATAAACTTTTCTTAATAACTCTCCTAGGAGAATTTAAACAAGCTGATGACCAATCTGCGCAGCACTCACCCCCATTTTGTACGCTGCATCATCCCAAATGAAACAAAAACACCTGGTAAGAGATTCATATATAGAAGGGTTTCAGTATGGTGCAGCTCTTCCCCTCTGTATTACAGAAAGCAGCATATCTTTCTGCTCTGAATTGCTAGGTGCCATGGAGCATGAACTGGTTCTTCACCAGCTGCGGTGTAATGGCGTGCTGGAAGGCATCAGAATTTGCAGGAAAGGATTTCCCAACAGAGTACTGTATGCAGATTTTAAACAGAGGTCAGACTTCCTGTGTTCTCCTCTGGTAACTAAAGCCTTACCTAAAGTTTATGTTTAGCAGTGCTATTATGTTCTCAACTTTGATCTTAGATTCTTTCTGGCAGTCTCAATAACAGACCTCTTTAGAGTCATAGAATCATAGAATAATTTATGCTGGAAAAGACTCTTAATCATGAAGTCTAATGTAAGCCCTTCCATTTTCTTCCCTAGATACAAAGTATTGAATGCCAGTGCTATCCCAGAGGGACAGTTCATTGACAGCAAGAAGGCTTGTGAGAAACTTCTTGGATCAATTGACATAGACCACACTCAATACAAATTTGGTCACACCAAGGTACAAAACTGTTTGTTTCAAGTACTATGTGGTTTGCATGGCTTGAGATTGATGCCTACGTTCATAGTATGTACTATGAGGAATTATCAAATAGTGTATTTAAATCAACTAAGTACTTGACTGAACACTTGAATAAAACTAAAATTCATTGCCACAGGATGATTTAATTAAGGGTTAATTAGGGGTTCCTAATTTAATATCCATTCTTTACGCTTTCTCTTTCTCTTATCTTCCCATACTATCTGCCTTGGGAGTCAGGGTAGAGGGCTACCCCGAACAACAAGCACATACACACAACCTATTTTCATGTTCTTACATAAGGTGTTCTTCAAAGCTGGGCTGATAGGCCTCTTGGAAGAGATGAGGGATGAGAAGCTGGCTCAGATCATCACTCGCACTCAGGCCAGATGCAGGGGTTATTTGATGAGAGTGGAGTACCAGAGAATGGTGGAGAGGAGGTAGACATTTCTTCATATTAGGTTCACTGTATTTGGCTTATTGTGTCATCATGGTTTAATTATATAATATTAATTTGACTTACCTTTCAGAGAGTCCATCTTCTGCATCCAGTACAACATTCGTGCATTCATGAACGTGAAGCACTGGCCCTGGATGAAGCTCTTCTTCAAGATCAAACCCTTGCTGAAGAGCGCAGAATCTGAGAAGGAGATGGCCAACATGAAGCAAGAGTTTGAGAAAACCAAGGAAGATCTTGCAAAGTCTGAGGCAAAGAGGAAGGAGCTGGAGGAGAAGATGGTGAAACTGGTGCAGGAGAAAAATGATCTGCAGCTCCAAGTGCAGGCTGTGAGTATTGTCAGCATGCCTCACCTTAACTGAACAGTGACTATCGGGCTGATATTTACAACTATATTTTCAATCAATACAGAGAAACTACATAATAATTCAATTAATTATATTTCATTAAGTGGTGCTGTAGTCAAGATATAGACTTTTCTATGGTGTGTACTGACCTGTCTATCATTTACATTCAATTAAACTGCAGCTGAGCCATCAAGAAACTTTACTTTCATTAATACAATGTTTGTTCTTCCAGTAATTTTTTCCTACCTCTCCAAAACCGAGTCTGCCTTCCATGATTAGCAATTCTTAGGACAAGTTACAGACTTACAGAAAAGGAGAATGTAAATATATCACATACACTGTGTAGTTACTTTGAGGATACGTTCTTCTCTATTCTATGAATGATTTGATTTAGAAATCACAATGATACAACGTAGCAGTTGTGCCACATAGATGATTCTGCATGACTTAGGAGAGTGAATTAACATACTAAGTTGTACTCCCTCTCAGTTAGTTCAGCATTACCACATAGTTATGTTGGTAACAGCTAAGCCACCACCTACACCGGAAAAAACCAAGATATTTTGTTTAATTGGAGAATAAAGAGAGCAAAGAATTATCCTCTTAAAGAGTCTTGAACTGTAAAATCATGAAAATATGTACTCACTGCTAAAATTATAACTTTTCTCTTTATATTATTTCTCCTAGACTAAAACTACAGACAAAATATAACAAATACAACAGGACATCTATTGCAAAAAAACTCCAGATACAAATTTTTCAGCAACACCTTTTCTTCTTAACTAATGAGAAACTCACAGAAAAAAGCCAAAGCTGTTAGATTCTGAGTATTTTTGGGTCATGGTAATGAAAATCTAGATCAGAAAGAGTTGTTCCAAATAAATAGAGGGGTGAAAAAAAAAGAGACACAGGAATGATGTGAGCATAACTGTGACTCTGATATTTATATGTATTGTGGCACTTCATAAATGCAGGAGATATTCCTATAATTAAACCTGAATTTATGTACTTTGCCCTAATGTTTGATATCATGAATAATATTAGATTCTATAACATGCACAAATAAGAAAATACTTGCACCTTCACATAGATGGAAAAGAATTTTCTTTGGTTTTAGATTCCAAAATTGGCTGTTTCTAAACAAACAACATAAATCAGTTCTGTTTAATTTTTTATTCTCGTGGAATTTTTTACTATAAAGTTTTTATCCAGGACTGTAAGATATGTAGCTAAGCATTTGGATATTCTATCAAAAAACATATCTAAAAAAATGGTATTTTCCCACCAGGAAGCTGATGCTTTGGCTGATGCTGAGGAAAGGTGTGACCAGCTCATCAAAACAAAAATCCAGCTGGAAGCCAAAGTTAAAGAGGTGACGGAAAGGGCTGAGGATGAGGAGGAAATCAATGCTGAGCTGACAGCCAAGAAGAGGAAACTGGAGGATGAATGTTCAGAACTGAAGAAAGATATCGATGACCTTGAGTTAACACTGGCCAAGGTGGAGAAGGAAAAACACGCCACCGAAAACAAGGTACAAAGCAGAACCTGTCACTCACATGCCAGGAAAGAGCACTGTTACAGGACTGCTGTGTCTACTTCCTTCATTTACACTTGTTCCATTCTTCTCCAAGGTGAAAAACCTCACGGAGGAGATGGCAGCCCTGGACGAGACCATTGTCAAACTGACAAAAGAGAAGAAAGCCCTCCAAGAGGCCCATCAGCAGACACTGGATGACCTGCAGGCAGAAGAGGACAAAGTCAACACTCTGACCAAAGCTAAGACCAAGCTGGAGCAGCAAGTGGACGATGTAAGCACACAGGCACTCAGCAAGAACAGGACAGGTATGGAGTTAGACCTGACTGGCAGAGCACTGAGGGTCTTCTTTGTTGTAGCTGGAAGGGTCCCTGGAGCAGGAGAAGAAACTGCGCATGGACCTGGAGAGAGCTAAGAGGAAACTCGAAGGAGACCTGAAGCTGGCCCATGACAGCATAATGGACTTGGAAAATGATAAGCAACAGCTGGATGAGAAATTGAAGAAGTGAGTGTGGCTGTGGGGCAGCCGAGTGTGGGGCTGGTGCACTTGCCTTTTTCCTTTGAGCTCTAACACCGTGCGCTTTGCCCAAAGGAAAGACTTTGAAATCAGCCAGATCCAGAGCAAAATCGAGGATGAGCAACTTCTGGGCATGCAGTTACAGAAGAAGATCAAGGAGCTGCAGGCAAGTCTCTGTTCCACTCCCTCTCTCACCCAGCACAGGTCAGGCAGGAGGAGGGCATGGGTGTGAAGGGTTCCCAATGTTCTCCAGGCTCGTATTGAGGAACTGGAGGAGGAAATTGAGGCAGAGCGAACGTCTCGCGCAAAAGCAGAGAAGCATCGCGCTGACCTCTCGCGGGAGCTGGAGGAGATCAGCGAGCGCCTGGAAGAAGCAGGAGGGGCCACAGCAGCTCAGATTGAGATGAACAAGAAGCGTGAGGCAGAATTTCAGAAGATGCGTCGAGACCTCGAAGAGGCCACGCTGCAGCACGAAGCCACGGCTGCCGCCCTGCGCAAGAAGCACGCGGACAGCACAGCTGAGCTTGGGGAGCAGATCGACAACCTGCAACGGGTGAAGCAGAAGCTGGAGAAGGAGAAGAGTGAGCTCAAGATGGAGATTGATGACCTGGCCAGTAACATGGAGTCTGTCTCCAAAGCCAAGGTATACAAATAATTTTATTATTGATCTGAAAACAACATAATTTTTGTGTTTAACCTTATCTTATCTGTCTATTATGAGGATATGTACTGTACAGAATGTGGGAGTATGCACATCATCCTCAGATATGTAAACTGCACCTTCTGGACACATTTTCCTTCTCTAACTAAGCTAGAATCTAGAATTGAGGTATTAAATAGATCTTCTTATGTGTGTTTGAATCCTAGGCAAATCTCGAGAAGATGTGCCGCACTCTAGAAGATCAACTAAATGAATTTAAAACAAAGGATGAGCAGAATCAGCGCATGATCAGTGATCTCAGTGCTCAAAGAGCTCGTCTACAGACAGAATCTGGTACAATGTTTCAGACTGTATTTTGGAAACAGGAGAACTCCCTAAATGACTCTCTGTGCTGTTAAAATATTTTATTCATTGCAAACTTTTCCAGGTGAATATGCACGCCAGGCGGATGAAAAAGATGGTTTAATTTCTCAGCTGTCTAGAGGGAAACAAGCTTTCACCCAGCAGATCGAAGAACTGAAGCGGCAACTAGAGGAAGAGATAAAGGTGAAGATATTTCATATTATATATGAAACAAATATTTTACATTACATTATTTTTAGCGCAGTATTTGTTTACACACAACCAGTTAATTGATATTTCTCTGGGATTTGTTTTGCTTTTTAAGTGTCGTTAGGAGAAAATCTATATGTACTCCTTATTGCAATCTGTTTACCACCAGGCCAAGAACGCGCTGGCCCACGCCTTGCAGTCTGCTCGCCATGACTGTGACTTGCTGAGGGAACAGTATGAGGAGGAGCAGGAAGCCAAGGGGGAGCTGCAGAGAGCCCTGTCCAAGGCCAACAGTGAGGTGGCCCAGTGGAGAACCAAATATGAGACGGATGCTATTCAGCGCACGGAGGAACTGGAGGAGGCCAAGTACGTGAGGGAAGGTGGAGAAGGATGGCAGAAAATTTCAGTGGCAAACTAATGAGACCACTAAGATACTGAAAGGAAAAACTCTGGTAGCAGATGGGAATGAGTTTTACAAACCAGAAATTTGTACTATAAACGATGTGGTTTTTAAAAACACAAGGGAAATAGGCTACATGACAAAGGATACATGAGAAAGCCAATACTTGGTTTGTGCAGAGGGATAGCTAGACCCTGGGGAAAGCAAAAGGGAAGAAAAATGACTGGCTGGGGTAAGATTTGCACCGTGTTCTTGGGCACTGAATACCATAAAGTGCCACAGCACTGGGCTGAAAATGAAAAAACAATGTCAAATTTAGTCCTCAATAATGAGCTGTGTTTACCAACTCCCAGGAAGAAGCTGGCACAGCGCCTGCAGGATGCAGAGGAACACGTTGAAGCCGTCAATGCCAAATGTGCCTCCCTGGAAAAGACAAAGCAGAGGCTGCAGAACGAAGTGGAGGACCTGATGATTGATGTGGAGCGATCAAATGCTGCCTGTGCAGCTCTGGATAAGAAGCAGAAGAACTTTGACAAGGTCTTTTGGGGACTAGGCCTGGGGTTCCTGGGCAGAGCACCCCCTTGTGATCGACACATCCGTACTCACACCCGGTTTCTCTTCAGATCCTGGCAGAGTGGAAGCAGAAGTATGAGGAAACACAGGCTGAGCTGGAAGCCTCCCAGAAGGAGTCTCGCTCTCTCAGCACAGAGCTGTTTAAGATGAAGAATGCCTATGAGGAGTCCTTGGACCACCTGGAAACACTGAAGCGTGAGAACAAGAACTTGCAGCGTAAGTCCTTTGGCCTTTGCTCCTGCAAGGGCTTTCTCACTCTCAGCCACGACCCACCTCTCCATATGGGTCTATGTCTGCAGATCACACAAGATGCTTGTCATCCTCATATCATCCTTCCCATTATGCTCTGCCCCTGACTGTGTCGTTGGTCTTTGTTCCCACAGAGGAGATTGCTGACCTCACGGAGCAGATTGCAGAGGGAGGAAAGGCAATTCATGAGTTGGAGAAAGTCAAGAAGCAGATTGAGCAGGAGAAATCTGAAATCCAGGCTGCTCTGGAGGAAGCTGAGGTACAGGCCCATAACCCCTGGTGTCTGCACTAAAAATATGAGCAATGGGGAAATATGGCCAAAACCTGCTTGGTTGTCCCTGTTCTGTCTGGGGAACGCAGCCAGTTGAGATTTCCTGAAATACCCCCTAATTGCCTCTTTCTAGGAGGAGTAGCTTTATCGATGTTATAAATGTTTGTGCCCACTTGTCCAGGCCTCCCTTGAACATGAAGAGGGGAAGATCCTGCGCCTCCAGCTTGAGCTCAACCAAGTGAAGGCCGAGATTGACAGGAAGATAGCAGAGAAAGATGAGGAGATCGACCAGATGAAGAGAAACCACCTCAGAATTGTGGAGTCCTTACAGAGCAGCCTGGACGCTGAGATCAGGAGCAGGAACGAAGCCCTGCGGTTGAAGAAGAAGATGGAGGGAGACCTGAATGAAATGGAGATCCAACTGAGCCATGCCAACCGTGTGGCTGCAGAGGCACAGAAGAACCTGAGAAACACACAGGGAGTGCTCAAGGTCTGTTCAGAAAAGCTACAGAAAAATTCTTCTCTGTTGTTTTTGGCACCCCAGCACACACCGTCACCTTGTAATTTCTCATCCCTCTTACAGGATACCCAGATACACTTGGACGATGCTCTGAGGACACAGGAGGACCTGAAGGAGCAGGTGGCCATGGTGGAGCGCAGAGCAAACCTGCTGCAGGCTGAAATTGAGGAGCTACGGGCAGCCCTGGAGCAGACAGAGCGCTCGAGGAAAGTGGCTGAGCAGGAGCTTCTGGACGCCACTGAACGTGTGCAGCTTCTCCACACCCAGGTGAGGATGTGGAGCCAAAAGCAGTTGAGTTCACACTTAACAAACGCAGAGAGCTGCTCTATACTGGAGGACAGGGAGTACTAGAGTGTTCTCTCTGCTGCTGTCCGTAAGGAAGGGCATGCTCAGTGCCCATCGCCTGAGCCCACCACTGACACTTTATAAATAACTCTTTAAAAAGGATTTCTAGATTTTAAATTGCAAGCTTGAAGAGTAAATCCTTGTCTTGGGCTGCGGGTTTGGTGTTGGAGGCCTCAGAATACAGGTCTTGCAATCTCTGTTTGTACAGAACACCAGCTTGATCAACACCAAGAAGAAGCTGGAAACAGACATTGCCCAAATTCAGGGTGAAATGGAGGATACGATTCAGGAAGCCCGCAATGCTGAAGAGAAGGCCAAGAAGGCCATCACAGATGTGAGTCGGGGGCTCCTTTCACTGCTCATGGTGGATGTATTCTCCTCCAACGTGTCTCCAGCACCACAATGGCTTTGATCTTTTGGTTTCATCAGGCAGCCATGATGGCAGAGGAGCTGAAGAAGGAGCAGGACACCAGTGCCCACCTGGAGAGGATGAAGAAGAACCTGGACCAGACGGTGAAGGACTTGCAGCTTCGTCTGGATGAGGCTGAGCAGTTGGCTCTGAAGGGAGGCAAGAAGCAAATCCAGAAGCTGGAGGCCAGGGTGAGCAGGGATGTTATTTGTGCATGAGAGAACATGTCAGGCAATCAGCCAGCAGGGCAGCTCCATAAATGTGCTTCTCCTTTCAGGTGCGGGAGCTGGAAGGGGAGGTTGATGCTGAGCAGAAGCGCAGCGCTGAAGCCGTGAAGGGTGTGCGCAAGTACGAGAGGAGGGTGAAGGAGCTGACCTACCAGGTAAGGCAGGAAGTAAGAATTTTTGCCCTTGGTTGCCCAGGGGAATCACTAACTTGCAAGCCCGTGAAACCAATCCAGTCTCTTTCCAACCATTGCTTTCCAACCACTCTAGTCTGAGGAAGACCGGAAGAATATTCTCAGGCTGCAGGATCTGGTGGACAAGCTGCAAATGAAGGTGAAATCCTACAAGAGACAATCTGAAGAGGCTGTAAGTATCACTTAGTGCTTGGCAAGATACAGTTTCCTAGTGTGTAGCATGGTTACTGAGGAGATGAGTATAAGAAACTATGAAATTGCCACTGATCAGTAATGGAGGGCTTTGAGATCTTTGAAATGTTTATAAAAAAGCTTAACCTTTGAGAATAAAATCAATGAGCAAAGAAGGAGGCTAATCAGGAGAGGAAATTCACTTTTTTTTTGCATTAGGACAACAAAGTAATCTGTCATAAGGATTTCTGGTTAATAATACTGAGTACAAGATAGTAGACGTTTTGACAAGAAAATATTCGTATAAGTATCTTTACAAAGGGTGCCTGCGACCTTTGTGATTTGGAGAAGCTCGGTAGTTATGTGGAAGTAAAACTGCCAAAATTGCAGGATTCTGTGCCTAGGAGCACAGAAAAAGTTCCATGAGAAATCCTTCTGATTCAGCATATGCTCATCTACTGCAGGGAATTCCACATTTCAGATATGGCCAGGGAAATTTCAGCACATAGAAAAGCTGTTGCAAGCACGCACCCAAACCACATTTTGCACTGCATTTAGAGTTGTGTAGGAGTCTTTCCCTTTTTCTGGACATGCTGCAAGCAGGGATGAGCTGAGAGAATTCTTGCAACCCCTGAATTTAAGAATATCTGAGCATGGCTGCCTCGCTGTTGGAAACAATCCAGTGCAGCCAAGGGCTTCCCACTAGGTTATTTGTGAGAGGGAAACTGAGAACATTTTATAGACTCACTAACTCGTAAAAATTCCTATTCCCATCTCCGGGTCTGCAGGTGTAGTTGAACATTTAATTCCAGAGCTAACAAAATCTGATTTCTAGCTGCCCAGTCTGTTTCCTTCTCACATTCCAGAGAAGAATTATACTCAAACCTTGTGCTCTGCCTATGAAGAATCTTATAAAAAAGGAGAGAAAGAGGATGTCTAGGATATCTATGCAAGGCATATGTGTCAGCAGTTGTGGGTGGGGAAGGAGATCTAGGACTTCCCCCAGGGAACAGCCTCAGCCCCTAAAGGCTGAGGTGCAGAAGGAAAACCCCCGCCCTGGGCTCCTCCCTAACACTTCCCTCTCCCTGCACAGGAGGAGCTTTCCAATGTCAACCTCTCCAAGTTCCGCAAGATCCAGCACGAGCTGGAGGAAGCCGAGGAGCGCGCTGACATTGCAGAGTCACAGGTCAACAAGCTCCGAGCAAAGAGCCGGGAGTTTCACCGGAAGATTGAAGAGGAAGAATGAGGATGTCCTGAGGCAACAAAGTGACCTGAGGGATGCACAAAATGTGGAACCTCTTGGTTGCTTTCTTCTGCAATGAGTCTTTGTAGTCATGTTAATGTCTAGAGAATAAACGCTGTAGATTCCTCTGCAAACACACTGTGAACAGTGCCTTCTTTGGGTTTTTTTCTTGAGCCACCTCATGGCAGAACAACTTTTCCTGCTATTCTTGGCTGGGGGAAGGGAGCAGCTGATGTAAACGCTGCAAACTTAGAGGCTGCTCATTGCTGTGGAGACTGCTGGTACTGATAGTGCAGCTTGTGCTCTCTTCTCTCTCCAGCAGCTCCTTACCCTATGCCTGCCCTCACATGTTCTCCCCTTCACCCTTCTCCCATTGTCCTTTCAGCACAGATCACTTCCCATGTGAGGGGAAGCAAAAGTCGTCCCCTTCCTTTTTCCTTTCCCTTCTTTTGTTTGTGATCCTGGCAGTGACAAACCCTAAACACCAGTTTGAGTAAGTTGTTGTAGGTCACAGTGCCCTGCACTGTGAAGGATCAACTGTTCCTTGGCACAGATGGTTTTCAGCACACAGAGCACTGTTACAACACATGGATAGTGCCCCTAAAAGGTGCCACCTCTCTTAACCCAGAATCCCTCAGCTGCTGGAACCACCTGCACTTAGCTTTGCTGTAGTGGACAAAACTCTGAGGGGCCCTGTGTTGAAGGACTGCCCAGCTGGGCCATTTCTCACGCCCTCCAGGGCACCAACATGCCTCCTCAACACATCACCTCAAAGCCAGCCTTGACCTTCTTGCACAACAGGCTCCACCATGGCATTGCCTCAGGCAAGAGAAAAGAACAAAAATGACGGGTGTACCCCTCTCCTCACATGCCTGTACCTTGCTTCTGGCTTGCCTACAGGCCAAACAGACAATATATTTGGGGTCTAAGGGATGCAGGAAATTGCCAAACATTTTTTCCTTCATTCAAACCCTGATCTGAAGAGCAGAGGCATGGTGGGCACATACAACCACAAGGCCTCCTGCGCTCCATCAGCCATCTCAGCTGGATTATTCTGATGCATTAAACCTTGCCTCTGGTTTGGGTGAAAGACACACAAGACAGTGCCCCGGTATGTTAAAGATAAGCCCAGTATGTCTGCCTTAGCTGATGTTTCCACAGCACCAACAGCTTCCAGCTATCAAGTAACTTCTGTCCCTTCTTTCCAGGGAGACCACACAGCCGTGGAGGATTTTCTCAGAAACCCGAAAAACTCTGTGCACTGAATCAAACCCAGGTTTGCAGTGGCTGAGAGCTGTTACAGCAATTTGGAAATGCTTTCAGTGACATCAGCTGACAGAACTGCACTCACAGTCGAAGCACAGACTGTCTGAAGCATTCACCACCCATCACTCCAGCTGACTCCAGGCTGCAGCATCCCTTGATGCAGAGCAATGTGGAGTGAATGAGAAACACATCAGCAGCAACTGAGGAGTGAGGTGCAGCTGGCACTAAAAGGAAACCAGAAGCACATTCAAGAGCAGAGGCCAGGGTAAGTTGATGATGACAGCAGGTGACAGTGAACTGCTTTCCTCCACTGTCTGCTGTAAAACCAATAGAACTGAAAAGCAGAAGTGGGTCTTCCATGGAACACTGAGTCTAGCAGGGCTGCAAGGATGTGTGTGGGGCTGGCGTGGGACGTGCAGAAAAGGATTGTGTCCAAGCCTGAGCCAGGTAGCCCCTGCATGCTTTCTACCTTGACTTGTTTACAATGTTTTCAATGGAAAGCTTCCCAGTGGAGCTCCCTCGGGTGATGGGAAGTGGTAACTGACAGTGATTGCTTGGTCTGAGCTCGGAGAAGTCGATGCCTCTGTCTCCAAATAGATGCTCCCTCTGCTGGGAAGTTGCAACTGACAGCTCCATGGCTGCACGCCTGTGCCAGCAATATCCAAAGGGCTCTCACCTTACCTGGCTCAAAGCGCAGCCTCACCAGCACACCAGCTCTCACAAGCAAGTCCAGCCTGCTTCCAGGGTCATTAGCAGCACCGGCGAGCAAAGCCTCTCTCGGTGCTGTCTGAAGAGAGCAATTGGTGGTGGTTCTTTAAGAGCAGACCTCAGTTTTCAATCAGAAGGACCTTAAGAAAACCACCCAACACCTTGCAGAGATGCCAGACTAGCCCTCCCTTTCTCATGGCACTGCACAACTTTTCCTCATGAGACTCCCTAGTAGACTCCCAACCTCGCTCACCCCTCCACATCTCCTGTAGTGTTTCTGTTTGCCTGACAGCATGCCTTGGTCTGTCTCCACAGCCAGGGGCTCTGGTGGTGAGCCTTGCCTGCCCGAACCCACCTGTGAGCTGACTGCTCTTCTTGGGTGGCTTGGCCACACTTGCAGGTGTCTCCAAAGCTTCAGGTGGAGCCTTGATGGCACACAGCATCTGCAAATATCCCTGCTAGCTGTAATGGCTTGCACAAGCACGAGCTTCTGACACTCTTTGATCCCGGTTTACAGACTCGGTACTATCCCGTGACTCGCATTGTCTCCAGCAGGGAAGTTTGAGGATGTGTCATCAGAATGGAAGAACACATCCAGCAAAGCCAGGCACAGGGAAGAGAGCAGAAGGCAGGCATGAAGAGCAGTGAGCAGGCTGATGGCTCCAGGCAACACAGGGTAAGTGTGGTTCCTGAGGATCTGTTCTTTGATGACTTGTACAAAAGCATTGTCAGGAAGGCTATGGTGGGGAACAACAGGCAGGGCACTGAGAGAGCATCTCTCACATCATTGGTACAGCTGTGTCTGCTCTGACCCACTGCAGCTTCCTCTGGACTCTGGTTTACAAAGTCAGCTGCTCGTTCCTCAAGTCTCCTGTGCGTTTCACTTGCATACAGTTAAATACCCTGTGGTATCTCTCAAGATCCCAAGGATGGGTTGAAATTAAAGCAGGCAGCCGTGTGCTCTAAGCCAGGACTTGCTGTAAGCACAGCTGGGCAGTGCTGGTGGGACTGAGGACTGGCCTTGTGTGCCCCACAAATTCACAGCTCCCTCCTGGCCTCCACCTCCTGGGCTCTGAGGTCCCACCAAATTGCTCATCAGCCTCCTTCTCCTCAGAGGCAAAGCCACAGAGAGCTTTGGAGGTTGCCCACGCCAGCCCATCGTTCGTCTCCCTTCACCCTCAGTGCCAAAAGCTCAGAATAGCCCTGCTCTTGCAAGACTCCTGCGTGGGGTCACGCCTGTTTGTGCAGCTGATCCGCTGCCGCTAATGGCACTCGAAGACATTCCTCAGCGGGTAGGTTGCCTTCTATATCCCAGTGCAACGTGTTGCCATGTAGGAGCTGGACAACTGTGCTGTGTCCTCAGACGGAGGTGCTATTCTTACCCCAGAGAAAGACTTGCTCTGGCACAGCTCCTTTCTCAGCTGACAGGTTAAAAATCAGAAGCAGTCCTGAATGTGCTCTCCTTGTAGGGTGTAAGTCAAAAGTGGACCCTTTGAAGTCTGTGCAGTGATGCTGTGCCAACCCAGCTCCTGGGTGCTCACCGTGCCCTGCTGGGCTCTGTGGTCCCATGGGCAGCACAGCAGCTGCCCAGGTGCTTCCAGCTGGGGCTCAGTTTGGGGTGACACCAACAAGTAGAAAAGGCAGGTTGGGCTGCAGCTCTGAAAGACTTTAGAGCTGCTTACCTTTGCATCCCACACTGGGCGAGGATGAAGACAGAGGCAAGCTTGCTCCCAGGTTCAGCAGCGTGGCAGAAGGCCGTGTCCCTTTGCTCAGGCTGTGCTTTCCCACTGCTCACTGAGGGAAGTCAGGAGGGCTGTTGCACCTGAGTTGCACCAGAGGTCCCTCAAGGGCCACTGGAGTGTCAGGGCTGCAGGAGAGCCCCTGCACAGGCCGGTGACAATTGCTTGGTGGTTATGGAGACCCAGCTCTGCCTGCAGCCTGACTGCACAGCCCTTTGGGGAGCTCTGTAGAGCTGCTGTTACTGCCTGCTATGGTCACCACAACCAATGAGGCAGAGGAAACCAGGGCCCAGAGACACCATCTGAGTTGGCGGCCGTGCCCTCTGCCTTGCCGTTTGGGCTGTTGCTATGCGGGCAGAGGCCCCACCAGCTTTCCTCTCCTCCTGGGGCTCCAGTTGGCTCCTGGCAGCCGCAGGGAGCTCAGCCAGTCCACGGCCAGGCCCAGTGCACCCATTGCCAGGGGAGGGCAGCAAGCAGCTGCCTCACTGGGGCCTCCTCCGGGTGCCAGCCTGTGCACGCACAGCGGGGGCTGCATTAACCATGGGGACATCTAAATCTGCTGAAACTGCCTGGTCCTACTGAATCCCACCAGATGGGATAAAATGCAGCCAGACAGATCATCCAGTCACGTGTTCATCACTGGGACAGGAGAAACACAGGGGAATGGGCCAAAGAGGGCCTGGGAATGGGAGGGTCCTCAGTGCTGAAAGAAAACACCTTGAGCTGACAGAAGCAGCTGCTGGTATTGTTTCTTCTGGGAAGGAGGACATCCAAGCACTTTGGCAGGGCAGAATGTGATCAGACTTAAAAGTACCTCCAGAAAATTGGAGAAAATGTCTCTAATTTTCCTAAGGAAATTTAGTGAAGAGAAACAAAGTGCTCTGGGGGGGTGAAATCAGAGAAATGCCTGGGGTTTTTCATCTGAGGCATGGAGAGAAGGAATCAAGGGCACACGTCTATACATGCTTAACAGTGTCAAATAGCTGCAAAAATGGAATACCCAATCATTGCAAATGCTGGTATAAATACTCTTTCTATGGTGCAAAATATGAATGTTTGCTTTCCTCGGCAATGGGTTATATTAGTGAATGAAACTTGAAGAGAGAACATTTTGTAGACCTCTTCTGAAAAGTCTTTCTGTAAAGCGTGGAGGAAAGGAGCCAGAATGACAACTATTAAGAGTATGTCTTAGAAAAAGGTGTGCACAGATCCTTTTTTCTTAAGTTGACAAATGAGAAATGTAAAGACTGGGTGTGGAAGTACTCAAATGATTTTACCAAATGAGAAAGTTGTTCGTTAAGAGACATAGAGGGTTGTATCACCAAGACTGTAACTGTTTCATTTGAAACAAAAAGTATATGGAGTAAATACCAAGGAAATATTGGAATCAGAAAAACTGTATGGTAGAACAGAGTATGTATAGTATTGCATGGTCTCCTTTAGCCTATGCTTTTATGGATCTGCTTTAGACAAGCATCTCCCAGGGGGTGTCCAGATATGGATGGTATCATATGCACATTTATAGAAAAATAGCAAGTATATCAATAGCCTCCTTGCAACTGAAACTGTGATGATCATCATGTCTATTTTTATGTTTACATTTCATAGTCAGCTACTGATCCTGCCTGGAAAAGGTGCTATAATTTTTGAGAGAGTGTGTATATCCCACCTTGCCTCGTAATACTCAGCAAAATTGTGTAAAAGTGTTAATATCGGAAATACAATTTTTATATATTGAAAGCTTTTTTCTCTAATTGGAAAGAATTCCCATTCTAGGGTTCTGTTTATTTGCTTCCCTGAACAAGAAGGTCAATTTGGGGAATGCATTCTAAGGTATATAAAAACATTTAATTTAATTTGCCTTTAATTTAAGAAACACAGTAAAACCTCTTTAAAAATGGGAACTCTTGTTATTTTTTGGTCCTATTATGAGGGGTTTTTTCAAAATTCTTTAACTTGTAAGAAAATACTTCTCTAATGGTGCAGTCTGAGCTATAACAACATGCTGAACTAAACAATATATATCATATATAGCTAGAGTATATAGAAAAAAGGATCACCTTCTCAGGTTTTCTTTCATGCTGAACTAACAGTACTATTCACTTGAGGAGGCCATAAATTATGATAAATTACCAGGGTCCAGATCCACAAACTCCTGGACTAGAGTGACACCTGTATCTCCTTATTTGCCATGCATTCAGGAAAGGGCCTACAAAGAGGTCTTTTCTCTCTGCAGTTTAATTGCTTTATATGAAAATCTGTGTGAAGTGTGAAAAAGATATATATTTGTAGCACTCAGTCAAAGATAATAACAAGGTGAATTGAACTGCACACGTGGATGTTTGCTTTCTATGAGTTAGCCTCAGCAGACGATCACAGTAACGTACCATATGTTCAGAGAACACTTCATGGGTTCAGAAAGTGTTTGGGTAAAATTTACCACTTAAAAATTCACCATGAGCTGTTAAGTACCAGATATGATGTTCTTCTTGGGGCTTCCATAGATACAAATTACTAGTGGTCAGGAGAATTTGAGAAATGCCATGTTAAGTTGCCTTAGGCAAGATGCTGCTTCTTCCTGGGTATCACTTTCAAAGACAGAAATCTGGGCTATACAAACCTTTGAACTCACAAGTACGGCTTATTTTAGGTTATGCTACAGTTGCCTGCAGGGGTTAATACCATGATCTTTCCTTACTTCTTTTTCCCTCCCCTTCCTTCCCCTTCTTCTGGCTACTTGCTGTTTCAACTATCTTTTTCTACCCAATGGTCTCCCAGCTTGCTCACCCCGCTCACCTGATCTGTAACAGAAGCGTTTCAGCTGCTTTGATGGGTGATAGAAAGGGCATCCTCAATGTCATCTCCTTGGCCAGAATCTACTGCCCAGATCTCTTCCACTGTGGAGACAGGAAGAGGGTGAGTAATGGTGCACCTGTGGTGCACATTTGAAAGCTGCCCATCCTCTGATCCCAGATCATAGGTTTAATTTGCCTCTCATGTTCACTTAACTCATACTGAGGACCTCTGAGAATACCACTCTGTGGTATTGCCCCTAGGACAGGAGCATCCACTTTCCTTGACGTGTAGGTAAATCACAACTGCACTAAGATCTACAGGAGTTAGTTTCTGAATGAAGCAGATGGGACAGAGACAACAAGGCCATTATAACCCCTTCATGGCCAGTCTGTGATATCAGCTTGTCCTCACAGATGTTCACAGGTAGACCTGAATTTTTGTTTAGCTTTGCCATGTTAAAGAATGGACAGCCTACATTGCTTTTCAACCTGCAGTTTTTAAGTCTCATTCATTCTGATCCTCACTCATTCTTCCTGGGAAATCATTTATTACTTCCATTAATGCTCTCATCCCATTCCTTCAGACACATTTACCAAAAATGTTAGTTTAATGACATGCTTCCTAACCAGATGATGCATCAAAAATATAGACTTAGCACATTCTGCACATAACATTGAAAGCATGCACCTTAGCAGATCTACACTGAATTGATAAATACCCTTTTAATATGGAAAATGTGCTCTTACCATCTCCAGGGTTCAGTGTCCAGCCACATTCTAGCAGAATTTTAGGGACAAGAAGTTTTGCTACAGAGCAGTGTTCTGACATGTCTGCTTGTCCTGTGCTGGCATTCCTGGGAGCTCTCAGTTTACACAGAAGGTAGCAGAAGTGCTGCCTCAGCAGAGGGTGAGCATTCTCTCTCAGATTGTCCATCACAGGCTACAGGGCAAACTGATCTGTGTAGGCAGGTCCTACCATAATGACAGCATGGCCAACAACAGCCCCTGCAACCTGAAAATCCTGCAAGAAGCACATTGAGTTGTTTCTTTTGGGAAAATCTAAAGCAAGTTACGGCACTTCAGACTATGTTCTGTGTCATTGTTCTTTCCAGAAGCATTGTAAGGGAGCTCTTTTCCACATGGATTTTGTGTCTCTCATGAAAGGGTCCGTCATTATCCCAGCCTCTGCTGGGCTTTTTTTGCTGCCTGGAAAATACAATATGTTAATACTCTGACCCAGAATAGAGATGATGCTGTTTATTCTGGAGGCAATGCTGTTCCACTCTATTGGAGTTACAAAATCTGGCAAGAAAAAGCATTAGACCAGAAACTGGTCTTTTAGCTGCTAGGCCTTACGTTGCCATACATGTTTTTAAGGCAGAATAAAGGCACTGAAGAATTTTTTTTTCCTAAAATATAAAGCCACTGACACTAAATATTTATTTCCCATTGGAAGTGAATTTAGGCAATCCATGCTGAAACACTTATCCAGCTGGTTGTTTCCCACCTGATCCAGTTAGGTTTGCTTAAGTAGCTTTTCTCTGTGCGTAAAAGAAGACCTATAGGCCTGAAATGGAGGCCAGAATTTTGCAACCATGCTTCTTTTCCTGTTATTGCAACTAGGTCGGAGGTCCTTGTCAGCTTGGTCCAGGGAGGAAGGAGTGGAGGACTGAAGCAAGGAGGCCTGAAGGTGTTTCTATGACAATGGCATGGAGATACAGGTCCTGGAATTTCTTTCTAACTATACAGGTTACAAGGCTGATGCTGATGCTCTAAGAAATAGAGCAAAGTGTGAGGCTACGACCTCCACTTCCACACTTCACTTGTGCTCATGAGTATTCCTCTTTCTTCCCAGCTTGTGCTTACTTGACATATGGAAGGAAAATAATGTTGCAAGGACTTATGGAAAGTGAGATGGGATCTGCTTTTAGCATGCCTGGATGTCATCACTCCAGCACTTCTCCCACCCCATATCTCTGTGCAAGACCACTTGTATCCATGGTTTTCCCTCATTCTTCCTCTTCTGACTGTGCTGCAGCATTCTTCCAATCCCAGTGGACTCCAGGCCCTGTAGGGATGGAACAGAAGTGGTAGAAAGTCAGTGGCTGGCAGGATCTATTTCCTTCTTTGTTTTGCATGAAGACATGGCTGCCTCTTTCAGCAGATCACTCTTCCCAAGGACAGGTGTTGTCTCAGCTGCCCCATGCTTGGTCAGAGGAAACTGGCCAGTTTTCTGTGGCCTTAACTGGCTGAGAACTGTGGAGCTACATCTGTATGCAACATGTTTCTGATAATTCAAATTACACAGTGCTCCTTTGCAAGAAGCTGGAATGCCCAATAGACCATGTAATAGAAATTCATCACTTGAGTGGAATTGATCATCTCTATGAATTAAACCAGATCCAAAGCAGATTGTGTGTATCCCAGAGCTTTTTACGAGATACCTATCCGAGTATCCATATGACCAGGATGTTTTTAATCTGTGGAAGAAAATTCTTCAAGTTAGTTTGCCTGCAAATATGAATTAATATAGTCTTTATCTTTCAGAAAGGTCATCTGGAGGAAAGGGTAAATGTTTAGGCCTTGTTTTCTCCTGAAAGTTCCCCTGAATTTTCCATGTCGACCTCTCAGTCTTCTTCTATCTATTTTCTCACTGCTTTCTTTCAATTTCTAATCCCTCCAAATCTAGTCCAAAGGGTAAGGGATTTTCCCTTTGAAAACTGCTCTTACAGTTAATGCTCCATTTTTGTGAAGAACGTGCACACTGATGCCAGTGCTGCAGTTCATAATTTTCCCTCCATATCATTGTTTAATGCCACCTGTTAAGAGCTTCAGAGGAAAAACCACAGCTTTATTTAGTTGCTGTGAAACGGAAGAGAAGTATTTGCTGAACAGCAGAAGCCCAAGCCAAGGCTTCTGCAGTGCTGATGCAGTCAGACAGTTCTGGTGGTCACAAGCATGGAGGGCTGTCTGCAAGGCATTCTGTACCATTTTGTCTGACACTAAAGACTGCCCTTCATGAGTGCAGTCAGATTCATTTAAATTTAATTAGCAATTCAGATTTATTTAGCATTACAGATGCAATCTTGATAGTTAAATACACATATTTTATTTGTCCTTCAAAGAAACAAATAGGTTTGTGAGGTAAGGTTTCTCTTTACAGCTACACATGAAAGACTCTCTTTTTCTTGTGCCCATTGATTTTTTCTGTATTATAATTTCTAATTTGTTCAGTATAATCACCAGCCTCATCACACTGCTGTTCCCTTGATTTTCCCAAAAGCCCTTTCAATAGCATGTAATTAGATTAGTCACCTGGCAGTCCTGTGATCCCCAAATAGATCTTTAAGTAGGAGCTTTCACACCATGTTTGTAAGCTTAGCAGCTTCATCTTTGAGTTCCTCTAGATTTTCGGACATCTGTATTGAAGGACTAAGAAGGACAGAGACCTTTGCAATGAGACCACTGACCTTGTCAGCACAAGGGTGTGAAATCAGTTTCATCATGGGAAGAGGATTTAAGCTTGGAAGTGACAGAGGAATAGCTACAAATGTAGGAATTTTGCAAAGGATAAGGGGAATATGATCAGAATCATGGAGGTATGGTGGGATACTGTGCTCTACTGGAACATGGTCATGGGAGGGCAGGGTATGGACTTAGGAAGAAAAGACAAGGAAGAGGATTTATTCTTTATGTTAAAGCGTTCCTTGATTGTGCAAAGCTCCAGTGTGAAACTGTAGACCTTTTGTCAGAGACAGGAGGAAAAAGAGGGATGTTGTGATGGGGTCTGTTGGAGATCATCCAACCAAGACAAAGTAGTGAAGCAGAATTTCTATAACTAGCAAGGCAGAAGTCTCCTTTGTCTTAGGGAGGATTTCAGCCATGTGGACATCTGCTGGGAGAGCAATGCCAGAAGCTCTTAGACTGTGCCAACAACAATATCCTAATGTAAATACTGGATGGGCAATGCTAAGTGCTGGAAACAGGGATGAACTATTGGAAAATAGGATCCCAGATGGCAGCCCAGGGTGCAGCAACCAGATGACTGATTGAAAGATCTAGTGGAAAGCTAGGGAGGTAAGTAACAGAATTAGCACTCTAGGCTTAATAAGAGCAGAATTCATTGTATTCAGGGAACTCTAGATAGAACACCCTTGGCATCAGCCGTGGTAGAGAAGACTGCTCAGGTTAGCATTTAAAGGAAAATTATTGAGAACTCAGGAATGAACTACCTTGTTCTGCAGGAAAACTGGGAATTTTGTCTTTGCTAAGCAACAAACTTCTTGATGAACTATGACACAGAAGTATATAACAGAAAAGGACTGGCAAAAAAAATAGGAATATAAAACATTTCTTGGGCACTTAGGGACATTAAGCATTAATGGTTCTATATGGATGATGCAGAAGGGAGATGAGAGAAAATATGTGTCTACCACTGAACGTGTGAGTCCACCTAGTGAGACATGATGCAGAAAGCACTTAGATATGCAACACCATTTTTGCATCAGTCTTCTCAGGCAAAGCTTGTCCACAGGCATCTGCATCTTCCAGTAGAGTTTGAGAAGGAAAGGGATAACCAGTAGCGGGGAAGTCCTAGCCCACTGCTTAGTGAAGCTGGAATTACTAAGAGAAGCTGGGTGTATTCATATCCATGGGGCTGATAATAAGCATGGCTTTGCTCTGGACTTCTACTGTGGTATCTTTAAATGGCTTTCAGTCTAGTGAAGCTGAAATGCTTCCCTTTGACTCCTTATTTCTATGTGATTTATAAACACAATCATATTGGATTTGTTTTAATTCCTCTAAGGATGTTATATTACATGTATTGCCATAGGTCAGTTCTTAAAGAGCTTTGTTATCTACTGTCTCCACAACTGTATTTGAACCACGTAAGTCAACATTGCTTTGCCTTCACAGCCTAGCTAGAAGTTTCAGTAAGCACTCACTGTCAGTGTCCAACAAATGTCATTTTGGTACTACAACCCAAAATAACGATTGCCCATTCTGTAAAGGGTAGTTGTGGTCTCCTCTTGGGGTTACGTTCATTTGATTGGCCATTGGAATGCGCTGCCCAGGGAGGTGGTGGAGTCGCCGACCCTGGAGGTGTTTAAGGGGAGACTGGATGAGGCACTGAGTGCCATGGTTTAGATGATGGTTGGTGTTAGTGTTGGTGTTAGTGTTGGGTTATAGGTTGGACTTGATGATCTCAGAGGTCCTTTCCAACCTTATGATACTGTGATACTGTGATTGATCTAGCAGTCCTGTAGTCCTCTCAATTGCAGTTGGTGTTAGTGTCCAGAGAGGAGAGACTTGGTGAAGGGCCTGAAGCAGGAATTTTGAGGGACCTGAATTTCCTGAACAGCATGAGCATGGACAAATATCAACATAGGACTTTGGTGCTGGACATGGTAAGAGCTGGAAGGAATTCAGCTTCATAATTTCCATCTCTCTGGAGTGCAATCTGTTTGGTATGAGTCTACTGTTCAATGAAAAAGGACGACAAGCCTATTCACCGTATATTCTCCCAATAACTGAATGTTTCATCTTTCTCCAAGGGTCTGTGAGCGGCAGCTTGAACATAAGACAAATCTGGCAAGCCTCTATTCCTATATGGAGATCAAATCAGATACCAAAGGCCCTCCACGTTACTATATCGCAGTACACAAGCATTCAGAATTACCGTGCTAGCATTCTAGTAATGGACAGCTCTCCCTCCTAATCCATGTGAGGTTAGCCTCCTGAAATATTCATTTGTCCTTCTAACTTGTGTAGCACGTTTTGGGATGAACTCTGGGTTTGAATTGCAGTCTGGGGCCCAAAATGTGGATGTTACAGTGCCAGAGTGCTCTTGGAAGGTGCTCCTTCAGCACAGGGCATCATCTAATGCTTTATATTACTTTGGACTCGAGGCATTTTTTTCTATCCTCTTCCTTGTGTTATTCACTGAAATATTTAATGACTAAAATGCAAATAACCAGGAGAAGAATGTGTTTAGATCTGGAGGATCTGAAGAGGCTTAAGTGATTACAACCTTTCCTAAAACTAGATCATTTAGTCTCTTGAACTACCTGCAAACCTCCTTCTTCCTTACTATCAACGTTGCACGTGACTTCCTGCTATTTCCAATGCTCTGGTACAGGCTAGATTTTTCTGGAACTGTGAATATATAAATATGCATATTTGGATGGCATGGTAGTGCTGGACTGAGAATTTATCAGAATGCATCTTATCTGGAACTATATGCTGAGGAGAGATGTGTGATTCTGTGTATAAGTATTGTAGGGTAATACATATAAGGTATGTTTTGTGGAATTGTAGGTATTCAGGAGCTGTGGGAGCCTCTGGAACTTCAGGTTTGACAGAGGGAACTGGTTATTTGTGCAGACAAAAATAGGACCAAGCATATGCTAAATGCAAGTAAAAAGTAAGAGAGTGAATGGTGAGAAAACAGTGTTTCTTGGGAAATCACTTTTAAAAGGAAATGTGAACAAAACTGTAAATTATTTTCACATACACACATATATATTTTAATATGATACCTCAGAAGTTGTCTCAGGAATCTTTTCAAGAGCTCCCTTTCAAAGCAAAGTCTCCTGTTAATTGGATTCAGGCTTCTAACTCACTGAATATAAAACCCTCTCAGTTGTTGAGAGTACCCTACACAGAAACCTCAGCACTTTATATTTTGACCTTCTGCTTTTTAGAAAATGCAAATGAAAAATGGCTCTTAACAACAATTATTTGCTGGCTTTTGACATACTTTTCCTGCTCCTTTCAGTGCATGTGTTCTTAAAGCATCATAGACATTATCATCACCGTTGCATGACTGAAAAGTTGTGGTGTAAACATACCAAGGAAACTACCATGGATCAAGCAGCAAATCACTGAGAAAGCCAGCAATAGGAACCATGAGCCCCTGCATCCAAGTTCTCTAAGTGCCTTGAGTATTCTGGATTCTCTCCTTAACACTCCTGACAAATTATTTATAGATGTATTCACAGTCAGTAAGACATAAAAATGTTCTAATTATATCATTCAAATCAAATGAAAATTATGCCGTTAGTTGCCAGACAATGCTTTACCAAAGAAGGTTTGCCAGAAATGTTCTGACGGAAGAAAAGGGGAGCATCTGCAGCATCTGCAGGCAAGACACTATAAAATCTCCCAGGGACAAGTCTGGCCTGTCTCCACAGAAGGCTTCAAGGTAAGTGCATGCGTTTTTGTGAGCTTGAAGAAAGGACAATGTCCTTGCAATATCCTGATCCGTTTCTCTTGCCTCTGGCAACCATTTCCACAACAGAATGCCTACGTGAACAAAAATTTTCAATATAGTTTCAATGCATGTCTGTATCTTCAATCTATTATTTCTCTCTGGAATTCTGTGCAGCAACAAGAAACAAATGCTATTCCTATTTTACAGGGTTGGCCAGTTTCCAGGATAAAAATTTTCTCCAGAGATAACACCCTAAGTAGTATAATCCTGGACTACAGTCTAAGACAGGGCTTCTGTACAGCTGCATGAGTTGTCTTTGTAAATTTTCTTGTATTTCTGCTGACTGTTGAAAATAGGGAAGATCTAAAAACTTAAGTATTTTTTCGCTTTTAGCACAAAAGGTAATACTTTTAAGAAGAAACTATTCTCTTGAAGATTTATCAGTCATAATTCAGGACCAGAATAGAGAGTGATTTTTCTCTGTCCCTGGATTCTTTTATGTGAAGATCTCAAATTTGGTCAACGTTCATTGAGATGAGCTACCAAACTGTAGTCAATACGCAGAAGATGTTCTATTTAGTGTTACAAGGCCTACGTATTTTAGAATACTAAATTTCACTCTTGAGTGGGACTTAGGTACTTTTAAGTTCAAATCAAAGTGGATTTCAGTCGTTGCTTGTAAGAGATTTTCTGGGAGATAAGCTAAAAAAAATTATTACCTAAATACTAAGGAGTTTCTTCACTGATGTAGATTATATTATTCTTTTCAGTGATCCACAAGTTTTTTCCCCACCAGACATCTCTGCTGACGTGCTTTCAATAAAAAGCAGCCATGGCCTCTCCAGATGCTGAGATGGCTGCCTTTGGGGAGGCAGCTCCTTACCTCAGAAAGTCAGAAAAGGAGAGAATCGAGGCCCAGAACAGGCCTTTTGATGCCAAGACATCCGTCTTCGTGGTACATGCAAAGGAATCCTTTGTGAAAGGGACAGTCCAGAGCAGGGAATCAGGGAAGGTCACTGTCAAGACTGAAG
The DNA here is from genome assembly GCA_033558185.1 of Dromococcyx pavoninus. Lineage (NCBI taxonomy): Eukaryota > Metazoa > Chordata > Aves > Cuculiformes > Neomorphidae > Dromococcyx > Dromococcyx pavoninus. The sequence continues at coordinate 558,464 of JAUMJL010000386.1, read as the reverse complement.
GTGGAGAGGTGAGTGAAATTCAGGCTTCAGATTAGCATTTGATTCCCACTTTGAGCTTTTAACTAACATACACAAATCTTTCATTTCCTTGGCAGACCCTGACCGTGAAGGACGATCAAGTCTTCCAAATGAACCCTCCCAAGTACGATAAAATCGAGGACATGGCCATGATGACCCACCTCCACGAACCCGCTGTGCTGTACAACCTCAAAGAGCGTTACGCAGCCTGGATGATCTACGTAAGTCCCAGCAGCAGCCTTCCTTTGGGGAGCTGGGAGGAACTGCTCTGCCAGGCTGAGCACAAGCCAACGTGCTGTCTCCCTCCTTGCAGACCTACTCGGGGCTCTTCTGTGTCACTGTCAACCCCTACAAGTGGCTGCCGGTGTACAACCCGGAGGTGGTGTTGGCCTACCGAGGCAAGAAGCGCCAGGAGGCCCCTCCACACATCTTCTCCATCTCTGACAACGCCTATCAGTTCATGCTGACTGGTGAGTGGCTTTATTTCCTTTGAACTGCTCTTACAATCTGCTCTTACAATTTTTGGAATGCGCTGCCCAGGGAGGTGGTGGAGTCGACGACCCTGGAGGTGTTTAAGGGGATGAGGCACTGAGTGCCATGGTTTAGATGATGGTTGGTGTTAGTGTTGGTGTTAGTGTTGGGATATAGGTTGGACTTGATGATATCAGAGATCCTTTCCAACCTTGTGATACTGTGATACTGTGATACAATCAGTTATCTGTAAAGGGAAATGCAAGGTATTCTGTGGAAATACAGTGCAACACTTAAAATACAATTTGTTTCTGAAATTACTGAAGTAGTAATGCACTTAACTGTAGTGGTCTGTGTGAGCTGAGTGTCTGTGTCCACACTAGAATCAGTAAAGATCTGGACCTAATAAAAATAATCCACAAGTGGTAAATTCACCTATTTCCTCTGTAATGAGATCTTACACATATGCATAGATTTACGTGTCTTAATTACTAAATCAGTCCCAGCCAGAGAGTACAGAGTACAATAATATCACACATACTCTGTGAACAGTGTGTATGCAGTCAGTTCACATTTGCAAGCAACGCTGCTATAAAACAAACCAGAGAATCTCTGCATTGATTATCATGCAAATGAAATTCATGATGGAAAAAATGACTGGGTGGTCTAAAGTACTTACAGCTTTTAATGATCTGTGTGAATCCTTACACTGGTCTGTGCAACTGTAAGTCAATTTTCACCTTGCAGTGAAAAGTAAGCATTAGAAAACAATGTCAAGAAAAAAAAACTTTTAGCTTTTAAATAAAATGGCTTTAAAAAATTTCTCTCTATTTTTTCCTCATCCTTCCACTTCTTATCTTCCCTAAAAAAATGGGCAGGATTTTAGATTTTTATTTCCTGTTCTTCTGTTACAAAATGAGAATTAGATCCGGAATAGGAAAATGACAAATTAACCTTCACTATGTAAGATCTCAGGAATATATAATTTATATATATAGGATTTAAAAAAGAAAAGAGGTAAAAAGTAGTGAAAAACGTTGGTCACATGTTTCTGTTCTTCATGACACCTCCAAATTTCCATAAGATTATTTTCAGAAAGCAAATTTTAACTTCATGCTGTCAAAGCCCAACCTTGTTATTTTCATTACATGTACTTACTTAATAAGAGAAAAATAAGTAACCTGATGAGAACACAAAATCTGGAAAGGCAAAATCTACTCTGAAGCAATGTCTTTACTGATACAGTTGATCATATCCACCAGAATTCCCTGGGCTTTTCACTATTTTCCATCTCAGCCTCTGGAAGCTTCAGTTCATATTTTTCTCCTAGTTTTGGAGTAACTTCCTGCTCATGAGCAGTAGGTAAAATCTTTCTTATCTCTTTCCACAGATCGCGAGAACCAGTCGATCCTGATCACGTATGTACATCCCTGCTCAGGTCCCTGCAGGGCTGCCCGGTGCCAGGGGACCTCCTGCCTGACCACACGCTCTCTGCTTCTCTCTTTGCTTTGGCAGCGGAGAATCCGGTGCAGGGAAGACTGTGAACACAAAGCGTGTCATCCAGTACTTTGCAACAATTGCAGCGAGCGGGGACAAGAAGAAGGAAGAGCAGCAGTCTGGCAAAATGCAGGTGAGTCAGGAAGAAGAGACTGAAATCTCGGTGTGTGTTTGCCATACCAACTAAACACAGTAACTGAATAATTATTGTACTGCAGGGAACACTTGAGGATCAAATCATCAGTGCCAACCCTCTGCTGGAGGCCTTTGGAAACGCCAAGACCGTGAGGAACGACAACTCCTCACGCTTTGTAAGCTGTTGCTTTGACAAATTCTCTCCTCAATGTAACAATAGGGATGTCTTAGTGTCATTCTCACATAAGAAGATGGTGATGAAATGCATCCAGGCTGAAATGCTGCTTTTTCTCCTTAACAGGGCAAATTCATCAGAATCCACTTTGGGGCCACAGGCAAACTGGCTTCTGCAGACATTGAAACTTGTAAGAGGCTCCCCTGACCTGATGACATTCCTAATAACCATGTCTAGTTCTTGTGCTAACTCTTTTCTACTGTCCTTGCCAGATCTGCTGGAGAAGTCCAGAGTCACTTTCCAGCTCAAGGCGGAAAGAAGCTACCACATATTTTATCAGATCTGCTCCAACAAGAAGCCGGAGCTAATTGGTAGGAAGATACTAGCTTTTTTGAAGGAAGAGCGCTGAGCAATATCTCATTGTGCAATATGGACCACTAAAGTATACTTTTTTTTCTCTTTTATTACTTTCAGACATGCTCCTCATTACCACCAACCCTTATGATTTCCACTTTGTGAGCCAAGGGGAAATCACTGTTCCAAGCATTGATGACCAGGAGGAGTTGATGGCTACAGATGTAAGTAATTTAACAAACAGATCATCTGGTAGATAGGAGCCCCGATACATACATTCTCACTTTACTCTTTCTGTTGCCAGAGTGCCATTGACATCCTGGGCTTCTCTGCTGATGAGAAGACAGCCATCTACAAGCTGACAGGGGCTGTCATGCACTACGGCAACCTGAAGTTCAAGCAGAAACAAAGAGAGGAGCAGGCAGAGCCAGATGGCACAGAAGGTACCAGCAAATTCAGCAACTCGTTCAAAAATTCTCTCTGTTTGTAGAGATGCTGTGTTAGCTCACACAGACAGTGAATATTGTCAAAAAGTCCCTTTGCTCATTGTCTGTCTAACTGCAGAGGTACTTCCTAGATTATGGGAAATGCCATCATTTTATCCAGTGGATACTCCCATAACATACACAACCTTAAAGGGGGAACTTAAAGTTCAACACAGGAGGTCACTCTCTCTCTCTCTCTCTCTGTAAATCCTTTAACCGCTGTGTCATCATGAAGTACAATTGTATTTCTGTTGAACAAATCCAACATTCTTTGGTGCACATAAATCCACTTTCCACCAAAACCAAATGTGCTGCATTCATGTCTCATATTCCCAGAGGCATTTAGGGTTCTTCTGGGAACCCAGGTTCAAGTCATCCTACCCAAGCCATACCTATTCTCGCTTTCATTAGCTTCCAGAATTTGTGTTCCTTCCCAGACCTTCAGTATGAAATCAGACCAATGTTCTAGAAGACGAAGAGCAGAATTGTTCACATAGACTAAATCCTAGCTATTGCCCAGAGATAAGTGCTTCTCTCTCTCCCTCTCTTTAGTGGCAGACAAGGCTGCCTACCTGATGGGCCTGAACTCAGCTGAATTGCTCAAAGCCTTGTGTTATCCTCGAGTCAAGGTTGGGAATGAATATGTGACCAAAGGTCAAACGGTGTCACAGGTAAAAGCTGGAGGTTAAAACTACATAACTTGAAAGAGTACTTGAGAATTGTTCTTTGACCCTAGGAGGTAATGCCGGTACTTTCTTCTCTGCTTTAGGTCAACAATGCAGTTGGTGCCCTGGCCAAAGCTGTCTATGAGAAGATGTTCTTGTGGATGGTCATTCGCATCAACCAACAGCTGGATACCAAGCAGCCCAGACAGTACTTCATTGGTGTCCTGGACATTGCTGGCTTTGAGATCTTTGATGTAAGTAATACAGTTTCCCTAGCATTTCCATAGAAAGACATTTGAGAGCAGTGGGATTTTTGAGGCATATTTTTAGTAGAAGTTAGAATCTTCCTACGTTTGTTTGCAGGGCTTTTGGAGTTACCTTTTTTTAATCTGGGAAAAAAATGGCAAGCTAATGTAATTACACTGAATCTCAAACCTTTCTTTTCTAAATGCAAAGCCAATCCTAGAGAGACAATGTAGGAAAACTACACAGAGAAGGAGCCTTGTGTTTGAAGTATCACCCATGATAAATTAGGATTGCCCAAGAAATCACCTTGCTACTATTGCTGAACCTTGCAAACATTGCAAATTTTTTTGTGTGGCAGTTCAACAGCTTTGAGCAGCTCTGCATCAATTTTACCAACGAGAAACTGCAACAGTTCTTCAACCACCACATGTTCGTGCTGGAGCAGGAGGAGTACAAGAAAGAAGGAATTGAATGGACTTTCATTGACTTTGGGATGGACCTGGCTGCCTGCATTGAGCTCATTGAGAAGGTATCCTATTCAAAAGCATTATATATTGGATCTTCCATACTTGCCAAGAGACATAATTAAGAAGCAGTGAATATTCTGGCTTTTTCATATATTTTGCCCTCTGTGGCAATGGGGTGGAAGTAGTTTTGTATATCATTCCCAGATACCAGGACCTTTGTTGAGAGCATTCATTTCCATATTGCAAAATGAAGTTATTTAACAGATTGTCATGTTCTGTAAGTACCTATCAGTAAAGTTTTATGGAGACAGTAGTATTTTCCATTATACTTGTAATTTTTTCATCAGCAAAGGCATTTCCATAAGATCAAATGAAACAACACTGAAGAAAGTTCAGCCTTAGTTAATATTCTTGGATCTATTTTCATGAAATGCATGGGAATAACTTCTCTTCTGACTCCAGCAACTTCCCAACCAAGGAATGTCTGCTTTCTACTTTGTTTCTCCCTCTTGCCTGTTGTGATGTCTTCCAGCCCATGGGCATCTTCTCCATCCTGGAAGAGGAGTGCATGTTCCCCAAGGCAACTGACACCTCTTTCAAGAACAAACTCTATGACCAGCACCTGGGCAAGTCCAGCAACTTCCAGAAGCCCAAACCTGCCAAAGGCAAGGCTGAGGCTCACTTCTCCCTGGTTCACTACGCTGGCACAGTGGACTACAACATCACTGGGTGGCTGGAGAAGAACAAGGACCCCCTGAATGAAACTGTCATTGGGTTGTACCAGAAATCATCTGTGAAGACACTGGCCTTACTCTTTGCCAGCTATGGTGGAGCAGATGCAGGTCAGCTCTGTGGAAACTGAATTTTCAATATGGCTGCAATAACATTGACACAGATTTAAAGCAGTAAATACTAAACATTTAAAGTTAATTTATGTTCCGTCGTCTCAAATATATAATTCATATCTTAACACTTTTTTTTTTTCCATTTGCAGAGGCTGGTGGTGGCAAAAAGGGTGGCAAGAAGAAGGGTTCTTCTTTCCAGACTGTCTCAGCTCTCTTCCGGGTACAGTACTGCTTTTGCTCTATCTTTGTAATATTGAGAAAGCTAATATTAAATTTGAAAGGGCTATTTTCCATTGCTGTAACAGTGGTAAAATTATTTTGAAATTCCACAGATTTTTCAGGATCAGTTTCAATATTTGTATAATAATATGTCATGTTCAAAAATAGGCATTGACTTTTCAAAGATCATGCAAATCTAAGTTTTTGTTTGTTTGTTTGATGAGAATAGCATTCAGTTCTTTATATTTTTATGGGTTTGCTTCAGACTAGAATTATAATTTTAGCATTTCTACATTCCTTCGAGGTTCATATGGAGGGGAATTTAGATGTTCCTTATAAACATTCTCCATTCCTTTTTTAACTGAAGTATATGGACTTTAGTAGGCAGAACATGAAAGAACAGTTACTTTGTGCAAAAGTATGAATTGTATATTAGTTTCCACTAAGTCAAGAGCAACATAGCAGTATTTCAGTCTTTAAAATGGTGTTCAATATCTTCAAATAGAAGAAATATTTGGCTTCCACGGCTTTAGCAAAGTGTTCTGAAACCCAGCTAATTTTGAGAAGTTGTGAAGTCATTGCTGTGGGCTTGATGCATCAAATACAGGACACAGGAAACTCACATTACTAACTTACGCTTCTAGGAGAACTTGAACAAGCTGATGACCAACCTACGCAGCACTCACCCCCATTTTGTCCGTTGCATCATCCCAAATGAAACAAAAACACCTGGTAAGATGCTCAAACAGAAACAGAACTTCTTCTGGAACAGCCATTGCCCTCTGTGCTGGTAACTGTGACAGGCATTTCTGCTCTGAATTGCTAGGTGCCATGGAGCATGAACTGGTGCTGCACCAGCTGCGCTGTAACGGTGTGCTGGAAGGCATCAGAATTTGCAGGAAAGGATTCCCCAGCAGAGTTCTCTATGCTGACTTCAAACAGAGGTAAGAGCACTTCTCAGCATCATCAAAAGTAATGTTGGTTCATTCAGGCTGGGCTCTATACACAAGCTGGTGGGGTTAAATAGCCATTGTGTGATTGGGAAAAAGAACCTTATCTTCTTCATCCCACAGGTACAAGGTGCTTAACGCCAGTGCCATCCCTGAGGGACAGTTCATTGACAGCAAGAAGGCTTCTGAGAAGCTTCTTGCATCCATTGATGTGGACCACACCCAGTACAAATTTGGCCACACCAAGGTACAAACCCTCCTTGACTCACTCACTGTGTGCCTGCGCTTTGCTCTACCTGGCAGTGATGTGCTGCAATGTTCCCTTTCTCAAGGTGTTCTTCAAAGCTGGGCTGCTGGGACTCCTGGAGGAGATGAGGGATGAGAAGCTGGCTCAGCTCATCACTCGCACTCAGGCCAGATGCAGGGGCTTCCTGATGAGAGTGGAGTATCAGAGAATGGTGGAGAGGAGGTACATTCCTCACCTTCACTTAAAGTCACTGCACTCGGGAAAGATTTGCATCATCATACAGAAAACATTCAATTTACATTTTAATTATGCTTCAGGGAGTCCATCTTCTGCATCCAGTACAACATTCGTGCATTCATGAACGTGAAGCACTGGCCCTGGATGAAGCTCTTCTTCAAGATCAAGCCCTTGCTGAAGAGCGCAGAATCTGAGAAGGAGATGGCCAACATGAAACAAGAGTTTGAGAAAACCAAGGAAGAGCTTGCAAAGTCTGAGGCAAAGAGGAAGGAGCTGGAGGAGAAGATGGTGGCCCTGCTGCAGGAGAAAAATGACCTGCAGCTTCAAGTGCAGGCTGTGAGTAAGATGATTTTATTTCTTTTACAGAGCGAATGAGCAAGTCAGATCTAACTCTTCCTTCACACTACAGAACTCTCCAATTGCACACTAAAATTCGTTACAAAATATTTTAAACTGAACCCAGGCCACATTCTTTCCCCATTCAGTCTTGTTATTTCAAAGTGGAGTTTAAGCTAAAGAATGACTTTTTAGTCTTGATACCTACATGGACATGTCTTCATGTGAGTTCATGACATAAAGCCTTATTATCGTTACTCATATATTTAGCGGAGCAGGGACAGTGATTCAGTTGAGCATCTCTGCCTTAACAAGAAGAGCATCTCTGCTGTCAACAAGAAGAGCCATTTCTTACGGTACATCTCACCTGAGCTCCTGTATGTGCTGCTCCTGGAAGCTGCAGATGCTCATTACATCCCAAAACACAAGTACCAGCCTTGTATGTTTTTCACCAATACCATGTGGCCACTCAGAATCTTGGAAACCACTTAGTCAATACCACAACTGACATACTGACATACCCAAAATAGATACAGTGAATTGTAATGGAAAAAAACCACAATATCTGCTGATGAGAAAGGTCAGAAAACAGTAAAACTGACAAAAAAACTTATTCTAAATATGTTATTTGTAATGTACATCCACATCTTGCTGATGCACATCTGTTTCTTTAGCATTAAAAGCCTATCCTGTATCTCCCCACCAGGAAGCTGATGCTTTGGCTGATGCTGAGGAAAGGTGTGACCAACTCATCAAAACAAAAATCCAGCTGGAAGCCAAAGTTAAAGAGGTGACTGAAAGGGCTGAGGATGAGGAGGAAATCAATGCTGAGCTGACAGCCAAGAAGAGGAAACTGGAGGATGAATGTTCAGAGCTGAAGAAAGATATCGATGACCTTGAGTTAACACTGGCCAAGGTGGAGAAGGAAAAACACGCCACCGAAAACAAGGTACAAAGCAGAACCTGTCACTCACATGCCAGGAAAGAGCACTGTTACAGGACTGCTGTGTCTACTTCCTTCATTTACACTTGTTCCATTCTTCTCCAAGGTGAAAAACCTCACGGAGGAGATGGCAGCCCTGGACGAGACAATTGCCAAGCTGACAAAAGAGAAGAAAGCCCTCCAAGAGGCCCATCAGCAGACACTGGATGACCTGCAGGCAGAAGAGGACAAAGTCAACACTCTGACCAAAGCTAAGACCAAGCTGGAGCAGCAAGTGGACGATGTAAGCACACAGGCACTCAGCAAGAAGAGGACAGGTATGGAGTTAGACCTGACTGGCAGAGCACTGAGGGTCTTCTTTGTTGTAGCTGGAAGGGTCCCTGGAGCAGGAGAAGAAACTGCGCATGGACCTGGAGAGGGCTAAGAGGAAACTCGAAGGAGACCTGAAGCTGGCCCATGACAGCATAATGGACTTGGAAAATGATAAGCAGCAGCTGGATGAGAAATTGAAGAAGTGAGTGTGGCTGTGGGGCAGCCGAGTGTGGGGCTGGTGCACTTGCCTTTTTCCTTTGAGCTCTAACACCGTGCGCTTTGCCCAAAGGAAAGACTTTGAAATCAGCCAGATCCAGAGCAAAATCGAGGATGAACAGGCCCTGGGCATGCAGTTACAGAAGAAGATCAAGGAGCTGCAGGCAAGTCTCTGTTCCACTCCCTCTCTCACCCCAACACAGGTCAGGCAGGAGGAGGGCATGGGTGTGAAGGGTTTCCAATGTTCTCCAGGCTCGTATTGAGGAACTGGAGGAGGAAATTGAGGCAGAGCGAACGTCTCGCGCAAAAGCAGAGAAGCATCGCGCTGACCTCTCGCGGGAGCTGGAGGAGATCAGCGAGCGCCTGGAAGAAGCAGGAGGGGCCACAGCAGCTCAGATTGAGATGAACAAGAAGCGTGAGGCAGAATTTCAGAAGATGCGTCGAGACCTCGAAGAGGCCACGCTGCAGCACGAAGCCACGGCTGCCGCCCTGCGCAAGAAGCACGCGGACAGCACAGCTGAGCTTGGGGAGCAGATCGACAACCTGCAACGGGTGAAGCAGAAGCTGGAGAAGGAGAAGAGTGAGCTCAAGATGGAGATTGATGACCTGGCCAGCAACATGGAGTCTGTCTCCAAAGCCAAGGTACAGAACTTCTGTCAGTTTACTGTCCTAAGATACCTGAACTGTTACTTAATTTTAAACCTTCTGATTATATTTTGCTATCACACAGAGTTGCATGGTTTTTCATGATGAGTACAACATGCCAGAATTTCGTGATCATGGTCTTTCCTTACATGTATTTGACATGTAGGCAAACCTGGAGAAAATGTGTCGTACTCTGGAAGACCAGCTAAATGAGATTAAGACAAAAGAAGAGGAACATCAGCGCATGATCAATGACCTCAATGCTCAAAGAGGTCGTCTGCAGACAGAAGCAGGTAACACCCCCTACTACGCCTCTGGAATAGGAGAACCTGTAATTGATAATGACAAGAAAAAGAGAGATGTTTTACTCAAACTGATCTCTGCTCTGTAGCCTCGTATACGGTGCTTTAAAAACATAGTTTTCGTATTGTTTTTTAAAGTACAATATATCTCTAAAATTTCTCAGGTGAATATTCACGCCAGGTGGAAGAAAAAGATGCTTTGATATCTCAGCTATCCAGAGGGAAACAGGCATTTACTCAACAGATTGAGGAACTAAAGAGACATTTAGAGGAAGAAGTAAAGGTAAGTATATTTCCTGTAGGGAAGAACTCCATTTTTTATGGGTGTTTCCTGCACTCACATAAAATCAGAATATGTTAACCATAACATTAGAATTTGTGAGCTTTCAAATTAGTTGAACAATGTGGCCACCAGACTCGGTAGTGTGGGAGAAAGGTTGAAGAAGACATCAACTTCAATGTGGATATTGAAACAAAAGCTCTCGGTCTTTTCTCACGTTAATCGTGTCATGTAAAGAAAAGGTTGAGATATATCTAAAAAACTACATTTCTTATTCTACTTTTGCACAATGGAAATTCAATCTGAAAAATATATTTATAAGGATTCAACTATAACCAACTTTATAGTCTCGTTTAGGCTTTACCCATCCTCTCTTCTGCGGTTGTGTTCTAGATTCTGAATAATGAAGCAACAAGAAGACTCTCAGAACATTGGGATCAATGTACATTTTTACTTTGGGCTCACTTAAAGTAGCAGATTCAAAGAGTTTTCAACAACTTTCCCTAAGTTAACATTCCGTTATCTCACAGGTAATTCATTGTCCCAATCCCAATGTCCCCCCAGGCCAAGAACGCGCTGGCCCACGCCTTGCAGTCTGCTCGCCATGACTGTGACTTGCTGAGGGAACAGTATGAGGAGGAGCAGGAAGCCAAGGGGGAGCTGCAGAGAGCCCTGTCCAAGGCCAACAGTGAGGTGGCCCAGTGGAGAACCAAATACGAGACGGATGCTATTCAGCGCACGGAGGAGCTGGAGGAGGCCAAGTACGTAGGGAATGGGGTGGCAAATGGTGGGGGAAGATCTGGAGAGTGTAAAGCGCAATTGGTAATGAGAGTCTCTGAGACTGGATTAGGATAGGGGTGGGAGGAAAGCAGGGATACAGTGCCTTCGTGATTGAGGTGAATGAGGGAGAGGGAGGAAAAACGCACTGTGGAAAAAGCATAGATTGGAAGGACATAGACTTAAGAGCTAGAAAACCTGTGAGACACCGAATACTGAGTAGATGCCAGGATACAGATATCGCAGACCTTTTATCTCTTACTTGGAGCGGTGCTTATCTCTTCCCAGGAAGAAGCTGGCACAGCGCCTGCAGGATGCAGAGGAACACGTTGAAGCCGTCAATGCCAAATGTGCCTCCCTGGAAAAGACAAAGCAGAGGCTGCAGAACGAAGTGGAGGACCTGATGATTGATGTGGAGCGATCAAATGCTGCCTGTGCAGCTCTAGATAAGAAGCAGAAGAACTTTGACAAGGTCTTTTGGGGACTAGGCCTGGGGTTCCTGGGCAGAGCACCCCCTTGTGATCAACACATCCATACTCACACCCGGTTTCTCTTCAGATCCTGGCAGAGTGGAAGCAGAAGTATGAGGAAACACAGGCTGAGCTGGAAGCCTCCCAGAAGGAGTCTCGCTCTCTCAGCACAGAGCTGTTTAAGATGAAGAATGCCTATGAGGAGTCCTTGGACCACCTGGAAACACTGAAGCGTGAGAACAAGAACTTGCAGCGTAAGTCCTTGGACCTTTGCTCCTAAAAAGGCCTTTCTCACAAGCTTGTCTACTGAGCACTTGCTCCACATGGGTGTGTGCCTGTAGCTTGACAAAGATGCCTGTTACCTTTGTATGGCTGGGCCCGTCCCATTATGCTCTGCCCCTGACCGTGTCGTTGGTCTTTGTTCCCACAGAGGAGATTGCTGACCTCACGGAGCAGATTGCAGAGGGAGGAAAGGCAATTCATGAGTTGGAAAAAGTCAAGAAGCAGATTGAGCAGGAGAAATCTGAAATCCAGGCTGCTCTGGAGGAAGCTGAGGTACAGGCCCATAATTCCTGGTGTCCGCACTAAAAATACGAGCAATGTGGAAATATGGCCAAAACCTGCTTGGTTGTCCCTGTTATGTCTGGGGAACGCAGCCAGTTGAGATTTCCTGAAATACCCCCTAATTGCCTCTTTCTAGGAGGAGTAGCTTTATTGATGTTATAAATGTTTGTGCCCACTTCTCCAGGCCTCCCTTGAACATGAAGAGGGGAAGATCCTGCGCCTCCAGCTTGAGCTGAACCAAGTGAAGTCTGAGATTGACAGGAAGATAGCAGAGAAAGATGAGGAGATCGACCAGATGAAGAGAAACCACCTCAGAATTGTGGAGTCCATGCAGAGCACACTGGACGCTGAGATCAGGAGCAGGAACGAAGCTCTGCGGCTGAAGAAGAAGATGGAGGGAGACCTGAATGAAATGGAGATCCAGCTGAGCCATGCCAACCGTGTGGCTGCAGAGGCACAGAAGAACCTGAGAAACACACAGGGAGTGCTCAAGGTCTGTTCAGAAAAGCTACAGAAAAATTCTTCTCTGTTGTTTTTGGCACCCCAGCACACACCGTCACCTTGTAATTTCTCATCCCTCTTACAGGATACCCAGATACACTTGGACGATGCTCTGAGGACACAGGAGGACCTGAAGGAGCAGGTGGCCATGGTGGAGCGCAGAGCAAACCTGCTGCAGGCTGAAATTGAGGAGCTACGGGCAGCCCTGGAGCAGACAGAGCGCTCGAGGAAAGTGGCTGAGCAGGAGCTTCTGGACGCCTCTGAACGTGTGCAGCTTCTCCACACCCAGGTGAGGATGTGGAGCCAAAAGCAGTTGAGTTCACACTTAACAAACGCAGAGAGCTGCTCTATACTGGAGGACAGGGAGTACTAGAGTGTTCTCTCTGCTGCTGTCCATAAGGAAGGGCATGCTCAGTGCCCATCGCCTGAGCCCACCACTGACACTTTATAAATAACTCTTTAAAAAGGATTTCTAGATTTTGAATTGCAAGCTTGAAGAGTAAATCCTTGTCTTGGGCTGCGGGTTTGGTGTTGGAGGCCTCAGAATACAGGTCTTGCAATCTCTGTTTGTACAGAACACCAGCTTGATCAACACCAAGAAGAAGCTGGAAACAGACATTGCCCAAATTCAGAGTGAAATGGAGGATACGATTCAGGAAGCCCGCAATGCTGAAGAGAAGGCCAAGAAGGCCATCACAGATGTGAGTCGGGGGCTCCTTTCACTGCTCATGGTGGATGTATTCTCCCCCAACGTGTCTCCAGCACCACAATGGCTTTGATCTTTTGGTTTCATCAGGCAGCCATGATGGCAGAGGAGCTGAAGAAGGAGCAGGACACCAGTGCCCACCTGGAGAGGATGAAGAAGAACCTGGACCAGACGGTGAAGGACCTGCAGCACCGTCTGGATGAGGCTGAGCAGTTGGCTCTGAAGGGAGGCAAGAAGCAAATCCAGAAGCTGGAGGCCAGGGTGAGCAGGGATGTTATTTGTGCATGAGAGAACATGTCAGGCAATCAGCCAGCAGGGCAGCTCCATAGATTCGCTTCTCCTTTCAGGTGCGGGAGCTGGAAGGGGAGGTTGATGCTGAGCAGAAGCGCAGCGCTGAAGCCGTGAAGGGTGTGCGCAAGTACGAGAGGAGGGTGAAGGAGCTGACCTACCAGGTAAGGCAGGAGGCCTCTGTGGGCTGATCCATCCTCTTGCAAGAAGTAAGAATTTTTGCCCTTGATTGCCAAGGGGAATCACTAACTCACCTGCCAGAGAAACCAATCCGCTCTCTTTCCTGCTTTCCAACCAATATAGTCTGAGGAAGACCGGAAGAATATTCTCAGGCTGCAGGATCTGGTGGACAAGCTGCAAATGAAGGTGAAATCCTACAAGAGACAAGCTGAGGAAGCTGTAAGTATTGCTTATAGTGGCAACAAGCATCACAAATCATGTGGGGAATTTAGTGTTATTCTGTTGGAAGGCATAGAAACTGGTGAACCATGGTGAATTTCAAGTACAGGGAAAGAAGGTTCAGTCACGTGGGAATGGATTAGTGTGTGCCTAAAAGGAACTCCTCCATGTAAACTTTCTACAGAGTGAATACCCATGACAAATTTAACTAGGAATATAATCCTGAGCGTATGGCTGACATTGCTCTCTTTTGGTCATGCTACTGTCAGGGACAAACTACGGGATGTCCTACAATCTTTTTCTTTAGAGGAGGAAAGACACACCTCTCAGCTGACAGATTTTTGGGTCAGGTTCCTTCCCAGCAGTATGGCTGGGTTTTGCTGTCCTATTATTTGTGAGAGGGACATGGACAGATTCTGACTTCTCTTTTCTAAGTTCTTTGCCTTATATAAGAGAATGCAGACCTAGGACACTGAACCATCACAGGAGGCAGAGATGCTTAGCTGTTCTGCTGAAGTGGAAATGAGCTTCAATGTCAATGTTGCAAAGCAACATTCTTCATAAGACAAAAGGATGAGATATGGGACTACAGAGATTGGCTGGAAGAGGAGGGTGTATTGGAGGAGGGGTGTATGGCTACGGAAGAAGAAAGAGAGGGGCGGTTTCCTGATAGTGCTGTCAAGCAGATACAGAGAGAAAAGGAGAAGCTATACTCATCTAATGGGGAGTGGCAGGAGGGCATGGGTACTTTCTCCGAGGACACCGTATAAACTCACCTTTGGAGAGTACACGTGTTTTTTTCTTGGTGCTCGTGCTTTTTCTTAACCCTAACCTTTGAGCGTAAAGAAACAAACTGCAGCACACACAGCTTTTTCTTGAAAGCTATAAGGAGATACTGCTGTGCTGTCAATCCCTGTTTGCACACTCCAGAGGGAAGAACTGAAATAACAATTCAAAAGTTGTTTTAGTTGGTTTGGAAGGGATACTTTAAACACAGTAGGATAAGGAGGTCTGTGACAGTGTTCTGGGTTATTACTGGTAGGTTGGAAACCTACCAGCTATAGCCCTGCCAGGCTGAGGTTCAGGAAAAAAGAAAGCCCTGCCCTGTGCTCCTCCCCACCACCTCTCTCTCCCTGCACAGGAGGAGCTTTCCAATGTCAACCTCTCCAAGTTCCGCAAGATCCAGCACGAGCTGGAGGAAGCCGAGGAGCGCGCTGACATTGCAGAGTCACAGGTCAACAAGCTCCGGGTGAAAAGCCGGGAGTTTCATGGCAAGAAGATTGGAGAGGAAGAGTGAAGATGTCCTGAGGCAACAAAGTGACCTGAGGGATGCACAAAATGTGGAACCTCTTGGTTGCTTTCTTCTGCAATGAGTCTTTGTAGTCATGTTAATGTCTAGAGAATAAACGCTGTAGATTCCTCTGCAAACACACTGTGAACAGTGCCTTCTTTGGGTTTTTTTCTTGAGCCACCTCATGGCAGAACAACTTTTCCTGCTATTCTTGGCTGGGGGAAGGGAGCAGCTAATGTAAATGCTGCAAACTTAGAGGCTGCTCATTGCTGTGGAGACTGCTGGTACTGATAGTGCAGCTTGTGCTCTCTTCTCTCTCCAGCAGCTCCTTACCCTATGCCTGCCCTCACATGTTCTCTCCTTCACCCTTCTCCCATTGTCCTTTCAGCACAGATCACTTCCCATGTGAGGGGAAGCAAAAGTCGTCCCCTTCCTTTTTCCTTTCCCTTCTTTTGTTTGTGATCCTGGCAGTGACAAACCCTAAACACCAGTTTGAGTAAGTTGTTGTAGGTCACAGTGCCCTGCACTGTGAAGGATCAACTGTTCCTTGGCACAGATGGTTTTCAGCACACAGAGCACTGTTACAACACATGGATAGTGTCCCTAAAAGGTGCCACCTCTCTTACCCCAGAATCCCTCAGCTGCTGGAACCACCTGCACTTAGCTTTGCTGTAGTGGACAAAACTCTGAGGGGCCCTGTGTTGAAGGATTGCCCAGCTGGGCCATGTCTCACACCCTCCAGGGCACCAACACACCTCCTCAACAAATCACCTCAAAGACAGCCTTGACCTTCTTATGCAATAGGCTGCAGCATGGCATTGCCTCAGGCAAGAGAAAAGAACAAGAATGATGGGTGCACCCCTCTGTTCTCTCCTCACATGCCTGTACCTTGCTTCTGGCCTGATGCATTCTTCTCAGCTGGATTATTCTGCTGCATTAAACCTTTCCTCTAGTTTGGGGAAAAGACACACAAGACAGTGCCCCGGTACGTTAAAGATAAGCCCAGTATGTCTGCCTAAGCTGATGTTTCCACATCACCAACAGCTTCCAGCTATCAAGTAACTTCTGTCCCTTCTTTCCAGGGAGACCACACAGCCGTGGAGGATTTTCTCAGAAACCCGAAAAACTCTGTGCACTGAATCGAACCCAGGTTTGCAGTGGCTGAGAGCTGTTACAGCAATTTGGAAATGCTTTCAGCAACATCAGCTGACAGAACTGCACCCACAGTCAAAGCACAGCCTGTCTGAAGCGTTCACCACCCATCATTCCAGCTGACTTCAGCCTGCAGCATCCCTTGATGCAGAGCAATGTGGAGTGAATGAGAAACACATCAGCAGCAACTGAGGAGTGAGGTGCAGCTGGCACTAAAAGGAAACCAGAAGCAGATTCAAGAGCAGAGGCCAGAGTAAGTTGATGATGACAGCAGGTGACAGTGAACTGCTTTCCTCCACTGTCTGCTGTAAAACCAATAGAACTGAAAAGCAGAAGTGGGTCTTCCATGGAACACCAAGTCTAGCAGGGCTGCAAGGATGTGTGTGGGGCTGGCGTGGGCCGTGCAGAAAAGGATTGTGTCCAAGCCTGAGCCAGGTAGCCCCTGCATGCTTTCCACCTTGACTTGTTTACAATGTTTTCAATGAAAAGCTTGCCAGTGGAGCTCCCTCGGGTGATGGGAAGTGGTAACTGACAGTGATTGCTTGGTCTGAGCTCGGAGAAGTCGATGCCTCTGTCTCCAAATAGATGCTCCCTCTGCTGGGAAGTTGCAACTGACAGCTCCATGGCTGCACGCCTGTGCCAGCAATATCCAAAGGGCTCTCACCTTACCTGGCTCAAAGCGCAGCCTCACCAGCACACCAGCTCTCACAAGCAAGTCCAGCCTGCTTCCAGGGTCATTAGCAGCACCGGCGAGCAGAGCCTCTCTCGGTGCTGTCTGAAGAGAGCAATTGGTGGTGGTTCTTTAAGAGCAGACCTCAGTTTTCAATCAGAAGGACCTTAAGAAAACCACCCAACACCTTGCAGAGATGCCAGACTAGCCCTCCCTTTCTCATGGCACTGCACAACTTTTCCTCATGAGACTCCCTAGTAGACTCCCAACCTCGCTCACCCCTCCACATCTCCTGTAGTGTTTCTGTTTGCCTGACAGCATGCCTTGGTCTGTCTCCACAGCCAGGGGCTCTGGTGGTGAGCCTTGCCTGCCCGAACCCACCTGTGAGCTGACTGCTCTTCTTGGGTGGCTGGGGAATCTCTAGCCACACTTGCAGGTGTCTCCAAAGCTTCAGGTGGAGCCTTGATGGCACACAGCATCTGCAAATATCCCTGCTAGCTGTAATGGCTTGCACAAGCACGAGCTTCTGACACTCTTTGATCCCGGTTTACAGACTCGGTACTATCCCGTGACTCGCATTGTCTCCAGCAGGGAAGTTTGAGGATGTGTCATCAGAATGGAAGAACACATCCAGCAAAGCCAGGCAGAGGGAAGAGAGCAGAAGGCAGGCATGAAGAGCAGTGAGCAGGCTGATGGCTCCAGGCAACACAGGGTAAGTGTGGTTCCTGAGGATCTGTTCTTTGATGACTTGTACAAAAGCATTGTCAGGAAGGCTATGGTGGGGAACAACAGGCAGGGCACTGAGAGAGCATCTCTCACATCATTGGTACAGCTGTGTCTGCTCTGACCCACTGCAGCTTCCTCTGGACTCTGGTTTACAAAGTCAGCTGCTCGTTCCTCAAGTCTCCTGTGCGTTTCACTTGCATACAGTTAAATACCCTGTGGTATCTCTCAAGATCCCAAGGATGGGTTGAAATTAAAGCAGGCAGCCGTGTGCTCTAAGCCAGGACTTGCTGTAAGCACAGCTGGGCAGTGCTGGTGGGACTGAGGACTGGCCTTGTGTGCCCCACAAATTCACAGCTCCCTCCTGGCCCCCACCTCCTGGGCTCTGAGGTCCCACCAAATTGCTCATCAGCCTCCTTCTCCTCAGAGGCAAAGCCACAGAGAGCTTTGGAGGTTGCCCACGCCAGCCCATCGTTCGTCTCCCTTCACCCTCAGTGCCTAAAGCTCAGAATAGCCCTGCTCTTGCAAGACTCCTGCGTGGGGTCACGCCTGTTTGTGCAGCTGATCCGCTGCCGCTAATGGCACTCGAAGACATTCCTCAGCGGGTAGGTTGCCTTCTATATCCCAGTGCAACGTGTTGTCATGTAGGAGCTGGACAACTGTGCTGTGTCCTCAGACGGAGGTGCTATTCTTACCCCAGAGAAAGGCTTGCTCTGGCACAGCTCCTTTCTCAGCTGACAGGTTAAAAATCAGAAGCGGTCCTGAATGTGCTCTCCTTGTAGGGTGTAAGTAAAAAGAGGGCCCTTTGAAGTCTGTGCAGTGATGCTGTGCCAACCCAGCTCCTGGGTGCTCACCGTGCCCTGCTGGGCTCTGTGGTCCCATGGGCAGCACAGCAGCTGCCCAGGTGCTTCCAGCTGGAGCTCAGTTTGGGGTGACACTAACAAGTAGAAAAGGCAGGTTGGGCTGCAGCTCTGAAAGCGTACGACTTTAGAGCTGCTTACCTTTGCATCCCACACTGGGTGAGGATGAAGACAGAGGCAAGCTTGCTCCCAGGTTCAGCAGCGTGGCAGAAGGCCGTGTCCCTTTGCTCAGGCTGTGCTTTCCCACTGCTCACTGAGGGAAGTCAGGAGGGCTGTTGCACCTGAGTTGCACCAGAGGTCCCTCAAGGGCCACTGGAGTGTCAGGGCTGCAGGAGAGCCCCTGCACAGGCCAATGACAATTGCTTGGTGGTTATGGAGACCCAGCTCTGCCTGCAGCCTGACTGCACAGCCCTTTGGGGAGCTCTGTAGAGCTGCTGTTACTGCCTGCTATGGTCACCACAACCAATGAGGCAGAGGAAACCAGGGCCCAGAGACACCACGCACCCGGTAGGGAGAGTGACTGAACTCCCCATTCATACACAAAAGTAGAGCAAGGCTGCAGTGAGAAGAAATCCTGCCCCTCATCTCCCTCACCTGCCTCTACTGTCTTGAGATATCCTGTTGCACAGGAAGCCTGGGGCTTAGATGAGAGCAATCGTGTTTCCCTCTGGTACAAGTCAGCAGGTGCAGCTCCCTGGGAGACAGGGCTGTTGAGAGAGACTGTGTCAGTCGCTGACACACAGGTGAAACACAGCCTCTCTCCCTTAGTGAGTAGAGTGGCACGACAGGGGATCAGTGAGGCAGAACAGGACCCAGACTAAATGGGTTTCAGGGGCAAAGGGTGGGACTCCCAAGAGCTGAATACCTGTCTTAACACAGTAGATGTTCCCCTAAAGCACAGCTGCCAGGCAAACTGAAGTGTGGGACCGTGGGGAGATCTGCTTCTGGGGAGTTCTGGTTGACACCAAACATTGATAAAGACATGTTCACAGAATCCATGCTGATTGCACCATGGCAGCATTTGTGGACCCCAGGTGAGGCAAGGGCTGGGCAACACTCATTCACACGGACTCTGTCCTTGTCCCGAAGGGGATGATTCAGTCTGGGAGTCTCTGTGCAGCTGGGGCTGTGGGCACAGCAGTGCCCTTTGGCAGCAGTGCCCTTTGGCTGCAGTACCCTAAAATCCTCTCCTTCATCTTTCTGACAGAGCTGAAGTTTTTCCTCTACTTCTGCCCTGGCACTTTGCAGTGAACAAGCCACAACTGCAGGAGCAGAGGGCTTTGGAAGGCCAAGAACAGATAGTTGCCTTATTTAGGTGAGCTGATCTTAATGCCCTTTGCTCTACAGATGCCATCATCCAAGGAGAAGACTGTGACCAGGATGTGACTTTTCCTTCACGGTGCAGGTACTGAGACAGTAACAGCCCAGAATGAGCCTGTCCAACACCGTGGTCTCCAGGGGGAGAAAGATCTTTGGGATAAATTACACAATGACAAGTAAAGAGCATTTGGGCATCCCATCCTTTTGAAGCAGGGGAATACAGTGTCACAATTGGGAACTACACTGCAGAGCTGCCCCCTGAGCTGCGATTTTAACCACAGTGTGATTTGGGAAGGGCCTGAGAGAGTGAGGGGGAGAGGGACATCGAAGCACTTGGGCAGGGCAAAATGGGATCAAAGTTAATAGTAACTCTGCTCCAGGAAACTGGAGAAGTTGTCTCAGATTTTCAGAATGAAATTTAATTAAGAGAAATAAAGTAATTTTGGGAAGATTAGTTAAGATAGATATGCATGGTTTTTGGCTGTTGAACTAAAAAGGAAAGGAATTGGGAATTATATCACAACACTGGGGTAAAAAGGATATTTTGACTTTCTGAAAGTTTCTAGGCAATTTTTTTGCCTGTATTGGTGTTTAGCACGCATGAAGGCTTCGGAATTGGAACCCAAAGAGGTAAAATCCAAGTGTAGCTAAAATGTGAGTCAGACAGCAGTGTCATCATGGGTTGGCTCTGCTCTGAGAGCCTGCAAGAAACCTCGTTTCAGGAATATACATCCAGCTGGAGGAATTTATTAGGGATCTGAAGAGACTGGCATAGCAGTGACCAAATGAAGTGGTCATTGCATGTTTAGCTGGTTAGGTTAATATTAAAATAGGCCAATTTTGCATAAACAATATATTCTGTCCCCCAGCAAGAGGTTTTATCCTTTTATTCTTCAAACTCCAAGAAAGTTTGGAGAATCCTCTTCTTTCAATGTAAATAATCAATATGGGGATTACCAATAGAAAACATCTCACATGATATCAGTAATGCAAACTCTTTCTGCACTTGAGAATGCCTTGAGTAATTTAAACAGTATAATATTCTGAAGTCTTTCTTGTTTTATGAAGATAGCAGGTAAAAAATTTGGAGATAATTTTAACATCCACTAGCTGTGAAGATCTAAGCAAATCTATCTCTGCGCTGTAGCTTCTCTCTGCTTCTCTCAACTTCTCTTACAGGTGTACCAGCAGCAGAGGAACAAGCCAATTAATCAAGTGTCTGGTAATGTTAACCCATGTTGGTGTCCTCATTTCTTCTCCTTTCATGTCATTTTCCAGCTCCTTTTGCCTCCCCTTCTATTGTCGTCAGAGCTTGTCCACCCCACTCACCTGTTCTGTAACTGAAGATGTTCGGTTGCTTTGGCATGTGATGGAAAGGACATCCTGAATTTCACCTCCTTAGCCAGGACCTACAGCTCACATATCTTTCTTTGACATTTGCTGTGGAGACAGGAGGAATTTGAGTAACCATAGTAACCTCATGCACACTCAAGAGCTGTTCCTCTTGAAATCTGAAAGTGCTGTATGTCAACTATCTCTAAACTCTAGCTGATTTTGCCCTCTCCTATTTCTTTGCAAGACTGTTACTCAGTGGACATCTAGTTAGGTGTCATCAGAGCAAAGTAATGACATTTCTAGGTTTAAAATCTCTTGTTGAAACTTCCCAAATAGAAGTTACTTTTTTCCTTCATATAACATCAAATAATAACTGTATCAAGCATTACAGAAGTTAGTCTCCAAACAAAGGAACAAGATCAGAAGAAAATAAACCCATCTCAGCCCATTCTTAGCCAGCCTGAGATACAAGAAGGTTCTGAACAGCAACAGACACAAAGGTCAGCTCACTTGTGTTTTGTCTTTGCAGTAGTCAAGCCAGTAGCTGGCCCAATGTACAAATTGCCAGGTTAGTTAGTCTTTTATTTGTTAAGCTCATCACTGGTTTTTCACTAGAAATAATCCTTGTCTCCTTTTCTACTCCATCCTTTTTAACAGTACTCATCTGGAATAATAGCTCAAAACCCTGAAGGACACATCTTACCCAGACAAATCATGGTTACCCAGGCTAGATATGCTATGCCAGAAGCAGAGAAAATATTCATCATATTCCTTTTAATTCAACACAAACCCCACTTTTCGTTAGAATAAAAAGAATTTTTATATGAAAATTGCCCTTACCACCTCCAGGATCCAGTGTCCAGCCACATCTTAGTAGAAG
Source organism: Dromococcyx pavoninus (assembly GCA_033558185.1). Lineage (NCBI taxonomy): Eukaryota > Metazoa > Chordata > Aves > Cuculiformes > Neomorphidae > Dromococcyx > Dromococcyx pavoninus. The sequence continues at coordinate 536,483 of JAUMJL010000386.1, read as the reverse complement.
TGTCAGAATGAGAAGCTTTGCACCAGAGAATTAGTGTTCCGGCATTTCTCCTTGTCTCATGCCAGCATTCCTGAGAGGTCTTATTTTACCCAGGGATCCTCAGTATGAGGCTACACATTCCTTATCAGTCTGTTTATTATGGATCTGCAAGCACAAAGATCCCTCTTGGCATGTTTGATAAATATTAACAGCATAGCTGAGAGTAATATTTGCAAGTTGCAAATCCCATCAGGGATTTTCTTCAAGATTAGTGTAAAAACTAACACTATGCAGTAAAAAATACCAAAGTTCTCTCGTTTTTAACAAGAAACTTGGATTCTTAACTTTGTGTGAGATACTTAGCATTATGAGACAACCTTTTGTGTTGCATGTTGATAATGTGATTCCTTTAGCTAAAGACTTGTCCTAGCACTCTCATCCCAAGTTAAATTATTCTAGCAACCATGTGGGTCTGAAGTCCATTTCCTAAATCCATGTCTTAAACTATTTTGACCACAAGATGAAATGTGGTTGTATTCCAGCTCTAGAGTTTGGATTAGGTCTTTTTTTCCCTGGGTTCAGCCTACTGAAAGTAAGATGCTTCTATAACCATAACGGAAAGAATGATTATAACAATCAAATATTGAGAGTTTTTGCTTTACTTACATAGAAAGGCTTCATATCTGCAAGTGCTTGGGACACAAATGAATTGTATAGAAAGTCTGGAGAAAGTATTTTGTGCAATGAAGTATGGCTTTCTCAAGGAAACATCTTATACATCTCATGTCAATCACTGGGATCACTTGATTTTCTGAACAGATGATCAGTATTTTGTCAAGAGCAAGTGAAAAAATGCTGTGCTTTACCCACTTCACGGAAGTGAATGGAACATCAGTTGACCTGTGGAGAACTCCTGGACTGTCTGCCTTTAGAGGAAATGTGATCCAGATTAGAACAACTAGGATGGGTAAGATTTATCTCCAGGATCTCTGGTCATAATGGAAGATGATCATCCCTCTGCATAGAACAGAGCAGTACTGTGTGCATTGTCTTGCTATTTATTCAAAACATTCTGTGGTTACTGTCTTACATTGAATCTTAGGCCTCTTGTTTCCTTCAATGGATATCAGATAACCTTATCAAGTGGTAAGTTCCTGCCTAACACAACTGCAGTGCAGGATGGCCACTTTGGGGTTTAAAAATAACCATAGCATGTGATGAAGGAAGAATAACAGGTGATGATTCAGTTTGATGTCTTTGAAAAATCTCACAGAGAATGAATAGCCAAAAGTTTTTACTCTGTGTGATCGTAATGTATTGCCAAAAGCTTGGAACTGATGAAACATTGGGATGTCCATTGGAAGGCTGATATATTGCCATCCTCAACTCGACAATAGTTTTCAATTAGTTCTCTTCAAACCTGCAGTCAATTTAGTGGTATTTTGTTAAAAGGCTGTGACTGGGAAGGAGGTGGGAAGTTTTTGCCCTGTCTGCTTCACTGTAGCTCAGGTAAAGTCTTCTGAAGGGAAGAATGGACCTTACAAGTTAAACATGACAAGAAGAGGAGAGGTGACTTGCAGAGTGAAGGAGAGAACAGAGGTGAAAGAAAGAGAGCTGAACATAGGGGCTTGCTCGGAACAGCAGGGAGCAGGCACCCAGTCAGGTGTGAAAAGTATCAGCTAGAAGGATGTCCAATAAACTGGAAATATTTCCAGAGCTTGCTGTACCCAGGCAACTAAAAATTCCACAGCTGAAACAAATACTGGAGGAAAGAACCTGGTCCAAAAGGACACAAAGGGCTGGGAGAATTTTATATTGTATGCTTTCTTACTCTGACTTTTTTCCTAGCTTTTTGTTTGTTTATTTTAATGAAAGACCTAGGCCTGTCAGCTGTAACGACCTAATGAGCTACCCTGGTCCTTTCTCCTCTGAGGTGAGCAAAGGTTCTGTCAGAGGGACTCTACCACCTTAGCAGAATTTGTTATCTTTTGACGATACTGTTTTAGCAAAAGGGGGAAGATAGAAAGTCAGTTGTATAAATTTATGCTGCCATGGGGAGGAAATGCAGTTAGCCTGTTGGAAAAAAGTAACATCCTAATGTGAAAGGCAACAGTAAAGTTCAGTTATTAACAATTTTTTAGTGATAAACCTTCCAGTGTTGTTTTCTGTAAGTGTACATTAAACCATTGATTTTGAGCCCTCTTAGCAAAGGAATTTGACAGTAATAGACGTAGAGCTTGTACTTACACTGCAATTCTGCTATGGAAATGTAGCTGTCTCCTGCAGTGGGTACATACGAATAATATGAGCTGGAGACATGGGTATTCAGTGAAATCACAGACAATACAGACACAGGTCCTTCTATAACATGGCTGTCCAGAGGAGAAATGCTAGGGAATGAATTGTGAGCTGCCAATCAATGGTGCCCTGTGCTGTTTGGAAATCAGGGACATTCTGGTGTTGCTTCCAAGATCTGCCATTTAAGTCTACTGTGGGAAAATGAAGGGATCAAACTGTTTGCAGTAGGAGGAGAGGAGGTTACACCTTGGGAGCAAAGAACTAAGCAGGCAAAATGCCTTTTTTCCTTCCTTATGCTCTACCACAGCTTTCCATTCCTTGCCTTTGCTGGATCTGAAGTCTCCCTGCCAATCCAGGCTGGTCTTTGTCCCTAGGGACAGCTGTCACTTATAAACGTCTGCAGGGGAGGTCTTCTTTGATACGGATGTCCCAATGTCACACCCGAAGCCAGTTTGGAGCCCGAGAGCTGCACCTCAGTGGCCCAGAGCAGGAGACAGACACTTGCAGCTTCAGCAGCACTTTCTGGAAGTGATGTTATTCTAACAGTGGCAGCTCCTTTTGTTGAAAGTCATGCAATGACATGTTTCTTACTGACTTATTCTAGACTTTTCCAACCGCACAAAGCAGATGACAATGTTCCACACACACTGACCAAATGTGATTCTTTCTGTATACATGTAGGACAATGAGTGTTGTTATGGCCGAGTAGGAAAGACCATTGTCTGCATTTGCTCTGCAGAAAGTTCTTGGGGCCCAACCTCTCAGTGGGGAAGTCACAAAGAAGCATTGAAATGAGAAAATGTGCGGAAAGCCAGCGAAAAAAATGACATTTCACAGAAAGACAGACTAAGTTTCAGCAAGGTTTTCTCAAATGACTGCTTTTTGACTTCATTGCAATGATGGTAGGTGCCAGGAGAAGTTCTCACCTGGTGGGACTGCACTGCACTCACACGTCATTAATGCAGAACACGCTGCACTATGAAGTGTTTTGTGCACAAGAAGTACAGGACTGCGACTGTCTTGCAAATCCTCATGAAAAGGGGACAGGATTTCACCACAATCCTCAATTTTGATTGCCAAAGGACACAGGTCCTTTGACACTGAAAAAGAAATGTTAAAGAAAAGAGTTGCTCAGCAATTAAAGAATACTCTACTCTTTTCTGAAATGAATGATGCTGTAGTAAGTTTGCCTCTTGGGTTCCTACAGGTGTGACAGCTGAGATGATTAGCTCAAACACTTTCCATTCCAGCAAAACTTTTGCTGTAACACCTTCTCATATACAATGCATACACATTACTGCATCTTCTCTCTCCTCCATCTGTCCCTCCATAGAGGCTCCTCACTTCTTTCTTCTTCCTCTGCTTACATCACCTATCCTGCATTATCTGTTCTCAGTTTTCCCACTGATCAGTGTCTCTCGTTCTTCTTGCCCTCACTCCCCTGACCTTGACCTGTCCTTGGTGGGACATTCACTGCACTGCCTGTCAGCCCTTTCCTTGTCCATGCACAGGGTGATACTGGCACACATGCACTGCACCTCTGCTCTCCCATCTGCACCCATGTAGGCCCATGGACTATCAGAGAGAAGCACATCCATACAGATATTTCTGGCCACTCCCAAGGTCCTGAGGACCTCCCTGGTCAGTGCATCAGGAACCCCAATCACCTGAGGAGGAGCAGCTGGAGTGACCTGTCCCCAGGCACAGGAGACACTGCTCTCTGTGTAAGTACCTGAGCCTGCTCTCCAGGCCATCCACCAACACGAGGAGGTTTCCTGCCTGAGCAGGAGATGAACAGCTCTGAACTCTCTCCAGCTTCCCAGGGATCATTACAATGGGTTGTTTGCTGTATTCTGTAAGCTTCGTACTGAGAGGGAGATAAATAGGTTGCTTGTTGTCTTGTTTTTAATATATACTTAGTGGCAGTAATAATGTATTTATCAATACCCAATTGCCCAATTTCACTCTGCAATGCATCTTGTTATTCCCCTGAACCTCTTTCTACCTGCATCTTTCCCATGCCATGCACTAGGTATGCAGTAAAATCTTGCAAATCATAAATCAGAGGACACATTCATCACGAAGGAACAACCAGCATTATGTTGGAATCCACTTGTACTTATTGACCTGAATGAATTATCTGTAAAGATACAGGCAGTAAGAAATAAATGCCATAGCAGCCAGTCTTCAGGGAAAGGTGTATGACAGAACTCAGAGTCACAATTTCTCAGTACAAGGCATGATGCTACCTAACTTTTGGAGGTTCCTTCATGACTGGAATGAATTTATAAACTAGGACTTCATAATCTACCGCTCGTTACGTGGATGCCTAAGTAGATAAACAAATCTCCTCAAGATGTATCTCAAAGTGTTGGGACTGCACTGGGAAACCTAGTGAAAAAGTGGAAACTATTGAGACAGCCAAAGATATTGATAAGCATATAAAAATTATAAATTGCACAGAATTCGACTGCTGCACCATAATGAAGGAACAAATGAGACCTCAAAATTTATTCTCTACTGTACTGGAGTTAGCTTGCTGCCACAGGGCAACCTGTTTATGGAAAGACTTAACCTAGAGAAGATGCAAAGACCTTCCTAGCTGAATGGAAAAGATCAACACTGTTCCTCTTCAATCACTTCTTTCAAGAGGTAAAAGAGAATGGATGAGTACTATACAAAGATCTGGGGCCCATGATCACTCTTTTCCTATGTTTATTTTTGGCAGGAGGTTCTGACACCTGAACAAGGACCTTGAGGTTTCTTTCACTAATGATCACATGGAAACTCACGGATGAAAGTAATGAAGAAGGTATCTTGCTTCCAGACTGTGAAATTTCCTTCCACACTGAAGTGTGTAAACTCAAGTCTCCAGTTTAGAATGCAAATATCTGAAGTAAAATTCGGTGTGAGGTTTTGCCTGGCCGTAGGATGGAAATCTGTGTCTATATACCTTTTTTCACTTTGATCAGTATGTGCTGCCAAGTGCTCTCTCTTGCTCTGTTTGCTAACACAGAGCCTGCTGGAGGAGAAGTGCTATCTTTAGGGCTGGCAGAGAGTGAGGCAGCTGTCTGATCTCTTTCTCAAGATGGTTTTATTTTCAGCATGCCTGAGTCTGCTCTTCTGCGCAGGAAATGTCAGTGCTGCAGCACCTTGCCCACACCACATTGCTGAGCAGGGCATTCTGTATCCAGAGACTGCTCTCTGCCTCTCCTCTCTTTGATTGTGCTATATTTTTCTTTCAGTTGCAGTGGAGTCCAGCCCTGCAGAGACTGGAACAAGACTGGGAGAAAGTCACTGGTGGGCAGAATCTATTTAAATTTTCTTCTTCTTTTTTTGCAATAAGGCACTGTTACTTCTTTCAGCAGATCCTTTACCAAGAGTTAGCATTCTAATAGCTGCCCATCATGATATTCTGTGAGCATTTCAGAGAAACAGCAAAGCAAATGCTATGTAGCCCAGAAGATTTTCACAAACACTCATATAAGCAGCTAGACAATTAAACACTACAGGCTTCTTTGCAGCAGTTTCCTGTCCTATGGAATGTGGGCTTTCAAGGATAGGCTACCTGCAAGCTTTCATTAATATCATTAGTTGCTAGAAAGAACCATTAGAGAATATGGTTACAAATGATAATCACACACAGACTGCCAAAGTAGCAACTTTTTCCCTTTTAGTCTCTTCTACATAATTTGTCTTTTTATTTCATTTCCTCCGCAACATCTTCAAGTCTAATCCAAGTGGAAAAGCTCTTTCTAAACCTGTACTGAGAAGTCATGTTTATTTTGTGATCGAAATCACAGACTCTGTCACAGCTGCCATTGCTATCAATCATTTTTTCTTGCTTAAAATATATGCATTTTAGTAGCAGCTGTGGAAAAGCAGGGTTTTTTTGTTGATGAGAGTTGGAAAAAGAAAATTGTATGAAATTACAGTTTTCAAATGAAATTTTGTGACATATTTTTCTTCACACTTAGCAAAAGGTTTTAATTACTCTTTTCTCCAGCAAGACTTACTGAATTTGCTCTGTCATTCATTTTATTGGCACTGAATAAACTTAATGTTAATCACAAATTGTTTTCTGTTCAACCTTATTGAACACCTATATCCTTGATAAGCCTGATAAACTAGGAATCACCTTAATTGTACAATCCAACTAAGAGAAAAATAGACAAGTTCAATAGCTGTAGCCTGTAAGGACAGCTCGAAGGTGGGTGCACATTTGAAGAACCTTTGTAATCAGAATTTTGAGGAAAAAGGAAAACCGCTATTTCTGCAAACATACAATGAATTTTGCTAACTTTTAGGAATTTCCCTAAATGTGATTTAATACCAATTTCTTGCCATGGTATTTTAACCTCTCAGTTATAAATCAAAGCTTGAGATAAAAAACAGCAAAATGAGCTCACTTGAAAGTTGAGCTCCTGTTAAACAGCAGCTTTTTGAGCAGTAGTCTGCACCTGGATGCACAATGCACACTACTAGCTATTGGTTCATGATACGTCTGCATATGTAAGACATATGAAGTGTCTCACACATTTCATTTTAACATCTTTTTACATCTGCTAGTAGGTTTAGTCCTTCTACTGGATGGACATATTTAAGCTAGCCCAGCTTTTATGGAAATCCTCCAGCACTCCCAAGTAAGTAATGTTTCTTTGTCTCCTAATCAGACGATTATAGACCTTTTCTGTGAGGGTGGAGTGCAAAAACTGTAATCCTAGAGCAAGGAGAACAGGTAGGAAATACCCACTCTTTGTACTGTCTGTCAGGAAGACTGTGTCTCAGTGAATTCCTGAAAATTACTGTCAAGATGTATGAAAGGGCTGAAGAGCTGAAGATGTCAGGATGCTGGAATGTGTTCAGAGGAGGGCAACGAAGATGGTGAAGGGGCTGGAGCACAAGCCCTGTGAGGAGCGACTGAGGGAGTTGGGGCTGTTTAGTCTGAAGAAGAGGAGGCTCGGGGGAGACCTCATTGCTCTCTACAACTACCTAAAAGGAGGTTGTAGTCGGTCAGGGGTTGGTCTCTTCTCTCAGGTGACCAGTGACAGAACTAGAGGGCATGGACTCAAGCTTCGTCAGGGAAAGTTTAGACTTGATGTTAGGAAAAAGTTCTTCACTGAAAGGGTGATTGGCCATTGGAATGGGCTGCCCAGGGAGGGGGTGGAGTCGCCGACCCTGGAGGTGTTTAAGGGGAGACTGGATGAGGCACTGAGTGCCATGGTTTAGATGATGGTTGGTGTTAGTGTTGGTGTTAGTGTTGGGTTATAGGTTGGACTCAATGATCTCGGAGGTCCTTTCCAACCTTGTGATACTGTGATACTGTGATACTGTAATATGTGTCCATACCAAGTCATTCAAGCAGATATCTGATGCCCTTACACCACCATATGTCTGGGTACTTCCTTAGACTTATGCTGAAGTTACAGACATCTCACTCAATGAATGTTCAACTTTTAGGTCTCATCATAAGTTTAAACCACAAATAAAATGGATTCTTTTTTTGCAGTGCCTAGTTACCAGAGAGTTTATGTGCACACAGTATGAAGTTACTACAAGACGCAAAATGACAACCGTGATTGATGAATTTTCTGCTCACAACCAACTACAGTCCCTGCAAACATGCTCTGATGTACTGGTCCTTGTTCCAGTACTGCTCAAGTCCTGCCTGCAGGAGATACGAGATTCTTCCTTTGCTTGTAGAGACAGAGAGAAGGAACTTTCTATGTTGCTTCCATTCTTTCCTTTTAATGCTTCTTAGGTATTTTTGAGCAGGAACACATATATTAAAAAAAAACCAAACACATTACCATTGAGTTTTCCTCCTCTGGCACACGTTTCTATTTTTAATTATGTTTCCTTTGCTGATTATATCCTATCTAGGCAAAATAAGAACAGTGTTCGTATTTTCATTTTATTTAAGTAAAAAATGCATAGTGATATCCTCACTGCTGTTCTTTATACAGAACAAGATTAAGTTTACTTATGAAGAAGAAACACTACTTCTTTTCAGGAAACTTAGAAACCAAGCTGTGTGTCTGCAAATACCTAATTATCTGTATCTCTGATACATTAGCTTAGTTAAGTCTAGCCTTTCTGAAGATCTTCTGCAAGCTAAGGCAGGATGTGGAAGTAACAACCTTTATTTGTCCAAGTTGTACTGTCAGTAACAGAGTCAATATCTCCAAGAAACTACTGAAAGTTTTGGATCTGCGAGTGCTTATCTCCAGGAGAATGCAGTCTCAACACTCCTCATCTGACAGCCTGGAGTTTAAAACATCTGCTCATTCTCTGTGGCCTACTCTGCTGAACCAAGGAGAACATGTTACTTGCATGGTCCTTCCTTTTAGTCCTGTAGGGATCTTAGTGCTCGTTATCTTACACTGTCTTTGGTATTTCATAGCCCTATTTGACTAGCTAAGAACTCCCTTTGCTGACCTACTGTGTTGTTCAGGCAGTGGGATGGAATTACGGAGACAGGTAAGCGAGGAACCATTCCTCTTCTTCCACTTTATGGGCTGTCTCACAAAGGAAATATTACCATGGTCTGAGTATAAGAGCACTTTCAAAAAATATTTTAGTTCCTAGCATGGTCTTGTGTGGGCAGAGCAGGTGCTACACCAAACCCTAAAAGCACGGCTGACTGACTATCCACACCTGGAGACATTTCAACTTACTGGCTGCTTTCCTTTCAGTCTAGACTTTCCCTCAGCTGCCTGCCCATCTGAGCTGACTGGCCATGTGCTCTCCTGCACAACACAACAGCAAAAATCCAGAATAGCTCTATTGAGAAGACTGACTTTGTCATTGACTGCTGGGAAGGCAAATATTTTTGGTCTCCAACACGAGGGGAGAAAAGCTCCAGCTCTCATGCCATGGGAAAGGTTTCAGCCAGCCCTTGCTCTTTTAAACCCCGGTCTCTGAGCTGCCAAGACCTTTCTGTCCCCTCCTTGGTCAGGACTGGTAGCCACTGGGTGGCTCTGGACGCTTCTTAGGCAGGTGCAGGGTGTTTCCATCAGCTTCCCCATGCCTTGGATGTGGATCCCAGTGGGGAGCTCTGGATTTGGGCTCTGTTAAAGGGGCATCAGAGTGCTGTAGCCTTCCCTGGAATGGGCTTTAGAAGCGCAGGACATTGCCTGATGCTGGATGTTACTGCAGATCCATGCACCATCCATGCACAAGTTGCCCACTGAGCTTTATAATAAACAAAATGCCAATGGCCACGGGAGAATACGTTTAGATTTGACACAATTTAAGACAGTTGAATTAAGAGTTGTTACATATTTCCCTCTGGCTGAGCTCCACAAATCAGAAATTCAGTTTTCACTCAACTGAAAATACTTCTTTTTTTTACAAACGTGGGAATGCTGTGATTTTTAGTTGTTAAAATGAGAAGGCAACTTTTGACCTTTTGTTCCCCTATGTTATATAGCATATGCAACAACAATTTGTAACTCCTTGTTCATTATTAGGGACATGAGGAATGTCTTTAGGTACTACACCTTTCTGGATAATGGAATATCTTTTAAATACAATATATTTTATATATTCCTTTATGTTTGTCTTTATAATATCCATTAGCATCTGTATTTATCTCAAGACCTTGGAAATAATCTCAAGCACTCTGTACATGAGCTGTATTTTGAGAGTTGACATACTGTCCGTGCAGGAATGTGATCTACAATAGGTTCCTGACTTTCTATTTTCAAGAAAAATATCTTGCTTTCAGTCACAATGAGTTGTAGGTTTGGGTATACTGTTATTTTTCAAGTATTTCTTTATAAACCTCACATCATCAGATGACGAAGATAAATGCTCCTACCTGCATTGTATCGTTTGAATTGTTGCAGCACTGCAATACCAAACAATCTTGGATGGATCACAAAGTCACCCAAAAATATGTCAGGACAATCTATAAGTCTTGCATCCAAGTTCTCTAAATGCCTTAACTGACTGAGATTGCCTCCTCAATTCTCTTGTCAAATTATTTATAGTTGATATAACCACATAGTTGGTAAGATACAAAAAATTTCTAATTATATCTAGTCAAATCAAACGACAATTATGTCTTTAGGTAAGACTGCCAAACAATGTTTTGCCAAAGAAGGTTGGCCAAAAATGCTTTGACCGAAGAAAGAGGAAGAATCCAGAGCATCTGCATAGCAGACTCTATAAAAACCTCCTTGGGACTATTTTGCCCTACTCTTACTGAAACTTTCAAGGTAAGTGTATGGGTTCTGTAGGTAGCTGACCAATTTTTCTTTATCTGTCTTGCATGACTCACTGCATTCTGATTGCTTCTGATAACAAGAAGGGAGGGCTTGCTTCTTATAACTCTTTTCCATGGCATCTTTTTATTTCCAACTTAAAATTTATATCTGAAATACTATGGAAGAGAAGGCAACACCCAAATTTATTAACTCTTAGTCCAATGACTTTGAGGTAAGTTTACTCTATTCAATGCTCATTTATCATATTCATACCCATTGCAGAAAAGATTAGCCTGAGCCTGATAAGATGCATACACTCTGAAAGTGAGTAAATTCACTTTCAACAGATCATGGGCAATGTAAGAACTCATTGGAGACTCACTGTTGACAAGTAAGCGCAACAGAAGTGAGAATTGCTTTTCCAATTTTATCACCACTATGATGAAACTGAACCATTATAATCAGTATTAAACACTCTGTTCACAGTTAGGAGGCTAAAATTATTTAGAAAGATGCCACATTGTGGAGTGGGATGTACATACTTAGGTGTTTAAAACAAGATCAGCTTTCAAAAAGTTTAAATGCTATTTTGAATACTGGGAAGATGGAAACTGTAGAAGATTTTGTCACTGACACAGAAAACTATTGTTAAACTGATGGAGAATGTCTTCTTTCCCCTTCAGAGCCTTCCACTGACGTGTCTTCAGTAAAGTGCAGACATGACTTCTGCAGACTCCGAGATGGCCATCTTTGGGGAGGCAGCTCCCTACCTCCGAAAGTCAGAAAAGGAGAGAATCGAGGCCCAGAACAGGCCTTTCGATGCCAAGTCATCTGTCTTTGTGGTGCATCCAAAAGAATCCTTTGTCAAAGGGACAATCCAGAGCAGGGAATCAGGGAAGGTCACTGTGCAAACTGAAGCCGGAGAGGTGAGGGAAATGCAAGTGATGAGAACATAATTTAATTCCCACGTTGGGCTCTTAGATGATATATCTCAATTTCTCTTCCTTGGCAGACCCTGACCGTGAAGGACGATCAAGTCTTCCAAATGAACCCTCCCAAGTACGATAAAATCGAGGACATGGCCATGATGACCCACCTCCACGAACCCGCTGTGCTGTACAACCTCAAAGAGCGTTACGCAGCCTGGATGATCTACGTAAGTCCCAGCAGCAGCCTTCCTTTGGGGAGCTGGGAGGAACTGCTCTGCCAGGCTGAGCACAAGCCAACGTGCTGTCTCCCTCCTTGCAGACCTACTCGGGGCTCTTCTGTGTCACTGTCAACCCCTACAAGTGGCTGCCGGTGTACAACCCGGAGGTGGTGTTGGCCTACCGAGGCAAGAAGCGCCAGGAGGCCCCTCCACACATCTTCTCCATCTCTGACAACGCCTATCAGTTCATGTTAAATGGTGAGTTTCTTGATATCCTTTCAAATGATATTGTAATATGCGCTTCAGGAAATATCTTCCCTTTCTCTGCAGATAATCTTTGAACATGTGGAGTCACGTTTACATCATATATGTCAGCTGAGTTAACTGCAATGCCCACCTTTAGACAATTCATCTGAAAGCAAACATTACTAACATAACATCCATATCAGAAAGTAAGAATCAGTATAAATTCAAATTCCATATCCAAGTAAATGTAGTATCAGACTTTTGAATCTATGTATTCATAGACATGAAATATATCCAGTAAGAATAACAATTAAGTAGGTAAGGACAACTCAATGATGGAGAAGAGAAAACTGAGCATATATATGAAAGAAATTTGTAAAATCAAGAGTTGTACAGAAATCCGGAGCGTCTGGAATGCACAATCAGAATTCATTCACTTCTTCTGTCTAAACATTTTTAACAGTAAGGAAGTATCAAAACAACCACCAGTTGAAATGTCTTTTGAAAAGCAAAGGGATCGCATATTGAATACAACATACTTAGGTCCTGGATATCCTTTATCGAAGAAAATCATTTCAATGACTAAAATAAGAGCATGAATTCATGCAAACTCTACGCAAATTATTACATAAAATTACACTGTGTCTTGCTAAAAAAATTCTTGAACGCAGGAGGGCCCATGGTATGATTTCAGAAGACACTTGAGCCCACAGAAAGTGTTAATTATTTTTATATTACATGCTTTAGTCTCTTGAATCATACTAACATTGCAAAATAATATTATCTTTGGATTCTTGATTGCTTTCTTATATACAGATTTAAAGGGAATTATCTTAAACAAAAGCTAGTGTATTTTATCTTACATCCATAATCAAAGAAGGCGATATTTTCTTACTGGGGGAAAGTAAAAAAATCGTAAAAGGTGATACATTTCCAGGATATTTTAATTGGGAAATGGCTATATGGTGGCACTGCACTCCTAAAGAAGATTCAATTCACAGTTTGTTTCTCTCATAGATTTTGATCTCTCTATAACAAATGAGCACTAAGAAAACTTTTTCTGCCTTTCCACAGATCGCGAGAACCAGTCGATCCTGATCACGTATGTACATCCCTGCTCAGGTCCCTGCAGGGCTGCCCGGTGCCAGGGGACCTCCTGCCTGACCACACGCTCTCTGCTTCTCTCTTTGCTTTGGCAGCGGAGAATCCGGTGCAGGGAAGACTGTGAACACAAAGCGTGTCATCCAGTACTTTGCAACAATTGCAGCGAGTGGGGAGAAGAAGAAGGACGAGCAGCAGACAGGCAAAATGCAGGTGAGTCAGGAAGAAGAGACTGAACACTCAACATGTGATTGCCATGTCAAATAAATACTGTAACTGAATAATTGCCACACTGCAGGGAATGCTTGGGGATGAATTCATAAATAATTAGACACTGGCATGAATCAATGCCTCTCTCGGTCCCGGACATGGTTTTTGGAAATGATGACCACCATTAATTATCATCCCACAGGGAACACTTGAGGATCAAATCATCAGTGCCAACCCTCTACTGGAGGCCTTTGGAAATGCCAAGACCGTGAGGAACGACAACTCCTCACGCTTTGTAAGTTGTTGCTTTGACAAAATATCTCCCTCTCATTACGAGATTAATGATGCCCTAGGAGTGCTGCACATGAAGCAATGTCAAAAGAACCCATCCAGGCTGAAATGCTGCCACTTCTCCTTAACAGGGCAAATTCATCAGAATCCACTTTGGGGCCACAGGCAAACTGGCTTCTGCAGACATTGAAACTTGTAAGAGGCTCCCCTGACCTGATCCCATTCCTTCCTGAAATCCCACCTTCATTTGTGTTCTTGTGCATAATTCTTTCCACCTTCCTTGCCAGATCTGCTGGAGAAGTCCAGAGTCACTTTCCAGCTCAAGGCGGAAAGAAGCTACCACATATTTTATCAGATCTGCTCCAACAAGAAGCCGGAGCTAATTGGTAGGGAGGATCATTACATCTGTTTTGAGGATTATTGCTGAGCAACAGTTTCCTTTATCACCTGGTTGGCAAAACTAAGCCTGTGCCTTGCCTATTCCTGCTTTCAGACATGCTCCTCATTACCACCAACCCTTATGATTTCCACTATGTGAGTCAAGGGGAAGTCACTGTTCCCAGCATTGATGACCAGGAGGAGTTGATGGCTACAGATGTAAGTCCTATACAGATAATATTCTTAATGAGATTGTTAAAGTTGTCAGGCAACATTTTTACTTTATTTTTGACTGCAGAGTGCCATTGACATCCTGGGCTTCTCTGCTGATGAGAAGACAGCCATCTACAAGCTGACAGGGGCTGTCATGCACTACGGCAACCTGAAGTTCAAGCAGAAACAACGAGAGGAGCAGGCAGAGCCAGATGGCACAGAAGGTACCAGCAAATAACATTTTACTATGGAAATTATTTGGGGAAGATACTTTTTTTTTAGACTGAGCAAAAGCTATAGCTTAATTAAATAATATTAATTAATATTTCTTATAGTGTCCTTGAAACACTGAACCCAATTCTATGCTCATGGGCCTATGTTACTGAACGGTACTCTTTCAGTTAGGATTTTGATGGTCTGGCTTCATGCATTTTTCCTTTTGACAAAGAAAAATGCAGTTTTGACAGGGTTTTTGTAGACACCACTTCCCTAGTTTTATGCATTGGCTGAAGAATCATCTTTAGCATGTACGTATTTCTCTTACTGGCTGTGCAGACCACGGCCTATTTAAATATAAGAACTTTTTAAGATCTTGACTAAGAAGTTTTAAACGTCAGGTATTTTTAAAATGAAAACTATTAAACCTTGGTTTAAGTTTATAAATTTAGTTAAAATATTCAAGGAAACGTTTCTTGATAACTGCTTTCAAAAAAAAGACCAGTAATGCCTTTCACAGCTTTCCTGCATTCAACATACTTGCTTTGTTACTAAAATAAAAGATTTGTAGTCAAGAATTTTCAACACTGGTGTAATTTCTTAGACACACTCACTAATTAAATTCCAGTCCTTGTACGGTGGTCAATTTTTCTTTGTCTATTTTGGCTTTCAGTTGCTGACAAGGCTGCCTATTTGATGGGTCTGAACTCAGCAGACCTGCTCAAAGCCCTGTGTTATCCCCGAGTCAAAGTGGGGAATGAATATGTCACCAAGGGTCAAACTGTGGAGCAGGTAAAATAATTTGATACTAGGAATACATTGGAATTTCTCTACAGACAGTTAAAATTCATTCAAATTTCTCTGTCAAACAACTTTTGCGTATTTCCACTTTGTTTTAGGTCAACAATGCAGTTGGTGCCCTGGCCAAAGCTGTCTATGAGAAGATGTTCTTGTGGATGGTTGTTCGCATCAACCAACAGTTGGATACCAAGCAACCCAGACAGTACTTCATTGGTGTCCTGGACATCGCTGGCTTTGAGATCTTTGATGTAAGGAACAGGGATTTCACAACAGCTCCATGGAAGGGACGCTGGGTTTTAAGAAAATTGTAAGACTTTTTTTACAAAGAGTCAGATTTATTGTAAAAATTACAATGATCAAGAGAGCTCACTATTAAAGAGATTCAACTGTTAGATTTCAATTGGAGATAAACTGGTTCCAGAGCATGCAAGTATATTAAGCTTAGTTAAAGCAAAAGAAAAAAAGGAAGAAATCTGTGACAAAGTTATATAGCCAAAGGAGTGGAAAATATTGAAAGAGATTAGAAATGCTCATGATGTTGGTGGATTTTATTGAAAGGGATTAGGAAATGCTTCACCTCCAGAAAAAAACCTCAAGAACTTTCATAGAAGCACAAAAACTTCTGTGAGAACAGATAAGAGGCCTAATGTTTGTCTGAATAAAAGTATGAAGGACAAGAACTACACAGAGTAAAGCCTTGTGGTGAAGTCTGAACCTTGACAGTGTTGCATTTTTTTTTTTTACATTTGGCAGTTCAACAGCTTTGAGCAGCTCTGCATCAACTTCACCAATGAGAAACTGCAACAGTTCTTCAACCACCACATGTTCGTGCTGGAGCAGGAGGAGTACAAGAAAGAAGGAATTGAATGGACTTTCATTGACTTTGGGATGGACCTGGCTGCCTGCATTGAGCTCATTGAGAAGGTATCCTTCCTGTTCATGTGCACTGATGTTGGAATTCTCTAGTTATGGGGAGACACACAAAGAATTTTTTAATATTTCAATTAAAAGGATAAATTTCAATTATTAAAGTAATTTTCTATAATTGGGAATGTTGACAGTAATGGTTAAGAATAGTGCCACAAGTAAATGTGAAACACCAGAGATGAAAAAATGTGAACCTCAGTTAATTTTCTGTTACATATTGTACAGAAAATCAACTTTTACTTCTGATCTCTTTCACAGCTTTCTGTACTAGCACTAGGCTTTTTCGAGCCAAGAAATCTCCTTCTCCTTCTAATTTATTGTAATGTATTCCAGCCCATGGGCATCTTCTCCATCCTGGAAGAGGAGTGCATGTTCCCCAAGGCAACTGACACCTCTTTCAAGAACAAGCTCTGTGATCAGCACCTGGGCAAGTCCAGCAACTTCCAGAAGCCCAAACCTGCCAAAGGCAAGGTTGAGGCTCACTTCTCCCTCGTGCACTACGCTGGCACAGTGGACTACAACATCACTGGGTGGCTGGAGAAGAACAAGGACCCCCTGAATGAAACTGTCATTGGGTTGTACCAGAAATCATCTGTGAAGACACTGGCCTTACTCTTTGCCAGCTATGGTGGAGCAGATGCAGGTCAGCTCTGTGGAAACTGAATTCTCAATATGGATAGGATAATGTTGACAGAGTCAGGTTTAAAGTAGTAAACACTAAACATTTAAACTTCTTTTGTGTTCTGTACTTTGTTCTTCTTTCCATTTGCAGAGGCTGGTGGTGGCAAAAAGGGTGGCAAGAAGAAAGGTTCTTCTTTCCAGACTGTCTCAGCTCTCTTCCGGGTGTGTACTTGTTTCCCCACTTAGTCTCTTTTTACTTGAAGAAAGGGTATTTAAAATGGGATTTAAGTGATGTTAAAACAACTCTTGAAGTCCTATAGGAAGAGGATGATGAAGATTATGTACTATAGGTACATTTTCTTTCCCTGTAAATGAAGGACAGCTTTCTTCTCTTTTTCAACATGGAATGCT
The DNA here is from genome assembly GCA_033558185.1 of Dromococcyx pavoninus. Classification (NCBI taxonomy): domain Eukaryota; kingdom Metazoa; phylum Chordata; class Aves; order Cuculiformes; family Neomorphidae; genus Dromococcyx; species Dromococcyx pavoninus. The sequence continues at coordinate 519,434 of JAUMJL010000386.1, read as the reverse complement.
ATTTTCCCATTAATCTATCAAAATGAAAATTCTTTCAAGTAGTTGAGGATGTTGTCATTCAAATTGTTTTCACACACCTCTGTTTTTGAAGCTAAATAGGACAGTGCAGTGGGACAATTGCTTTCAGCTGTCACACACAATTCAGAATGTTTTACCAGATAGAGATTTCTGACTGCTGAATATTTCAATACTGCTACCACACATGATTCATAAGCAATGGGGCAGTTCTGAAAAACAGAGAGGCCAACATCAAAAGTATCACATAAAAAAGCCTAACAAGTATCTTGATTTAGGAGAGCAAACATAGGGAACTGTTTGTGCCTTGCAAAATTCCAAGGTATCAAATAAGTTATACTCCTGTTTTTGCAAATAATACATTAGGATGACACAGTATTTAAATTATATTTCCTTTTAATAGCAACGTTCAAGAGCAAAACATGGATAAAAACATACTCTTTTGTATCTTAATATGGAAATATTGCAATCTATTTTAAATCTGATAAATTATTAACTCCTTTCCATCAATTAAATACATACAGCTGACAAGATACAAACCTTTCACTGTTGACCTAAACTTCACTCTGTAATCTCCTAGGAGAATTTAAACAAGCTGATGACCAATCTACGCAGCACTCATCCCCATTTTGTACGATGCATCATCCCAAATGAAACAAAAACACCTGGTAAGGGGATTAGATAGGAGGAAATCTTGAGCAGCAAAAGCTCTTCTCCTGCGTGTCAAATAGTGGGAGAATCACTAACATTGGTGTTTGTTAGGTGCCATGGAGCATGAGTTGGTGCTGCATCAGCTGCGATGCAATGGTGTGCTGGAAGGGATCAGAATTTGCAGGAAAGGATTCCCCAGCAGAGTCCTGTATGCTGACTTCAAACAGAGGTAAGAGTGCTCCACCTTTGTCCCTAATCTTTTCCTGTTCCATACCTCATGCATCCTAAATTACTTCTATTTATTACAGACTTTAGTGCCTATACTCTTTGATTGAATCACATTAAAGTAATCTACTACTGGGAAACAATGAAGTAACATAAAATTTGCTTCACAAATGCACTATATGTTTCCATCCTCTGTCCTAAAAATGCCTCTGATCTGTATTTAGGGAGATCTCCACTTATCAGCAAGGCATCCAGCTTTGCTGAAAATGATCAGCTGAGAGCTGTTGCTCAGAGCAGATTGTGTACTCTAACACAAATATTTTAACAAGATACTAAGTAGTAATGTAATATTTTTTCAGTACCAATTCATGACTATATGATGTGGCTTATGATCAGGATTGCTATGGACTCTGAGTTTATGATATGAAATCTTAACTCACATTCTCTCAAAGGAATGCACTGTCCCTAACGCAGGGACCGAGAAGGCTGTGAGGTTCAGTCGCAGTGGGGGTTTCAGTAACATGGATTTCTTCATGTTCTGCTTCCTCCTACAGATACAGAGTGCTTAATATAAGTGCTATTCCAGAAGGACAGTTCATGGATAGCAAGAAGGCTTCAGAGAAGCTTCTTGGGTCCATCGATGTGGATCACACCCAGTACAGATTTGGTCACACCAAGGTACAAATCAGTCCTGTGTTCAAAATCATTTCCCTCTCCTATGGACTGCCTGAGCTGATGTGCTAAAATGTTCCCTTTTTTAAGGTGTTCTTCAAAGCTGGGCTGATAGGTCTCCTGGAGGAGATGAGAGATGAGAAGCTAGCAGAGATTATGACCAGGACACAAGCCAGGTGCAGGGGCTTTCTGATGAGAGTGGAGTATCGGAAAATGGTGGAGAGGAGGTACACATTACTGACCCACATATCATGTTCTAACAGATCCTGGCTAATTGAGTCTAAATTCATCCAATCCAAGGTATGCAATAGCCATGTGAATTTTATTTCAGGGATGCCATTTTCTGCATCCAGTACAATGTTCGTGCATTCATGAACGTGAAGCACTGGCCCTGGATGAAGCTCTTCTTCAAGATCAAGCCCTTGCTGAAGAGCGCAGAATCTGAGAAGGAGATGGCCAACATGAAACAAGAGTTTGAGAAAACCAAGGAAGAGCTTGCAAAGTCTGAGGCAAAGAGGAAGGAGCTGGAGGAGAAGATGGTGGCCCTGCTGCAGGAGAAAAATGATCTGCAGCTCCAAGTGCAGGCTGTGAGTGTCCCCTTTCATTTGCCCCTGGGAGAAGGACATACAGCCAGAGCGTTTGATCATCTAAGTAGAGACCTGTAGAAAGCTGATTAGTGGGCAGTAGAAAATGATTTAAATCGCATACTCTAACACACTCTAATGTTTAGTAAACAGGCTGAGGCCTTGATTACTCTCAGAAGAATGGATATTTCCCATTCAAGTCCATTTACCAAAGGACAGTCTCTTAACAGCAAAAAAAAACCAATCGTTCCACTAAATTATTCTCAAAAGGCCTTTACTTCTCCAATATTGCAAGGTTCATCAGTAAAAAGAAGAAGTTATTGAGTGTTTTTTCCTATTAAAAACACTCTGTGAGGTATTTTTTTACGAGGTAAAATATTTGGAATCTATGTTGATGCCAGATGACAAGGTTTCCCAGTAGACAACTGACAGGATCTTCCACCTGTGGGAGTGGAAACCCAGGTTCAGTGCCCATTGGAATAACACCTCAACATGACACAAAAGGCAGACCAGATGACCTTCAAAAAATTCTGTATTTCCCCACCAGGAAGCAGATAGCTTGGCTGATGCTGAGGAAAGGTGTGACCAGCTCATTAAAACAAAAATCCAGCTGGAAGCCAAACTTAAGGAGGCAACAGAAAGGGCTGAGGATGAGGAGGAAATCAATGCTGAGCTGACAGCCAAGAAGAGGAAACTGGAAGATGAATGTTCAGAGCTGAAGAAAGATATTGATGACCTTGAGTTAACACTGGCCAAGGTTGAGAAGGAAAAGCATGCCACCGAAAACAAGGTACACAAAAGGGGCACATCATAAGTGGTTGATTATTGTCTCTTGGAGCAAAAGAACCCACTACAGCAGGACGGGTTGGCTTTGGAACATTTTGGCTGGGCCTCATCTAAGCAAAAAGAAAAATAGAACTCCTAGCTAAGCACTACAGAGTGAAAATGTCGCAGATTTTGCAGACCTATTTTCCACCTGATTCAGACAGTTGCTTCCATTTGTAGGTGAAAAACCTCACAGAGGAGATGGCAGCTCTGGACGAGACCATTGCCAAGCTGACAAAAGAGAAGAAAGCCCTCCAAGAGGCCCATCAGCAGACACTGGATGACCTGCAGGCAGAAGAGGACAAAGTCAACACTCTGACCAAAGCTAAGACCAAGCTGGAGCAGCAAGTGGACGATGTAAGCACACAGGCACTCAGCAATAACAGGACAGGTATGGAGTTAGACCTGACTGGCAGAGCACTGAGGGTCTTCTTTGTTGTAGCTGGAAGGGTCCCTGGAGCAGGAGAAGAAACTGCGCATGGACCTGGAGAGGGCTAAGAGGAAACTCGAAGGAGATCTGAAGCTGTCCCATGACAGCGTAATGGACTTGGAAAATGATAAGCAGCAGCTGGATGAGAAATTGAAGAAGTGAGTGTGGCTGTGGGGCAGCCGAGTGTGGGGCTGGTGCACTTGCCTTTTTCCTTTGAGCTCTAACACCGTGCGCTTTGCCCAAAGGAAAGACTTTGAAATCAACCAGATCCAGAGCAAAATCAAGGATGAACAGGCCCTGGGCATGCAGTTACAGAAGAAGATCAAGGAGCTGCAGGCAAGTCTCTGTTCCACTCCCTCTCTCACCCAACACAGGTCAGGCAGGAGGAGGGCATGGGTGTGAAGGGTTCCCAATGTTCTTCAGGCTCGTATTGAGGAACTGGAGGAGGAAATTGAGGCAGAGCGAACGTCTCGCGCAAAAGCAGAGAAGCATCGCGCTGACCTCTCGCGGGAGCTGGAGGAGATCAGCGAGCGCCTGGAAGAAGCAGGAGGGGCCACAGCAGCTCAGATTGAGATGAACAAGAAGCGTGAGGCAGAATTTCAGAAGATGCGTCGAGACCTCGAAGAGGCCACGCTGCAGCACGAAGCCACGGCTGCCGCCCTGCGCAAGAAGCACGCGGACAGCACAGCTGAGCTTGGGGAGCAGATCGACAACCTGCAACGGGTGAAGCAGAAGCTGGAGAAGGAGAAGAGTGAGCTCAAGATGGAGATTGATGACCTGGCCAGCAACATGGAGTCTGTCTCCAAAGCCAAGGTATTGAATTGTAGTAGAACACGCTCACAGGCCAAGGAATGACCCATAGGCTACATCCACCAGACCTGTTCTCATAAAACCAGTCCTGCTCTGGCAATAAGGCGGAGTCCAGGTGTTCATCTCCTTTCTTTCCTTGTATTTGCTCTCTAGGCCAATCTGGAGAAGATGTGCCGCACTCTGGAAGACCAGCTGAGCGAGATTAAAACCAAGGAGGAGCAGAATCAGCGCATGATCAATGACCTCAATACTCAAAGAGCTCGTCTGCAGACAGAATCAGGTGAGACGTCTCCATTTCTGAGGTGCAATGGGAGGACCTGCATGCTCTGGGATTACCACAGGATGACATACAATACCTGGTATAACTTCTACAAGTCATGCCTGATTACATGTATTTAGAGGCTGATTCCATCATATTATTAATTGTTTAGTAATTACTTTTTACAATTTATGCTTCCCAGGTGAATATTCACGGCAGGTGGAAGAAAAGGATGCTCTGATTTCACAGCTCTCAAGAGGGAAGCAAGGATTTACTCAACAGATTGAAGAACTCAAGAGACATCTAGAGGAAGAAACAAAGGTGAGGACGTTTAGCATGAAATAACTTTTTGTGGTGCTAAAACTTTCCTTTCGTCAAGCTACATAACCCCTAAAGGAATCTGGAACTACTTTTCTACAATATTATATATTTAAAAAACCAAACCTGATTCTTTCCCCAAAACGCACGTAGTACTGGAGGGGACACCAATCATGTGTATCCCTCAACTCAAAATGTAGGGAGGGAAGTGAGTGTTATGATTTTGATGCAGAAGAATATCATCCACAAAGCTTTCATGAGATTCTGCCAGTATTCTCTGACAGTATTCAGACATGTACGTCAAAACACTTACAGAAAGAACAGGTTACTGTCCCCAGAGCACCTTCCATTAACACATCCTGATTCTCCAGAACACGTGGACGGAAAATTCATCAAATCAAAGCTTTGCATTGGCCTACATAGAGTTGCATTCTAATTTCACTCTCAGTCTTGCTATGAAGAGTCATCTCAAGACATGTCTTCAAGTTTCCAATCCCAATGTCCCCCCAGGCCAAGAACGCGCTGGCCCATGCCTTGCAGTCTGCTCGCCATGACTGTGACTTGCTGAGGGAACAGTATGAGGAGGAGCAGGAAGCCAAGGGGGAGCTGCAGAGAGCCCTGTCCAAGGCCAACAGTGAGGTGGCCCAGTGGAGAACCAAATATGAGACGGATGCTATTCAGCGCACGGAGGAACTGGAGGAGGCCAAGTACATAGGGAATGGGATCACAAATGGCGGGGGAAGACTGAGACTGTCAAGGGCAATGGGAAATGAGACTTTCTGAGAATGGCTAAGGATTTAAAGGAAAAACGTAGCCTTTAGAACTGGAAAACCTGAGAAAGGCCAAGTACTGAGTAGGCGCCAGGACACAGATGTGGTAGAAACTTTATCTCTTACCTGGAGCGGTGCTTATCTCCTCCCAGGAAGAAGCTGGCACAGCGCCTGCAGGATGCAGAGGAACACGTTGAAGCCGTCAATGCCAAATGTGCCTCCCTGGAAAAGACAAAGCAGAGACTGCAGAACGAAGTGGAGGACCTGATGATTGACGTAGAGCGATCAAATGCTGCCTGTGCAGCTCTGGATAAGAAGCAGAGGAACTTTGACAAGGTCTTTTGGGGTCGAGGCCTGGGGTTCCTGGGCAGAGCACCCCCTTGTGATCGACACATCTGTACTCACACCCGGTTTCTCTTCAGATCCTGGCAGAGTGGAAGCAGAAGTACGAGGAAACACAGGCTGAGCTGGAAGCCTCCCAGAAGGAGTCTCGTTCTCTCAGCACAGAGCTGTTTAAGATGAAGAATGCCTATGAGGAGTCCTTGGACCACCTGGAAACGCTGAAGCGTGAGAACAAGAACTTGCAACGTAAGTCCTTGGACCTTTGCTCCTGCAAGGGCTTTCTCACTCTCAGCCACGACCCACCTCTCCATATGGGTCTATGTCTGCAGATCACACAAGATGCTTGTCATCCTCATATCATCCTTCCCATTATGCTCTGTCTAAGACCATGCAACTTGGTCTTTGTTCCCACAGAGGAGATTTCCGACCTCACGGAGCAGATTGCAGAGGGAGGAAAGGCGATTCATGAGCTGGAGAAAGTCAAGAAGCAGATTGAGCAGGAGAAATCAGAACTGCAAGCCTCCCTGGAGGAAGCTGAGGTACACAAAGTGCTAAGGAGTGGTGCCCAGACTGGGAGGTTGGGAGTAGTTACCTGCAGAGATGGCAGGAAAACAAGGCTGGAATTCATGAAATACTGCACAGGTGCTTCCTCAGAAAGGAAGCAGTAGTTTAAGTCAATGTCCCTGCTGCCTTCTCCAGGCCTCCCTGGAACATGAAGAGGGGAAGATCCTGCGCCTCCAGCTTGAGCTGAACCAAGTGAAGTCTGAGATTGACAGGAAGGTAGCAGAGAAAGATGAGGAGATCGACCAGATGAAGAGAAACCACCTCAGAATTGTGGAGTCCATGCAGAGCACCCTGGACGCTGAGATCAGGAGCAGGAACGAAGCCCTGAGGCTGAAGAAGAAGATGGAGGGAGACCTGAATGAAATGGAGATCCAGCTGAGCCATGCCAACCGTGTGGCTGCAGAGGCACAGAAGAACCTGAGAAACATGCAGGGAGTGCTCAAGGTCTGTTCAGAAAAGCTACAGAGAGAGGAGTCTTCTCTAAAGTTTTTGGCCTCCAAACACACAGTCACCTTCCAATTTCTCTTGTCTCTTTTACAGGATACCCAGTTACACTTGGATGATGCTCTGAGGACACAGGAGGACCTGAAGGAGCAGGTGGCCATGGTGGAGCGCAGAGCAAACCTGCTGCAGGCTGAAATTGAGGAGCTACGGGCAGCCCTAGAGCAGACAGAGCGCTCGAGGAAAGTGGCTGAGCAGGAGCTTCTGGACGCCACCGAACGTGTGCAGCTTCTCCACACCCAGGTGAGGCAGTGTGCTGGAAATTAATCCCATCAACAAAGGACAGCAAAAAATGAGGTTGCTGTGCATCTCTTAACGATCATTATATCAGCACTAGAAGAGCTGCACTGTAGTATGGCCAGTCCAGCCAGCCACCCGTGTCTGCTCTCCGGCTTTGTCTCTACAGAAGACTCTTACTTTCAAGGCTTTCATGAACAATATGTGCACTTTTAGCTGTTGGCATGGAGCCATTAGGTCTAACAGTACAAATCATGTCTTCCCTGCTGAGCAGAACACCAGCTTGATCAACACCAAGAAGAAGCTGGAAACAGACATTGTGCAAATTCAGGGTGAAATGGAGGATACGATTCAGGAAGCCCGCAATGCTGAAGAGAAGGCCAAGAAGGCCATCACAGATGTGAGTCGGGGGCTCCTTTCACTGCTCATGGTGGATGTATTCTCCCCCAGCATGTCTCCAGCACCACAATGGCTTTGATCTTTTGGTTTCATCAGGCAGCCATGATGGCAGAGGAGCTGAAGAAGGAGCAGGACACCAGTGCCCACCTGGAGAGGATGAAGAAGAACCTGGACCAGACGGTGAAGGACCTGCAGCACCGTCTGGATGAGGCTGAGCAGTTGGCTCTGAAGGGAGGCAAGAAGCAAATCCAGAAGCTGGAGGCCAGGGTGAGCAGGGGTTTTATTTGTGCATGAGAGAACATGTCAGGCAATCAGCCAGCAGGGCAGCTCCATAGATTCGCTTCTCCTTTCAGGTGCGGGAGCTGGAAGGGGAGGTTGATGCTGAGCAGAAGCGCAGCGCTGAAGCCGTGAAGGGTGTGCGCAAGTATGAGAGGAGGGTGAAGGAGCTGACCTACCAGGTAAGGCAGGGGGCCTCCTTGGCCTGACAGTTTTCTCACAGCAAGTCAGGTTTTGTGCACACCATCCTCAAGGGGAATTGTTAACCTCACGTGACACAAAAGCAAGAATTCATTCTCTTTCCTGCTTTCCAACCGCCCCAGTCTGAGGAAGACCGGAAGAATATTCTCAGGCTGCAGGATCTGGTGGACAAGCTGCAAACGAAGGTGAAATCCTACAAGAGACAAGCTGAGGAGGCTGTAAGTATTGCTTGGAGAACGGGCAAGGGCCACCTTGCTTGGGGGAAGAAAGCTGATTGAGATGAGTGGGAAAACCAGGAATGGAGCAAGAAAGAAACTGCCAAGACCTAACAGTCTTGGCCACATCATTTTATTATTGTGTTGCTGAGTTCTGGGCACCCAGCAGCAGTCAGGGATGAACAGAAGGAGGTTCTAGAGCCGGTTTTATACAGGAGGTCAGACTAAACAACCCCAGGGGCCACATCCACTGGGTGAAGTTACCAGAAATTCCTGAGTCTCTGCTGATGCTGAACAGCAGAAGGCATCAGGAATTTTCCCACCCTAGTAAGTTGCAGTGATAGCTGGGCAGCATGTATGTGCCTTTTACTCTGGAAGAACTTCAGTCCCACAAGGCTGAGGTGCAGGATAAGGGAACCCCCTGCCGTGGGCTCCTCCCAACCACTTCCCTCTCCCTGCTCAGGAGGAGCTTTCCAATGTCAGCCTCTCCAAGTTCCGCAAGATCCAGCACGAGCTGGAGGAAGCCGAGGAGCGCGCTGACATTGCAGAGTCACAGGTCAACAAGCTCCGGGTGAAAAGCCGGGAGTTTCACAGCAAGAAGATAGAAGAGGAAGAGTGAAGATGTCCTGAGGCAACAAAGTGACCCCAGGGATGCATAAAATATGTACCCAGTGTCATTTTCTTCTGCAGTGAGTGTTTGTAGCCGTGTCAATATCTAGAGAATAAAGACCACAGATTTATCTGCCTACACACCACGAGCAGCAGATTTCATTTGTTTCTCTTTTTGATGGTTAGATCCAAAGACTTTTAGAGAAGAGATTAATCCATGGGATAATATGGAAGGTTCTCACTCTAAGAAATCATCCTCAAGGCCACAGAATGAAGCAGAAAATATATTTGGGCTGTTGCCTGTGTTGTGTAAGCTAGACAAAGAGGAGAGTCTCATGAAGTGAAAGGTACATCCCCAGGAGCCTTTAGTGTGGAGAAGGGAATCTCCTCAGGACAGGGGACGCAAGCACTGGCAGAGCACCCTGATGCTATGATTGCCAGCTACCTGGTGGCACATCACCATCAATGCTTCATTTTTGATCCATTTCCTTCCCAGCTCTTACCTCAGAGGCCTGTTCCTCTGCTTACCTGTCCTGTAGCAGGAGCCCTCCATTTGCTTTCTTTGGTGATGGAAAGGTCATTTTGAAGTTAACCTTCTCAGCCAGGATTCACCGCCCAGCAGTGACTGCTTCTAGAGTCATTATCTGAGATCACAAAAGGCATTTGAGTAACTCTGCAAGTCGTGCACTCATTCAAGTGCAGCTCAACTTCAAACGATAAGTCTGTCCTGCCAGCTTCTCTGCTTATGTTTTCAGTTAGACAATCTGGTCCTTCTCCACTGAGTTTCTCAGCCCTTTTCAGGCTGCAGGAAGCTATCTCAGAATGTCATCACTGTAAAGAGAAGACACAACCTATAGAAAAATCTGCCAATCCTTCAGGGAAAGATGCCTTTAGTTCTCTTTTCCCTGATACAAGGTCAGGGAAGACCTGCAGAAATTGATCCCTGTGTGGAGAAGCAACAGGAGGAAATGACAAACGGCCATTCTGAGATAGCATATATCTTAACCAGGTAACCCACAAACACCTACATAGTGTAGACTACAAGGAGTAGACTACAAGTAGACTTTCTCCATATGCTAGGTGTGGAGAAAGGTCTCCTCGTGTTTAACATGACGCAATGTCCATCAGCAGAAAAACCAGACTTCTTAATGAGGAAAGTGTGTCCATACCATATGCAGATGCCAGCACTCAACAATGTCTTAGCAGAAGGGCAGGGAAGGGGAGTTTTCCTTCAAAGGCTTAGGGTGCCAGCATTTCTGTTCAGCTTGTGCTAGCATTCCTTGGAATTCTCCTTTCACAGACAGGATTGTGCAGGTACCCCAGGAGTGAGCTCTGGGTTTGAACTCCAGAAAAGTGGGTGCTGCTGTGCCAGTGCCCTTTTTGAAACAAGTTCTTCATGCACAGGCTCGTGCTTGGTGCTGGATATTACCTTGGATCACAGGCATCATTTTTCTGACCTTGCCCCTGTGTTATTCACTGAGCTTTAACCACTGAGCTCTTTTAATAACCAAAATGCCATTGACCAGGAGAAGAACATGTCTAGATCTGACAGTACTTAAAGCAGCTCAAGTGACAGTGCCCTTTTCTTAGCACTAGGTCGATCACTCTCCAGGTCTACAGGCAAATTCCCCCTTTCTCAGAGTGTTGGCATTGTGCAGAGCTGCCTACTACCTCAAATGCTCTCATACAGGCAGCTCTGTGTTGATAACTATTGTTACTGGAACAACATGAATGTGTAAATGTGTAAGATATTTGTGATTGGATGGGAGTACTGGACTATGGATGCATCAGAGTGTAGAACTTGGACTGCTTAACTGTGTGCATGATTGTATGTAGAGTCGTGTCTGGGTGGAATATGTAGTGAATGGCTACAGGGACCTCCCTTGTTTCCTGACTTGACTGAGGGCACTGCTTGATGTATGTTGACAGTGAGTAAATATATGAGGAACAGGCTTAAGCTGTTTGGAAGGTTACTTTCTATTTTTTGTTCTAACACGTTCCTAAAAATCTGTACTAAAGGTGGAGGTACGGTAAAAACTTTGTTAAATATTTTAGTGCTAATCAATAAATATTACACATTTATACTTACTCAGCTCTGTACCAAATGCATTTTTGTGTGTACCCTACCTTTCAACAGGAATGTTTAGAAAAAGAAATTGATTATTTCTTTGTCTGGGGCTGCATATCAGTACACAAGATTATCGTATGTAAGAATTTGGACTGTAGCATTTCTCACATCTCAAATATTAAATGAACGTAAGAGTTAAACCCATTTGACAAGAACTTTTTAGCTTTGTTTCTCACAATTTACCCTCTACCCTTAAAAAAATTCCTTAGCCTCAGAATATTGTCTGGTAAACATTATTGTTTTCTGCTCAGTGCAACCGGAGGAGCTGCAGCACAGACACGCAACATAAATCTGCCTTGAGTCCAGGAAGAAATTATTGGAAACGCAGCAGTAGCATCCATAAGTCCTACTTCCAAGTTCTCCAAGTGCCTTGACTAATTGAGATTCTCGCTCCTTAAGTCTCTTGTCAAATTATTTATAGTGGATACATTCACATCATTGGTAAGATACAAAACATTTCTAAATATATCTGGTCAAATCAAATGACCATTATGCCCTTAGTTCAGTTTGCCAGACAATGCTTTGCCAAAGAATGTTTGCCAAAAAATAATTTGACCGAAGAAAGAAGAGGAATCTGGAGCATCTGCCAACCAGACTCTATAAAAGTGTCTTTGCAGTGCCCTGCTCTGTCTCCAAGAAGAGTTTCAAGGTAAGTGTGCTGCGTCTAATGATGTGTTGAATTTAGGCATCTCCTGTTATTGTGTATAATGCAGTGTATTCTTCCCTGTGAAGCTAGTTTACAAATACATTTTTCCATCTGTTTTCAAGACATATTTTCTACCTATATTTTTTTTAATTTACTTAAGAATAAGAAGACACTTAAGGTAATTCATATTCTCAAATATGACACTGTACAATCTGTAAAGCCAGTGTACAATCTGTACAGTGTCAGAAGACACAAATGGCAGCAATTTTTAAAAGATTATTCTATAGTATTCAAGAATAAAATCAAGATTTTTCTCTTCCGGTTTTAAAGCATTAAATAGGAAGAGGGTGATTTTTGCTAGTTCTAGCAGTTCAAGTATGTGCCTAATTTTAAAAACACGGAAAACGTACATCAATGAACTATTGTTGATACATTTCTTTTCTCTCACAGAGATCTCTGCAGAAGTGCCTTCAATAAACGGCAGCCATGGCCTCTCCAGATGCTGAGATGGCTGCCTTCGGGGAGGCAGCTCCCTATCTCCGAAAATCGGAAAAGGAGAGAATTGAGGCCCAGAACAGGCCTTTTGATGCCAAGACATCTGTCTTTGTGGTACATGCAAAGGAATCCTTTGTGAAGGGGACAATCCAGAGCAGGGAATCAGGGAAGGTCACTGTCAAGACTGAAGCAGGAGAAGTGAGTAAAAAACAAGGCTTAAAAACTGTATGAAATTCCCACTCTTAGCTCTGAGCTGACATACATGCATCTCACTCTTCCTTGGCAGACTCTGACCGTGAAGGACGATCAAGTCTTCCAAATGAACCCTCCCAAGTACGATAAAATCGAGGACATGGCCATGATGACCCACCTCCACGAACCCGCTGTGCTGTACAACCTCAAAGAGCGTTACGCAGCCTGGATGATCTACGTAAGTCCCAGCAGCAGCCTTCCTTTGGGGAGCTGGGAGGAACTGCTCTGCCAGGCTGAGCACAAGCCAACGTGCTGTCTCCCTCCTTGCAGACCTACTCGGGGCTCTTCTGTGTCACTGTCAACCCCTACAAGTGGCTGCCGGTGTACAACCCGGAGGTGGTGTTGGCCTACCGAGGCAAGAAGCGCCAGGAGGCCCCTCCACACATCTTCTCCATCTCTGACAATGCCTATCAGTTCATGCTGACTGGTGAGTGGATTGGTTTTCTTTAAAATGATTTGGCTGTGAACACTCACAGAGGAGAAAAAACATCTTTCACAGCAAAGTAGTTTGGTTTACTTGTGTTGGGAGGGTGGATGTCCTCTCATCACTGAAAATATTTTCTTGGCCAGACAACATGATTGAGATAATTTTTCTAGCAATCAAACTGTCCAAAGTGTTTTGGAGCATATGTTTTAATGCTGAATACATAGTCAGATTTTCCTTCAAAGAAATTTGGATAAACTTTTTTTCTTAGTTGAGAGGATTGTTCTTCGAATGATTTGCTTTGCAGGACTGAAAGTCACTAAGGTGGAGTTCTGTAAATGAGAATGGATTTAACGGGAAAGGAGATTCCATATTGAAGTCAATACTTCCTATAATGGTTTTACAAAACCTCCAAAAGCTATCTTAATCAGACGTTAAGAGTGAGACCTGAATGATACTTCCTTCCTCCATCTCAGAAACAATTTATTCTTTTTCCTTCTTTAATATAAAGTGAAGAATAAGAAAGTTAAAACTTCTCTAGGTTTTCTAAATCTTCATCTTTGACAAAAGAGTAGGTTAATCAGAAAAATATTAAACAGAGCTATATTTTAATTTGTTAAAATAAATCTTGTTCCTCCCTCCCCAATTAATGTATTTACTTCTGTAGTATTCAGAGTTGTAAGAAGATTAATTGGAAGAGAATACTATCAAAATGGAACAATGATAAATCTCACAGAATGGCTTCAGTTGGAAAAAACCTTTAAGATCATTGATTCAAACCATTGATCCAGCCTTGCTAAGTCCACCACTAGACCATGTCCCCAAGTACAACATCTACTTGTCTTTTAAACACCTCCAGGGATGGTGACTCAAGCAGCTCCTTATTCCAGTGCTTGAAACTGATTAGTTAGCGTGTCTTATCATGGCAATATTTATGTAAGTCATCACACATTTATTCTTGCCTGCACCTTCAAGAGAGGTCCAGGAACTTGGTGAATGCAAACTCAGACCTTTCCATTGGGAATTAGTTACCTAACAGATTAGTCTCTTCAAACTGCATGTAGATTACTAGAAATCACCATCCTAGGGTTAGTACAAATGTAAGTCATGTGGCAAGCCCCACTTACTTTGAGAGCCAGTCCAGCTACACAGACCGTTAAGGCAGGTTATTAACCACACATAGATTTTCTTCCAAACATAACTCTGGTTTTTTAACCATGAAAACACAAGAAGGCATGCAAAACTGAAAGTCTGAAAACAACTTGCAGTGTACATGAAGACATGCTTATTTCTTTTTCAAATACATAATGAGAAAAAGGGCTTAAAATGAGTCTGTAGCATTCATACTGATACAATCAAAATTTTAAAAGACAGCTTGGAAAATATAAGGTCTTATCAGAACAACTAAATGAGATTTTCATTTGAAGCAGTGTGGGAAGTATTCATTTCTAGGACTCCTCTTTAGAATGGGATTCATCAGAGGAACTTCTAATTGAAGTGTCCTTAAAAAATCCAACAAGGAAATAAACACTAGCAAATTTTCAAGACAGAATTCAAGCAGGCATTCCAGCAGAACTCTAGAGATCAAAAATGATCTCTGAAAATTCCTTGGAAAATGACAAATGTTACACTACCTTTTAAAAAGAGTTATGAGGGAGCTTTACAGGACAGCATACCAGTAAACTTGACTTTTGTAAAAAGCAATGTGTCAGTAAGGCAGTTACTGGGCATGTGAAAATACATGACTAACCAAGAAAAAGTAGGTGCTTTTTTTTTTTCTTTTTAGAAGGAAAGTCTTGCCTTACAAAACTACTAACTTTTTTTTTTCAAAAAGGGGAGTTGCTCAAGGTAACTTATCTGAATTCAACAAAGATCTTTGGTACAGTTGGTAAAGCAGCTATACTTAGAAAAATTTATATGCTAAAATCCACTACCAGCTATAGAACTCAGAAGGTTTAAGAAGATCTAATTAAGAATAAAGAAACATGGTAAAAATAGGGGGGGGTTCAGGTTTTGGAGTGGAAAGATTTTTGTCAATGAAGCAGCTTTGGGATCTGTTTTGGGACTTCTGTTACTCAATGTTTTTATTAAAGCATCCAGAAGTTTTAACAAGATTTCTGGTTTGAATAATGCCTTCAGGTAACAAAAGATGAAGTCTAACAGTGAAGAATTTCAGAAGGACTTTGTGACATTAATGCTTGTATTACCATTCAGTGATGTGGCAGCAAAGTTTGGTCAGCAAGCACGTAGAGCAATAAATATAGGAAAAAACCACAAAAGATGGGCTCATTGCTGGTAACTACTGCTTCTATTGCAGATAGCCTTTAATATAGCTTTGAAAATGTTGGCTCAGTGATCATAAAACTACAAAGAAACAAGTTGAAATCTGGAGATCACTGGGCATGAAAGAGAGACTAGATCAGAAGAACATCATTATATCATGGCAGTTACTCAAGCAATGCCTGCACCTTATGTACTGTATGCATTTCTGCCCTTCCCACTTCAAAAAAGAATACAGTAGAAATATAGCAGACAAACATGAAAAGGTTTCCCAAGGGCATGATAGTACATCTGCTCAGGTAACTCTAGGGAAAATACTGTGCTATTTTATAAAATTATACTTGGTATGGAGCAGATGAACAGGCCAGGAAAGAGTACATTAAAAAATGAAGCTCATCACCAAAACCACGATTTTCCTTCATACAGTAAGTTGTTAAAAATGGAGCAGACAGGATGATAAAAGCTGAAACAACACAGAGACAAAGGAGAATGGGTTAAAAAAAGCAACCAGACAAAATTCTGGGAAGTGAACTCAGCCCAAGATATTACACATATAATCATCAAATCTAGATCTGGAAGTAGCAAAATTTCAAAATTGTAGAGTATGAGAGAGTACTTTGGTAAAAGCTTTTTATGGCGTTTTGTGATTTTCTTTCTTTTTCATCACGGTTGGGCACTCACAGAAAACCATCTGGTGAGGCCTAGGTTGTTCCTGTGTTACAAAGTTTATGAGAAACACCAGCTCGAATTCAATTCGCCGTACAGATATTTCAATTAATCAGTAACTCTACAAAAACATTTCTTAGTTGGAACGCATTTCAAAAAGCAAATGAGCATACACTTAAGTGTTGGCATGTAAACATCTCAGCTGCAACTGAGACCTTTAAAATGCTAAAAACAGAATTAGAGGTGAAGGCACAGAGGTTTATGAAAGAAATTACCTGCCTACTGCTACTGCAAATTCCAATAGTTCAAAAAATAGTTTTATCAAGGATATTCATTATAGATATTTATAATTACTTTTTTATGCCTTTCCACAGATCGCGAGAACCAGTCGATCCTGATCACGTATGTACATCCCTGCTCAGATCCCTGCAGGGCTGCCCGGTGCCAGGGGACCTCCTGCCTGACCACACGCTCTCTGCTTCTCTCTTTGCTTTGGCAGCGGAGAATCCGGTGCAGGGAAGACTGTGAACACAAAGCGTGTCATCCAGTACTTTGCAACAATTGCAGCGAGTGGGGACAAGAAGAAGGAGGAGCAGTCTGGCAAAATGCAGGTGAGTCAGGAAGAAGAGACTGAACACTCAACATGTGATTGCCATGTCAAATAAATACTGTAACTGAATAATTACCACACTGCAGGGAATGCTTGGAGATGAAATCATAAATTAATAGACACCAGCATGAATCAATGCTTGTCTTGTTTCCGGACATGGTTTTTGGAAATGATGACCACCATTAATTATCATCCCACAGGGAACACTTGAGGATCAAATCATCAGTGCCAACCCTCTACTGGAGGCCTTTGGAAATGCCAAGACCGTGAGGAACGACAACTCCTCACGCTTTGTAAGTTGTTGCTTTAAAAAATATCTCCCTCTCATTACGAGATTAATGATGCCCTAGGAGTGCTGCACATGAAGCAATGTCAAAAGAACCCATCCAGGCTGAAATGCTGCCACTTCTCCTTAACAGGGCAAATTCATCAGAATCCACTTTGGGGCCACAGGCAAACTGGCTTCTGCAGACATTGAAACTTGTAAGAGGCTCCCCTGACCTGATCCCATTCCTTCCTGAAATCCCACCTTCATTTGTGTTCTTGTGCCTAATTCTTTCCACCTTCCTTGCCAGATCTGCTGGAGAAGTCCAGAGTCACTTTCCAGCTCAAGGCGGAAAGAAGCTACCACATATTTTATCAGATCTGCTCCAACAAGAAGCCGGAGCTAATTGGTAGGGAGGATCATTACATCTGTTTTGAGGATTATTGCTGAGCAACAGTTTCCTTTATCACCTGGTTGGCAAAACTAAGCCTGTGCCTTGCCTATTCCTGCTTTCAGACATGCTCCTCATTACCACCAACCCTTATGATTTCCACTTTGTGAGTCAAGGGGAAATCACTGTTCCCAGCATTGATGACCAGGAGGAGTTGATGGCTACAGATGTAAGTCCTATACAGATAATATTCTTAATGAGATTGTTAAAGTTGTCAGGCAACATTTTTACTTTATTTTTGACTGCAGAGTGCCATTGACATCCTGGGCTTCTCTGCTGATGAGAAGACAGCCATCTACAAGCTGACAGGGGCTGTCATGCACTACGGCAACCTGAAGTTCAAGCAGAAACAACGAGAGGAGCAGGCAGAGCCAGATGGCACAGAAGGTATCAGCAAAATCAGCAAGTGACTCGTTCAAAAAAACTTCTCTCTTTGTAGAGATGCTGTATTAGCCTACGCAGACAGCTTTTGTTGGTCTGACTAATCAGAGAAAACACAGAGGAAAAGTCTCTTCGCTCATTGTCTATCTCACATGAATAGATGAATTGAAGAGTTGTTCACACTGCAGAGTTGTTCACAGTGACCAAATCCCAGCCATTGCCCAGAGGTAACTGTTTTTCCCTCTCTTCTTCTCTTTAGTGGCAGACAAGGCTGCCTACCTGATGGGCCTGAACTCAGCTGAATTGCTCAAAGCCTTGTGTTATCCTCGAGTCAAAGTTGGGAATGAATTTGTGACCAAAGGTCAAACAGTGGCACAGGTAAAAGTCGGAGGTTATAATTACATGGCTTGAAAGAGTACTTAATGATTGTCCCTTGACCCTAGAAGGTAACACCAGTACTTTCTTCTCTGCTTTAGGTCAACAATGCAGTTGGTGCCCTGGCCAAAGCTGTCTATGAGAAGATGTTCTTGTGGATGGTCATTCGCATCAATCAACAGCTGGATACCAAGCAGCCCAGACAGTACTTCATTGGTGTCCTGGACATTGCTGGCTTTGAGATCTTTGATGTAAGGAACAGGGATTTGGCCCCATAGTCAAGGGGGAGGACAGGATGGGCTCTTGAGGGCTCAGAAACGTAGGATGCTGCAGCTCAGCTGACTGAAGGATTTGGGTTTGAGTACCATGGTAAACAAGAATGTTACTATTTGCTTGATTTCAATAATAATTATAATAGATAAAATATAAAATCCATTGAGAACAGTAAATTTTATAATAGAAGTCCTCCTAAGGAGACACACGCAACCACAGCACAGTTGAGTGTTGTTTCAGCTGGGGAACTTGTAGCATTAGGAGAATGATAGCCTGTGGTGTTTGCCACACCTTGAGAACCTGAACTCTTCTCCTTGCTTTGGGCAGTTCAACAGCTTTGAGCAGCTCTGCATCAACTTCACCAATGAGAAACTGCAACAGTTCTTCAACCACCACATGTTCGTGCTGGAGCAGGAGGAGTACAAGAAAGAAGGAATTGAATGGGAGTTCATTGACTTTGGGATGGACCTGGCTGCCTGCATTGAGCTCATTGAGAAGGTACCTTATCCATACAAATGTAATGACCTCTTTTAGAATTCTGTGGTGTTTTCTGAGATTCAACTCAGACAGAGCTCACAGCCAGACATTCAATGCTAATTAAACTATATGCTTTGCACTGAATTTATTTTAGTCTGGAGAAGTGAAGTTAGAAATGCAAATTGCCATCTATCCTACATTAACTGGTCTTCAAGTATGGAAAAGGGAGCCTTGGCTCCCACCAGCATACTTCTTCTTTTTAAAACAAACTGGATTCAGTCCCCTTTCCTTTTTCACTCTGAAGACTCAAATCAAAACTCTACACACAAATTTGGGAAACTGATATTATCTTGCCTGACTTCCCAAAAGAAATGGGCCTCTTGTAGCTATTTTACAAATTTTTCTATTTACTGCTTCTCACTCCAATTCTGCTCCCAATTCTAAGCACACCCATTCAGTCATTCTTAACCCCTTCTGTGAAGACAAGCTGAGGGAAGGGAAGGGAAGGGAAGGGAAGGGAAGGGAAGGGAAGGGAAGGGAAGGGAAGGGAAGGGAAGGGAAGGGAAGGGAAGGGAAGGGAAGGGAAGGGAAGGGAAGGGAAGGGAAGGGAAGGGAAGGGAAGGGAAGGGAAGGGAAGGGAAGGGAAGGGAAGGGAAGGGAAAAATCAAGGCCCTTCTCAGGTAAAGAAGCTACCAGCAACACACTGGGATCTTTGATGTTCATAAAATAAGCATCTCATTGCTGTCATCTTTCTCTGTCACTTTTTGTGATACCTTCCAGCCCATGGGCATCTTCTCCATCCTGGAAGAGGAGTGCATGTTCCCCAAGGCAACTGACACCTCTTTCAAGAACAAGCTCTATGACCAGCACCTGGGCAAGTCCAACAATTTCCAGAAGCCCAAACCTGCCAAAGGCAAGGTTGAGGCTCACTTCTCCCTGGTGCACTACGCTGGCACAGTGGACTACAACATCACTGGGTGGCTGGAGAAGAACAAGGACCCCCTGAATGAAACTGTCATTGGGTTGTACCAGAAATCATCTGTGAAGACACTGGCCTTACTCTTTGCCAGCTATGGTGGAGCAGATGCAGGTCAGCTCTGTGGAAACTGAATTCTCAATATGGATAGGATAATGTTGACAGAGTCAGGTTTAAAGTAGTAAACACTAAACATTTAAACTTCTTTTGTGTTCTGTACTTTGTTCTTCTTTTCATTTGCAGAGGCTGGTGGTGGCAAAAAGGGTGGCAAGAAGAAAGGTTCTTCTTTCCAGACTGTCTCAGCTCTCTTCCGGGTATGTACTTGTTTCGCCACTTAGTCTCTTTTTACTTGAAGAAAGGGAATTTAAAATGGGATTTAAGTGATGTTAAAACAACTCTTGAAGTCCTATAGGAAGAGGATGATGAAGATTATGTACTATAGGTACATTTTCTTTCCCTGTAAATGAAGGACAGCTTTCTTCTCTTTTTCAACATGGAATGCTATTTTCCCATTAATCTATCAAAATGAAAATTCTTTCAAGTAGTTGAGGATGTTGCCATTCAAATTGTTTTCACACACCTCTGGTTTTGAAGCTAAATAGGACAGTGCAGTGGGACAATTGCTTTCAGCTGTCACACACAATTCAGAATGTTTTACCAGATAGAGATTTCTGACTGCTGAATATTTCAATACTGCTACCACACATGATTCATAAGCAATGGGGCAGTTCTGAAAAACAGAGAGGCCAACATCAAAAGTATCACATAAAAAAGCCTAACAAGTATCTTGATTTAGGAGAGCAAACATAGGGAACTGTTCATGCCTTGCAAAATTCCAAGGTATCAAATAAGTTATACTCCTGTTTTTGCAAATAATACATTAGGATGACACAGTATTTAAATTATATTTCCTTTTAATAGCAACGTTCAAGAGTAAAAGATAGATAAAGACATACTCTTTTGTATCTTAGTATGGAAATATTACAATCTATTTTAAATATGATAACTTATTAACTCCTTTCCATCAATTAAATACATACAGCTGACAAGATACAAACCTTTCACTGTTGACCTAAACTTCACTTTGTAATCTCCTAGGAGAATTTAAACAAGCTGATGACCAATCTACGCAGCACTCACCCCCATTTTGTACGATGCATCATCCCAAATGAAACAAAAACACCTGGTAAGGGGATTAGATAGGAGGAAATCTTGAGCAGCAGAAGCTCTTCTCCTGTGTGTCAAATAGTGGGAGAATCACTAACATTGGTGTTTGTTAGGTGCCATGGAGCATGAGTTGGTGCTGCATCAGCTGCGATGCAATGGTGTGCTGGAAGGGATCAGAATTTGCAGGAAAGGATTCCCCAGCAGAGTCCTGTATGCTGACTTCAAACAGAGGTAAGAGTGCTCCACCTTTGTTTCCACAGAGACCAAGCTAAATAACCTTACTATCTTAACAAATTTGTAACATTATGCTTCGAATATGACCAGAATAGAATCATGACATCCTTTTTGCGAGTTTGTTATTAATTTTATAATGATAGTGAGGATTCTTTTGCAATCTTTGTTAATGATATGAAAACTTCACTCACACTCTCTTGAAAGAATGCAATGTCCCTAACATAGGACATTACTGAGTCAGCTGTTGCTGAGAAGGCTGCGAGTTTCAGTTGTAATGGGGATTTCAGTAACATGAATTTCTTCATGTTCTGTTTTCTCCTACAGATACAGAGTGCTTAATGCCAGTGCTATCCCAGAGGGGCAGTTCATGGACAGCAAGAAGGCTTCAGAGAAGCTTCTTGGGTCCATTGATGTGGATCACACACAGTACAGATTTGGTCACACCAAGGTACAAATCAGTCCTGTGTTCAAAATCATTTCCCTCTCCTATGGACTGCCTGAGCTGATGTGCTAAAATGTTCCCTTTTTTAAGGTGTTCTTCAAAGCTGGGCTGATAGGTCTCCTGGAGGAGATGAGAGATGAGAAACTAGCAGAGATTATGACTATGACACAAGCCAGGTGCAGGGGCTTCCTGATGAGAGTGGAGTATCGCAGAATGGTGGAGAGGAGGTAGATATTTCTTTCCTACGTATCATGTTCTCATGTGTCTAGGCTAAGTGTGTCTAAATGCACCACCAACAAAGTATTTAATAGCCACGTAAATGTTATTTCAGGGACTCAATCTTCTGCATCCAGTACAATGTTCGTGCATTCATGAACGTGAAGCACTGGCCCTGGATGAAGCTCTTCTTCAAGATCAAGCCCTTGCTGAAGAGCGCAGAATCTGAGAAGGAGATGGCCAACATGAAACAAGAGTTTGAGAAAACTAAGGAAGAACTTGCAAAGTCTGAGGCAAAGAGGAAGGAGCTGGAGGAGAAGATGGTGGCCCTGCTGCAGGAGAAAAATGATCTGCAGCTCCAAGTGCAGGCTGTGAGTGTCCCCTTTCATTTGCCCCTGGGAGAAGGATATACAGCCAGAGCATTTGTTCATCTAAGAAGAGACTTGTAGGAAGCTGATTAGTGGGCAGCAGAAAACGATCTAAATCACACGCTCTAATGTTGAATAAACAGACACTGGCAGGGGCATGGTAGGTGTAATGGCAGCCCCACATGAGTCTCAGCTTTTGTGGCATGTGAGGAAGGAACCATCTAACACGAGCCAATGAGTAATCCACAGCAGAGAGCTCTGAACTGGAGGTGTCTCCAGGTACTCGGCTTTAAAAGCAGTGTGTCTGTCTAACAGAGTAAAGGCCAACCTGAGGAGACCACTTATCCTACCTACAACTGCACATGAGCACTTTGATTACTTTCAGAAGCATGGATATTTCCCATTCAAACTCAATTACGAACAGGCACTTCCTTCACACAAAAAAACTATCATTTGTTCCACTAAATTGTTCTCATAAACACTTCCCAAATATTACAAGGTTCTTGAACAATCAAAAATAAGAAGCTATTATTTTTCTACCAATAATCCTCTCTGTGAGGAATTTTTTAAAAGAGGCAAAATATTAGGAATATATGTTGATGCCAGATGACAAGGTTTCCCGATTAGATACCTGACAAGACCCTCCACCTGCAGGAGTGGAAGCCCAGGTTCACTCCCCAATGTAACACACACCTCTACATGACACAAAACACAAAGCAGAGAACTTTCAAAACATTACAACTCACAAAATTCTGCATCTCCCCACCAGGAAGCAGATAGCTTGGCTGATGCTGAGGAAAGGTGTGACCAGCTCATCAAAACAAAAATCCAGCTGGAAGCCAAAATTAAAGAGGTGACTGAAAGGGCTGAGGATGAGGAGGAAATCAATGCTGAGCTGACAGCCAAGAAGAGGAAACTGGAGGATGAATGTTCAGAGCTGAAGAAAGATATCGATGACCTTGAGTTAACACTGGCCAAGGTTGAGAAGGAAAAGCATGCCACCGAAAACAAGGTACAAAACAGAACCTGTCATTCTCACTCTAGACAAGACCTCTGGTTTATTATATTGTGTAACGATTAAAACAATACTTTCTATCTGAACTCCAAGGTGAAAAACCTCACAGAGGAGATGGCAGCTCTGGACGAGACCATTGCCAAGCTGACAAAAGAGAAGAAAGCCCTCCAAGAGGCCCATCAGCAGACACTGGATGACCTACAAGTAGAAGAAGACAAAGTCAACACTCTGACCAAAGCTAAGACCAAGCTGGAGCAGCAAGTGGACGATGTAAGCACACAGGCACTCAGCAAGAACAGGACAGGTATGGAGTTAGACCTGACTGGCAGAGCACTGAGGGTCTTCTTTGTTGTAGCTGGAAGGGTCCCTGGAGCAGGAGAAGAAACTGCGCATGGACCTGGAGAGGGCTAAGAGGAAACTCGAAGGAGACCTGAAGCTGTCCCATGACAGCATAATGGACTTGGAAAATGATAAGCAGCAGCTGGATGAGAAATTGAAGAAGTGAGTGTGGCTGTGGGGCAGCCGAGTGTGGGGCTGGTGCACTTGCCTTTTTCCTTTGAGCTCTAACACCGTGCGCTTTGCCCAAAGGAAAGACTTTGAAATCAGCCAGATCCAGAGCAAAATCGAGGATGAACAGGCCCTGGGCATGCAGTTACAGAAGAAGATTAAGGAGCTGCAGGCAAGTCTCTGTTCCACTCCCTCTCTCACCCAGCACAGGTCAGGCAGGAGGAGGGCATGGGTGTGAAGGGTTCCCAATGTTCTCCAGGCTCGTATTGAGGAACTGGAGGAGGAAATTGAGGCAGAGCGAACGTCTCGCGCAAAAGCAGAGAAGCATCGCGCTGACCTCTCACGGGAGCTGGAGGAGATCAGCGAGCGCCTGGAAGAAGCAGGAGGGGCCACAGCAGCTCAGATTGAGATGAACAAGAAGCGTGAGGCAGAATTTCAGAAGATGCGTCGAGACCTCGAAGAGGCCACGCTGCAGCACGAAGCCACGGCTGCCGCCCTGCGCAAGAAGCACGCGGACAGCACAGCTGAGCTTGGGGAGCAGATCGACAACCTGCAACGGGTGAAGCAGAAGCTGGAGAAGGAGAAGAGTGAGCTCAAGATGGAGATTGATGACCTGGCCAGTAACATGGAATCTGTCTCCAAAGCCAAGGTATCGAATTGTAGTAGAACATGCTCACAGGGCCAAGGAATGGCCCATAGGCTACATGCACCAGACCCGTTCTCATAAAACCAGTCCTGCTCTGGCAATACGGCAGAGTCCAGGTGTTCATCTCCTTTCTTTCCTTGTATTTGCTCTCTAGGCCAATCTGGAGAAGATGTGCCGCACTCTGGAAGACCAGCTGAGCGAGATTAAAACCAAGGAGGAGCAGAATCAGCGCATGATCAATGACCTCAATACTCAAAGAGCTCGTCTGCAGACAGAATCAGGTGAGACGTCTCCATTTCTGAGGTGTAATGGGAGGACCTGCACGCTCTGGGATTACCACAGGGTATATCCTGGTAATACCTGGTATATCCAAGTAATGCCTGATTACATACATTATCAGGCATATTATTAATATTTTTGCTACTCTTTTGAATTTCACCCTTCCCAGGTGAATATTCACGGCAGGTGGAAGAAAAGGATACTCTGATTTCTCAGCTTTCTAGAGGGAAGCAAGGATTTACCCAACAGATTGAAGAACTCAAGAGACATCTAGAGGAAGAAATAAAGGTCTGAAAGTACTCTACTGTCCACAACTTCCCTAAAAGAATCTGGCGAATCCTAGATTTCCATTGGCCTATCTTGAGTTTAATTATAATTTTACTGTCAGTATCACTGTCAAGAGGCATGCAAAAAAAACATATTTGAGTTTCCAATCCCAATGTCCCCCCAGGCCAAGAACGCGCTGGCCCACGCCTTGCAGTCTGCTCGCCATGACTGTGACTTGCTGCGGGAACAGTATGAGGAGGAGCAGGAAGCCAAAGGGGAGCTGCAGAGAGCCCTGTCCAAGGCCAACAGTGAGGTGGCCCAGTGGAGAACCAAATATGAGACGGATGCTATTCAGCGCACGGAGGAACTGGAGGAGGCCAAGTACGTGAGGAAGTGGGAAATTCAGTGGTTGGGGAAGACTGAGACTGTCAAGGGCACTTGGCAATCAGAGTCTCTGAGAGTGCGTTAGGACGGCAGTAGGAGGAAGGCAGGGATATGCTGTCTTGGCAGTAGATGTGAGGAGAGCCTATAGGGCTAGAAAGCCTGAGAGAGGCCAAGTACTGAGTAGACGCCAGGACACAGATGTGGTAGAAACTTTATCTCTTACCTGGAGCGGTGCTTATCTCCTCCCAGGAAGAAGCTGGCACAGCGCCTGCAGGATGCAGAGGAACACGTTGAAGCCGTCAATGCCAAATGTGCCTCCCTAGAAAAGACAAAGCAGAGGCTGCAGAACGAAGTGGAGGACCTGATGATTGACGTAGAGCGATCTAATGCTGCCTGTGCAGCTCTGGATAAGAAGCAGAAGAACTTTGACAAGGTCTTTTGGGGTCGAGGCCTGGGGTTCCTGGGCAGAGCACCCCCTTGTGATCGACACATCCGTACTCACACGCGGTTTCTCTTCAGATCCTGGCAGAGTGGAAGCAGAAATATGAGGAAACACAGGCTGAGCTGGAAGCCTCCCAGAAGGAGTCTCGTTCTCTCAGCACAGAGCTGTTTAAGATGAAGAATGCCTATGAGGAGTCCTTGGACCACCTGGAAACGCTGAAGCGTGAGAACAAGAACTTGCAACGTAAGTCCTTGGACCTTTGCTCCTGCAAGGGCTTTCTCACTCTCAGCCACGACCCACCTCTCCATATGGGTCTATGTCTGCAGATCACACAAGATGCTTGTCATCCTCATATCATCCTTCCCATTATGTTCTGTCTAAGAGCATGCAACTTGGTCTTTGTTCCCACAGAGGAGATTTCCGACCTCACGGAGCAGATTGCAGAGGGAGGAAAGGCGATTCATGAGCTGGAGAAAGTCAAGAAGCAGATTGAGCAGGAGAAATCAGAACTGCAAGCCTCCCTGGAGGAAGCTGAGGTACACAAAGTGCTAAGGAGTGGTGCCCAGACTGGGAGGTTGGGAGTAGTTACCTGCAGAGATGGCAGGAAAACAAGGCTGGATTTCATGAAATACTGCACAGGTGCTTCCTCAGAAAGGAAGCAGTAGTTTAAGTCACTGTCCTTGCTGCCTTCTCCAGGCCTCCCTGGAACATGAAGAGGGGAAGATCCTGCGCCTCCAGCTTGAGCTGAACCAAGTGAAGTCTGAGATTGACAGGAAGATAGCAGAGAAAGATGAGGAGATCGACCAGATGAAGAGAAACCACCTCAGAATTGTGGAGTCCATGCAGAGCACCCTGGACGCTGAGATCAGGAGCAGGAACGAAGCCCTGAGGCTGAAGAAGAAGATGGAGGGAGACCTGAATGAAATGGAGATCCAGCTGAGCCATGCCAACCGTGTGGCTGCAGAGGCACAGAAGAACCTGAGAAACACACAGGGAGTACTCAAGGTCTGTCCAGAAAAGCTACAGAGAGAGAACTCTTCTCTAAAGTTTTTGGCCTCCAAACACACAGTCACCTTCCAATTTCTCTTGTCTCTTTTACAGGATACCCAGTTACACTTGGATGATGCTCTGAGGACACAGGAGGACCTGAAGGAGCAGGTGGCCATGGTGGAGCGCAGAGCAAACCTGCTGCAGGCTGAAATTGAGGAGCTACGGGCAGCCCTAGAGCAGACAGAGCGCTCGAGGAAAGTGGCTGAGCAGGAGCTTCTGGACGCCACTGAACGTGTGCAGCTTCTCCACACCCAGGTGAGGCAGTGTGCTGGAAATTAATCCCATCAACAAAGGACAGCAAAAAATGAGGTTGCTGTGCATCTCTTAACGATCATTATATCAGCACTAGAAGAGCTGCACTGTAGTATGGCCAGTCCAGCCAGCCACCCGTGTCTGCTCTCCGGCTTTGTCTCTACAGAAGACTCTTACTTTCAAGGCTTTCATGAACAATATGTGCACTTTTAGCTGTTGGCATGGAGCCATTAGGTCTAACAGTACAAATCATGTCTTCCCTGCTGAGCAGAACACCAGCTTGATCAACACCAAGAAGAAGCTGGAAACAGACATTGTGCAAATTCAGAGTGAAATGGAGGATACGATTCAGGAAGCCCGCAATGCTGAAGAGAAGGCCAAGAAGGCCATCACAGATGTGAGTCGGGGGCTCCTTTCACTGCTCATGGTGGATGTATTCTCCCCCAACGTGTCTCCAGCACCACAATGGCTTTGATCTTTTGGTTTCATCAGGCAGCCATGATGGCAGAGGAGCTGAAGAAGGAGCAGGACACCAGTGCCCACCTGGAGAGGATGAAGAAGAACCTGGACCAGACAGTGAAGGACTTGCAGCACCGTCTGGATGAGGCTGAGCAGTTGGCTCTGAAGGGAGGCAAGAAGCAAATACAGAAGCTGGAGGCCAGGGTGAGCAGGGATGTTATTTGTGCATGAGAGAACATGTCAGGCAATCAGCCAGCAGGGCAGCTCCATAGATGCGCTTCTCCTTTCAGGTGCGGGAGCTGGAAGGGGAGGTTGATGCTGAGCAGAAGCGCAGCGCTGAAGCCGTGAAGGGTGTGCGCAAGTACGAGAGGAGGGTGAAGGAGCTGACCTACCAGGTAAGGCAGGAGGCCTCCTTGGCCTGACAGTTTTCTCACAGCAAGTCAGATTTTGTGCACACCATCCTCAAGGGGAATTGTTAACCTCACGTGACACAAAAGCAAGAATTCATTCTCTTTCCTGCTTTCCAACCACCCCAGTCTGAGGAAGACCGGAAGAATATTCTCAGGCTGCAGGATCTGGTGGACAAGCTGCAAACGAAGGTGAAATCCTACAAGAGACAAGCTGAGGAGGCTGTAAGTATTGCTTGGAGAACGGGCAAGGGCCACCTTGCTTGGGGGAAGAAAGCTGATTGAGATGAGTGGGAAAACCAGGAATGGAGCAAGAAAGAAACTGCCAAGACCTAACAGTCTTGGCCACATCATTTTATTATTGTGTTGCTGAGTTCTGGGCACCCAGCAGCAGTCAGGGATGAACAGAAGGAGGTTCTAGAGCTGGTTTTATACAGGAGGTCAGACTAAACAACCCCAGGGGCCACATCCACTGGGTGAAGTTACCAGAAATTCCTGAGTCGCTGCTGCTGCTGAACAGCAGAAGGATTCAACGTCTTGCATATTCTATTAAATTGTGCTGATAACTGGGCAGCAAGTAGTGGGAGGGATACACCAATGACAAATCCAAGTGATGAAATTGCTCCTGAAGCTTTACACAGTACCAGTGAAGTTTGTCACGGTGGAGTTCTGAATAAGAGAGGATTAAGAGGTCTATGTGAGTTTTCTGCGTAAGCAGTAGTGAGTGGGGGATGGAGTTCTGGGCCTTTCTGCAGGGAGGAGCTGCATCCCCACAAGGCTGAGGTGCAGGAGTAAGGAATGCCCTGCCCTGGGCTCCTCCCTACCATCTCCCTCTCCTTGCACAGGAGGAGCTTTCCAATGTCAGCCTCTCCAAGTTCCGCAAGATCCAGCACGAGCTGGAGGAAGCCGAGGAGCGCGCTGACATTGCAGAGTCACAGGTCAACAAGCTCCGGGTGAAAAGCCGGGAGTTTCATGGCAAGAAGATAGAAGAGGAAGAGTGAGGATGTCCTGAGGCAACAAAGTGACTGAGGGATGCACAAAATGTGAACCCTCTGTCACTTTCTTCTGTAATGAGTGTTTGTAGTCGTGTCAATGTCTAGAGAATAAACACTGTAGATTCCTTTGCACATGCACCATGAGCACCAGTTTTTATTTGTTCTTTCTTACTGGTGAAGTCTATAACATCAGCAGGTTCTGGACACAGCTTTGTCTTATAAATCTCTTGTACTCATGTCGTAGTCCAGCTTTATATCATCTAACTTGTAACTTCACTTCAGCAACCAGCACTCTCTATCAAGTCTTCCTTGCTACACATTAACTTGAAACTCCATCTTCCATGTCACATGATCCACCTGGGAGTCACAGGATGCACTGATCCCTATAGGCACGCTCTGTTAATCCAGACAGCATGGCTGATATCACCAGCACGCTGCAAATCCCACAGGGACTGTTTTGTCAATGTCATCTTCCAGCATTACAAATTCTTTCCCATTTTTCTGGGCTTAACAGAAGAGTAGCAGGTTCAGCTCTGTCTCACAGAAGCATTTTAGAAACAGTTGAGAGAGGGTGTGACTCCAACCTGACCTTCTATTTTCCTGGGGGTATCTTATTATACTTCAATGGGATCTGCTGAGTATTGAGCTTAACTCTAATACCTATGTGAAAATATGGTTCTGGGAATAACTGAGGAAACAGCTCACTTTGACTGTGAACGAACACTGTGAGTCCCAGGTCAAGGAATAGTTTTCTGCCAAGCCTCAAAGGACTAGCTGAGGTCTGAGATCTATCAACCATGTCCTCTGGCTGATATGAATCAGTATTCCTACTCCATTGTCCAGAGCCAACAGATGCCTTCCTGCTTGCTGATGATCACAGGCTTCACTGCCACCAGGAAGGACAGTGTGATCCAATGGGCAGGCTCAGAATATGTGTGCTCTGTGCTTTGTATTTAGTTGCATTTATGTGCAAGTCCATCAAAATGACAAGCATGCCAGAATGGAAAGAATACATTACTGTTGTGCACATACATACTGGTTTCTTTCAATCACACCTTTCAGCAGCACAGACTTTGTGCCTTCTGGCAGTGGTGTCACCTACCTGGATCTCCGTAAAGCCTTTGATATGGTGTCCCACAACATTCTTGTCACTAAATTGGAGTGTTGTGGTTTTGAACTATGGATTATTAGATGGATAAGAGACTGGCTGGATGGTCACATCAAAAGAATTCAAGCCAAAGACTCAGTGTCCAAATGGAAACCAGTAGTGACCCTCAAGGGTTTGTTAATGGAATCAACACTATTTAGTATTTCATTAGTGGCATACACAGTTGGATTGAGTGCACCTTCAACAAGTTTACAGACAACATCTAAGTGAGTGGTGCAATTGATACACCAGTGGGAGCGGAAGTCATCCAGAGCGACCTTGATAGGCTTGAAGAGTGGGCACATAATTCAACAAGGCCAAGTGCAAGGCCCTGCAGCTGGGTCAGAGCAATGCCTACTGTCAGTGCATAGTGGGGGATGACTGGATGGAAAGGAGCCCTGAAGAAAGAGGTGAATCTCTCCTTCTACTTTGCTTTCCTGAGACCCCACCTGGAGTACTGTATCCAGCTCTGGGGCCCCCAGTACAAGACAGATATGGACATGCTCAAGCAGATGTAGAGGAGGGCCACAAAAATCATCCAAGGACTGGAACACCACCTGGGAGAGTTGGTCCTGTTCAGCCTGGAGATGAGCAGGCTCTGAGGAGACCATATTGTGGTTTTCAATATATAAAGAAGGCTTATAAGAAAAATGGATAAAGACTTTTTACTGAGGCCTGCAGCAAAAGGACAAGGGGCAAAGATTTTAAGCTGAAGGAGGTAGATTGGTCCCAGAATCTGGGCATGCCCCATCGTTGGAACTGTTCAAACTCAGGTTGGATGGGGCTTTGAGCAACATGATCTAGTCAACGATACCCCTGCTCATAGCCTGGACGTTACATTAGATGATCTTTTTTAAGGTTCCTTCCAGCCCAAACCATTCCAAGGTCCCTTCCAACACAACCCAGCCCTGCTCCAGAGATGTGGGTGTTGTAGTGCCAGAGCCCAGTTTGAAAAAATTTCTTCATGCACAGGCCCATGCTTGATAGTGGCTGTTTCCTGGGTTAACAGGCATCATTTTTCTGACCTCACCAAGCTTCAACCACTGAGCTTTTTCAGTAAGTAAAATGCCAATGACTAAGAGAAGAGCATGTTTAGATCTGACAGAGTTTAAAGCAGCTCAAGTGTCAGTGTCCTTTTCCTAGAACTAGGTCGATCACTCTCCAGATTTACAGGCAAATTCCTCCTTTCTCAGAGTATCAACATTGTACAGGACTGCCTACCACCTCTAATGTTTTCATGCAGGTGTTTGTTCTAGAGCAGCTCTGTAACAAAAACACTCAATCTTTTAAAATAAGAAATATTTTGAAAAAACCAGTATGATTTTCTTTTTTAAGGTATGGGGTATCATCAGGAATTTGTTTAAGATAACTTGAGATTATTCTCTAGTATCGGTTATGACTGACTTAGCAGCAGTGGACATTCCTCTCGTAAGCACATTTTGAATTTTTTGATTAATGCAAAATACCAAGTGCAGAGTTGCTCGCTTATTTATTTCTTTTTATAGCTAAGGAGTCACCTTTCACACTCGAGGCACAAATTGCCTGTCCAAACTTGAACTTGTATTCTGACTTGCTGTCTCTTGGACTCCCTCTGCATCCAGCACTATTGCAGTCGAAGTACTGGCCCGCAATATGTCTAGTTTTCCCCCTTTCGATATAACGTATCATTACTGAATGACATTTATTCATGATTTGTCTTTTGTAGAATTGTCATTTCTAACGCTGTAAAGTCACAGGACCATACGTAACAAGATAAATTTTATTATTCCCATTTTAAGTCTGGAATGGTTGCAGTACAGAAATGTCAAAGAATCCCTCCTTTGACAAAGATCAAGTTATCAGCAGAGGCAGTAGAGGAACCTATAAACTTTACCTCCAAGTTCCTTCCGTGCCTTGACCAGTCAAGATTCCATTATTAATATCCCTGTCAGCCTATTTATAGAAAATGTATTCACACGAGTGGTAAGATATAAAACATTTCTAAATATATCTGGTCAAATCAAATGACAATTATGACATTAGTTAAGTTTGCCAGACAAAGTTTGGCAAAGATGGTTTGCCAAAATATATTTTGACTGAAGGAAAAAGAATCACCCAGAGCATCTGCATACCAGACTCTATAAAAGTCTCTTTGGAGGGCTGTGCCCAGTCTTGGCAGAAAATTTCAAGGTAAGTGTGTGGCTCCTGTGAACTTCTGGGCAAAGCATGTATCTTTTTATTCCATTTAACTTGCTTTAGGCCTTGGATATCCATCTCTATCAGGGACTGACTCTATCACCAGTGATTTTATTCTATGTTTGAAGGCAGCATTTATTCCTTCAGCTTATATACTATCTCTGGGTATCCGTGCAATATGAGCTGCTATATTTTCAAACAGCGAGGACTGACTTTCAGCTTCTGCCTCCAGAATTAATACCAAAATGTACTACCTTTTAAGGAACAGGAAGAAATATAATTTAAGATTTCTGGAACGCAGAACAGGCAATAGTCACATGTATACCTGTCATATTGCAAGATAAATTGTCTATAGCAAGCAAGTTTCCAGTGAAAAGCAATCTCTCAGAGATTCTTGGGTAACAATTTTTTGAAACTCTGAGACTTATTTAATATGAAGTCTCTGCTATGGCAACGTCCAAATTCACTAGAGTCCACAAAGTTGAAGTAATTGCTGCTAAACTGTACTACAATACTGCAACATTAAAGAACTGATCTATATTCTGTTACACACCTAAATATTGAAGGATTAATTGCAAGGCTGGGAAATCTAAATCCAACTTTTGACTTATTTATACCTATTTGCACATAAAGCTGTTCACTCACTGATTCAACATATCTTCTTTCATACAGGGCACACTGCTGACTGTGCCTCCTGGATAAGTGCAACCATGGCCTCTCCAGATGCTGAGATGGCTGCCTTTGGGGAGGCAGCTCCTTACCTCCGAAAGTCAGAAAAGGAGAGAATCGAGGCCCAGAACAAGCCTTTTGATGCCAAGACTTCAGTCTTTGTGGTGCATCCTAAGGAGTCCTTTGTGAAAGGGACAGTCCAGAGCAAAGAATCAGGGAAGGTCACTGTCAAGACTGAAGGTGGAGAGGTGAGTAAGAAACAAGGCTTTAAAACTATGTGTAAATACGCAGTCTCAGGTCTGAGCTAACATACATGAATCTCCTTCTTCATCTGACAGACCCTGACCGTGAAGGACGATCAAGTCTTCCAAATGAACCCTCCCAAGTACGATAAAATCGAGGACATGGCCATGATGACCCACCTCCACGAACCCGCTGTGCTGTACAACCTCAAAGAGCGTTACGCAGCCTGGATGATCTACGTAAGTCCCAGCAGCAGCCTTCCTTTGGGGAGCTGGGAGGAACTGCTCTGCCAGGCTGAGCACAAGCCAACGTGCTGTCTCCCTCCTTGCAGACCTACTCGGGGCTCTTCTGTGTCACTGTCAACCCCTACAAGTGGCTGCCGGTGTACAACCCGGAGGTGGTGTTGGCCTACCGAGGCAAGAAGCGCCAGGAGGCCCCTCCACACATCTTCTCCATCTCTGACAATGCCTATCAGTTCATGCTGACTGGTAAGACAATGGCAGCATCTTCATTGCAATATAACATTTGGGATTTTAAAAGAAGTTTGTATATGTAGAGTTGTAAACCTCAGCATAAACCTTTAATTAACATTTTAATAGTTGATATTATGCATGAGATATTGTTCTGTCCTAGTGATTTTTTAAAACTGATTGAAGCATGCAGACAAGAGCACTGAAAATATTACAGTGAAGAATAATTAATAGAATAGACTGAGGAAAAATATTCCCGTACCTATTTTTGAGATTTGATTTGCTCAAAATATGAAAGAAAATATTAACAGAACTCTAAACATCTTAGATAATATCTCCCAAAACTAGGGTTAATTTCTAGCTCTTTTGGCTTCATGAAAACATTTTTTTAAAAAGCAAGTGATACGATTTGAAGAGTTATTCTGATATACAAATCTTCTTGGGAAAGAGCAAGAGCCTGAATCCCAGCAAAGTTGCACCCTCTGGAAGCAATGATAAATGCCTTCCTTTCAGATTAGCTGTTAGTTAATATTCCTGTATTATGGATTTGCTTCTTAGACATGAAAGCTACTTGACCAGAAAGAACTAGATTTCTGTTAGTCAAAACTGCAATATGCAGAAGGGAATCAGTGGTTTGGTCGTCATCCCTCTACAGTTCTTTCATGGTTTCACAAGAACATTACTGAACATGACACAGTAATAATATTGGCTGTTAAAAAAGTCCCTGAATATTGAATAAAGATAAAACATTACATCGAATTTTTTTTCTCCATCTCCACTTCCACTTTAAACAGTGGAGCAGGTTTGTGAATAACAAGTGGTTTAACATTTTCTTTCACATTTTCTATTGTCTTTAGTCCTTTTCTTATTTAGAGTCTTTAAAAACAGGCTTGTAAAGGCAGAAAAATGAGACCTGAAACAAAAAAAAACCCAAAGCAACAGAACTCTCACATCATTTCCCACCTCAGAAAGAATTTGCTCCTTTGAATTCACTGGTGAAAAGGCAGAATAAGAAAAGAAGAAAAACAAATCGTGTTTAAACAGTTCCAATACTAATTAAATCTGTACAGTTCTGCAAATAAGTAAGGAGGAGGTCAGATTTATTCTGAACCATGTAGTTAGTGACTACAACTCTTTGCTACTTTGGGGTGAGACTTAGTAAACTAGACTTCTCCAAGTGTATTTTGTTAAAGGGAAAGAGGTATAAATTGATCTCAGATGCCTAAATTGTTTGAGGACTCGATGAGTATGAGGACTCAATGATGAACAGTTAGCAATAGGGCTTTAAAAAGGCACCTAAGGAATTTCATATTAATCTCTCTGAATTCTATAGGGAGTTCCTTCATGCAAAAACCTTCCAATGTCTCTCACAGACTTCTCTGAGGAAGATAATACTCCAAACTTCTTGAAGTCATTGAAAAGAAAACAGGCTTTCTTGCTTTATTTTTCATTTCATATAGAGTTTGATATGAGAAATACATTAAATTAAGAAGAACTGGCCTGTTTCAATGACCGAGAAAGGAGTTTAAATAACATGGAGGTGAAAAAAAATTTAAAGAAAACTAAACTATGATAATTCCAGAAAACACATAAGCTCTCTAAAAGTACTGCTTGTAATTATCACACACACTGTCTTCTATTTCGTTCAAGAATGCCACTAACAGCATATTTGTTTCTGAATTTCCACAGATCGCGAGAACCAGTCGATCCTGATCACGTATGTACATCCCTGCTCAGATCCCTGCAGGGCTGCCCGGTGCCAGGGGACCTCCTGCCTGACCACACGCTCTCTTCTTCTCTCTTTGCTTTGGCAGTGGAGAATCCGGTGCAGGGAAGACTGTGAACACAAAGCGTGTCATCCAGTACTTTGCAACAATTGCAGCGAGTGGGGAGAAGAAGAAGGACGAGCAGCAGACAGGCAAAATGCAGGTGAGTCAGGAAGAAGAGACTGAACACTCAACATGTGATTGCCATGTCAAATAAATACTGTAACTGAATAATTGCCACACTGCAGGGAATGCTTGGGGATGAATTCATAAATAATTAGACACTGGCATGAATCAATGCCTCTCTCGGTCCCGGACATGGTTTTTGGAAATGATGACCACCATTAATTATCATCCCACAGGGAACACTTGAGGATCAAATCATCAGTGCCAACCCTCTACTGGAGGCCTTTGGAAATGCCAAGACTGTGAGGAACGACAACTCCTCACGCTTTGTAAGTTCTTGCTTTGACAAAATATCTCCCTCTCATTACGAGATTAATGATGCCCTAGGAGTGCTGCACATGAAGCAATGTCAAAAGAACCCATCCAGGCTGAAATGCTGCCACTTCTCCTTAACAGGGCAAATTCATCAGAATCCACTTTGGGGCCACAGGCAAACTGGCTTCTGCAGACATTGAAACTTGTAAGAGGCTCCCCTGACCTGATCCCATTCCTTCCTGAAATCCCACCTTCATTTGTGTTCTTGTGCCTAATTCTTTCCACCTTCCTTGCCAGATCTGCTGGAGAAGTCCAGAGTCACTTTCCAGCTCAAGGCGGAAAGAAGCTACCACATATTTTATCAGATCTGCTCCAACAAGAAGCCGGAGCTAATTGGTAGGGAGGATCATTACATCTGTTTTGAGGATTATTGCTGAGCAACAGTTTCCTTTATCACCTGGTTGGCAAAACTAAGCCTGTGCCTTGCCTATTCCTGCTTTCAGACATGCTCCTCATTACCACCAACCCTTATGATTTCCACTATGTGAGTCAAGGGGAAATCACTGTTCCCAGCATTGATGACCAGGAGGAGTTGATGGCTACAGATGTAAGTCCTATACAGATAATATTCTTAATGAGATTGTTAAAGTTGTCAGGCAACATTTTTACTTTATTTTTGACTGCAGAGTGCCATTGACATCCTGGGCTTCTCTGCTGATGAGAAGACAGCCATTTACAAGCTGACAGGGGCTGTCATGCACTACGGCAACCTGAAGTTCAAGCAGAAACAACGAGAGGAGCAGGCAGAGCCAGATGGCACAGAAGGTACCAGCAAATTCAGCAAGTGACTCGTTCAAAAAAACTTCTCTCTTTGTAGAGATGCTGTATTAAGCCTACGCAGACAGCTTTTGTTGGCCCAAGTCACCATAGAAAACACTGACAAGAAGCTTCTTTGTTCATTGTCTAACTCACTGCAGACAAATAGCAGAGTTGTTCACAGTGACCAAATCCCAGCCATTGCCCAGAGGTAACTGTTTCTCCCTCTCTCCTTCTCTTTAGTGGCAGACAAGGCTGCCTACCTGATGGGCCTGAACTCAGCTGAATTACTCAAAGCCTTGTGTTATCCTCGAGTCAAAGTTGGGAATGAATTTGTGACCAAAGGTCAAACGGTGTCACAGGTAAAAGTCAGAGGTTACAGTTACATGGCTTGAAAGAGTACATGATGATTGTCCCTTGACCCTAGGAGGTAACACCCATCCTTTCTTCTCTGCTTTAGGTCAACAATGCAGTTGGTGCCCTGGCCAAAGCTGTCTATGAGAAGATGTTCTTGTGGATGGTCATTCGCATCAACCAACAATTGGATACCAAGCAGCCCAGACAGTACTTCATTGGTGTCCTGGACATTGCTGGCTTTGAGATCTTTGATGTAAGGAACGAGGATTTGGCACCATAGTCAATGCTGGACCAAGGAAGGGTCTTGAGGACTCAGAAACATATAAGAAGATTCAAAAATTTATCCTCCTTATCTGCAGTTTTCTAGAAAACTTCCCTGTTCTCTGTTAGAGTAGAACCCTCCAAGAGCTTAACTATCAAACTCATTGATTCCAACATTGTCAACAGGCAGAAGTAAGCCCAGCATTCTGCTAAGTAGTTTCAAAGGCTCTTGAGCTTGCCAGGGTCTTTGGATTTGGAAACAAAGAGATAGTTCTAGGACTAAGGCTCACACATGTGAGCCAAAGGTGTGGATGCTCTTGGAAGAGCCAAAGAAAGGTTAGTGCTCTGGGAATGTTCACATCCTGTTTCCTGAGCTGCAAATGCAGTGATGATGCCAGGACTTCTGTGTGACAACAGACAAACCCCCGAACTGTTCATCTGAGGGTGCAGAAACCCTTGGGTGGGACACTGAGATGGTTTCTGCTCTCTGGCAATTCAGAGAACTGAGACACATACATGACGCTGCAGCTCAGGTGACTGAAGGATTTGTTTTGAGTACCGTAGTAAACACAAAACATTACTGTTAGCTTGATTTGAAAAGTAATAATAACAACACATAAATAATAAAATCCATTGAGAACAGTAAATTTTAAAATAGAAGTCCTGCTAAGGAAACACATACAGCTACAGTACAGTTAAGAGTGTTGTTTCAGCTGGGGAACCTGAAAAAACATTTGGAAAACGCGAGTAAAACCCTGTGGTGTTTGTCACACTTGAGAACCTGAGTACTTCTCCTTGCTTTGGGCAGTTCAACAGCTTTGAGCAGCTCTGCATCAACTTCACCAATGAGAAACTGCAACAGTTCTTCAACCACCACATGTTCGTGCTGGAGCAGGAGGAGTACAAGAAAGAAGGAATTGAATGGGAGTTCATTGACTTTGGGATGGACCTGGCTGCCTGCATTGAGCTCATTGAGAAGGTATTCTTTCTGTTCAAATGTAATATATATTGGATCTTCCATACTTGCCAAAAGACATAATTAAGAAGCAGGTGTGAATATTCTGTGTTTTTCAAATATATACCTTTGGCAATGGGGCAGAAGTGGATTTTTAGACCATTCTGAGATATCAGGACTTTTAGTGATCCTATTCATTTCCAGAGTACAAAATGAAGTTATAGAACAGACTGTTGTGTTCTGTACCTATCAGTAAAGTTTTAAGGAGAAGATAATATTTTGCAATCTTATAGTTGTAATTTTTTCATCAGCAAAGGCATTTGGATAAATTCAAATGAAACAGAAACACTGAAAGAAGTTGAGCTTTAGTTAATTTTCTCTGACCTATTGCCACAAAATGCATGGGAACAATTTTCTTTTCTGAAATTTTCCAAGACATGTCAAAGAGACATGGGATGTCTCTTTTCTAACTTGTTTCTCTCTCTTTCCTGTTGTGATGTCTTCCAGCCTATGGGCATCTTCTCCATCCTGGAAGAGGAGTGCATGTTCCCCAAGGCAACTGACACCTCTTTCAAGAACAAACTCTATGACCAGCACCTGGGCAAGTCCAACAACTTCCAGAAGCCCAAACCTGCCAAAGGCAAGGCTGAGGCTCACTTCTCCCTGGTGCACTACGCTGGCACAGTGGACTACAACATCACTGGGTGGCTGGAGAAGAACAAGGACCCCCTGAATGAAACTGTCATTGGGTTGTACCAGAAATCATCTGTGAAGACACTGGCCTTACTCTTTGCCGCATATGGTGGGGAAGCAGGTCAGCTCCGTCAATTCTGTGTTGTGTGTTCACGCTGTACAAAGGAGAATCTCAAACACAATGTTAAAGACATTTACTCATTTTCTTCCATTTTACAGAGGCTGGTGGAGGTGGTGGCAAGAAGGGTGGCAAGAAGAAGGGTTCCTCTTTCCAGACTGTCTCAGCTCTTTTCCGGGTAAGTACAGAACTCATTATCTCTTTGAAAATCCCAAAAAAAATTATCCTGAAACTGAAGTTCTGTTTCAGTCTCAGTCATAGCTCTTGTCATTCTAGAAAATGCTTCCCTTGCCATCCTTGGGAGTTACAGAATTATCCTCTTAGAACACCACAAAATCTCTACCTCATTACGTGCACAGTATTCCTGTTACTTCAGGAGAGAAAATGTTCTGTCAGCCTCCTGGAACTCCCTAGGCAATGTTCTTAGACATTTTTTCCAACTTACTACTGTTATTGTATTCTTATGTTTTGGCTGATTTTTCTACCTGCCTTACTTTTGCTATTACCTTCTCTGAATATTCTACAAAAATCTCCAAAGAGTCAATTTCACCTACTCAGGCTGGGAGTGAGTGTGAAATCAGCTGAACATCCTTGAAATCTTGTCTGGACACTTCAGAAATATGCCCATAGCTGTTTTATGCATCCATGAAGATTTTCGGTATTGGCATTGTGGAATTCAAAAACAGTAGACTAAACATCAAAAGCAAAAAACATTGCCATGATATTGTAAAATTATAAGGCAATTTTTTTTCATTTCAATGAGGAAAGAGAGTGAATACCGGATTACATGAAATTAGTGAATTTTGAGGTCAGATTTCAGTTATGTAATAAAGTTTTCCATCTGGTTGAGGTGGAGATATTTAGGGAGATTGAATTAATAGTAAACCAGTCAATTTATATGGGCTGTACAAATATTTTACCCATTTAAAATGAACTCATAGATGCCAAATCAGAAGTTAGTCACACTTAGCCCAGAGTACGTGTCATTCACTTAAAATGCCCAACTAAATTCCACAAGAAATACCATTTTGAAGGAAAATTCTGAGATGGCAGTTCTGTATTTGTATAACGGGATCAAGGAAAAGTAACACTCACAAAAGAATTTCAAAACCAAAAATCTGGGATCCTTCAGTTTGTAAGTTTCACTTTGGGAGTTCTGCAAGATGTTTTACAGAAGATAGATAGGTTTGTATCCTTAAATATTTAAGTTTGTTACATCCACTATTAAGCTTCCAGTGCTTTTAGTATTAATATAAGCTTAATTTCTCAATCACACAGGAGAATTTAAATAAGCTGATGGCTAACCTGAGAAGCACTCATCCGCATTTTGTACGATGCATCATCCCAAATGAAACAAAAACACCTGGTAAGGGGATTAAATAGGAGGAAAACTTGAGCAGCAGAAGCTCTTGTCCTGCGTGTCAAATAGTGGGAGAATCACTAACGTTGGTGTTTGTTAGGTGCCATGGAGCATGAGTTGGTGCTGCATCAGCTGCGATGCAATGGTGTGCTGGAAGGGATCAGAATTTGTAGGAAAGGATTCCCCAGCAGAGTCCTGTATGCTGACTTCAAACAGAGGTAAGAGTGCTCCACCCTTCTGCACATTCAGAACAAGCTGAAGAGTCTGAGTATCATAGTAAACTGAAATACTATGCATTTAACTGGTACTGAATACTAACACAGTTTTTTTCATCACCAGTTCATTACATTATGACTGCAGAGATCACGATTCTCTCAAGCTTTGAGTTAATAGTAATAACAATGTCCATACTCTGTCTGAAAGGACAAACTGTCTCCAGACATGAGATTGATTCAATGAAACAGTCTGAGAAGGCTGTGGGGTTGAATCACAGTAGTGGTTTTGGTGATGGCAGTTTCCTGACGTTCTATTTTCTCCTACAGATACAGAGTGCTTAATGCCAGTGCTATCCCAGAGGGGCAGTTCATGGACAGCAAGAAGGCTTCCGAGAAGCTGCTTGGGTCCATTGATGTGGATCACACACAGTACAGATTTGGTCACACCAAGGTAGAAACAAGACCTGAGTTAAAAATTTGCCAGGGAGCAGTAAGGGTGGGCTGCTCCATCAGGGGCAGGGAGCAATGTGCAGTAACAGAGCCGGCAGGTTAGGGACATCAATCAGTAAGTGCTAAGCCCAACAGTATACAAGCAAGGCAAGTGCAGAAGACCCTGGAAAAGTAGTCAGGTTCATCCAAGAGTCTAGATTATTTCAAGTATTTGACAGTAAGGAAAGTCTCAGGTGAAGCCATAAAGCATTGCTTTTCTGGATAGGTCAGGGCCAGATATAGGTAAGCTAACAGGGCCAAGGCACCATTCATTAACTCCTGGACAGATCCACAGCAATTAAATCAGTCTAACATCAAGACAAGAAGTAAGACTGCAGATCATGGTAGAGCTCCCTGGGGCCCATGATCAGGCCTAGCTGTGGCTAAGGCTGTGACTAAACAGGAAACCATAATTATACTGTCTAGTTCAGACAGGGACTGAATGCTTGCAGCTGAGATTATAGGAAGATCTTAAGCCATTGAGTAGAGGGTTTAGGAAGTCCACAGTGAGGCTGTTCATGGTCATTACGGTCTGCTTAAGGATCCCAAAAGACTCTGAGCCTCTATTCTGTACTACCTGACAATAACAAGCTGCAACCTTTCATATCTCAAGGTGTTCTTCAAAGCTGGGCTTCTGGGACTCCTGGAGGAGATGAGAGATGACAAGCTAGCAGAAATCATCACTCGCACACAAGCCAGATGCAGGGGCTTCCTCATGAGAGTGGAGTATCGGAGAATGGTAGAGAGGAGGTACACATTTCTCATATTTAGTTTGATCTCATGATACTTGAGTAATAAAGATTAAATTCATCATTTCAAAACTACAAAATAGCCATGTAAACTTAATTTCAGGGAATCCATCTTCTGCATCCAGT
Organism: Dromococcyx pavoninus; assembly: GCA_033558185.1. Classification (NCBI taxonomy): domain Eukaryota; kingdom Metazoa; phylum Chordata; class Aves; order Cuculiformes; family Neomorphidae; genus Dromococcyx; species Dromococcyx pavoninus. Next base: position 477,652 of record JAUMJL010000386.1, on the reverse strand, counting down.
ACAATGTTCGTGCATTCATGAACGTGAAGCACTGGCCCTGGATGAAGCTCTTCTTCAAGATCAAGCCCTTGCTGAAGAGTGCAGAATCTGAGAAGGAGATGGCCAACATGAAGGAAGAGTTTGAGAAAACCAAGGAAGAACTTGCAAAGTCTGAGGCAAAGAGGAAGGAGCTGGAGGAGAAGATGGTGGCCCTGCTGCAGGAGAAAAATGATCTGCAGCTCCAAGTGCAGGCTGTGAGTGTCCCCTTTCATTTGCCCCTGGGAGAAGGATATACAGCCAGAGCGTTTGTTCATCTAAGTAGAGATTTGTAGGAAGCTGATTAGTGGGCAGTAGAAAACGATCTAAATCATACAGAAAATGCACTCCAAATCACACAGAAAATGCACTCTAAAATTGAGTAAAAAGGAACTGAGAGGGGCTTGGTGAGCATCAGCTGTTGGAGTGAAAGCCCAGGTTCACTCCCCAACATAACACATGCTACCTTGGTGACAAAAAAGACAGAGCAGAGAACTTTCAAAACATTACAACTTACAAAATTCTGTGTTTCCCCACCAGGAAGCAGATAGCTTGGCTGATGCTGAGGAAAGATGTGACCAACTCATCAAAACAAAAATCCAGCTGGAAGCCAAAATTAAAGAGGTGACGGAAAGGGCTGAGGATGAGGAGGAAATCAATGCTGAGCTGACAGCCAAGAAGAGGAAACTGGAAGATGAATGTTCAGAGCTGAAGAAAGATATTGATGACCTTGAGTTAACACTGGCCAAGGTGGAGAAGGAAAAACACGCCACCGAAAACAAGGTACAAAGCAGAACCTGTCACCCACATGCCAGGAAAGAGCACTGTTACAGGACTGCTGTGTCTACTTCCTTCATTTACACTTGTCCCATTCTTCTCCAAGGTGAAAAACCTCACGGAGGAGATGGCAACCCTGGACGAGACCATTGCCAAGCTGACAAAAGAGAAGAAAGCCCTCCAAGAGGCCCATCAGCAGACACTGGATGACCTGCAGGCAGAAGAGGACAAAGTCAACACTCTGACCAAAGCTAAGACCAAGCTGGAGCAGCAAGTGGACGATGTAAGCACACAGGCACTCAGCAAGAACAGGACAGGTATGGAGTTAGACCTGACTGGCAGAGCACTGAGGGTCTTCTTTGTTGTAGCTGGAAGGGTCCCTGGAGCAGGAGAAGAAACTGCGCATGGACCTGGAGAGAGCTAAGAGGAAACTCGAAGGAGACCTGAAGCTGTCCCATGACAGCGTAATGGACTTGGAAAATGATAAGCAGCAGCTGGATGAGAAATTGAAGAAGTGAGTGTGGCTGTGGGGCAGCCGAGTGTGGGGCTGGTGCACTTGCCTTTTTCCTTTGAGCTCTAACACCGTGCGCTTTGCCCAAAGGAAAGACTTTGAAATCAGCCAGATCCAGAGCAAAATCGAGGATGAACAGGCCCTGGGCATGCAGTTACAGAAGAAGATCAAGGAGCTGCAGGCAAGTCTCTGTTCCACTCCCTCTCTCACCCCAACACAGGTCAGGCAGGAGGAGGGCATGGGTGTGAAGGGTTCCCAATGTTCTCCAGGCTCGTATTGAGGAACTGGAGGAGGAAATTGAGGCAGAGCGAACGTCTCGCGCAAAAGCAGAGAAGCATCGCGCTGACCTCTCGCGGGAGCTGGAGGAGATCAGCGAGCGCCTGGAAGAAGCAGGAGGGGCCACAGCAGCTCAGATTGAGATGAACAAGAAGCGTGAGGCAGAATTTCAGAAGATGCGTCGAGACCTCGAAGAGGCCACGCTGCAGCACGAAGCCACGGCTGCCGCCCTGCGCAAGAAGCACGCGGACAGCACAGCTGAGCTTGGGGAGCAGATCGACAACCTGCAACGGGTGAAGCAGAAGCTGGAGAAGGAGAAGAGTGAGCTCAAGATGGAGATTGATGACCTGGCCAGCAACATGGAGTCTGTCTCCAAAGCCAAGGTATTGAATTGTAGTAGAACACGCTCACAGGCCAAGGAATGGCCCATAGGCTACATGCACCAGACCCGTTCTCATAAAACCAGTCCTGCTCTGGCAATACGGCAGAGTCCAGGTGTTCATCTCCTTTCTTTCCTTGTATTTGCTCTCTAGGCCAATCTGGAGAAGATGTGCCGCACTCTGGAAGACCAGCTGAGCGAGATTAAAACCAAGGAGGAGCAGAATCAGCGCATGATCAATGACCTCAATACTCAAAGAGCTCGTCTGCAGACAGAATCAGGTGAGACGTCTCCATTTCTGAGGTCTAATGGGAGGACCTGCACGCTCTGGGATTACCACAGGGTATATCCTGGTAATACCTGGTATATCCAAGTAATGCCTGATTACATACATTATCAGGCATATTATTAATATTTTTGCTACTCTTTTGAATTTCACCCTTCCCAGGTGAATATTCACGGCAGGTGGAAGAAAAGGATACTCTGATTTCTCAGCTTTCTAGAGGGAAGCAAGGATTTACCCAACAGATTGAAGAACTCAAGAGACATCTAGAGGAAGAAATAAAGGTCTGAAAGTACTCTACTGTCCACATCTTCTATCACCTTCTCCATTGGCCTATCTTGAGTTTAATTATAATTTTACTGTCAGTACCACTGTCAAGAGGCATGCAAAAAAAACATATTCGAGTTTCCAATCTCAATGTCCCCCCAGGCCAAGAACGCGCTGGCCCACGCCTTGCAGTCTTCTCGCCATGACTGTGACTTGCTGCGGGAACAGTATGAGGAGGAGCAGGAAGCCAAGGGGGAGCTGCAGAGAGCCCTGTCCAAGGCCAACAGTGAGGTGGCTCAGTGGAGAACCAAATATGAGACGGATGCTATTCAGCGCACGGAGGAACTGGAGGAGGCCAAGTACGTGAGGAAGTGGGAAATTCAGTGGTTGGGGAAGACTGAGACTGTCAAGGGCACTTGGCAATCAGAGTCTCTGAGAGTGCGTTAGGACGGCAGTAGGAGGAAGGCAGGGATATGCTGTCTTGGCAGTAGATGTGAGGAGAGCCTATAGGGCTAGAAAGCCTGAGAGAGGCCAAGTACTGAGTAGACGCCAGGACACAGATGTGGTAGAAACTTTATCTCTTACCTGGAGCGGTGCTTATCTCCTCCCAGGAAGAAGCTGGCACAGCGCCTGCAGGATGCAGAGGAACACGTTGAAGCCGTCAATGCCAAATGTGCCTCCCTGGAAAAGACAAAGCAGAGGCTGCAGAACGAAGTGGAGGACCTGATGATTGATGTGGAGCGAACAAATGCTGCCTGTGCAGCTCTGGATAAGAAGCAGAAGAACTTTGACAAGGTCTTTTGGGGTTGAGGCCTGGGGTTCCTGGGCAGAGCACCCCCTTGTGATCGACACATCCGTATTCACACGCGGTTTCTCTTCAGATCCTGGCAGAGTGGAAGCAGAAATATGAGGAAACACAGGCTGAGCTGGAAGCCTCCCAGAAGGAGTCTCGTTCTCTCAGCACAGAGCTGTTTAAGATGAAGAATGCCTATGAGGAGTCCTTGGACCACCTGGAAACGCTGAAGCGTGAGAACAAGAACTTGCAGCGTAAGTCCTTGGACCTTTGCTCCTGCAAGGGCTTTCTCACTCTCAGCCACGACCCACTCTCCATATGGGTCTATGTCTGCAGATCACACAAGATGCTTGTCATCCTCATATCATCCTTCCCATTATGCTCTGTCTAAGACCATGCAACTTGGTCTTTGTTCCCACAGAGGAGATTTCCGACCTCACGGAGCAGATTGCAGAGGGAGGAAAGGTGATTCATGAGCTGGAGAAAGTCAAGAAGCAGATTGAGCAGGAGAAATCAGAACTGCAAGCCTCCCTGGAGGAAGCTGAGGTACACAAAGTGCTAAGGAGTGGTGCCCAGACTGGGAGGTTGGGAGTAGTTACCTGCAGAGATGGCAGGAAACCAAGGCTGGATTTCATGAAATACTGCACAGGTGCTTCCTCAGAAAGGAAGCAGTAGTTTAAGTCGCTGTCTCTGCTGCCTTCTCCAGGCCTCCCTGGAACATGAAGAGGGGAAGATCCTGCGCCTCCAGCTTGAGCTGAACCAAGTGAAGTCTGAGATTGACAGGAAGATAGCAGAGAAAGATGAGGAGATCGACCAGATGAAGAGAAACCACCTCAGAATTGTGGAGTCCATGCAGAGCACACTGGACGCTGAGATCAGGAGCAGGAACGAAGCCCTGAGGCTGAAGAAGAAGATGGAGGGAGACCTGAATGAAATGGAGATCCAGCTGAGCCATGCCAACCGTGTGGCTGCAGACGCACAGAAGAACCTTAGAAACACGCAGGGAGTACTCAAGGTCTGTCCAGAAAAGCTACAGAGAGAGAAGAGTCTTCTCTAAAGTTTTTGGCCTCCAAACACACAGTCACCTTCCAATTTCTCTTGTGTCTTTTACAGGATACCCAGTTACACTTGGATGATGCTCTGAGGACACAGGAGGACCTGAAGGAGCAGGTGGCCATGGTGGAGCGCAGAGCAAACCTGCTGCAGGCTGAAATTGAGGAGCTACGGGCAGCCCTGGAGCAGACAGAGCGCTCGAGGAAAGTGGCTGAGCAGGAGCTTCTGGACGCCACCGAACGTGTGCAGCTTCTCCACACCCAGGTGAGGCAGTGTGCTGGAAATTAATCCCATCAACAAAGGACAGCAAAAAATGAGGTTGCTGTGCATCTCTTAACGATCATTATATCAGCACTAGAAGAGCTGCACTGTAGTATGGCCAGTCCAGCCAGCCACCCGTGTCTGCTCTCCGGCTTTGTCTCTACAGAAGACTCTTACTTTCAAGGCTTTCATGAACAACATGTGCACTTTTAGCTGTTGGCATGGAGCCATTAGGTCTAACAGTACAAATCATGTCTTCCCTGCTGAGCAGAACACCAGCTTGATCAACACCAAGAAGAAACTGGAAACAGACATTGTGCAAATTCAGAGTGAAATGGAGGATACGATTCAGGAAGCCCGCAATGCTGAAGAGAAGGCCAAGAAGGCCATCACAGATGTGAGTCGGGGGCTCCTTTCACTGCTCATGGTGGATGTATTCTCCCCCAACGTGTCTCCAGCACCACAATGGCTTTGATCTTTTGGTTTCTTCAGGCAGCCATGATGGCAGAGGAGCTGAAGAAGGAGCAGGACACCAGTGCCCACCTGGAGAGGATGAAGAAGAACCTGGACCAGACAGTGAAGGACTTGCAGCACCGTCTGGATGAGGCTGAGCAGTTGGCTCTGAAGGGAGGCAAGAAGCAAATCCAGAAGCTGGAGGCCAGGGTGAGCAGGGATGTTATTTGTGCATGAGAGAACATGTCAGGCAATCAGCCAGCAGGGCAGCTCCATAGATTCGCTTCTCCTTTCAGGTGCGGGAGCTGGAAGGGGAGGTTGATGCTGAGCAGAAGCGCAGCGCTGAAGCTGTGAAGGGTGTGCGCAAGTACGAGAGGAGGGTGAAGGAGCTGACCTACCAGGTAAGGCAGGAGGCCTCCTTGGCCTGACGGTTTTCTCACAGCAAGTCAGATTTTGTGCACACCATCCTCAAGGGGAATTGTTAACCTCACGTGACACAAAAGCAAGAATTCATTCTCTTTCCTGCTTTCCAACCACCCCAGTCTGAGGAAGACCGGAAGAATATTCTCAGGCTGCAGGATCTGGTGGACAAGCTGCAAACGAAGGTGAAATCCTACAAGAGACAAGCTGAGGAGGCTGTAAGTATTGCTTGGAGAACGGGCAAGGGCCACCTTGCTTGGGGGAAGAAAGCTGATTGAGATGAGTGGGAAAACCAGGAATGGAGCAAGAAAGAAACTGCCAAGACCTAACAGTCTTGGCCACATCATTTTATTATTGTGTTGCTGAGTTCTGGGCACCCAGCAGCAGTCAGGGATGAACAGAAGGAGGTTCTAGAGCCGGTTTTATACAGGAGGTCAGACTAAACAACCCCAGGGGCCACATCCACTGGGTGAAGTTACCAGAAATTCCTGAGTCGCTGCTGCTGCTGAACAGCAGAAGGATTCAACGTCTTTCATAATCTATTAAATCGTGCTGATAACTGGGCAGCAAGTAGTGGGAGGGATACACCAATGACAAATCCAAGTGATGAAATTGCTCCTGAAGCTTTACACAGTACCAGTAAAGTTTGTCACGGTGGAGTTCTGAATAAGAGAGGATGAAGAGGTCTATGTGAGTTTTCTGCGTAAGCAGTAGTGAGTGGGGGATGGAGTTCTGGGCCTTTCTGCAGGGAGGAGCTGCATCCCCACAAGGCTGAGGTGCAGGAGTAAGGAATGCCCTGCCCTGGGCTCCTCCCCACCACCTCTCTCTCCCTGCACAGGAGGAGCTTTCCAATGTGAACCTCTCCAAATTCCGCAAGATCCAGCACGAGCTGGAGGAAGCCGAGGAGCGCGCTGACATTGCAGAGTCACAGGTCAACAAGCTCCGGGTGAAAAGCCGGGAGTTTCACAGCAAGAAGATAGAAGAGGAAGAGTGAGGATGTCCTGAGGCAACAAAGTGACTGAGGGATGCACAAAATGTGAACCCTCTGTCACTTTCTTCTGTAATGAGTGTTTGTAGCCGTGTCAATGTCTAGAGAATAAACACTGTAGATTCCTTTGCACATGCACCATGAGCACCAGTTTTTATTTGTTCTATCTTACTGGTGAAGTCTATAACATCAGCAGGTTCTGGACACAGCTTTGCCTTGTAACTTTTGTGTACTTACAGTCCAACTTTTTGTCATCTACTTCCCAATTGCTTCTTTCTTTTTTGCTCAGTGACTGGGGCACAAAGACAAATTTAACTTCACATGAAGAGAAATTGAGGACGGTAATTCCAGACAGTGAACGCCACCAGTTCAGCCTTCCTATTGTGCTGTCCCACACAACATCCTATGGTGTATTGACCTATACTGCACCTCAGCACTTACCAGTTTTGCAGAACTTCAGACATGAGCTGCTCCCTCTGGTGGTAACAAAAGTCTCTGCCACACTACCCTCTGAAACACTGCCCTGTCTGTGGGAACCCTTTCCTGATGAGAAAGCCCTGCTGTTCAACATGGTGCTTTCCTTAATGGCAGTGTAGTAACTCAAGGCCTGATCCGAAAGCTTCGCACACCAGCCTGTGAGTAGGGAAGAGGCCGTCGCAATAGCCCATCAGTGGAAGGGAAACGCAGCATTGTGCATTAGTAGCTGGCATTTCCAGTCTAGCCTACAGATTTTCCATTCAACATGCAGGAAAACTAAAAAGGAAGCTGGGCAGAGAAATGTCACCTTGACTCTGGGCATGAGCAGAGCTTCACAGGAAGAGCAAAGAGCAGGGTTCAGTCTCAATCACTGCCGCTGGGGCAGAGCTCAAATGGCTGGAGCTCGCTCTCACACCCATGGTTTCTGAATTCCCAATGAGCATTGGATCAACCGAGAATTTGCAACACCTCCTGCAAAAGAACTGCTATGAAGAATGAGGACAGGCAGTTTGTAGCTTTCCAAAGGGAACATTCCATTAAATTCAAGTCAGCCCTATATGTGAATCAACACAGAAAACTCTCTGAGAGTAGATGAGCCCATGGACAGGGAGTGCCAGCTAACATAATTGTCTAGGATTTCCAAAATCTTTCAGCGAGGTGTCCAGACACAGGATTTTAGAGAAGTGATGAAATCATAGTATAAGAAGGAAGCCTCTCACTCCAATGAATCATCCTCTAAAACACAGAATGAAGAAAAGTTATTTGGGCTGTTGTTCAAGCTTTTTATAAGTCAAGCTGAGGAGGCAATGAACAGGAAGGAACACAATGCTTCCTAATGGAACAGCATTATTCCAAGCAGTACGGACAATGACTTAAGGCCTAATGCAAAAGGGTTTCATGATATGAAGTAAACAGTGCCATTAAAGAGCACACAAAATGCAGTGTTTGTGGTGCAATGGCTCCAAGCTATATAGAAAGTTAGAAGTTCAGAGAGCACTGGAGGGTAATAGCATACTTATTTTCTCTTTTGTTACAAGTTTATGTACTTCCAGCAGTGCACAAATCCATTTAAAGAGATTGAAGGGCATCCTCTGCTCCAAGTCCTTTTGGGGTGTGGAAAATGAGGCTGTCAATCGGGGCAGAGGGCTGAATAAATGGTTTGGGAAAGATATAGAAACCTCTTGGGATGTACACATGGAGGTTCTTCCTCAGCAGCACATCAGCTTATAAGTGGAGGCCAGAAGAAATCTGGTGTGCCCTTTTTAGACAGTCTGAAAACTATTTCTCTGAGCCATGATCAATAATATTTTTGCATGTAACCACTGGAAAAATCTAATCCATTCTCAGGTACGAAGCACATCTTCCTGCACACCTGTAAGGTGAGAGGGAGCAGAGGAAGCACCACCAGGACGTGCATCCTTGGTTCTCTTCTCAGTACTTGTGAAGAGTCTTTCGAAGAGAGACATTGTTAACAACATGCTTAGACAGCTCACACTCTTCTTGTATAAACCTGGGAGCTGAACAATATTCTGTGTCATGAACTGTAATACCAAGCTACTGCATTTTGTGCCCACACAATTGATTTTCTCATCTCTTACCTCATTCTCCCAGGCTGAAATGGCACAAACAAGGCAAGAGCCATCGGCGAGGGCAGCTCCACGCTGAATGTGATGGGGTGTGGGTAGGAAGCACTCTGCCAGCTGAGTGGAATCTGGGACCACGGAGTGAGTGCTGCAAGGGAACTGCCTTCCTGCTCACCCACAGGCCAAAAGTGCCTGAGGGAACCGTGGGCACTATGAGGCAGCAGTCCAGTGCCCCATGATTACACCTGCCCTGAGAAAACTGTAGTGAGACCCCAGGGTAGGTGGTGGCGTGGGTCTCAGAGACACCATCTGAGTTGGCGGCCGTGCCCTCTGCCTTGCTGTTTGGGCTGTTGCTATGCGGGCAGAGGCCCCACCAGCTTTCCTCTCCTCCTGGGGCTCCAGCTGGCTCCTGGCAGCCGCAGGGAGCTCAGCCAGCCCACGGCCAGGCCCAGTGCACCCATTGCCAGGGGAGGGCAGCAAGCAGCTGCCTCACTGGGGCCTCCTCCGGGTGCCAGCCTGTGCACGCACAGCGGGGGCTGCATTAACCATGGGGACATCTAAATCTGCTGAAACTGCCTGGTCCTACTGAATCCCACCAGATGGGATAAAATGCAGCCAGACAGATCATCCAGTCACGTGTTCATCACTGGGACAGGAGAAACACAGGGGAATGGGCCAAAGAGGGCCTGGGAATGGAAGGGTCCTCAGTGCTGAAAGAAAAGAACATCAAACTAGTGGAGAGTGTCCAGAGGAGGCCACAAAGATGGTCTAGAGGAGAAATCATATGAGGAGGGGCTGAAGTCACTTGCTGTGTTCAACCACAAGAAGAGGAGACTCAGGGGAGACCTCATTGCGGTTTACTATTTTCTCAGAAGGGAAGGAGGAGGAACAGGAATTGATCTCTTCTCTCTGGTGACCAATGACAGGACTTGAGGGAATGGCAGGAAGATGTGCCAGGGGAGGTTTTGGTTAGATATTAGGAAAAGATTCTTCACCCAGAGGGTGGTGGAGCACTGGAACAGCTTTCCAGGAAAGCAGTAACAGCGCCGAGCCTGACAGTATTCAAGAAGCATTTGGACAAGGCCCTCAGACTCACAGTGTGAATGTTGGGATTGTCCTGTGTGGGGACAGGAGTTGGACTGGATGATCCTTGTGGGTCCCTTCCAACTCAGGTCCTTCCACGATTCTATGAGAAGTCCCTGAGCTGACAGAGGCAGTCACAGGTCATTTGCACTGGACCGTCTGCCCAGAAAGGGCAGCACACAGGGGCTTGGAATTGTGTGACTATCAAAAGGACAACACACCCTGAAAAACTGATAGGTGTTGGCCTTGGAAAAGTGCTACAGGTAAAGGTGACACTAAAGATAAAGGAAGAGAAATTAGAGGAGGAAAAAAGTGACAGGAACATTTGCTGCTTTTTTATGTAAGAACTGATAGGCTTGATGCTATCTTTAATTGTGTAAAATAGTTACAATTATGATTGTATTAGCAGCTATAACCATAGTTATTATACTATTACAACCAGATCTTCATTGTTTTCCTAGCAAAAGGCAAATGGTGCCACATGGGGAAGATCATGCTTTTGTTTTTTTAAACATCCTTTAAGGTCACTGTAAGCATCTCAGGTAAAGGAAAATGTCTGTGAAGAAAAATACTAACAGGTTAACTCTCTTTTGTTGATAAAACATTTCTAGCCAACATTTTCTATGCTGGTATTTCTGAAGACATAAAGAAAACCCTGTAAACAGTCCATATAATTTTGGGGAAATTATATGCCTATGTCAGCTCAAAATTATGGTTTTAGTGACTAAGCTAAACCATTTTTAGTTGGTGTTATTAAAAAAATATTTGCATTCTGTCTGTTTTCTCTGACCAGAGAAATTATTCTGGTAGAATCCAACAAGCAGATATCATAGCGTTCATGCACACAGCCAAATTTTACAAAGATTTAAAAAAGGCTCTTTTTAATTTTTTTTTATGTTTGACCTGTTTATCTCTTTGAATAGAAGATGAATACTTCATGATTAAAATAGGGAGTTTCTTATTATTTTTCTAAAAATTAAAATATTAAACTATATTAGTGATTAACATGCTGAACATTTACAGTGGTGATGGTGTTTAATAGCAACCACTCAACCTGCATATGTCACTGGGCTTCATGTGTCCAGAAAAAAAAATAGTAAACATTATGCTTTAAATACTTGTCTAGTTCTTGTGAATCTGGTAATTTTCCTTATTTATTTCATGAAATAACTCTCATTCATTTATATAAGTGAAAATAGATCTCATTTCTCATATATTAATAATTTGATGCCGTATTTTGAAGATTAGAATCATCTTGTATAAACACCCTGTGGAGTCAGACTGCCTACTTAGCTGATAAATAATGCAAAGGTCAGTGACCTCCAAAAAAAGCACTGGTCCATAATTACCATAAAGGAAAATCTCTGAGAGAAAGTTTAAAATAGATGCAGCTCATGTACTCCTGTAGAGCTGCATGGATTGCAAAGACTTAGAGCCACAATAAACCGGATATCAGCAATGTGTCTCTCAAGTAAATAAGCACTGCTTCGTTGACAGAATAACATCACCTGAAAATTTACCTGTTCTGCCAAAAGAAACTTTTACTCAATGAATTCTGACAAAACATATTTATCAATTCAGCTCTTCATGACTTTCAAATCTATTTAAAACCCAGAAGAAACTACTAGCAGGAAAAGGTTCTGTCTTTGTCATGAAAGAGACAAAAGATGACAACTACTGCAGTGTCTTATACTGCTTTCCTGGGTAGCCCTTTGGAAGACAAGACAGTACTGCTGGGGATATGTGATAAAGACTTCAGACTGGGGCATTTGCAAACGTCCAAAGCAGACTGCAGGGCAGAGCACTGACATGCTCTTTTCATGCCAACTCTGCTCGAAGGCCCTTAGAGGTCACTCTGCCCAAGGAGAACACTGGCTAGCTTGAGAAAACCCTGAGGGAGCATCAGGAAGATGACAAGATGGATGTAGAAGGCAAAGTTTACACATACATTCTTAGTAAAGCAGGGATTGAGTGAAACTGTCTTTACAGCTTAAGATGGATGGATGGATGGATGGAGAGTCACATGTCAGGGTTATGATGATCTGCCTGCATCACGACACCTCTCCAATTCTGTGACAGAGGATCAGCTAAGGAACATGCCACCTAAACTCTTTTTCTGAGTCATTTCCATCCTAATATTAGAATCATGCCAGCAACCCTGATTTTCCTTCCATCTGCCTCCTTGTCCTTCTCTGACTCTTATTGCCACCTGTTGTCCCTCTGCTTTGTGCACTTTACTAGAAGGCTTCTCAGCCTTTTCACTTCACTCACCTTTTCTGCAACTGGAGTCACTCAGATGCATAAATGTGTGAAGGAAATGGTGTTCTGAATGTCACCTGAGATATTACCTGATATTTGCTGTGGAAATAGGTGTGTACATTGTTCATCTTGGCTGCACATTGCGTACTGCCCATTTGCATTCACTGCTTGCACATCTACCCACCTCCCTACTCTCAGAGCTGGCAGTTTCAAGACATTTCCAACAGACTAAATTGTTTTAGTCTATGTGTGGAGCAGAGAGTTATTGCTGGAAAGAGAAGATTTCATGTGTATAAAAATCTATTTTCCAAATTCCCTCTGTGGGTACATGGAATGTTTGCTTTCCTTTTTATGTAAGAAGACTAAATTACAGATGCACAGAGCATTGCAGGGTATTAATTCTCGAAGGCAAGAACAGGATTACCACTGCCTTGTATGAACTGTAGTACAAGCTTGTCTTCATCAATAACATTACTGAGATTTACATTTACCCCCAGACACTGCCTTTTACATATGTACAGAAATTATTGTTCCCAATTGCCTTTCTCCGAGACTTACTTCACAACTCACAATAGTAATTACTTGGCTATCTCAATAAATCAGCTCAAAATTCCTTCCACCTCCATCAAGCCAGCCCACAAAATCTTTATCAGGAACATTCAAACAGATTGTTAGAGAAGGCAACACGGCATGTTAAGAACTATACTTAACAATCAAGTTCCATGGAGGATATAGAAGGTACTCCCTATAATTATTTTAATCTGATCCAATACCTATCAAATCTAATAAAGAAAGTGTGTCCTTACCATCTCCAGGTTCCATTCACAGCCACATGTTAGTCAAAGTGTAGCAACGAGGAGATTTGCTCTGAAGGATTACTGTTCTGGCATTTCTGCTTATCATCTGCCAACATTCTTGGGAGCTCTCCTTTTACCCGGGGAGTAGCAAAATGAGGCCAAGCTTCCTACATCATACCATATACCCTGACAGCTTCCAGGCCATATCGATCTTTCCAAGTACGTTCTCCTAATTCTGATATCACGGTCGACAGGCTCACAACAGCGTTTGTAAGTTGCAGATCACAAAAAGATTGGGCTCTTTCCAATGAGTATAAAATCAGCTCAAAAAAAAATGCAGATTTTGTTTCCAGGTCCCATTTTAGGCTGCATTTTGTGGATGTACTACCAGAACAGTGAGAACAAGTACTCTACAAACACTCAGCTGACTGATCTATGAAATCTAATTCTCTTTTTAATCCAGAAAGTATTGTGTTCAACTCAACTCATTGTCCCATGACTGTGGTAAAGGCAGAATAATTTCCTGAAAGTTTTTTTTTTAATGCAGTTTGTCAATAGTTTAAGACTAGAAAAGTATTAGAGAAGAAAAGAGGTAAATAGAGAAGTATTCTGTGCTGCCTAAAGAGATAAATGAGTCTGTGTTATATATGGGGTGCTGATTGGGCAGAGTCACCTTGTTAACTTTTCTGCAGTCTGCTCAAAACCTTAGCATCCCATTTTTCTCAAATACCATAATCAGCAAGGAAGCATAAAGTAAACAGACATAATCTCTAGTTTCAGTGTTCCTTACATAGCTACTCTCAAAATCTCCTCAACTTGATACACTTAAATGCATATTGTCAATCTCTGTTGGTAATAGCACAAAACTCTTATCAGTTAAACATGGACTGAGGAAAAACTGTTTTCTGTTCCTTCTGGAAAAACTTAGTTTCTCTTCCTATTTAATTCTTCCTCAAATTATAAATTTATGATGATTTCTTCTGAACTGTGAGGACACAGGTCTAGCAATGTCAATTGCCTGTAATATCTTCCTACTGCCTACTCTACTTTACTGCTGCCGCAATAAGATGTTAACCTACTCATCTGTAAAAAAAAAATGGCCTAGTTCTCAGGATTTTTAATCCTGCAGACAATATTATTTATTTCAACCTACCCCTTCATGTCTCAAACCTTCAGATTTTCCATTTTTTATCCTATTGCACTTTTTGTGACACTTACACATCTTGGGCACATCTTTCTGTACCAGACACATTGTGATTTTAAGTCATTACATCATGTTTGAAAATACGTAATGACTTGTTCCACATGAGACTTAGGACTGCCTTCCCACAAAATGCCAAAAAGATCTCTGGGTCTCACTGACCTTCCATCTTTTTGGCCATGTGCCCAACCAAATAGCAGAAACTAACTGGTGAATGAACAAAGAGACCAACCTCATACAATCCTCTCTCTTCTTAGCTATGGTGCAGCTTATCGGATTCACTATTTGGGAAGATTAGTATAGTTCTCCACCAGTAACTAAATGCTCTCTTCTTCCAAAAGGAGCACTGACTTTTGCTAGAACCATGGTTAACAGGACTTTTAATCTTTCTTTATTGCAGTGCCTATTACACAAGTTTTTTGAGAGTATATCCTGGTGGCACAACCACTGCTCTCTCTATGCAAAGGCTGAGGTTCCTGACCCCTTCACTAACAAAACATTCTCACATTTACCTGAGTTTCATGTGGATTTTAGGTCATTTTTGTGGAGGACAGATCAAATGCTTCAGGAACTTCTCTTTACCAGTAGACTAGCTAACTTTATGTGATTATCACAGGCAAAGATTTATGGCCCACGACCCTGCTTCAAAAACTGGTATAGAGCCATTCTTCCTGTACTTTGAAGCCTCTGGGCATAAAGGTCCATAACTCTTAATTTCAAAGGCTAAGATCTCCTTTGACAATCTCTAAGTGGTTTCCTCATGTCTTTAGTTAGTTCTGATTCCATACCATACTTCTCAGGCTTTATCTTGTCTTTTTTTTAACTAGCTTAGGTATTCTGGCTTTATTCTAAAAAAATTGTTTGCACTGTGAGCTGGGCTAAAAAGTCACATAGTAGCAAACAGACCCAGGTCTGCCTACTGTATTCTCTCATCTGCTGTTCTTCTGGGATGGATCTTCAAAGCTGGATACTGTTCTACATGAAGTGGCCTATATCTTAATGATTGCAGCTTGTCATGTTATGTTATTTGAGGATCACTCGGGCTAAAGAGAGTCCATAGCACAACTATTTCACTCTTTCTCTCGGCAAGTCCTGTATTCGGTAGACATTCCTGCTTTGTGCATTTGATTCTACATTCTGGAAACTGAAAGAGATTTTTAGATAACACTGTCTCTAACCTAGAGCTCAAAAGATTGAGGGAGCAAAAGGGCACCTGTGTCTTCAGATTGAAGCTGCTTCTGAGCAAACATAACACCTAGCACTGAACAGCTAAGAACATTCTTATCTGGCAATTACTTAAACAGTAAGAAGTGTATCTAGTATTACAGAGAAGGCAGTCAGAGTTGTTGCATTCAATAGAATTTTGGCAGTTGATGTTTTCCTGTATTTGTAATTTTGAGGGTTATAATAGCAGAGGGTGAAACTCACCGTTTGTTGTATTCCACTATTCCTCTAGGCATGTTTTGTTGTGATAAAGCCAACCTTTCAGCTGGCCTTAGCTGGAATGGAACAAGTGCAATAATAACCACTAAAGATATTTTGGCAGTGTCTTAGTGAATGACAAGCATGTTTGGAAAGCTCCACACTTTGACTGTCTTGTAAGTCATGAATCTTAGCATTTCTCATCTATTTTAAGCATGCTAATTAACTAGCCAGGGTTGACATATAAGAAGCTTGTTGGAAAGTAAATCAGTCAAAGAAGAAGTGAGAAGAACCCTTCAAAGTAGGTAGGATTCAGGAAGGCAAATGGTCCTGCTTCTGAGGCTTACATGTTCTTGTTGAACAGACTCCGAGTTATTAAGCCAAATTCAAACATACTTAGAAACCATTCCCTCAGATATCAGTGCAGGGAGCGTAGACATCTAAAGAGTATTATAAAAGATACATACACAGTCAGGAAGAGCTCTTTTCTGTCCAAGGGTTATTTTGAGTTACAGAAAGAACTCAAGAAAAACTTCATTAAATTCTCAAACTTCATTAAACTCTCTTATCTTCTATATAGCAGAAATTCCTAGATGTCAGTATGAGACAATGTCTGGCTGATCATGAATGAGCTCCATTTCTTCACACAAACTAAGTACAATAGTGCCCTTTGGACAATTATTGTGAAATAACTATAAAAATATTGTATTCTACTCTCATCCACAGTCAAACTTGCAGAAAGTCTGTCTTGATTTTCCTAATGAGTCTGAACCTAAGGGTCAGAAGACTTATTAAAGAACCCTCAAGGTGATCACTGTAAATTTTTAAAAGGCAATTACAATAAGAGACATTAACGTGTTCTGGCTAGAAAAAAATACAAGATCACAATCATATACCATTCAGTGCAGTGCTGTCTCAATATAGAAAGTGAGAAAACACAGGACATTATATAATCATAGAAAAGTTCAGATTGGAAGGGACTTTTAAAGGTCATCCAGTCCAACCCCCTTGCAGTGGGCAGGGACACCTTCAGCTTGATCAGGTTGCTCAGAGACTCATCCAACCTGACCCTGAATGTTTCCAAGGATGAAGCATCCACCACCTCTCTGGACAACTTGTTCCACTGTCTCACTACCCACATTCTAAAAAATTTCTTCTTTATATCTAGCCTGAATTTCCCTTTGGTTAGTATAAAACCACTACCCCTATCTGGGTGAACCCTGTGGTGGTGATTATTTTGGTTTGGAATAGCTGTATAGTTCCTAACAAGCATGCTGCTGGAAAAGAAGTACTTGGGCTAGCAGTTCTAGGGTAGGCTGTGCACAGCATTTGGGTAGCAAGAAAAAACACCTTAACAGCCAGTGGAAAAATCTCTCTCCCAGGTACTCTTTTATCTGACCAGCTGACAGAGGTTTTCAGTCTCCTTTTCTGAAGAACTTCTTTTCTTAACAGAAAGAGCTGGGGACGTGATGAAATAAGGCAGAAAATGGTAATCATGTTGGTCATGTTCAGAAAAGTTTGTGGGAAATGGAGTCACTCAGTACATCACGTAGAGATTTTGTTCCAAGAAGATTTTGGGCTCTGCACAGCAAGAGTAAGACCAGTCCAGAAGGAAAACATTGGAGCACTGTCAGTGATGTGTGGGTACAGGCAGGTGTAAGTGAGTACATGTGTGTGCATGTATGCAGGGAGAATCTTATCTTAAAATGAACTTACCATGTCTGAAACAAATGTGTAAATCCATCAGCTCTTATATTTGGCCCAGATTGTATTCCCTTGCAGCTGGCAGAGCCAACTGTTTCACTCACTCCACGGGGAGCTCAAAGCCCTCCATATCTTAAGATGTCAGCAAAACAGTATCTTCTTTCTGCTGAATGCACACTCCAAGCTGCAATGACACAAGCATCCACAAAAATAACTGCCTGGCCTGGGGTCCTTAGAGAAGTGTTTGCTGTTGGATTCTTGAGCCCAGTATAGAACAGGCCTTTTCATAACAATTCAGACCCTCTGGGGTCCCCATTTCAGCTTGGGTTCATTTTAAGAAGTCATTTCAGGGAAGGAGCAACTTTCTCTTGTGCCCCTGTATGCAACTCAAAATTACTGATATTTCATGCATTTCCAGGGGATATTCTTCCCAACTTCTGCCTACAGTAAATGTGTGGCATGAGTCTCTGAAAGATTATACTTCCTTTAAAATGACTGTTACCATTATTATTACTGACCAATAGCTATGGGTCCCACTCAAGATGTAGAGCCACAGAGAGCTTGGAACTTCTGTGCTACTGCTGCAGTGTCAGGGCAGCCTCTGTTTTGTGGCAGGGAGGAGGCCCCTCTGTACAAGCAAGCAGGCTGAGCATTGGCAGCTTCAGATGCAGCCACTGCACATGGCTCTCCATCCATCCATCCATCCATCCATCCATCCATCCATCCATCCATCCATCCATCCATCCCTCCCTCCCACATCTGCCAAGCCATTGCCTTGGATCCTCACTGGATTCAGCTGCCGAGGTGTGACCTGCAGCAGAGCTGGGCCTGCTCACAGCTGAGCAAGGTGCTATGGGCAGTGGTAAGATACCAGCAGGGCTTACAGCAAAGCTGCTGGAGACCACCACGGACTAGAACTCACATATGAAATACCTTGCTCTGTGCTGTTTTGGTAAAGGCATTCTGATCCAGAACCCTTTTGTTCAGTTTCTCTCATTTAGCTCAGAGAGTTATTTTCTCTCAAATTAGTCCCATTTTTCTAACAGAATCTCTATTCAGAGTTAATTTTGGCTAGATTATTAAGATAAGACCTCTTTCTACATCTATCAAAAGCACACCAGTGTCTTTGTCAGACAGTGGACATGGATGCACAGGCATAGATGTGGCAGGACAATACTTTCTGGGGTTCACAGGAAGATGTGGTCACAATTATAGTAGGAAACATTGTGCTTATCCAGTGTTCACTGTGTCAAATAAAATTTCTTGATTGACACAGCTGGGGACTGTCTCTGCTTCCTTTGTACTAGAATCACATTGCTAGCTTGCAAGATTCCCACAAGAAGACATTTCCAACCTCATGAAGCAGATTGCAGAGGGAGGAAAGGTGATTCATAAACTGGAGAAAGTCAAGCAGATTGAGCAGGAGAAACTCAAAATCCAGGCTTCTCTGGAGGAAGCTGAGGCACATACACATAATCATTTGTTTTATAGAGAGGCTATAATACACTTGATTACCAAGAACCAGGAAGCTTTTGGTATCTGTCATCAGGAGAAGGCAGATTCACCACCCATGGATATACTTATAGACTAGTTACATGGTCTGGTGATGTGAGATATGCTTCTTCAGAGGAGGCACCTGGACCAGGTGAACCGGACCTGTGCTTCCACAAATTGATGGTGAAAGTGGTAGGACACTGCTTTCTAAATAGGGTGGAAGAACTCCTCTGCCAACCAGATCTGCTTTTTCAGGAAGTTTGCTACTTGCTGAAGACTCTAATCCTGCTCTACCCTGACCAGGCATGGTGCTGCTTGAGAACAGGAGCAACTCATTCCTTCAAGCCTGTCACTGTGTTAAAGAAACATAATATAGATACTAAAAACTGAATTAAACGTAACCTAACAGAGGACAGAGCTTTTTCTGATATCAGTAAACATATCTGGGAAAAGTAAATAATATATACAGACGCTTACCTCAGTCTTTCTTTAGGATCCTGAAGAAAGCTTTGTGTAATCTATACTGGAGGTCAGCTTTAAAACCAGTTTAATGCAGCTATGTAGCATAAGGGAAGTTTGTCTGCCCAAATTAAGGATAAAGATATTTTAATGCAGTTGGGTTTGTCAGGTTAGTGCACACCTATTTGCTATGTAGAAAATCACCCTGTATCAGAAAGCACACACAGCTGGTATTAAGACAGACTAAGTGGGGAACACAGCTGAGAAAATGGAGCAGGCAGCTGTATTGATTTTGGCAGGAAAACTTCTCCAACCTGTCAACAACGTGTTTATTTTTCTAAGTATTTTCCTGCATGCATGTGATATATTAATCATCTATATTCTAGACCTCCTGAGATTGGTTTACAATTCAAATGGTTTTTGTGTGATAGTGATGAATATGATTTACAATGGACTGTGGCTTTGAGCAAAGCAAGCAGACACTTAAATTACACTGTGCGTGTTTATATGTGATTAAAGGGGTATGTTGACTACAAGATATAATTTATGTAGTTATGACTTGAACTTCCATTAAGATGATCTGCCCACATACCTCTTTGAGTAGATAAGACTTATCAGGTGTACTTCTATGTCAGAAGACATAATTAATAATGCTATCTTAATTACTTACAGTAATTAAGTAGTAGGTTAAACTGGAGCTGAAACAGTAGTAGGTTAAACTGGAGCTGAGAAATGAAATGAATCTTGTGTGACTGTGAGCAGGATTTGGTAGTAGATGTGCTGGTTGTCTTTTCTACATTTCCCCTCTGCAGATGGTTTTAGAGCATGCCTGTGCCAGCTCTCTCAAGCAGAACAGCAGTGTTATGTTTGGCAGCACTGACGCTGCGGAGGAGTATGAGAATGGATGTTTCTGCATCCATCTACTGGCAGCAGGGCACCGTCCACCAGTGCCACTGAAGAGCAATTTCCATTCCACCAGCCATACCATACTGGTTTTAGAATAATGATCTTGGTTCAAAGAGCTTTTGGCTGGTCTTTTCTGCCTTCTCCAAGAGTCAGGAGTGGGAAGTTTTATACTAAATACCATGTGGCTAGAGCAGTGTCTCCTGTGTGGATCTGAATTTGCTTCCTATGGAAAAAACAGAGTATTCGCTCTTTGAATGATCAGGGGGTTTTGTTAATGCCCAAGGGAAAATAAACAAAACATTACTCAGAGGATGGGCGACAAGGTGTGGAGAACTTTCGTTTTCAGATATCAAATGAGACAGTCAAAGAAGTAAAATAACACAGTAAAATAACAATTTGTCATAGAGTCATATAATCATAGTTTGGTTGGGAGGGACATTAAAGCCCATCCAGTTCAAGCCCCCCTGCCATGGGCAGGGACACCTCTCGCTGGATCATTTTGCTCAATCTGTCATTTCTTCTTAGATCCATTACTTTATTAAATAACTCCTGTTAACCGTGGGAAGTGAAATGAAATATAAGATGGCAGAATCAGGTGATGATATATTGCAAATACAATCTTTGAACCAATGTACTGGAATCTAAGCTTTCTTCCTCATTTCCCTTGTGAGGGAAATGGTTTGAATGGTCCATGAACAAAGTTTAATTTTAAAGAATCATTTCCACTGATAACTGATTTACTAGTGCTGTAATGACTCTCTAATTATCTCTCTCTCCTTTGAGAGAATGGATTATAATCTGTGGACGTTCATCTGATCTTAGATACCTATCTCAGGTTTTCTCTCTTTTGACTGTGCAAGAAGGTTAATGAAACATTCAGAAATCTGAATATTAGATACTGGAAGCTCTGAGACAATCCAGTCCCAGACGTCTTCCAGATGTGTCCAAAGTTGAGGTTTGGGAATCTGATACCTTACCAAGATCAGAGTGCATTAACCTTGGAGCATCACTTCCTAGGAGTGCTAACAGCTTCAAAAACACTTCTGTTGTATAACAATTTTTCATTCCAGCTCAGTACACACAGCATGGAGAAAGAGACACCAGTGTTTTGAAAAGGTTTCAAGAATGATTTTAAAGAACACAAATCTGAAGATACTGTAGCCAAGGTTATTACTACTGAACACTTAGTACAATACCCATTAGAGATCCTTGGAAGGACCCCTTCCTGGGGAGTTACTGATGGATCTGGCTGGCTGAGGGCATATCTAGCATGAGAGATTCTGCCTATGGAGCTAAATCAAGAGGGAAATGTGAAGGGCAGTTGCCTTCTCACCAGTAGACAGAGCTTAAGGTAGGTTCAAAGATTCTTGTTTGATCTCCTACGGCACCTGGTTGTTCCTTGGAATCCTCAGCAATGCTGTGTGTTTCTGAACAGCTCAACAACTCAATGCTGCAAACCAAGGCTAATATGAAAGCATCCAGGTCTACCCACAGAGAACTGAAAGCTATAATCAGAACTACTTCCTGAATTAGCTGTTAGAAAACAGTTTCTACAAGCTGTCATTTGTTTGTGCCTGTTCTCTGAGAGCTATGACCCCATTGTCACCCAGCAACAGGTTCTTTGGCTTTTCTCCACACTTGGATTCCTTCCTACTCATTCACAGGAGAATTTCTTTCTCTGCTTAACTCTACATTCAAACTCTTCATTATTAATGACAGTCCATTTTGCTTTTTTCTTTCCTCTGATTTTCTTTGCATACCCTTCATAAATCAGTGTCTGTGCTGACTCAGAATCTCGTGGTGGCAGAGAATTGCCTTTCCTTGGTATTAATAATTATGTTATCTGGCACCCAAAGTCTTCTGGTGCCCAGGAGTGTCCTGACTGGATGTGTCCCTCTGTGTCATGAGAACACATTGCATCATAGGTTTATGCCTTACTTCTGTGTTCAGAACTGAAAGGAGAAAGAAATGTTGGGTTAGGATGGCTTTGGTGCTTTGCCATATTTTTAACTCAGCTTGTTTTGTTCATAATCCCACTCTGAAACTAACAGGATGCCTAATTGTATAACTACAGAGGCAAAAATTGTTAAAAGAAACCATTTAAAGGAGATATAAGCTACTGGCCAACCTGAAAAATGCTCATCTTTTTTGCTTGTTGGGAAATGAAATTAAATACTCCTAAAGATTTGCCAAAGTCCAGACATTAGTGGGATGTATCTGTTCCTCTGTTGCTGTCAAGCATGGTGTTGAATTTCTTCTGCGATTTACTAACATGTCATGTCAAATGCACAACTGCTGATCCAGCATGAACTCTTGTTATGGAGCATGAAATGTGCTAATAAGAACCAGGGTTTGCAGGCAGTCCTTCTCCTATGGACTCTTTTAGAGACAGTTTAAAATTATCAGATTGTCTGAATCCTTCTCTCCAGTGTCTTTTTTTTGTCCTGATGTTTCTTAACTATTTGATGTAGATGGATTATTTTAACCCTTGTAGTATCTTGTGATTAAGCAAATAATTGAGAAAATGTTTAGGACCACACAGTTACACAATTTAACATAACTGACATCCCACCAGTGCGTTGGCTGCAAGGAATACGGCTGGGACACTCGACTGTGGCATAGAATCTCATAACCAGAGGAAGATGTGTGTACAGCAAAACATGGCAGGTACTTGCTGGTTTCCTGTGGGCTGTTGCTGAGAGTTACAGCAATTTCCTATGTCACAGAACACACAAAGGTTTATGAAAACATACACCAATGTAGGACTTGCACAGCGGTAAGGACTGCTTTGGAGGAAATCGACCTGTTTATCATCACTCTGTTGGTGTATTTGTCATTATAGAGTTACAATAATATCATTTTTACAGCTGAATTTTCTCCATCAATGAAAAAAGAGAAATCCTGAAATGATCCATCTCCATGGAACTTTGAAAATCAGTATAAGTTCTTAATCAAGCAGACAGAGAGTGATGTATATCCTGGTCTGTTGGATGCCTTCAGGGCAGAGATCACCTATCCTGAACTGCTATTCTTGAATAGTTTGGCAGTCATGATAACCAGTGGATTATAACTGCAGCTAAAGATACGAGATCCAGCTTGTGTGAGCCTGGGAGTTGGTTACCGAGCAACCTCTCTTGAGGACAACATTCTGTAAGGAAACCAGTGGACATCAGAAAAGATTGTCCTTCCAGCAAGCTAGAACAGCCTCCCAAAATGTCAGATTGATCTGAACCTTAAACTCTTCAGATCAAAATCCAGTTGTAAATGTTTGTGTCAGTCTTTCTGCAGGAAAACTATTAATTGTGCAAGAGCATTCAATCATCAACACAGCAGCAAAAGACAGATATCATTTTATCTCCCTGAACTCAGCTTCTGACAGCTATGTCTGGAACAAGTGTGTCACACTTCTGTGGTACCCTCACAGGTGATTTGTATCAAAGTCCTTCATGTGTTGACTTTCTTGGCTGTTCAAAATAAAGTTTATCAGAAAAATAGTGATGTACTCCAGGGTTCACAGTAAATGTCAATATTCTTAAACATCTTCAGTAACAACCTGGATGCTGGAACAGAGTGCACCCTCAGAATATTTGCACACAATGCAGAACTTGGAGGAGTGATTGTTACACCACATGGATGTGCTGCTGTTCAGAGGAGCTTGACCAGCTGGAGAAACGGGCTGCTGTAAGTTCAGCAAATGGAAATGAAAGATCCTGCACCTGAGGAGGAATAAACCCACGTACCTGAAGAGGAATAAGCTTATGTACCAGCACAGTTTTGGGGATGACTGGAAGGAAAGCAGAAAAGGACCTGGTAGACACCAGGTTGAATGTCAACTGGGGACAATGAGAATGTGCTTTTGTGGCAAGGAAGGCCAACAGCATCCTTGACTCCATTACAAAAAGTATTCCCAGCAGGTTGAGAGCAGCAATCACCTCTCTTCAGGTGTTGTCTCACCAGAGCTAGAGTGCTGTGTCCAGGTCTAGGCTCCCCAGTACAAGAAAGGGATGGACATCCTTGAGCAATTCCAGTGCAGGATCACAAGGATCTTTTAGGCATTGGGGCGGTTGAATACTGAGAGGTTGAGTGACCTGAAATTGTTAAGTTTCAAAAAAAGGAATCTCAAGGGAATGATATCAACCTGTGTAAATATCTGATTGTGGGGTAGCAAAGAAGTCAAAGCCAGACTCTTCTCAGTGCTATCCAATGAGAGGACGAGAGACGAGACAGTCGGCACAAATTGACACGCAGGAAATTCCGCTTAAACATGAGAGCATTCAAACACTGGAACAGGTTACCCAGGGTGATTGAACAGTGTCTGTCCTTGGACCTATCTGAGTGTCTTATTCTACTTGTCCCTGTCTTAAGCAGGAGGCTTAGACTAGATAGTCCCCTGAGACCCCTTACAATCTCCTAATTCTATGACACTGATTTTTTGTCGTTTTGTTTCACATAAGGTTATAGAAGACAAGTTCAACTCTGTAAAGGGTTATTGGGCACAAAAGATAACACTTGGTGTCTGGATATCAGAAGCACCAGAGAGACTGGAAGTGATTGAAGCCACAGTCTTCCATGACACAGTGTAAAAGAAAGGAGAAAATATGAAGTTTTTACTTTACATTTTGCTTTTGTGAATCCATAAAATTCTTGTATTTGAAGTGCAGAAAAGGTTGAGGTCTATGTCTGTGTGCTGAAGGACAAAGATTTTAATCATACTTTCAGGAATTTATAGTAAGCCATAATCCATTCTGTTTACTTTGGATAATGTCAGAAAGAATATGGAATGGATGATACATATTTATTTTAAAGCCATCACAAAATATTTTAAATCAAAGACCTTTATTTATTTATTAATAAGCTATTTTCTTACAGTGGTTTTGCCCAAACTATTGATGTTGTAGAACTTTTTACATAGAAAATGTCTGCAAATTTTTATAAATAAAAATATCAGTTGTGTTTTCTGTTCTAAAGAGTACATTCAGGAAACACAGATTTCCCACACATTGCACTGTGCAGAACTCCACTTGATATTCTATAAAGTACAGAGGATTATCAGGATCAACATGGAATATTAATAGATGTGGAATGGAAAACTAATTTCTTCTCACTTTGAGATTTGCTGCCCTACATGGAGGAAAGGAATCATTTTGCACTGACACCCTATTCCTGGAGTCAGGCTGCCTGTCAGCTGGTAAGTGCTGATGCGAAGGTAACTGATCTTGGGAAAAACATGGATCCATAATAGGCATAAATGAACATCTCTGGGAGAAAGTTTAAAATAGACACAGCTGATACCTTGTTTGTATTGCACAGACTTTCAAGTTCATAATAATCTTGATGTGAGAGAATAATGTCTATTTCTTGGGGAATGGAACTCATATATGCTTTCTTATAATTACAGTTAGCTGAACACATCTCAGATCCATAGAAATATTCTTTTTGAGGGACTTTAGCTCTGTAAGACTAACTAGTGAAACTGCTTTGACCCCAGTAACCTGATGCCCAGAAAGAAACCTTATCTGACTCCTGAGATATAATTTAAGGCTTGATAATTGCAGGTTTTTTCACAGTGGGGGCTGTTCAACATTTGTACATACTGCAGGAGGGCTCTTTCAAAATAAAGAGCTCACTAGTATGAATAAATATTATTTAAGCAGTGATGAGTGAAGGTTTCCAATCTTTAAAGGCAAATGTATAATTTCAGAAGAAAGAATGGAGGCAAAAATTTACCAGCCTTATGCATATTTTGTATTTTTCAACTCATTCAAGCCCAGTGCCTTAGAACCTCAATGTCTGTCTCACTGGGTACGGAAGGAGTGCCCCAGGAAAACAGATCCAAATCTCTGCTTTGTCTTGGCACTGCAGGAGGGGCTGGCAGGCAGGCTCTGCCAGATGCCTCTTCACACCCCATGTCCTGGTGAGCTGTGGTGTCGAAAGAAATGGCTGAAAACAACAAAGGAAAGGAAAGCAGAGGTACTGGAATGGTCTAGGGGGACAGAAGGTGGTTAGGACATTCCTGTGGGAGCTGGGAGAGTGTGTGCATAATGGGCATTTTACAAACAGGTAGCGCTTTGTGATGCAGATGGTCTGAGAGTGACTTTCATGCAAACAACTGGGAAGCATGGAGCAGGGAGGTCGTGGTCCTTCTCACAGCAGCAGCCTGACCACTGAAGGAGTGTATACTGTCTAGAAACAGTCTTGGGCAGGGTGGGATGCACAGTTAATCAGTGACTGTTGTGTCACTGAAAGGACTGATTTGGAAAGGAAGACATACTTCTCTTTGAACACAGTGGGCTGACCAGTAAAGCACAGTGCTTGAAGCCAGCTTTCCTTTTACTGATCTCCCCTATTGCTTTTTGGCTTCTCTTGCTTCCTGGTCCCTACTGCACATCTCCCTCTCTCCGTGCCTCCTGTTCCACCCCATTAATCTGCTCTCTTACTGAAGCTTAGAAGTCCTTCCAGTTTGCAATGGAGAGCCCTGTCAGTGTAAGATTCCATCACAGCATGCACTGCTTAGATTTCTTTCTCTCTTTATTGAGAAGATAGAACTGCTCTGACCTAGAATGAAGCTTTAACATTCTACATCTTGGCACTATACAACCAATTGTCCATTTTGAGACATAACGTGTGCAGTGCACCCTAAGGCATCCCCAATGAGCCACCTGACAGGGAATGCCCAGCTGCTGCTGCAGCAGCATTTTTCTCTCTGTGAAAAATGAGATCCAGCCAGTTGCTCTTCATCTTGTGTAATTCATTGTTTATTTGTCATTTGAATAGTTTGTGCCTGTCCTCGTGGAGTTACATCTCTTGCCTGAAGGGCTTGTTCCAGTTTGTTTTTCCAGCACCACTTTTTCAGTGCTACCTTCTGGAATGTTTGCAGCCACTGGTATGTTTGCAACTGCTGGCACCACCTGAAAATTCACTATGAAAACTCCACAATCTACCATTCATATACTAATGGCAATGCTCATCTTCACTCATACACAGCAGTATGTTCTTCCATTTTGACACTGACTGTGTAATTACTCATCTCAACACAGAGAGTTTCTTTAGTATTTTGATCTGATTCTATGTCCTCAGTACCAATGTGTGTTTTAAGGAAATATCTTAATATTTTACTAAAGTTACTATTTTTTTCTATCCTGAGCATCTCTCAAAATGCCACAGAACATTTAGACATTGTTTGATTTTAACAGATCAGAGCAGGCTACTATTCAACAGGCAAATGGACAAACATTGTCACCAGACTTATGAATGACTAGAGGATAATATTATTATTAGGCTTAGAGTGCAGAACTAACTGAATTCTGTTATTTCATAAACTCAGAAAGGCCCAGGGATAAAGGTCTCACTGTGAATAAGCAGCTGATGAAAACAGGAAAACAAGACATTCTGCAGACTGAACGATGATGTAGTAAAATGGCAAAAATCTGAGAAGATTTCTATATATATTAAAAGATTAGATTATATTATAAAAACAACTCTTTTGGGTTCTTGCAAACAGCAGCATGATACGTGAACTGAGCATAATCATGCTGACTGATTTGGACTTAGACCTGTGCTAACAAGCAAGCAAGGAATCCTTCCCAGGGGACAGTGGGAAATGAGTGCTTTAAGAAGAGTGCCTTGGTCTCTGTAACAGGAATCGTGGCTTTAGTAGATGTATAAAAACGTTGTCACTGCTGTCATAATCCTGTTACAAGCTTTCCTGAAAAAAAAGGCATGAGATGTCTAATACAGCTGCTTTGGTCAGGAAAAAGCCAAATCACAGAGTTAAAACAAACAAACAAATCACTCATCTCTCTACCTCTCCAAAGAGCGGTAAAGCAGCACATGCAAGGAAATCTGTTGAAAACAGATTGCAAATCAGAACTTGAACCTCTGAAACAATGTTAAGGAATAAAACCTAGCTGAGGTTACATAGCTGAGATGGCCTTGAGAATTCCTTTCAATCTGAAAACCTGTGTTATGTATTTTTGTGTGTGTTTTTCCATAGTTGTAGACATGAAATGTACGCGTATTTGAAAAAACAGGAACTAAAACCTCACTTTCCTCCATTCTGAGTGTCTCTGGCTGTTTCTTATCTGGTCTATGACTTCTGCCTTCCTGCTGCGTGCAGCTAGAAAACACTTAGGAACTATGGCTATTCCACTCAGAGAAAGGTGGAAACAACAGCCCAACCGAAGCACATTCGCAGTAATGCACGCGTCATGGGCATCAAACAGGGGAGCTGGAAGCCCTTGCGAGGCAAGAAAACTATGACATAATTGCCATCACAGAAACGTGGTGGGATGATTCACACAACTGGAGTGCTGTCATGGGCGGCTACAAACCCTTCAGGCAGGATAGGCTGGGAAAGAGAGGTCACAGAGGTGCTCTCTATGTTAGAGAATGTTTTGATTGCATGGAACTCAATAATAGTAATGATAGGGTTGAGTGCTTGTGGGTTAAAATCAGTGGAACATGCACTAAGCTGAAAGTAGTGGTGGGAGTCTGTTATTGGCCATCCAGCCAGGGTGAAGAGACTGATGAGCTCTCCTACAAGCAACTGGGAGAAGTCTTCTGATCGCCAGCTGTAATTCTTGTGGGGGATTATGTATTATTATTATTCTGTAGACAATTCAACATGCCAAAAATGCTGACTCAGCAGCACCAACCTGTAAATCACAACAATTTAACAAAATCTTTCATGCCATGGCAAACATTTCTTACCCCTACAGAGAAAACTGCTAGAGGAATACTCATATTCCTTCTAAACACTGAATTTATAAGGGGGGGGAGGGAATATTGCACTGACTGTCGGTGAGTTTTCATCTATTCCTCTGAAATGACTGATGTAATGACATATTCCTGGAGCTACCAAGACACAATTACTGTTTATTTTTCACATTGCTTCTCTTTGTTTATGTTATTAGCAGGAAATTACTGCTCTCTGTACTGTCTGGCACTCACCTGCATTCTCTTCTAGATGAGCTGCTCCCTGAAGGTTATACAATACCATGCTATGGAAAGGGTTCATTCATGCCACGTTGTACTCCCTGATTGTGTCACTAAAAGTGGAATCATATTCTGCCTTTGCATTCCTCACACTTTTTCGCCTGCACCAGAAGAGCCCTGAATGTTCTGCATAAAGCAGACGCTGAACATCTTAATCCACTGGTTAGTAGATGCCATGCCACTCAAGCTCTTCCCAAATAATCCAAGTAGCCATTGGATTATTTCCTGGGCATGTTAACAAGCCTCTTGTCACAGGGCTGCCACATGGACATCTCTGCTGAGGCCATGAAGGAACTGCTGTTCTGGCAAGAGTGAACTAAGGGAAGCCCAGCACCAGTCAGCTGAATGCAAGACACCATCAATGACCTTGTTTCCCTACAACCACGGGGAGATCCACAACATGGTTGTCCTGTCATGGCTGGGGACAAGAATCTTCCTGTGGGAGGGAAAAACTGTCAGATTGACACAGGGTCAGTGATGCTTTCATACTCTGGAGTCTTACATCAGCTGCACTGGGGCCTGAACTGCAAAGCAACTCTAAGACTTCTCTCTGGCCCAGTTTTCCCTTCCTTACATCCCTGACCCATTAGGAGGAGCATCTCAATGTTGTTCTGCCCCAGGGCTTTCTGAGCCATGCTGGCTGTGGCAGTGAGGTCCCAGGCTTTCCCTCTCCTCCTTGTTCAGTGGCTCTGGGGTAACAACAGAAGAGGGCACAGGAGTCCAGCCCCACAGTGTGGGGAGCCATCACACCTCTGCAAAGGCTTTTTCTTCCTTCCTTCATGCTTCTGTAGGGATGGCTTTCCCAAACCATATCCCCACTCACTACCTCCTCTTCCCAATAGCTCTGGGAACTGCTTGCTAACCCTGAAAAGGAGGTAGGGCAGGACACACTTAAGCATGGAGAACACTGCTGCGTGAGGTCTTCCAGAAAATTCCCTGACAACTTTGCTGAATTGGTGCCTGTTACAATCTTTGATACTGAAGACTGGAGGGGCAGAGAAGCTGCTGCAGATATTTCTCAGCGGGACATGTGATGTGCTCAACACATAATGATCTTGGTTCCTTAAGGAAGTCTGATGCAACATAGGAGACCTCTCTCCAAGTGAATTCCATGGAGACCTGACAAGGAGGATATTTCTACCGCCTCATTCCTGCTGCCAAAGAAGAAAATGAGTCTACTCCCTTCCATGGAAAACCAGCAGTGGAGAAATCTTTCCAGGAAGCATTTCCAATCATCAGCCTCAGAAGATTTTCACCCCCTGACACAAATTAACCTGTTTTATTATGCAAAAAATTGGAAGTATTTGGATGAATTTACCTTGCTATAAGTAAAGCAAGGACTGGGAAAGTGAAACAGGATGTAATCATGGAACTCGTGTTCAGAAACATTCATGGCATTCTTGGGCAAAAGTAACCACTCTGTGCATTCATGCAGAGATTTCATCCCAGGAAGAGCCCAAGCTCTACACAGCCATTGCAGAACCAACACAGAAGGAGAAGGTTAGAATACTATAAACAGTGTGTGGGCAGATGTGGGTGTACATTCATTTTTCCATGGGTATAATTTCCTGAATGTAGAAAAAAATATTTTACATGAACTTATGATGTCTTGAATTGTAGAAATCCTTGTGTTCTTATCAGAGGCACAGATCCTATCTTCTGTGCATCTGACAAAATCCAGCATTACACTTACTCCCCAGAGAGTTCTAACCACCCCACTCCCCAAGATTTTAAGATGTCACTGAAGAACAAGCTCCACATTGCTGAAACTTGACCCCAAGGAGCAATGATATTAACATCTATAAAAATAACTGTCTGATCTGGGATCCTGAGAGCTGTATTGCTGATAGAATTGCTTAGGCAGACAGTGAAGGTGTCCATATCAAATTAGATGTCATTCAGTCATTCGGTTCAACATAAATTTGAAAAAGTTACTTGCACAGTTCCTGTGTGGTGGAAGAGAACAGGTCTCGGTCTCATTTCAGCCTGCTGCTGGGTCAATAAAACAGATGCTCCAGAAAGAATGTTCACTGCCCCAGAGGGTGCCTCCACTATGAGAAAAAAGATCTTTTGGGGACCATTTAGTGTCACATATTCTTCAAAACATTCTCAATTGGGAGTGTCCTGTGTAGGGTTAGGAGTTGGACTCGATGATCCTTTTGGGTCCTTTACAGCTCAGGTGATTCTGTGATTAACTAATGTGCACAGCTCCTTGCCACCAACGGAGTGGTTGCTGAATGTTTCCATTTGTTCAAAAAGCTGCTGCACAAATCCAGGGGAGGAGCTGCAGACTCCTGACCGCACACACAGCAAATGCATGAGGACTGGGATGTGTCTGAGCCAGGAGTGCCCTGGGGAATGGGGCAGCGTTCAGGGAAAGGCTCAGCACATCTGTTCTCACGATTAGTCAGGCTTGGACAGCAGCGCGGTTCTCTCTCGCTGCCAGGGAGACACTGCCGTGAGCTGGCCTTTGGGCTGACCCAGGGCAATCGTTGTGTCCTGGCCTGCCTGTCACCACCAGCCAACACACAGCAGCAAGGCAGGGTCAGCACCTGGCAAAAAGGCCAAGCAAAAGAAATCCGGGAGCCCAAGTGCTGCTGCTCCAGAGCCAGGGCAGGATCTGGTCCCTGGGAAGGAGGCTGCCTCTCTGTTTGCACAGGCAGGCTGAGCACGGGCAGCACAGGACTCAGCCAGTGCTTTGGGCTCTGGGCAAAGCCTACGTGTGGGAGGCAGAGCACTACTTGCATTGGAAGGAAAGCTCCTAGATCCAGGACTAGCTGGGACCCTCTGCAGTGTGGGCAAGGCAACTCATGCTGTGCCTGGTGATACTGGTTCTGGGTTGCTGTTGGGTTTGTATTTGGTGAGTCACTGATGAGTGCATGAGACAGAGAGCCCAGGGATTTCTTTGTAAGGATCCACCCCAACTGAAAGCAAACAAGCAAAGCTCAGAGCCAAAGCAGCAGCTCAAGAAGAGGGATGCTGTACTGGCACTTCATGGAGAGAGGAGGAGCTGAGTGACAGGGACTGATGGCAGGCCTGAGACATGTTCAGCTGCCTTTGGGGGTGTTGAGGAACCAGCAAAGTGCCGCGTTAGACAGAGGGAGGAGCAAGTATGTGTGGCAAGAACGTGTGGCAGCCGGGCAGATGTGGTCACCCTGCAGCATGCTGCCCTGGGTCTGGAGCTGAGTAGGGCTTTAGTGAGCAGCTCCTGTACGGAGTTAGTCAAGGATGTCTTGGCTTCTGTCAGGACAGGTCACAGATCTCTGGGCTTTTCAATCATATATTACAAAGGAATTATTTATTACTTGTTATTTTAGGCATATGATACTCACTGCAGTCCTCTCTCAGTTGTCTCAATAAGCTTATGTCTGTCTTTTCAGAAAGGAATTGTTAGGTGGCTTATGTTCTCCTGCTTTCCTCTCCCTGGCATGCAGCTCTTGTTTGCTTGGGTGTTGGCATCATCATTTTCAAGAGTGGAAGCTCACTCATAGCTTTGGTTTTCCTGAGTGGGATATTAAATAGGAACCCAGCAGTGATCCACAGGGGTGGACCCAAGCTTTGCTGCCTCAAACTAAAGCTGTCTGGAGAGTTCTGCAGAGTTGCACTGCTTGTTCCCACCTCAGCTTTCACCCTGCAGTAGTAAGCCTTTGCTAATTTGAACTCTTCCAGGCCCCTCCCTCAAGGGAGCTTCTGTGTTCCCCTGTGCTCTCACAAATTCTTTATGCAGTCTATGTGACTTCAGTCAGTATTTTCTGAATATATGTGGCTGGGACAGTCCAGAATATTTCAGAGCAGGTCTCACCAGAGCTTTATACAGAGCCACCAGTGCTCACCTAAGTTTCTGAAGGATCCCAGCTGGTGCACTCAGCATCACTGTGCCCCTTTGGGAACCCTTCAGCACACATATTTTCCACTCTTATTTTCAGTCACTCTTTGCCATTGTGCTCTTATCTTGCCTGATGGGGAGTGGTGTGTTTACTGCAGTGTCACACAGCACATGTGGATCAAATATTAAGTTACCATATCAGTTGTCAGGGCAATAACAAACTCAATCCAGATTTTCCTGTTATGGTGCAGATTAGTCAGCAATCACAGCTATTTTGGTACATCTGTGCCTGTGTTTAGATGCAAGGGGTTTAATAAATAGTAGAGGCTTCTCCCACAAGGCTGGTAGGCATTCCCTGTGTCCCAGCAGTGTTACTGCAAAAATTCTGCCAATTTAAAAAGTGACATCATAGCTCCTGTTGCTTCACATGAAGTAACACAAAAACCCCAGTCATTTGCCAAAACAGACTTTGAGACTTCTGGATATTCTTCTTTATAACATTTTTCATCCTCCTGTAGTGAAGATCAGGAATATCTTGACCTGATGTCTTCTCAGCAGTGCAGGACTATACCTACTACAAGCCTTTACCACTTACAGTCCAGACAACCACAGCATAACTGAACCAGCAACGGGCACAATAAAAGACTGCTCATGCAAGCACACCAAGAGTGCAGTCTGAAGGCATTTTGAACCTACAGAACCGGCTTTAGGAAGGAGAATAACTCAGTTAACCCCAGTATGTTTTAACTGACAAGAGCCATGCTTTGGAAGTTGCAACTAGCAGTTTATCATTTCATTAATGAGTGCATAATGGTGGCACAGGAGCAAAGGAGACCCCAAAGACTTTAGTCTGTATGCTATATAATCATCAGAGAATGTAGATGTAATCCCATTGGAAAGAGGTGTGTGATGTATTTGCTCTGCAGGAAGCTCTTGGGGTCCAGCCTCTTAGAAATGGAACCATAGAGCAACTTTTAAGTAGAAAACATTATGCAGAAAAACAGTGGAGAAAAAAATAGTTTTCAGAGAGACAGTCTGAGTTTTGAGGCCAGATCATCATTTCCCTGAGCTATTTTTTTATTTTTGTGTCCTAAGTCAGGAGCTAGCACAGCTCCTTATCAGCTGGGATTGCACAGACTGCACTGCACTCCTAAGGAGTGCAGCATTCTGGCAATTTTCACATGAAAGAGGATGAGAACTGCTGGCTTGCATTGAAAGGAGCATCTTTCAAAATCCCTCCATCCTTTCGAGCAGGGTTAGTGCTAAGACACTTCCTTGTCCCTAAAACGTTTTTCTGCCCCAGGCAGAAAACTCTGAACTTTTCCTTACTGATCTTCATGAGGTTTCTGTTGGCCTCCCCCTCAGGTTTATCAAGGACCCACTGGATTGAATCTCTGCCATTTGTGCTGTTCAGCCACTTCACTTAGATTAGTGTTATCTGCAAACTTGCCAAAGGTGTGTTCTGAGTCATCACTCAGGGGAATTGTTGAAGATTTTGAGAGATAAGGGCCTCATAGTGAAGCAGAGAGGAACTGTTCTCATTAAGGGCTTCCAGACTAATTAGCTGATGATTGCTACCACAGAAAATCAAGGTCAGGTTGGAATGGGCTCTGAGCAACCTAATTGGGTTGAACACATCCCTGCTCACTGCTTGGGGTTTGGACCACATAACTTTCATGGTTCCTTCCAACCCAAACCTTTCAATGATTCTGTGAATTTTCGGATGTCCCAACAACTCATTCACTCAGCCCATACGACCTCAGCTTCCAAATGAGACACCTGCAAGATATACTATGAAAGTCCTTACACCTTTACAGAGAGCCTAAAGTTGTTTTGCAAGGTGTTTCACAGTGTCTGCCTCCTCTTATCTAAGGTAATGTGAAGTTTCCAGTTTATGGGGATGTCTTAATGGGATACAGACTAGGAGTCCTGGGATGCCTCCACTTTCCCGCTTGACCTGTGCTGCCTTGCTGAGATGCAAATTTTTACTTCTAGTCTCAGACAATCACAGATCAAGGGGGAGGGGAAGCCATGTCTTAAGGGGTGGCAGAGAGCCAGGCAGCTGCCTAGTTTCCATCTCAAGAAGGATCTATTTTCAGCACGCCCAAATCCTCCCTCTTCCATGGGAACGTCAGCACTGCAGAACCTTGCCCACACTGCATTGCTGTAGAGGACAGCCTGTGTTCAGGATCTGCTCTCATTTTGGCTCTTCTCCTTGACTCTGCTCTCCTTCGCTGAGTAGAGAGCTTTGTATTGATCTCAGGGAGAAGAAAAATGTTTATGAGCTTTGGAAGATGAGGCAGGTGTCCCAGGAGGACTACAAAAGTGAGGTGAGATCATACAGAGAGAAAACTAGAAGAGCTAAAGCCAATTGGAACTTCAACTGGTCAGTTCAGTGAAAGACAATAAAAAAATGTTTCTTCAAGTATATTAACAGCAATAGGAGACCAAGGAGAATCTCCCCCCTTTACTGGATGCAGGAGGGACAGTAGTGATGAGGGATGAGGACAAGGCAGAGGTACTTAATGCCTTCTTTATCTCGGTCTTTAATAGTAAGGTGAGATGTTCTCGGGATACTCACCCCCCTGAGCCAGAAGGAAGTAAGAATGAAGCTCCAACGATTTAGGAGAATTTGGTTATAGATGTGCTTGGCCAATTAGACACACACAAGTCTATGGGGCCGGATGGGATACACCCAAGCGTGTTAAGGGAGCTGCCAGAGGTCCTCTCCAAAGCCCTTTCCCTGATCTACCAGCAATCCTGGCTGACTGGGGAAGTGCCACTTGACTGGATACTGGCAAATGTTACGCCCATTTACAAGAAGGGTCGGACGGAGGATGCAGGAAACTAAATACCTGTCAGTCTGACCTCGGTACTGGGAAGGTCATGGAAGATCATCTTGAGTGCTATCATCCAGCATACACAGGACAACTGGGTAAAAAAAACTGGCTGGATGGCTGGGCCCAGAGGATGGTGGTAAATGGAGTTAAATCCAGTTGGAAACCAGTCACAAGTGGTGTTCCCCAGGGTTCAGTGCTGGGTCCAGTCCTGTTCAAGATCTTTATTGATGACCTGGACGAAGGGATCGAGTGCACCCTGAGCAAGTTTGCAAATGACACCAAGCTGGGTGGCAGTGTTGATCTGCTCAAAGGAAGGGAGACTCTGCAGAGGGATCTGGACAGGCTGGATCCATGGGCTGAGACAAACGGGATGAGGTTTAACAAGAGCAAGTGCAAAGTCCTGCACTTGGGGCACAACAACCCCATGCAGTGTTACAGGCTTGGGGAAGAGTGGCTGGAGAGCTGCCAGGAGGAGAACCACTTGAGGGTGTTGGTTGACAGCGGCTGAACATGAGCCAGCAGTGGCCCAAGTGGCCAAGAGGGCAAATGGCATCTTGACCTGTATCAAAAATAGTGTGGGCAGCAGGACCAGGGAGGTGATTGTGCCCCTGTACTCAGCACTGGTGAGGCCACACCTTGAGTACTGTGTTTGGTTTTAGGCCACTCAGTACAAGAAGAACATTGAGGGTCTGGAGCGCGTCCAGAGAAGAGCAAGGAGGATGGTGAGGACACTGGAGAACAAGTCCTATGAGGAGCAGCTGAGGGAACTGGGGTTGTTTAGCTTAGAGAAGAGGAGGCTGAGGGGAGACCTCATCGCTGTCTACAACTGCCTGAAAGGAGGCTGTGGTGAGGTGGGTGCTGGTCTCTTCTCCCAAGTTACAGGTGATAGGGCAAGAGGGAAGGGCCGCAAATTGTGCCAAGGGAGGTTCAGACTAGACATCAGGAAAAATTTCTTCACTGAAAGGATAGTCAGGCATTGAAACAGGCTGCCCTGGGAGGTGGTTGAGTCACCATCCCTGGAGGTGTTTTAAAGATGGGTAGATGAGTTTCTGAGGGACGTGGTTTAGTTAAGGGGACCAATACAGTTGGACTCAATGATCTCGGAGGTCTTTTCCAACCAGATGATTCTACAATTCGCATTCAGCTACGGTTGAGCCCAAAGAGATGGAAACTTTGGCAGAAAGTTAGGAGAGGTCAAATCCATTTCCTTTCCGTTTTTCCATCAAGATACTTCTTTCAGCAGATCCTTCCTTTCTCAAGGATGGGCACCTTTACAGCTTCTCCAAACCTTTCTACAGTAGCAATACAACTACAGTAGTAAATTAAACATGTCCAGGAACTTTGGCCAGCTGGCTTAGGACTGCTTATACTTATAGGAGTAAACTATTTCTGTATCAAGAATGGTGAGGCTGGATGCAGACTGTGTTGGGAATGGACCCAGAAAATGCCAGCTGTCTAGTTATGCCTTTGAATCTACTTAGGAGATTGGTATCTGGCACAGGTCAAAAGCTTGACAAGGAAATCACTAATATTTTTTCTGTATAAGTAGTTGGCTGCCCATATTTTCCCTGGCAATAGCGTGGTATGCTAGAAAAGACATAGCACGAGACGGAGTTGTCTGCATTGTAGCTCACTGTGTCTGTGAACTTAGAGCAGACAAGAAGGACTTTGGATGATAGATTTCTTTGCAAGAATCTTACAGGCCAACATGCCAGGAAATATAATTTAACCATTGGTAGGAGAAAGACCAGATTTGTCAAAGAAAATAAAGCTGCCACAAAGGACAAGTAGCTCAAATCCCTTCAGAGTTTGCTCATGTGAATGACCAAGGGAC
Source organism: Dromococcyx pavoninus (assembly GCA_033558185.1). Lineage (NCBI taxonomy): Eukaryota > Metazoa > Chordata > Aves > Cuculiformes > Neomorphidae > Dromococcyx > Dromococcyx pavoninus. The sequence continues at coordinate 440,297 of JAUMJL010000386.1, read as the reverse complement.
TAAACACAAGTCTTCACAATTTTTGCTTTTTACAGAAGAAGAAAACTCCAGAAAAGGCTGCCTCCAAACTGGCTTCAATTTCATCATGCCTTTTCAACTGCAGCACTATATGTACTGATAGTTTCAGTGACACTGAAGCCCTGGGTATCCAGTGTTTTTCCATGACCTTGGTCTGATGCTCATCTCCATCTTTGACATCTATAAGCATAGTTCAAATTACTTTTCCCTTTTCACTTTGCCTTGAAATCCTGAATCTAATGTTTGGTCTGTTTTCCTTGGTATTAATTTTTGAGATTACTTCCTGAAATCCTCAGTCTGTGACAAATGGGCAAATATGGACTAAAAAAAAATAATCACTGAAATGCTTTGCCTTTTCATTGAAAGCTGCAGAAAACAGAAGAAACCCCACTAGTATTTTGGTGAAGATTACCTAAGAATGTGTTTCAGGCTATTTTTTCCATATATTTTAGTTCCATTTTCCCTGATAAATTACTCTTGGTATTTCTTGCCTGTGTTTCTATTGTCTTTGTGTGTTCTCCCAGTTCAAAATATTAATGAAAATACTGATTACATTCCTGCTAAGTAAGGTTTTGTTGTGAACACAAGTGCTTTTACTCAAGACTGTAAATAGTCTCTGTGGAGAGGCTGCTAATATATAAATCTTCTCTTGGAAGACTTATGCAGCACCTTGCTAATATCATGGGCTGTAAATTCTAGCAGATCTTTTACATATAGCCAAGTAATTCATGACACCATGCTGTTTTGCAATGATTTCACCAATACACTTTCAGGTAAGATATGAAAATAAGCTACATTTTTCATCTTTAATCCCTTCCTTTACACTTTTTGTTTTGTTTAGTCAAAATGTCAAATGCTGGCAACATTTTCCAATGGTCTGTGGCTCTTAATAAACAAGGTGGTTTGTGACTGACTACTAAAATAACAAGCAAAGAATTATCCTTTTTTATATATTCTTATTCAAGTGAAGGTAGAAGAAAACTGGCAAATAAAAAATAAAAATATTAACATTTTTGTTTTTCCTCAGAGTGTCAAATTTAATGTCAGCAAGGGGATTCCTCCGGAACAGGAAATTAAGCGCGAGATGTCTCTGAGATGGAGCTGTCAACTGCGATCTGTGAGACCAAGATGACCAGATTTTCAAGAACTAATGTAGGTCCTCCTAAACAACTGGAATATTGAAAAGTCTTTTTATATTTGAAGTTTTTCTAGTAGCTTGGCCTGTAATATATGGTAGTCAAAACCAGTCACAACAACACGATTTTCCTCTAGTGCGCTTAAAGTGAAGAGACATATATGCTGCCTACCCATGCCTTTATAGTCTTTCTGGTCTGTTGGATCTTACAGGAAACTGATGATTGCTTAGCACCCATGTCAAGCACATGGTGTTGAACAAGATAAGTCTGTTCCAGTGAATTTAGCTTTGTGTTCCTTCTGTTTTTCTGTTCTGACATTGAAACCATCATTACTTTTAAATATTTTGTAGCTTAAGAGGGAGTTCAGAGTTTAAGCAGCTCTTGAGTTCATCAGATAGTAGAAAGTTTCATCCAAGACATGAAGCTGACTTCTCAAGCTCTTAGCTAAGCTGTCTCCAAATCATCACCTTCTTTTGGAATAAACAGAGCTTCCCATTCCTGCCAAGATGCTGGATGCATTGCAAGAGCATGTTTACAACATTGCCTACTGAGATGGTGCAGTTTCCTTTCTACGTTACATCTTTGGGAACTATGGCTTTCTTTGTTGCTCAAGTGGACAGAGGTTGCTGTTACCAGAAGACCATTAAGACATCAAAATTACACTGAATTTTCTTTTTGAATTATAGCAGAGATACAATTCACTTAAATGCAAGACCATGTTCTTCAGTGTACGTATTTGAGTGAGCAAAAATTAGCTGCTATTGAGTAGGACCAGGGCCAGGCCAAGAATAAACACTTCAGTTTTACTAATGTATACTGTTTTGACCATCTCTATTACCTTGGATCCTGGATCTTGTGAAACAAAGACTGCTGCACTACAAACATTTGCCATGCTTGTTCACCATGACAATATTTCCCTGAGAAACTATACTAGAAGGAGACTTGAGAAGGACGAGGAAAAAAATTCAGTTATAGGTCACACAGGAAAAAGGGGCAAAGAGTAGGGGACATTAATACCAGAGAGAGGATTTAGGAAACAATTTATTTCTCCAGTCATCCCCTGCTGAGTTTCCACATAGTCCTGGCAGCAGTGGGAATCAGCCACCTTTTTTCCCAGCTGTCGCTGTAACCTGAAAAAAGCCTTGAAAGGCTCACTTCAAGGTTATATTGAGAAGGTAGGTCAGTTGTGCACTACACCCTGTGGCTTCTGACAAAGGCAGTGGGACAGTTTCTTTTACAAGAAGACTTCATAGTTTAGATGACCTTAGTATACAGGCATTATCCTCAACTTCCCTGGCAAAGCACAGATAATTCAATTCTTTACAGATTGAAAATCAACTGAATTTGATGTTCTGCATACACATCATCAAATTCTAATTGTTGTTACTCCCTCCAAATCCATGTCACTGAGTGTGAAAAAGTTTGAGGCTCCATAAGCTAACCAAAAGTTCTCCATCATTTTGTACTTTGAATTTCTTGCATTGTCTTTGGACAATGGTGGGGAAAATTCTCTATAGCTTGAATTAGATAACACAATTCTGTAAAGTATGTAAAGTATGCTTTGAAGCAAAGATGAAGTCTGAAAAAAATTCACAGAATTTGGAATGTTTGAAAAGACAGAAAAAGGACTGTAACTCTCTTTGTAACAACACAGTGTCACCTGAGTTTAGGTCTGTGAAATATATTGGCAAACAGTATGTTACCCACGTACAGATAAGTTGTAAAACCCACCTGAACTTTAATTAAAAAAAAATAATGATTTGCAGCTAGAGGAAATGTATTCTGATTACTGAGAGGACATTAAGGACAGAGGAAGAAATTCTTCTTTCCCACAGTATGGCTCACATGCATGAAGCTGCCCTGGAGTTGGAATGAATTCCATAGAAGGCTTTTGGTTTCTAAACTCTTCTGTGAGCAGACCTGACGATATATCAAAACTCATTATCCTAAAAGCACTGCTGAGTGACTGTCAACACCTGGAGACACCTCGACACACTGGCCACTTCTTTTTTTAACCAGACCTTTTCTTGGTTGACTGCGTGCCCAGAGCTGCGTGGCCATGCATCTTATTCCTGTTACACAGCTGGGTCCACATTCTGTGCAACACAACAGCCCAATCACAGAAGAGCTCCACTGAGAAGATTAAGGTTGTCATTGGCCACTGGAAGTTCAGATTTTCAGTCTCCGAAGTCACACTCAGGTGAAATCTCCATATAGCTCCTGGAGATCCAGGAACACCCTGTGCACACTGTCTCAGCCTGATAGCACTGTGTAAGACAGGCTTGCTGCTTACCACTGAGAGCAGGACCCACAGAAATGTAGCAGCAACTACTCAGAGAAGAACTCAGGGATACTGGTGGATGAAAACATGGACATGAGGCAGCAATGTGGGCTTGCAGCCCAGAAAACCAATCAAATCCTGAGCTGCATCTAAAGAAGTGTGACCAATAAGACGAGATAGCTGATTCTACCCCTCTACTCCACTCTCGTGGGACCCCACCTGGAGATCTGCTTTCAGTTCTGGAGTCCCCAGCACAGGAAGGTCATGAATCTGTTGTAACAAGGCCAGAGGAGGCCATGAAGATGATCTGAGGGCTGGGGCGCCTCTCTGATGAAGAAAGGCTTAGAGAGCTGGGGTTGTTCACCTTGGAGATGAGAAAGGCTCGAGAAGAATTTCTTGCAGCTTTTCAATACTTAAAGAGGTCTTATAAGAAAGACAGAAAAAGACATTTTATCCGTGCCTGTAGTGACAGGACAAGAAGTGATGGTTTTAAACTGAAAGAGGGTAGATTTTCAATAGATAAAAGGAATAAATATTTCACGAGGACAGTGAGGCACTGGAACAGGTTTCCCAGAGAAGTTACAGATGTCCTATAACTGGAAGTGTTCAAGGTCAGGTTGGATGGGGCTTTGAACAACTTAATCTAGTGAAAGATGTCCTTGCCCTCAGGACTAGATGATTTTTGTAGGTCCCTTTCACTGCAAGCCATTCTATCACTCCTCTTAACACTTAACCTGTTGCTGTCAGAGGATGCTGCCCTTACAGTTCATATATTAGAGCTTGGAATGAGGGACCAGAGCTTCCTCCCCAATCTGACTGGGGAAAACCATCAGCTCTCTTGTCCTGAGAGAGGTCTCAGCCAGCCTTACTCCTCCCATGTTCTTAACCCCATGGTCTGAACTGCCAAGGCCTTCCTGTGCCCTTCTCAGCCCACTGAGACCAAGTGCCTTGGTTCAGAAGAGGTTTGGGTTCCAGGCTGGGGCACAGCCACCCAGAATGTAGATGTTGCCATGTCAGAGACTTTCTTGGAGCAAGCTCTCCATGCACAGGATAGTGCCTGGTGCTGGACATTATCTTGGATCTCACACATCATTTTTCTAAACTTGTCCCTATGTCCCCAAACACTTTCAATAACCTCTTTCAATAACCAAAATGCCAGCAACCAGGAGAAGAGTCTGTTTAGATCTGACAGCATTTAAAGCAGCTCAAGTGACAGTGCCCTTTCCCCAAAACTGGATGAGTCACTCTCCAGGACTACCAGCAAATCCCCCTTTCTCAGAATATCAGGACTGCTTGTCACCTCTAGTGCCCTGGTACAGGAAGCAACTTGCTATAATCTTTGATTGCAGGAGCTGTTTGAATTTGTAAATGTGCAAGATATTGGTTTCTGGGAGCTGTGGGTAGGGAAGGGCTGAAGGAGTCTTCACCTTTTTCCCTGCTGATGAATTTGACAGAGGGAGCATGCATATGGGAGACAGGCTTAGGCTGAGAGTGTGGTTTGTTTATGTTGGAGGAACTGGAAAGAAGTGTTGTGTATTGAGGGATAAACGGAGGACTTCAAGTCTCTTTACGTAGGTTGTCTTCTGGATGTGTGGGCTGGGCTCTGGGATGGTGGAAGAGATCTGGAACTCTGCAGGAGCAGAAATACCTGCAAGAATGGAAAAACCACTTGGTTGGCATATATAGGCTCTGTAACCTGTAACCACTCCTTGTTGAAAACCTGTGAATGTTCCAATGGCAGAGATTTCTACACATCAAAAGCTTTACCTCAGCAGTTTGCTTTATTTATGGTACAGATGACAGATCAGACATGGAAAGAAGACATAAGCAAGAACTGAGGTGCTTTTCTGAATTGCAAATATGGGTACTTTCTGATGGATTAAAATATAAATGAGAAAATAAAGGAGGATCTCTTGTTCAGCTGCACTGACCTACATACCAGAAATCATAGTACACCCCACAATACCTTCCTTGAGATGAATTCATGCACAGGCTTTTAACAACACTTCTTGGAGAATCTCCCACTTTTTTTGCAGTTCTAAGTGTACAGGTGGGCACTAGTGTTTGCATGTTCTTTTTTATACATCAGGAGTAACCTCACATCTCTCTCTGAGACTCCAACTAGCTGGGATCAGCTAGACCCCAGCCTCCTATTTTTGTCTCTTGGCCAGTCATCTTGCCATGTTTGTGACTCTCAGGCACCAGAGCTATCACTCCAAAGGGCCTGCATTACTCCTTTACTTTCAGAATTTTACCAACACAATTGCCAAATGCTTTTAGTAATACTTATTTCCTTCTTAGTGACCTGCTCAACATATTCCTCTTAGGTATTTCTTATAAGCTTCACACCATCACATGGAGAACATAAATGTTGTCATCCCCATTGTACAGCTGGGATATCTGGGGTGCAGACATACCAAGCAATCCACCCTGGGTCATACAGTGAGTCGCTGGGAAAGCCAGCAATAGAATCCATAAGTCCTGCATCCAAGTTCTTTAAGTGCCTTGACTAGTCCAGATTCCCTCCTTAACACCCTTGTCAAATTATTTATAGGCAATGCATTCATATAGTCAGTAAGACATCAAAATTTTCTAATTATATCTAGTCATGTCAAATGACAATTACGCCCTTAGTTCAGTTTGCCAGACAATGCTTTGCCAAAGAGGGTTTGCCAAAAATGTTTTGACCGAAGAAAGAGTAGGCATCTGTAGCATCTGCAGACTGGATCATATAAAACGCCCCGTGACAAGGCTGCCCTGTCCCCAGGGAAAGCTCCAAGGTAAGTGCATGGGGTCTGCAGGCTTGCAGGGAGGGGATGGTACCCTTGTGTGCCACGACATTCCTGCTGCCTCCAGTGCTCGTTTCTAGGAGGGGACTCCCATTTCTCAGTTTTTAACTCTGCTTTCAAGGCACCTGCACATTTCCACTCTGGATTCCTGTACAGCAGCAAGTAGGGAACTGTCGTTTCTCTTTTACAGCACTGACCAGCTGCCAGCCTGCATCTGGAGTGACAGGAGGTAAGAACCAGATTTATTCACTTTTGGGGGCAGAGAAAGATCCTTTTGACTGAAATTTCTGTACAGCTGAGTGAATGGGCACTGTTTTACCCTATAATTTCAAATCCATTGTGGTCACAGTAGAAGGTGGTGTGGTGCCCAGAGCTAGTAAGGTTTTCAAGTGAATCATAGAATCATAAAGCAGCCCAAGTTGGAAGGGACCTTTGAAAGATCATCTAGTCTAATCTTTAAGTGACTGTGTTTGAAGTTGCTGACTGCTAATGGCAGACCAGAAAATTTCTATGGGGATTCTGCTCTACTGACTTACCAGGGAGCGAGGTGTTGCTGGCTTTCTGTCTCAGTTGTTGCAGCAGTAGAACTGGATGGGCACAGCAGGACTAAATGCAATATTCAACATTTTGTCTCACAGCAAGTGAATTACTATTTTATTTTGTCCAAAATTTGCCATGAAATCTTACTTACTAGAGGAGTAGAAAAAGCTGTAATATGAGCAACTAAGCTCTGCTTGTCACCTCTGGAAAACACAATGCTGTCGTTTGTTCATTCCCATTACTGGTCTGACTGTTCTCTACCTTACAAAAAAACAGAACTGCAGCCCTCCTCCTCTGTAAGCCACCACCTGTTCCTGCAGGGATAAATAAAGAATTATAATGTTACACGCTCATTTTAGCACAAATATAACACAATATTAAAGGTTGTGTAAATATTAGGTACCAATCTCTATACAGGATACAAATAAATGAACATTTTCTTAAGATGCCTGCTGTTACTTTCTAGGGGAAAAAGAATCAAAAAAAGTAATTTTCAGAGAAATTAGTCCTAGCTTTTAAAACTGTTATTATTTATATTCTTGAGTTGTGTTTAATTTTGCTTTCCCCTAAAATTACCATTAATTTTTAAAAAGAAAAAGAAAACAATAGAAATGGAGATATGTTTTGGAACAGCTTGTGGTAGTAGGCATTGTAGCCATTTATGCCTGATTCAAGAACTCATTTAAATTAGAAAATAATTGTATCATTAGTATGATGATACTAATGATTTAAGAGACTGAAATTGAGAAGCTCAAGTTGTCTGTATCACTCAGAACAGCGGTGTGCAAGCCTTCCGAGCTTTCTGAATTAGTATCACTTGGAAGATACTGCATTAGAATAATTTGGAGTTAGATTTAAGAGTGCCTAAGCAGCAAAAAGGAATTTTGAGGTTCTTAATTCCACAGTACAGTGCCTAAATACTCGACTTCTAGGTGACTACAGAATATTTAAAATGCCATTTCAGTACAGCAAACCCTAAGCCAAATGATATCCCAAAATGTAATTTTCCATAAATGTTAAATCACATCAAAGTAGAAATATACAATTACTTAAAAAATGCTACGTATACTATTAATACCACATCTTTCTTTTCCCATCTTTACTCACAAGTGCTTGTGTTTTGATTCATTTGAGCAACACATCCTCTCTTCCACAGTGTTCTCTGCTGACAAGCCGCTCCATAAAGTGCAGCCATGTCGTCGGACTCCGAGATGGCCATCTTTGGGGAGGCAGCTCCTTACCTCCGAAAGTCAGAAAAAGAGCGAATCGAGGCCCAGAACAGGCCTTTTGATGCCAAGACATCCGTCTTCGTGGTACATGCAAAGGAATCCTTTGTGAAAGGGACAGTCCAGAGCAGGGAATCAGGGAAGGTCACTGTCAAGACTGAAGGTGGAGAGGTGAGTGAAACTCAGGCTTCAGATTAGCATTTGATTCCCACTTTGAGCTTTTAACTAACATACACAAATCTTTCATTTCCTTGGCAGACCCTGACCGTGAAGGACGATCAAGTCTTCCAAATGAACCCTCCCAAGTACGATAAAATCGAGGACATGGCCATGATGACTCACCTCCACGAACCCGCTGTGCTGTACAACCTCAAAGAGCGTTACGCAGCCTGGATGATCTACGTAAGTCCCAGCAGCAGCCTTCCTTTGGGGAGCTGGGAGGAACTGCTCTGCCAGGCTGAGCACAAGCCAACGTGCTGTCTCCCTCCTTGCAGACCTACTCGGGGCTCTTCTGTGTCACTGTCAACCCCTACAAGTGGCTGCCGGTGTACAACCCGGAGGTGGTGTTGGCCTACCGAGGCAAGAAGCGCCAGGAGGCCCCTCCACACATCTTCTCCATCTCTGACAATGCCTATCAGTTCATGCTGACTGGTGAGTGGTTCGCTATGTCTCAGGGATTGTACCATGAAATTTTCTGAAGTGATACTGTCTCAGTAAATATCACGAGACTTTTTCAAAGCTTTCATGGTTGTGATGCATGCATACATACATCTTACTACCTTCACACTACTGTTTCTAGTATTTTAAATTAAAGACAACCCTGCATTCAGGGAACTGTTTTGAAGGTTTCTTTGTTTGTTTGTTTAAGTCAAGCGGAGAGCATAGAGTTGAAAATATTAAATTCACCTGACTGTGTTTCACTCCTTCTGTGTTGTTCATTGAGTTTTAAGCACTGTATTTCTGCCTTTCCACAGATCGCGAGAACCAGTCGATCCTGATCACGTATGTAGATCCCTGCTCAGGTCCCTGCAGGGCTGCCCGGTGCCAGGGGACCTCCTGCCTGACCACACGCTCTCTGCTTCTCTCTTTGCTTTGGCAGCGGAGAATCCGGTGCAGGGAAGACTGTGAACACAAAGCGTGTCATCCAGTACTTTGCAACAATTGCAGCGAGTGGGGACAAGAAGAAGGAGGAGCAGCAGACAGGCAAAATGCAGGTAAATTAGTAGATGCTGGCTTGAGTCAATGTTCTCCTCTGTTCCTGATATGATTTTTGGTAATTGACCAGCAATAATTGTTGTCTTGCAGGGAACACTTGAGGATCAAATCATCAGTGCCAACCCTCTGCTGGAGGCCTTTGGAAACGCCAAGACTGTGAGAAATGACAACTCCTCACGCTTTGTAAGTTGCTTACCTAAATGAATCCTGGAAAATATTAAATAGTAGTGTATCATGACTTCGCCCCTTATCCTAAAGGTAATTCTCCAGATTTCAGGATCAGTGATTCTATGGAAAAAAAAAGTAGTTCTGCTTTGCACTGAGATGCAAACAGATCATGTGCTCTATCTCTCATAATGTACTGTGATGTTAAACAATAGTTTTGTTTATTTTCACTTATATTTCTGTTCATTTGCTAGAAGACAGACAGAATGCCTGGAAGATAGGGAAGATGGGTAGGAGAGATGAGAAAGGAAGAGAGAAAAAGAGATAGAGAAAGAAAGATGAAAGAACTAGAGAGAAAGAATGAAAGAGATACAGAAACAGAGGGGTGGGGAGAGAGAGTTTCTACTTGAATAATATGTTCTCTTTATGTCAAATTTAATTAATAAGAAGTGAAATGCCTTATTTGATCACAAAATAGATTTAAGCAGCTGAAGTAGTTAAATAGCTGTTTCCATATGTTTAAGATGAGGGCTCTATGTATGCAGGATACAGTTAGAATAGTTGGGCTAATATCCACCCATCCTTTCCTATTTGTATATCCAGCATGCATAAAATATACAGCTCTGCCACTGTTGATTGTTTTCATGGCCAAAAATATAAATGATGACTTTTAGTCAGTAGTAGAAACATAGCTGATTCTTCAGAAAATGTCTCTAAGTAAAAATCTTGTACCTAGGGAAGTAAATGGCAAAGCTCTTCATTTCTGAGATATTTTTATGACGTAAGTCTTAAGACATTTCTATTCCATTAAAGGGCAAATTCATCAGAATTCACTTTGGTGCCACAGGAAAACTGGCTTCTGCTGATATTGAAACATGTAAGAGACTTCCTTCAACTGTTCACAATCCATCCATTCACTCATCTATCCATATAACACCTTTTCACCCAAACACTTATCCTGTCTTCCCTGCTTTTCTTTGCATCTTCTCCCTACTTACTTTTTTTTTGCTGTTTTGTCTTGTTTCTAATTAAATTTTCCCTCCAGATCTGCTGGAGAAGTCGAGAGTCACTTTCCAGCTCAAAGCAGAAAGAAGCTACCACATATTTTATCAGATCATGTCCAACAAGAAGCCGGAGCTAATTGGTAAGAATGACTAGCTAGGATAAAGGCTGCTGAAGTTCAGCTCAGACTATTACTTGCTTGACTAAACTAAGCCTGCATATTCCTTCTTCTTACTCACAGACATGCTCCTCATTACTACCAACCCATATGACTACCAATTTGTTAGTCAAGGTGAGATCACTGTTCCCAGCATTAATGACCAGGAGGAGCTGATGGCTACAGATGTAAGTGGCAATTTAAAAGTTCTACCTACTGTCATCTCTCCAAGACAAAGCTCTTATTTTACTGCTCCTATTGCAGAGTGCCATTGACATCCTGGGTTTCACTGCTGATGAGAAGACAGCCATCTACAAGCTGACAGGGGCTGTCATGCACTATGGGAACCTGAAGTTCAAGCAGAAACAACGAGAGGAGCAGGCAGAGCCAGATGGCACAGAAGGTACCAGCAAAGCCTGGTTTTGACCTGTTAGAAAAAGAAGTAGCGATTCTGTATTTGGGAGACGAAGAAAGAGAACAGCAGAAATGTGTAAAAAACTGTTTAGGTGGAGCTAGTACCTAAGTACGATACTGCCATCCAAAATATACCCTTATGCATCCATAATTCTCTCCTGAGCTACAACAGTCCTGGGTAGCAAAGCCTGCTCAGTGTGCTTATGTTAAAGATTCACTGAGAAGAGAAAGATTTTTCAGAAAATATATTTCTGGTTTCTTTTTTTAAAGAAAATGGAGGCATTAAATTCAGTCTTAGAACTTCTGCTTCATAAATCATATCTTATTAAAGATTTTTGCCCAGGTCAAAGAGAACTTTCCTTCATTTTCTTTCTTCTCCTTTGGAGACTCTAACTCATAACTGCCACTACGTTGTAGTATTATTTTAACGTCAGTCTGAAAGTGAAGCATAGTTATACCACGCTAGGGAAGAATTGACTTAGATTTCTACTTCTCAGCTGACAACTTAGTCACTTCAATGTCATGTAATATATATGTGGCTTGAAAGCATAGAATCATAAAAAGCTTTGGGTTGGAAGGGACCTTAAAGCTCATCCAGTTCCAACCCACCTGTCATGAGGAGGCACATCTTCCACTGGATCAGGTTGCCTAAAGCATTATCCAACCTGGCCTTGTACACCTCCAAATGACTAAGCCCTGTCTATTTCTTTCAAAGAACATTTTTAGATGGCCAGCCTCAGGATTGAATTTTCAGGTTTTGATCCTGAATGACTATGCCTGGTTTCTGCTATGACTACAATAATCAGCCTCCAGAACAGGTCGCTTCTGCTGCCAAAGACTATAGGTAGCCTAAGTACCTAAGTGTACACTTTGGATTATGCTCAGTTGACCAACCTGCTAATACTTTGGTGTATTGTTGCCTGGTTGTCCTGTGCAGGGAGAAGAGTTGGACTCACTGATCTTTGTTGGTCCATTCCAAAGCAGGACATTCTATGATTCTATGATTCAGATTTCAGGATGAATTTTTAATAAATACATTGCTTCTAGATGCTTCTATGAAGATTTTTAAAGACACAAATAGCATGGGTTTTGTTTTAATGACTGTTATGTATCCTCGGAGATCCAGTAAGCAGAATTTGGTCACAAGGTCATTTAATATTGCAGTTGCTTTGGAAATCATCACTCAAAATGCTGCATATTTTAGTGTTAATTTTTCTGTCTCCTTGTCCTTCTACTTAGTTGCTGACAAGGCTGCCTACCTGATGGGTTTGAACTCAGCAGATCTGCTCAAAGCCCTCTGCTACCCCCGAGTCAAGGTGGGGAATGAATATGTCACCAAAGGTCAAACCGTGCAGCAGGTAACAATGAGCTGGTGACTGGGAACCTCTGGCTTGATTTACTCTCTTTTCCTGGGTACTATTTTCCTTCTGCTGTGATCTTTGGTTTTAGGTGAACAATTCAGTGGGGGCTCTGGCAAAGGCTGTCTATGAGAAGATGTTCTTGTGGATGGTTGTTCGCATCAACCAACAGCTGGATACCAAGCAGCCCAGACAGTACTTCATTGGAGTCCTGGACATCGCTGGCTTTGAGATCTTTGATGTAAGGATTCCAGGTTTGAGGACTGCTCTCGCAGAAGGAGATTGCTATATCAGAGGACTTCCATGTAATGTTCTTCTGAAGGTTTAGGATGCTGCAATTTTCTGGGAAAAAAAAATCCTTTTTTTTGTACCACAGAACAAAATCCTCAGAACCCTTATCAATATGAGAACAGAGTTATGTTGTTTGTGTAGAAGCAGGAAATATAATTTTATATGTTGTAATATTTCAACAGTTTGATCTTAATATTAAAGTTAAAAAAATAACAAACAATCACAATAATTTTATGTAAAAATTTTTAGAGCAGAACTAGGATTTGGAGACTCATTGACAAACATATAACAGTTTAAAGTGCTATAATTTTTTTCAAGGTCAAAGAAATGAATACATAAGTGTTTAATAACAGATACCAAGGGTTTAAAAATTGGAGACCAGGGCATACACTCATCTTTTTGGCTGAACAAAAAAACACTGAAGCACTTTATGAATTTTAGGAGATTCACTAGGAATATCTGCCGTGGGAAAAAGCCCATTTTCATTATGTAGGTCTTTCTTTAGAGAATTGCATAAAGTTTCTGCTATGGTACGATCCTGACAAAACAGTTGTGTTTAACCTGGGGAGATTTATAAAGGGTTGGATTGATAAAGAATTGTGCATATTGACAAGGGGCGGTTTGGGATTTGTTTTTTTTTTTCCACTGAGCAGTTCAACAGCCTGGAGCAGCTGTGCATCAACTTCACCAATGAGAAACTGCAACAGTTCTTCAACCACCACATGTTCGTGCTGGAGCAGGAGGAGTACAAGAAAGAAGGAATTGAATGGACATTCATTGACTTTGGGATGGACCTGGCTGCCTGCATTGAGCTCATTGAGAAGGTAAAATTCTAATTCAAAATATCTTGTATTTTCAGGGATTCATTATTTTAAATTGAAAATGGTTAAATACAATTCAAAAGAAAGGTGTCTTTAGTTTCATGCATTCTGTTTTAGTCAATGAAATATTTCTTGATCCATACTACTGCTTGTTGTGCATTAGAGATACTGCAAACAACACCGATGACTATGGAAGTCGTCTTCACATCTCTTCTCTGTGTGAAAGATTGTTTGAGTAAAGAATATTGTTTTCAAAATCACCGAGCAACTCCCAAAGCAAAATAAAAATATTTCCTTAAGGTTCTGGAATAAAATTATCTGAACAATACATTTATTCTTGCTGGTTCATAGTGAAGTAAGTACAGGCCTCTGAGAGAAAGAAATGGAAAGGGATTTCTTATAGTTTGGTATAACTCAGGGACACCTTTCTGAAAAACAGTTTTAACACTTTTTTGGGGCACAAAAAACATTCCCAAATCACTGTGCCAAAGTGTGAGTCAAGCATATAAATCTTTTAAACTTGCTTTTTAGACAGAAATATGCTTCATAGCAAGGGTATTGGTTTGATTCTCAGCTTCCTGTCTTTTACTATGTTCCATTTAAGATCAAGTAGTGATGATACGATTCTACAGGCATTTTCTCTTCTTTATTGTACTGTCTTCCAGCCCATGGGCATCTTCTCCATCCTGGAAGAGGAGTGCATGTTCCCCAAGGCAACTGACACCTCTTTCAAGAACAAACTCTATGACCAGCACCTGGGCAAGTCCAGTAACTTCCAGAAGCCTAAACCTGCCAAAGGCAAGGCTGAGGCTCACTTCTCCCTGGTTCACTACGCTGGCACAGTGGACTACAACATCACTGGGTGGCTGGAGAAGAACAAGGACCCCCTGAATGAAACTGTCATTGGGTTGTACCAGAAATCATCTGTGAAGACACTGGCCTTACTCTTTGCCAGCTATGGTGGAGCAGATGCAGGTCAGTTCTCTAAAATTCTTTTTTTCCAATATTTATGATATATGAAGGGACAACAAAGAAAGATAAGAGTAAAAAACTTTTTTTTTTAATTTTTGCAGAGGCCAGTGGTGGTGGTGGCAAGAAGGGTGGAAAGAAGAAGGGTTCTTCTTTCCAGACTGTCTCTGCTCTGTTCCGGGTAAAGTATAAATTTCATTTTCTCTAAAGTGCCATGAACATAGTTTCAAATCTCAGCTATCTGAACTTCTGTTCTTCTTATGATCTTGGTTTTATGGTGAAACAATAAGTATGAAGTGAGAAGAAGGTATACACTGCCTTTTCCTACTAATTACCTATTCACATTTGGGATTTTCTCCAAGCAGTTTTCACCTGATTTCTTGAATTTCTTTTAAAGGTTCACTGATGTTCTTTGTGAAAAAGATTTTTCAGAATATGGGATGTAACAGAAATAATCCTATAAATCTTAGTGTTAAAGTTTTTATACAGCAGTCCTTTATTTTCTTCAGATTAATTTGCAGAATAGTAAACCTTTTTAATGAGTATATTTAAGTATACAAAAGGTTTGATAAAATCTAAATTTGAAATTTGAAAGCTTCCACCTACTAAGATTCAATATATTAGCTCCTTCGCGTATATATACAGAGTGTACAAAAGTAAATGGTTTTAATCTAAGACGATTCATATAATCCCACAGGAGAACCTGAACAAGCTGATGACCAACCTACGCAGCACTCACCCCCATTTTGTCCGTTGCATCATCCCAAATGAAACCAAAACACCTGGTAAGATGCTCAAACAGAAACAGAACTTCTTCTGGAACAGCCATTCCCCTCTGTGCTGGTAACTGTGACAGCCAATTCTGCTCTGAATTGCTAGGTGCCATGGAGCATGAACTGGTGCTGCACCAGCTGCGCTGTAACGGTGTGCTGGAAGGCATCAGAATTTGCAGGAAAGGATTCCCCAGCAGAGTTCTCTATGCTGACTTCAAACAGAGGTAAGAGCACTTCTCAGCATCATCAAAAGTAATGTTGGTTCATTCAGGCTGGGCTCTATACACAAGCAGGTGGGGTTAAATAGCCATTGTGTGATTGGAAAGAACAGTCTTATATCACTCATCCCACAGGTACAAGGTGCTTAACGCCAGTGCCATCCCTGAGGGACAGTTCATTGACAGCAAGAAGGCTTCTGAGAAGCTTCTTGGATCAATCGATGTGGACCATACCCAGTACAAATTTGGCCACACCAAGGTACAAACCCTCCTTGACTCACTCACTGTGTGCCTGTGCTTTGCTCTACCTGGCAGTGATGTGCTGCAATGTTCCCTTTCTCAAGGTGTTCTTCAAAGCTGGGCTGCTGGGACTCCTGGAGGAGATGAGGGATGAGAAGCTGGCTCAGCTCATCACTCGCACTCAGGCCAGATGCAGGGGCTTCCTGATGAGAGTGGAGTACCAGAGAATGGTGGAGAGGAGGTACATTCCTCACCTTCACTTAAAGTCAATGCACTCAAGGGAAAGATTTGCACTCATCATACAGAAAACATTCAATTTACATTTTAATTATGCTTCAGGGAGTCCATCTTCTGCATCCAGTACAACATTCGTGCATTCATGAACGTAAAGCACTGGCCCTGGATGAAGCTCTTCTTCAAGATCAAGCCCTTGCTGAAGAGCGCAGAATCTGAGAAGGAGATGGCCAACATGAAGCAAGAGTTTGAGAAAACCAAGGAAGAGCTTGCAAAGTCTGAGGCAAAGAGGAAGGAGCTGGAGGAGAAGATGGTGGCCCTGCTGCAGGAGAAAAATGATCTGCAGCTCCAAGTGCAGGCTGTGAGTAAGATGATTTTATTTCTTTTACAGAGCGAATGAGCAAGTCAGATCTAACTCTTCCTTCACACTACAGAACTCTCTAATTGCACACTAAAATTCGTTACAAAATATTTTAAGCTGAACCCAGGCCACATTCTTTCCCCATTCAGTCTTGTTATTTCAAAGTGGAGTTTAAGCTAAAGAATGACTTTTTAGTCTTGATACTTACATGGACATGTCTTCATGTGAGTTCATGACATAAAGCTTTATTACAGTCACTCATATATTTAGTGGACAGTGATTCAGTTGAGCATCTCTGCCTTAACTCAGCTGTCAACAAGAAGAGCCATTTCTTACGGTACATCTCACCTGAGCTCCTATATCTACTGCTCCTGGAAGATGCAGATGCTCATTACATCCCAAAACACAAGTACCAGCCTTGTATGTTTTTCACCAATACTATTTGGCCACTCAGAAACTATGCAACACTTAGACAATAACAATGAATTGAAGTGTTCTTATTAGGGAAAGATGAATCTTGTTCTAGAGACCAGAAACTGTATTGGTTGGGGATAAATCTACCAACAGGAGTGTCAAATATTTTCTCAGTGATGGAATTAATTACATTTCTCAATACTTCCACATAAATTGCGTAAGGTACGTTATGAAATACAGTCACTTTCTAAAGGAGAAAAGGGAAACTTCAATTAAATTCAAGTGATCCACTGACATCTGAAAAACACAGTGAAACATAATAAGGTAGACACAGTATCTGCTGATAAGAAAGGTCAGAAAACAGTAAACTGACAAAAAAAATTAGAATAAGTATGTTATTTGTAATATAAAGGCACAGGAAGATTTTCCTAAAACGTAATCCCAAAGGTCTCACTGATGCACATCTGTTTCTTTAGCATTAAAAACCTATCCTGTATTTTCCCACCAGGAAGCTGATGCTTTGGCTGATGCCGAGGAAAGGTGTGACCAGCTCATCAAAACAAAAATCCAGCTGGAAGCCAAAGTTAAAGAGGTGACTGAAAGGGCTGAGGATGAGGAAGAAATCAATGCTGAGCTGACAGCCAAGAAGAGGAAACTGGAGGATGAATGTTCAGAGCTGAAGAAAGATATTGATGACCTTGAGTTAACACTGGCCAAGGTTGAGAAGGAAAAACACGCCACCGAAAACAAGGTACAAAGCAGAACCTGTCACTCACATGCCAGGAAAGAGCACTGTTACAGGACTGCTGTGTCTACTTCCTTCATTTACACTTGTTCCATTCTTCTCCAAGGTGAAAAACCTCACAGAGGAGATGGCAGCCCTGGACGAGACCATTGCCAAGCTGACAAAAGAGAAGAAAGCCCTCCAAGAGGCCCATCAGCAGACACTGGATGACCTGCAGGCAGAAGAGGACAAAGTCAACACTCTGACCAAAGCTAAGACCAAGCTGGAGCAGCAAGTGGACGATGTAAGCACACAGGCACTCAGCAAGAAGAGGACAGGTATGGAGTTAGACCTGACTGGCAGAGCACTGAGGGTCTTCTTTGTTGTAGCTGGAAGGGTCCCTGGAGCAGGAGAAGAAACTGCGCATGGACCTGGAGAGGGCTAAGAGGAAACTCGAAGGAGACCTGAAGCTGGCCCATGACAGCATAATGGACTTGGAAAATGATAAGCAGCAGCTGGATGAGAAATTGAAGAAGTGAGTGTGGCTGTGGGGCAGCCGAGTGTGGGGCTGGTGCACTTGCCTTTTTCCTTTGAGCTCTAACACCGTGCGCTTTGCCCAAAGGAAAGACTTTGAAATCAGCCAGATCCAGAGCAAAATCGAGGATGAACAGGCCCTGGGCATGCAGTTACAGAAGAAGATCAAGGAGCTGCAGGCAAGTCTCTGTTCCACTCCCTCTCTCACCCCAACACAGGTCAGGCAGGAGGAGGGCATGGGTGTGAAGGGTTCCCAATGTTCTCCAGGCTCGTATTGAGGAACTGGAGGAGGAAATTGAGGCAGAGCGAACGTCTCGCGCAAAAGCAGAGAAGCATCGCGCTGACCTCTCGCGGGAGCTGGAGGAGATCAGCGAGCGCCTGGAAGAAGCAGGAGGGGCCACAGCA
Organism: Dromococcyx pavoninus; assembly: GCA_033558185.1. NCBI lineage: Eukaryota > Metazoa > Chordata > Aves > Cuculiformes > Neomorphidae > Dromococcyx > Dromococcyx pavoninus. Next base: position 422,012 of record JAUMJL010000386.1, on the reverse strand, counting down.
GCTCAGATTGAGATGAACAAGAAGCGTGAGGCAGAATTTCAGAAGATGCGTCGAGACCTCGAAGAGGCCACGCTGCAGCACGAAGCCACGGCTGCCGCCCTGCGCAAGAAGCACGCGGACAGCACAGCTGAGCTTGGGGAGCAGATCGACAACCTGCAACGGGTGAAGCAGAAGCTGGAGAAGGAGAAGAGTGAGCTCAAGATGGAGATTGATGACCTGGCCAGCAACATGGAGTCTGTCTCCAAAGCCAAGGTACTGAAAAATATATTGAAAACAACTTGAAAATAAATAATGTTGAAACATGTCTTACATAACTCTCTGTCTCTGTATGGAAGTGTGTTTCTAACCTTCTAACACCAAGGAGCAGTATATAGCTTCCACATCTGTTCACTTTTTTCTGGCGAGAACCATGCTGTTCAGAATAAGGAGGAGTCCAGATACTATTGTTCCCGGTGATCTCCACAGGCCAATCTGGAGAAGATGTGTCGCACACTGGAAGACCAGCTGAGTGAGATTAAGACAAAGGAAGAAGAGCATCAGCGCATGATCAATGACCTGAATGCTCAAAGAGCTCGTCTGCAGACAGAATCAGGTGAGAGAGCCTCTTTTGTGCTTTGAAATGGGACGTAATCCTAAAGCAGCTCATTTGGGTCACGAATTACTATGAATATATTCCCTTTCTGTGTGCTTTCGTAGGTGAATATTCACGCCAGGTGGAGGAGAAGGATGCCCTGATTTCTCAGCTATCAAGAGGCAAGCAGGCATTCACCCAACAGATTGAGGAACTCAAGAGGCACTTAGAGGAAGAGATAAAGGTGATGAGTGTTCCTACAGCTGGCCATTGCAAATACTCTATAACTCTATACCTGCTGTGGGCAGGGTATAATTAACACAAGCCATAATGGGAGAAGATTTTCATTTGTATAGAGAGTGTGATTAGTGGATTTTGTTCTTCAGGCTTACATCTGTTCTTCACTCCAAACACCTATGCCCTGCCAATGGTCACGACTGCAGTGTTAAATTAATTCATTGGAAGAGATTTCCCATGGTATTACCATTCCTTATTTCAATTCAACTATTTATCCAGGCCAAGAACGCGCTGGCCCACGCCTTGCAGTCTTCTCGCCATGACTGTGACTTGCTGAGGGAACAGTATGAGGAGGAGCAGGAAGCCAAGGGGGAGCTGCAGAGAGCCCTGTCCAAGGCCAACAGTGAGGTGGCCCAGTGGAGAACCAAATATGAGACGGATGCTATTCAGCGCACGGAGGAGCTGGAGGAGGCCAAGTACGTGGAGAATGTGGGGAAGATAAAAAAAGAGGTAGACTACCAAGGGAAATTTGAAGACACAACTTTGATACTGTCATAAAAAGATAACGGCTGAGGTAAAAAATATACTCCAAAGGATATGGTTTAGGAAAATTAGAGGAAAATGTTCCCCTTATCCAGAACAAATTGTACAGAAAGCCTGTGGACAGTAGAAAGAGAAGGCATACTTGTTGTTCAACCTGGAAATAAGAACTAGGAAACAATGACTGGGAGAGGACTTGCACTGTCTGTGCATCGGATATATATTCAATGAAATGCCTTGTTGTGAAAATCCCATCAGCCACACATCCTTTTGATTGAAACTATGAGCTGTGCTTTTATCTCCCAGGAAGAAGCTGGCACAGCGCCTGCAGGATGCAGAGGAACACGTTGAAGCCGTCAATGCCAAATGTGCCTCCCTGGAAAAGACAAAGCAGAGGCTGCAGAATGAAGTGGAGGACCTGATGATTGATGTGGAGAGATCAAATGCTGCCTGCGCAGCTCTGGATAAGAAGCAGAAGAACTTTGACAAGGTCTTTTGGGGACTAGGCCTGGGGTTCCTGGTCAGAGCACCCCCTTGTGATCGACACATCCATACTCACACCCGGTTTCTCTTCAGATCCTGGCAGAGTGGAAGCAGAAGTATGAGGAGACGCAGGCTGAGCTGGAAGCCTCCCAGAAGGAGTCTCGCTCTCTCAGCACAGAGCTGTTTAAGATGAAGAATGCCTATGAGGAGTCCTTGGACCACCTGGAAACGCTGAAGCGTGAGAACAAGAACTTGCAGCGTAAGTTCCTGGCCGTTGGCTCCAGCAAGGGTTTCCTCACAAGGTTGCCACATTGTTCCTTCACTGCGCTTGATAGAATAAAGCATGGGAATGGCACCTCAGGTTCTGGGGGACAATGTACTAATGAGGGCCCATGGTCTGCCACCTCTGTGGAAGTGGGGGATAGCACTCCAGGTGGCAGGCAGAATTCAAAGGGTATTCTTTGTTTACAAACCCATGAAGAGATGGGAACAACAGCCCAACCGAAGCACATTCGCAGTAATGCACGCGTCATGGGCAACAAACAGGGGAGCTGGAAGCCCTTGCGAGGCAAGAAAACTATGACATAATTGCCATCACAGAAATGTGGTGGGATGATTCACACAACTGGAGTGCTGTCATGGGCGGCTACAAACCCTTCAGGCAGGATAGGCTGGGAAAGAGAGGTCACAGAGGTGCTCTCTATGTTAGAGAATGTTTTGATTGCATGGAACTCAATAATAGTAATGATAGGATTGAGTGCTTGTGGGTTAAAATCAGTGGAACACGCAGAAAAACAGATATAGTGGTGGGAGTCCATTATCAGCCACCCAGCCAGGACTAAGAAACTGATGAGCTCTCCTACAAACAATTGGATGAAGTCTTGCGATCGTTAGCCCTTGTTGAAGGATTTCAACCTTCAAGATGTCTGCTGGAAGTATAATGCAGCAGAAAGGAAACATGGGTTTATTAAAGGCAAGTCCTGCCAGACCAACCTGATCTCCTTCTATGACAAGGTTACCCAGTCAATGGACAAGGGAAAGGCTGTGAATATGGTGTATTTGGACTTTGGTCCACAGTATTCTGCTTGAGAAACCGGCTGCCATTGGCCAGGACAGGCTCACCCTCTGCTGGGTAAAAAAACTGGCTGGATGGCTGGGCCCAGAGGGTGGTGGCAAATGGAGTTAAATCCAGTTGGAAACCAGTCACGAGCGGTGCTCCCCAGGGCTCAGTGCTGGGTCCAGTCCTGTTCAAGATCTTTATTAATGACCTGGACGAAGGGATCGAGTGCACCCTTAGCAAGTCTGTGGATGACACCAAGCTGGGTGGCAGTGTCGATCTGCTCAAAGGAAGGGAGGCTCTGCAGAGGGAGCTGGACAGGCTGGATCCATCGGCTGAGACCAATGGGATGAGGTTCAACAAGACCAAGTGCAGAGTCCTGCACCTGGGACACAACAACCCCATGCAGTGTTACAGGCTTGGGGAAGAGTGGCTGGAGAGCTGCCTGGAGGAGGAAGACTTGAGGGTGTTGGTTGACAGTGGCTGAACATGAGCCAACAGTGGCCCAAGTGGCCCAGAGGGCCAATGGCATCTTGGGTTGTATCAGAAATAGCATGCAGGACCAGGTTGGTGATTTTGCCCCTGTACTTGACATTGGTGAGGCTGCACCTCAAGTACTTTGTTCGGTTTTGGGCCCCTCAGTACAAGAAGGGGGACTGGAGTGTGTCCAGAGAAGGGCGAAAAGGCTGGTGAAGGGGCTGGAGAACAAGTCCTATGAGGAGCAGCTGAGGGAACTGATGTTGTTTAGCTTGGAGAAGAGAGGAGAGACATGAGGGGAGACCTCATCACTGTCTAAAACTGTCTGAAATTAGGTTGTGGTGAGGTGGGTGCTGGTCTCTTCTCACAAGTGACAAGTGATAGGACAAGAGGAAATGGCCGCAAGTTGCGCCGGGGAGGTTCAGACTAGACATCAGGAAAAATTTCTTCACAGAAAGGGTGCTCAGGCACTGGAACAGCTGCCCTGGGAGGTGGCTGAGTCACCATCCCTGGAGGTGTTTAAAAGATGGATAGATGAATTTCTGAGGGACATGGTTTATTAAGGGGACAGGTACAGTTGGACTCAATGATCTCAGAGGTGTTTTCCAACCAGATGATTCTATGATTCTATGATTAAGCAATTCTGGGCCTACAGTGATGCCTGTCACCTTGGTGCACTGGGGCTTCTCCCCTTTCTGCTCTGTTCCTGACTGTGCTACTTTTCACCCTTCCTTGCAGAGGAGATTGCTGACCTCACAGAGCAGATTGCAGAGGGAGGAAAGGCAATTCATGAGTTGGAGAAAGTCAAGAAGCAGATTGAGCAGGAGAAATCTGAAATCCAGGCTGCTCTGGAGGAAGCTGAGGTACAGGCCCATAACCCCTGGTGTCTGCACTAAAAATACAAGCAATGTGGAAATATGGCCAAAACCTGCTTGGTTGTCCCTGTTCTGTCTGGGGAACGCAGCCAGTTGAGATTTCCTGAAATACCCTCTAATTGCCTCTTTCTAGGATGTTTATCGATGTTATAAATGTTTGTGTCCACTTCCCCAGGCCTCCCTTGAACATGAAGAGGGGAAGATCCTGCGCCTCCAGCTTGAGCTCAACCAAGTGAAGTCTGAGATTGACAGGAAGATAGCAGAGAAAGATGAGGAGATCGACCAGATGAAGAGAAACCACCTCAGAATTGTGGAGTCCATGCAGAGCACACTGGACGCTGAGATCAGGAGCAGGAACGAAGCCCTGCGGCTGAAGAAGAAGATGGAGGGAGACCTGAATGAAATGGAGATCCAGCTGAGCCATGCCAACCGTGTGGCTGCAGAGGCACAGAAGAACCTGAGAAACACGCAGGCAGTGCTCAAGGTCTGTCAAGCACATAGTTGTCCAGCCTTTCTAATAATATAATCATAGAACGGTTTGGGTTGAAAGGCACCTTCAAAGATCATCTACTCCAACCCTTCTGCCTTGTGCAAGGACATAATTTACTAGATCAGACTCTTCAAAATGAAATCCAACCTGACCTTGAACTCTTCTAATGATGAGGCTTACACAATATCCTGTCACTGGGTACCAGGGAGAAGAGATAAGTGCCTCCCTCATTGCTTGCTTCCTCATGAAGCTGCAGAGAGCAATGAGGTTGCCCCTCAGCATCCTTCTCTCCAAACTAGACAAATCCCATGTCCTCAACCACTCCTCAGAGGACATGCCTTCCAGCCATCTTATCAGCTTTGTTGCCTTCCTCTAGATGCATTCAATCCTTTATAAATTGTGGACCTCAGATCTCTAAGCAGTACCCAAGCTAAGGTCACACCAAAGGTTAATGCAACATGAATTCAGCTCCAGCTGTGCCTTAGTTCTCCTTTTCCTAATGACAGACATCCAGGAAGCATTCCTATATTCTTCCCAGGAAGAATGTGTCTTTGGTTGCACTGCCTATGCATTTCCTTCTTACACTTCAGTTTGACCAGGAGGTCCTTACTCACCCATGCTGAAAACTCTTTTCTTCTCCTTTATCCCTGAGGGCAGTTTCCTAGGGGGTGCCACCCAGTAATTCCTTAAAAAAACGAAGGTCTGTTCCCCTAAAATTCAGGGTCTTAACCTTACTCTTCTTTTGGCCCATATCCCTCAAGGGAATGATCACTGTAGTTCAGGCTGCCACCAGTGTTGACATCTTTAGTTCATCCGCGTTGGCAAGCATCAGGTCCAGTAACACTTCTCCAATTGGACTGACTATCCCCTGGATGAAGATACTATCCTTGATTGACTCCAGGATCCTCCTGGACTTACAACTTGCTGTGCTGCTTTTCCAGCAGATATCAGGGTGATTGAAGTCCCCCAGCAGCATCAGAGAGCGCGAGTGCGATTCTTTACATAGTTGAAGTAATAACACTTCGGCAACAGGCTCTGCTTGGTCAGGTAGCCTATAGTGAACACCAGCCATGAGGTTTTCTTTGTTGGCATGGCCCCTAATTTTTACTACTAAGCTCTCAACCTGGCTCATCACTGTTTTACAAAGATAGCTCTGTGCAATTAATCTCTTTTTAATAGAGGGCAATCTGCCCACCTCTCTTTCCTGGTCTGTCCATTCTGAACAGTTTATAGCCACTGATTGTGGCATCCAAGTCTTGCAATTCATCCCACAAGGTTTCAGTGACAGCTATTACATAGATCATAGCTTCCTACCTGCACAATGGCTCTAACACCTACTGTTCATTACCCATGCTACACGCACGTCCCTCATCTTGTAAGCTCCTTGTGTCAGTCAGTTGGAGTTTTAATTCAGCCTTACCTTCCCCTTGCACAGCCGTAAATGTAGGCAGGGCTGTCATGCAACCTGGAACAGTGCATAATAGCACACATGCATCTCCTGCTCACATTCAGTGTATATATGCATATTTCTGCATATAAATATATATTATACCTATAAATATATATTATATATATGTATTATACTGAAATACTAATTATTAGACTGGTGTTAATTGCCATTATGCAACACTGCTGTGTTACCATGTAATTTCTCTTTCCTCTCTTACAGGATACCCAGATACACTTGGACGATGCTCTGAGGACACAGGAGGACCTGAAGGAGCAGGTGGCCATGGTGGAGCGCAGAGCAAACCTGCTGCAGGCTGAAATTGAGGAGCTACGGGCAGCCCTGGAGCAGACAGAGCGCTCGAGGAAAGTGGCTGAGCAGGAACTGATGGATGCCAGTGAGAGAGTTCAGCTCCTCCATACTCAGGTTCGATTCAGGAGATTCACAAAAAAACCCTGGTTTTTTCCTTTCTATATTTTTCCTTTGTGTAAATTCTTAATTCTCTTGTAATACAAGGTTTAACCTGAACCAGAATTGTTACAGTGACACAAAGAATTTGAGTGACTAAATGAGTAGGATTGCATTAACAGGAGACAGAAGTGCTTCTTAAAACTTGAAGAACTCTCACCATCTGGCTGTGTACAACCTGACAAGATGCATCATTTACAGGAGAATGCCAATATTACAAATATAGATGATAACTTTCAATTTAAACAGTAAATTCCTAAAATAAGTGTTCTGGTTTGGACCTAATGAACATATATTTTGTTGTTCAAAAGAACACCAGCCTGATCAACACCAAGAAGAAGCTGGAAACAGACATTGCCCAAATTCAGGGTGAAATGGAGGATACGATTCAGGAAGCCCGCAATGCTGAAGAGAAGGCCAAGAAGGCCATCACAGATGTGAGTCGGGGGCTCCTTTCACTGCTCATGGTGGATGTATTCTCCCCCAACGTGTCTCCAGCACCACAATGGCTTTGATCTTTTGGTTTCATCAGGCAGCCATGATGGCAGAGGAGCTGAAGAAGGAGCAGGACACCAGTGCCCACCTGGAGAGGATGAAGAAGAACCTGGACCAGACGGTGAAGGACTTGCAGCTTCGTCTGGATGAGGCTGAGCAGTTGGCTCTGAAGGGAGGCAAGAAGCAAATCCAGAAGCTGGAGGCCAGGGTGAGCAGGGATGTTATTTGTGCATGAGAGAACATGTCAGGCAATCAGCCAGCAGGGCAGCTCCATAGATGCGCTTCTCCTTTCAGGTGCGGGAGCTGGAAGGGGAGGTTGATGCTGAGCAGAAGCGCAGCGCTGAAGCCGTGAAGGGTGTGCGCAAGTACGAGAGGAGGGTGAAGGAGCTGACCTACCAGGTAAGGCAGGAGGCCTCCTTGGCCTGACAGTTTTCTCACAGCAAGTCAGGTTTTGTGCACACCATCCTCAAGAGGAATTGTTAACCTCACATGACACAAAAGCAAGAATTCATTCTCTTTCCTGCTTTCCAACCACCCCAGTCTGAGGAAGACCGGAAGAATATACTCAGGCTGCAGGATCTGGTGGACAAGCTGCAAACGAAGGTGAAATCCTACAAGAGACAAGCTGAGGAGGCTGTAAGTATTGCTTGGAGAACGGGCAAGGGCCACCTTCCTTGGGGGAAGAAAGTTCATTGAGATAAGTGGGAAGACCAGGAAAGGAGCATGAAAGAAACTGCCGAGACACAACAGTCTTGGCCACATCATTTTTCTATTCTATTGTGAAGTCTTGCTGAGTTCTGGGTGCCCAGCAGCAGTCAGGGATGAACAGAAGGAGGTTCTGCATCTGGTTTTATACAGGATGTCAGACTAAATAACCCCAAAGGGCCACATCCACTGGGTGACTTTAGGGGCTTTCTCAAATGACAAATCGAAGTGACACAATACCTTGTCAAGAGTGACACAGTAAGTTTGTCACAGTGGAGTCCTGAGGAATAATAAGGAGGTCTGTTTGGGGTTTCTCTGTAAGCGGGGGGGGGATGGAAGTTTGTGCCTGCCCCACAAGGCCGAGCCGCAGGTGAAGGGAAAAACCTGCCCTGGGCTCCTCATCACAACATCCCTCTCCCTGCTCAGGAGGAGCTTTCCAATGTCAACCTCTCCAAGTTCCGCAAGATCCAGCACGAGCTGGAGGAAGCCGAGGAGCGCGCTGACATTGCAGAGTCACAGGTCAACAAGCTCCGGGTGAAAAGCCGGGAATTTCATGGCAAGAAGATTGGAGAGGAAGAGTGAAGATGTCCTGAGGCAACAAAGTGACCTGAGGGATGTACAAAATGTGAACCTTCGGTCACTTTCTTCTGTAATGAGTGTTTGTAGCAATGTCAATGTCTAGAGAATAAACACTGTAGATTCCTTTGCATACTGAGCATTGTCAAAATTCAATTCATAACATAAGTTTGGGACATTTTCAAAGGAAACACTTTATTTCACTTTAACCCTTGGATAGTTGTAAAGCTTTAATTGTCTCATCTCCCATATTTCTCCACTATGTCCTATTATATTACTCAGTAGATTATAACATTCATTTATCTCCCATAGCCACAAGATTAGAGGATCAGGACAAAGACAGGATGAGTACCTTGTCTATCCTGGCACAGCAAAAATGTTTCTGCCTTGAGGAGTCCTCATTCTAAGTGCAGTACACAGAAACTCTCCTTGTTGGTCCCATTCTTACTTTGGCAATTTTGATTTAGAGGCAAGTTGCCCCATTAAAAAAAATCTCAAAAGCATCTGGACAGATCTGAGTTCTCATGGAGAAACTTATGAAAAGATTAAGGTGCTGCCTCCTTTGAACAAGGCAGTGTGAGGGCATGCTCCTTTGAGCAAAATTAAAGACCAGACAAAGTTTTTTTTATGGAAGAAGTTGTTAACAATCAGTTCTAAAGGAAAACAAAAAGAAGACATTGAGGTTCTTTCTCTGTTAGACAGAAAAGCCAATATTGAGACAAAACATTCCTGTTGTAAATTAAAGATAGTTGAATAGGTTGGTAGAAGAAAGTGTGAACAAGAGGACTAACTATGGGATAAACCTCAACAAATGTAACATGCAGAGCCACTAAAACAAGTTAGGAACTGCTGCAGTACTGTATAGTGTTTTCCAGTACTGAAATATTAATGTAAGTCTATACTAAGTTTTTGTGCCATGGAATAATTTGGAGCTATGTATAAATACAAAAAGCTAAAAAAATAGTTTTGATCATGTAAGACAAGACTTCAAGTGGGATTAATACTGGGATCATTACAGCTTTAACAAAATCTAGCACTTTACGAAGCAAAAAACCATCAAAGATAACGCCAAATTGTGTCCTACCTGTCTGACTCTAGCAGCATAGGATGAGTTGGAATGTAGACACTAAGCGAATCCTGGCTGGAAAGAGAAGAGAGAAGTCCCTCACACAATGTGTGCTGTTCTGGTTTTAAAAAAATGACAGTTTGTTTCCTGCAAGGCAGGAGCAGTACTGAAAATACAGAACAGGCGTTTTGGTAGCACTGGATCTCGGTGCATTGCGTAGCTGCTAAGGGCAGGCTCTACAAACAGATGTCAGGAATGCTAATGGACACTTGGCTCTCTCTCACTACATGGACACTCATGGGTTCCTCGAGGTTCTGGGCTGGCTCTACACTGCCACACTTCCAGAGAGTACTCCAAGAAGCTGGGAAGTTGCTGGGAAGGGAGCTGGAGTTGTTGGAGGGCAGATGGGCAGGAGACAGCAGGGAGGAAGCCTTTTGCACTGACCACAGTGGTCAGTGTGTTTATAGCAACAGCGTTCAGAGTTCTCCCAAACATGCTGAGGTTTACTCCCAAGGAATCCTCCCATGTTATAACTAAATATGGAACTACTTCTCTAGGTAGCAGCTAAATATATTTAAGGAAAAGATGACACCCTGTGCTGACTCCTGTGTCACTGGAAGTGATGCTCCTGAGAGACAGCATCTTTATGTGTAAAGCTGTGAAAACTGCATCGATGCCAGCAAAGTCTGAGCACCAAAGAAGGGAAACAACCCCTCTTCTCTCTCTCCCCTCTCAGTACACTCCCAGGAAATAGGTGAGATTCTTTCCAGACTAAACCTTTGCTTCCACACCTTGTTAAGAAGCAAAAAAGGATTTTGTTTGTACTAAAATACATATTTCTTTAAACAAACAAACAAACAAATGATACTAAGTACAAAAGCTTAATTCTGAAGTGGAGAAGTCTTTCTAGCTCTGTGGGTACATCTTTATCCTGCTGACTGACTCACAGATACCAGAACAGCTTTGGGGACCATGTTTTGATGCCTAAAACCCCCGTTCCCCTTAGACAATATTGCAATGACCATCCAAAATGAACAACCTGGCCTGGCTGCGGAAGAATCTGGATTCATCTGAAGCACTTGAAAATGTTAGAGCAGTTCTCTCACCTGTAATAAATTATGGCTTGAGAATTTGTTCCTAAATGCTCAGCTGATGAAAGGTAACATTGCAGGTTCCTTAACTGATAACACCTTGGTCCAATTTTCTACTTCCTACTGCATGTGTGGGAAATGAAGTTAAGTCCTACACATTGCTCTGGCCTGACTTAGCCTTGCCACCAAAAGCATGATGGGAGACTTCTTGGAATCAGACTGGAGTACTTAACGAGAGAGGTAAGGAAACCTGATTTCTTCTCCCTTTGTGACTTGCTGCTTTAGCTGGAGGACCAGAGTCATTTTGCACTGACACACTATTTCTGGAGTCAGGCTGCTTGTGACCTGATAAGTGCTGATGCAAAGGTAACTGATCCTGGGGAAAACATGAGTCCATAATGGGCATAAAGGAACATCTCTAAGAGAAGGTTTAAAATAGATGCAGCTGATGAGCTCCACTAGGCCTACTGCTGTATGTGGATGTAGCCTATGGAGGTCTCTGACCTTAAACAGCTTGGGCATGACTTTGGGAGTGACTGTCACAGCAGTACCTATGCTCCAGAAGGGGGATCCACTGCTCTTGTGAACCCACTGTCCATCCACCCATTTCAGGCCTATTGCCTTAGTACCTCAATCCCTGTCTCACTGGGTAAAGGAGCCTTGGAAATCAGATCTGGTTTCTGAATGTCTGCTTTGTCCTGGCACTGCAGGAGGGACAGGCAGGCTGTGGCTGGTGCCTCCTGACACCCCAAGCCCTTGTGAGAAACACTACCAAAAGAAATGGCTGAGAAAATTGAAGGGAGGGGCACCTAGGGAAAGCAGAAGTACTGGTGGGGACTGGGAGGACGGGCAGATTGTGGTATGCTCCTGGGATAGCTGAGAGTATAAGAGCATACCAAGCCCTGCATGAGATGCTATTTTATAAGCAGGTAACTCTTTGAGATACAGATAGTGTCAACATGACCTTCATGCAAACAACTATGAAGTACTGAGCAGCAAGGTCATGATTCTCGTCCTCATAGCTCCAGCCTGCTCCTGGTGTTGGCCTAAGTGTACCCTGCAGGACAACTACACTGTATCCCAGCCAATAGGCCAGAAAGCCTGTTGGAGCTGACAAAGAACTGAAATACACAATTTAATGAAGGCAAATTCAATCCTGGGCTGCATCTGTAAGGACATTACTAGCAGAATTAGAGCTGTGATCATTCCACTCTACTTGACGCTTGTCAGGCCGCAAGTGGGGTACTGTGTCCAGTTCTGATCCACATAATTCAAGAAAGATGAGAACAGACTAGAGAGAGTCCAAAGGAGGACTATAACAATGGTCAAAGGACTGGGAAACCTACTTCAGAAGGGAGGAATTTTCCAGAAAGAACATCTATTAATAGAGAAAAATGTGAGGAACCCTGTTAACTTAAGATTTCCATTGGATACTTCAGGTCATAGAAGACCTTAAACTTCTAAAATTTTGCTGATTATAAAGAAGTAGATCTGTCAGTCTGACAAGTGCATAAGACAAACTGGTAGAAACCATGATAAGAGAAGAATTGGAAATTGAAAGCCATATCTCACAATATGCTTGACTTCAAGAGAACCAACACAGACATGGGTAAGAACAATATTGTCAATACAGTATGATGAGATTTTGAAAAGCATGTGCACATTTCCACGACATGGGCAAAAGTTGCTGTGACTGGAAAGAAGTATTTACCTTGTGAATGAAAAGACAGGATATGAAATGTGGAAATAAACGCTTAGCTGAGATGGGAAGCCACCAGCAGAGTCCCACGGAGTCATGAGGTTAGGATCTGTGCAGTTCAACATACACATGAATGGCGTAGAAAAAAAGAATCTCAAAAATGACAAAAAAATATGGTAAGATCTGCTTGTAACACTAAAGTTGTGTGGAATGTCATGACACAGAATAATTGGATGATTGACCAAGAGGTCAGCTGAAATTTACGCTAGTGTTATTTCACATTTATAAACATTTATAATAGTTTCTCTACATCCTGAAAAACTGATTTTTTCATTAAAAAAATCTTGGTCCATTCATGTTGGTTCTCTGAATTGTCAGCTCATAAGCAGGTCAACAACATAAATGGAAAGATATGAGGTTTTATGGAAGACACTGATAACAGATCAGAATATATCGGTATGCCATAATATAAATCTTTCATGTGCCCAAAGTTTGAATATTGATTTTTGTTTTGGTATCTATACCCCAAAAATGTGCAAAGAAGTGTCTCAAGTAATATCAGGGACAGAGAACTGCTCCCAGAAAAGGACATCTTCAGATGGAAGAAGAGATGATTGTGGTAGGATATAGGCATCTATAAAAACAACACTTGTATGGAGAAAAAGAAGATAAATAGGTTGTGTCATGTGCAGGGACGAAGCAACCAGTCGCAGGTAAACTTAATGCCTTTCTGCATTTATTTGTCAGCTGCCATATAAGGGAACTGCACGTAAATTTTCCTGTACCATCTGGTACACATAAACCAGTACCTCTTGCAACAGTTCACAGTGCAGTGTCTCTGGGAGACATAACGGGATGTATCCCGAGAGCCCATGGCCCAGCTATGCACCTAGGAGACATACTGCTTCCTCAGAGCTGTTACTCAACAGCATTTAAGAATACTTCCAGTCTAATTTAAAAAAATAACCTTCAGGAAGGATTTCCAGAGCTGCCTTCTCACACCACGCATGGGCTGGAGCAAAGACACGACCTGGGGAAGGAATGACTCCCCACAGAGTCAGGGAATGTGCTCTGGCCTTCAGCAAGAGGTAATGCTCTGCACTACAAGGAAGAGTGGGTGAAAGACAGTTTGTCAAAGGCAAGCCAGGACAGACCAACCTGTTGTCTTCCTCAGACAAGACATCCAACCATCCAGGCAAAGGAGCTGTGACATTTCTGATTAACCTGGACTAGAACTGCTAGGCTCTGGAACAAAGCCAGCAGGGACACTGCTGGTAAGGTGGAACACTCAGGTATTGAGCATTGTGAGGTGGGGAAAGGAGTGTTTCCCTACTGGATAGCCAGCCATCCTGCCAGCTGACCCCCTGCAGCTCACTGGGCTGCAGGGCCTTTTGCTGCTTAAAATATTTTGGCAGTGTCTGAGCTAACAAGTGAATGGCGAGCATGTTTGGAAAGTTCCTCTGGCTGACCTGGCTGGGAAGGCACAAACCTCATTATTCCTTTAGTGTATGAGCCTCGTGTTACTTGCTGACAAGGAAGAACTTTGATGGAAAATAATTTGATCAAAATAAAAGGGAGAGGAACCGGCCAGAATGGTGTGTTTGTAATCTGTGTCCAGCCCAATATGCCCTGAGAGAACCTTTGGTAAAAGCCTTCAGCACAGGGCAACCAGACTTGTTTATTTGGGACATTTCCCAGATCCAAATGAAGAGAACAAGCATTTGAAGGGAAAACCACAGTAAAATGTAGTTTCTAGAGTGAAATACAGATGCATTTGCACACAGAACTCACCTTCAGGTGGCACCGCTGGTAGCAGAAGAAACAGGAGGCCAGTAGGAGACATAGAAGGTGTGTGCAGACACCACTATACATCATCAGACAACCTCAGATGCCAGCAAGGGAGACTGCCAGGGAAACACTGCTATGAGCTGGCCTCTGGGCTAACCCAGAGCAATTGCTGTGTCCTGGCCTGCTTGTCATCACCAGGTAGAGCCCCCTCAGGGTCAGCACCTGGGGAAGAGGCTGCACAACAGAGATCCTGGAGCCCAGGCGCTGCTGCTCCAGAGTCAGGACAGGATATGGTCACTAGGAGGGAGGACACCTCTCTGCTTGCACAGGCAGGCTGAGCACGGGCAGCACCAGATGCATGTGCTGTGTGTGGCTCTGGACAGAGCATGCTCATGGGAGGTAAAACACTTCATCCATGCATCTCATGGCTGTTGAGTGTCAGCCTCAGTTGCTCACTAGGTTCTGAGACCAATATGTGAGACAGCTGAGCAAATCCCAGTCTCCTGTGGGCAGCGAGGACACACCAGCAGGGCTTTCAGCAAAGCTGCTGGAGCCAGGACTAGCAGGGACACTCTTGCAAGGCAGTTCATGCTGTGCCTGGTAATACTGGTTCCAGGCTGCTGTCCATTTCGAATTTGGCAAGTCATCAATGTGAACTGCAACACCACGTAGGATTGCTTTGTAATGACCTGTCTCATCTGAAAGCAAGCAGATGGCTTCTCAGTGCCTCTTGGACACTGAGCAAAGCTCAGAAACAAAGCAGCAGCTCCAGAAGAGGGTTGCTATGCTGGCACTTTATGGAGAGAGAAGGAGCTGAGTGGCAGGGACTGATGGCAGGCCTGAGACACATTCAGATGCCTTTAAGAGTATTGAGGAACCCACAAAGTGCCACATCAGTCAGAGGCAGGAGCAAGCAGGATGGCAAGAATGTGTGGCACCTGGGCAGATATGGTGACCCTGCAGCACATTGTCCTGGGTCTGGAGCTGAGCAGGGCTTTAGTGAGCAGCTCCTGTAGGGGGGCAGTTGAAGCTCAAAGATGCCTTGTCCCTTCAGTTGATTTCGCTGAGACTGTACAGAGTACTTCTGAGGAGGTGTCACCAAGGTTTTACATACTGCTACATCAGCAGTTTCCAAACATCAGGTTAGCATCAGCTTGTCTCTTTGTGAAGCCTATAGCACTCCTGTGACTTCCACTGATGCTCTGAACTCTGTTTCAGGCATTTTTTCTGATGAGCTCTCATCCTACCTCAGAACTAATATAGAAGGATTGTATTTTTGTGTGTGTCATACAGCTCACATGGATAAAATATCAAGTTAACATTTCAGCTCTCATTTTACCCTTCAGAACACACACATTTCAGGACAAACAGAGTTTTGCTTCTAGGAAAGTATTTGAACCTTATTTATAGAATCACAGAATCATAGAATGGTTTTCAGCTCCCTGCACTCCCTGATAAAGAGCCCCTCCTCAGCTTTCTTGGAGCCCCCTTCAGTGCTGGGAGGCTGCTCTAAGTTTTCCCCAGAGCCTTCTCTTCTCCAGGCTGAACAACCCCAGCTCTCTCAGTCTGTCCTCATATGGGAGGTGCTCCAGCCCTCTGATCATCTTCATGGCCTCCTCTGGACTCACTTCAATAGATCCACGTCCTTCCTGTGCTGAGGACTCCAGATGTGGGCTTAGGACTCCAGTTGAGGTCTCACAAGAGTGGAGTAGAGGGGCAGAATTACCTCCCTCAACCTGCTGGTTATACTTTTCTTGATGCAGCCCAGGATATGGTTGTCTTTCTGGGGAGCAGGCATGCATTGCTGGCTCATGTTGAGCTTCTCATCCACCAGCACCTCCAAATCAAAGGGTTTGTGGGAGGATTCTCAGAACAATCACTGCATACTTGCTACATACCCATATTCTAACTGGGAATCTCCTCTTGGTAAGTGTCAGAGGCAAGATCCTGGGCTAGGAAGATCGTGATAGAGCTATTGTTATGTTCATTCCCATAATATGAACAACCATGAGGACTCAAATATGACAGGGGGACTTTCCTGGGGTCAGACAGGCATTCTTGAGGCATTTCCGCTTACTTCCACAATTCAAACTGCACTAAAATATGGCCTCTCACTCTCAGACTCTTTTAAATAATCACCGAACATGGAGGAGAAGTGATTTTATCATAAAGTGTGGCAGAAAGTGAGGCAGTTGCTTGATTTGGCTCTAGGTAGCAACTGGCTGTAGGAGGCTGTGCTTGAACATGGGGGTTGGACCAAATGACCTCCAGAGGTCCCTTCCAACCCCAGCCACTCTGTCATTCTGTAATTCTGTGATCAAGAAGGATCTATTTTCAGCATGTCTGAATCCCCTCTGCTCCATGGGGAATATCAGCACTCCTGTGCTGTGCCCAAACCACATATTGCTGTGAGGTACAGTCTGTGTCCAGAGATGTCTTTCATTCTGCCTCTCCTCTTTCAGCTGGGCTGTCTTTTGCTTCCAGCATTTTGCTTCCAGCCTTGATGGAGTCCAGCCTTGCAGAGACAGATGGAAACAAGAACAGTAGAAAAATAATAGTTGAAGGGAACCACTTCATTTTTCTTTCTTCAGAGTTTGTTTCATTCATTAGCTAATTTCTCTAAAAGAGGGCTGATGCATGGTGTGATGCCCTTTACCCACACGCATTTTACAAACACGGTAAATCAGTGCTTCTCTGGTACTATCCCACTAGACTCAATTGAATTATACCAGGGTGGAAACAGGAACAAGCACTGGATGTCACATTTCAGTGTAGCAACAGTACAGACTCTTCTTAAACATTTAGCAGAATTTAACTCCTCCATTTAATAGAAATGAAAGACAACAGGAAATATCGTGCAAATTAATCCATCAGTTTTAAGTGAAAAATATTTGACTTTATTTTCTTTCTCAGCAAGTTTAGGAAAAAAAATGCTTGTTGTCTTAGTGGGAGCTCACAGAGCCCAGAACTGAACAAGTACTCCAGGTGTGGCCTCACCAGTGCTGAGCAGAGAGGAAGAATCACATCCCTCAACCTGCTGGCAGCACTCCTCCTAATGCAGCCAAGGACTGTGTTAGCCTCCTTTGCAGCAAGGTCACGTTGCTGGCTCATGTTCAGCCTGGTGTCCACCAGGACCCCTAGGTCTTTTTCTGTAAGATTGCTTTCCAGCTCGGTCACCCCTGGAGAATAGTGGTATCTGGTGTTTTTCCTCCTCTCAGGTGCAGGCTCCTTGTTGAATGGCATGAAGCTCCTGTCAGCTCATTTCTCCAGACTATCAAGATCCGTCTGGATGGCAACCAGAGCCTCCAGCATATCAGCTACTCCCCAGTTTTGTGTCATCAGTGAAACTGCTGAGGTTGCACTCTGTCCCATCTTCTAGCTCATTAATGAAGATGTTAAACAGGACAGACCCTAGTACTGACCCCCTAGGATACAGCACTAGTTATTGGTCTCCAACTACACTTTGTGCCACTCATCACCACCTTCTGAGCCTAGCCATTCAACCAATTTTCAACCCACCTCTCTGCCCATCCAGCCAGTATTTCAACAGCTTCTCTACAAGGATCTTAAGGGAGACAGTGCCAAAGGCCTTCCTGAAGTCAAGGTCAACAATATGCCCTGCTCTGCTCTCATCTCTCAGGCCAATCATTTCATCATAGAATATTACAAGGCTGAATCCAGGATGACCACTCCTAATGATTTTCTCGTCCTTCAGGTGCCTGGAAATTATTTTCAGGATTAGTTGCTCCAACATCTTCCCAAGGATCACAGTGAGGCTGACTGGCTGTAGATCCCTGGGACCTCCTTCTCGCCCCTCTTGAAGATACAAGTGACAGTTGTTTTCCTCCAGCCTTAATCACCCTGATTAATCAAAGATTATCAAGAGTTACCTTACAATGACACTAGACATCTCCTTCAGAACTTAAGAGTGTATCCCTTCAGGGCCAATGGACTTTTGTATGTCCAGTTTGCTGAAGTATTTCCTGACCTGATATTCTTCTGATAAGGATATGTCTGCCTTGCTCCAGACTTTCTCCCTGTTTTCTGGGACCTAGGATTCCTGTCTAACAGCATTCAGTACCTCAGCCTTTTCCACATCTTGTGCCACCAGGGACCCTGACCCCTTCAGCAATGTGCCAACATTTTCCCTAGTCTTTCTTTTGCTTACAGAAGCTTTCCTTGCTGTCTTTGACACCTTTGGCCAGATTCAAATTGGGCTTTGGCTTTCCTAACCTCATCCCTGAATGCTCAGACGGTGTTCTATATTCCTCCCAGGTCCCCAGTCCTTGCTGCCACCATCTGTGTGTTGCCTTTTTGTGTCTTGAGTTTTGTCAGGAGCTCCTTATTCATCTGTACTATTTTCTTTACCTGAATTACTACTCCATCCTGTCCACATGCAAAAAATGTTTACAAGTGCAAAGTAATACACACAGGAAAAACAATCTTAACTATCAAATATAGAAATGGACAGTATTCAGATCTATGGAGGTACAGTATTAACATTACATTTCAATAGATCTTGAGAGAGAGAAGGTAGGACCAGAAAATTATAGGGCAGAATCTCAAAGCTAATGAGAACTAAGTAATGATTTCCAGGAGAGACAAGATAGATTAGTACTATTTGCCTTGTTATGTGGAGAGGGATTATTTATGTTTTCTGTTATGGGAAGAACTAGGCATTGACAGGGAAACAAACACTACTAAAGTAAGAAAAGTATTTTTCATATACTAATTTAAACTACAAATCATATTACCTTGGAGCTCTTTGGATGCCAAAAAGTAAAATTGGGCCTAAAGCGATTAAATCAAAGGAAAAATCTCTAGCAAAAGCTCTTGAACGCAGCCATGTATCATCTTATGAATCTCTAAACTCAAGATTTCCAGAATGTTGGAAGATACACAAATGGATATTATTTTATATTTATATCCTGCAATGGAATAAAACTTAATGAACACTTAGTTTGGTTCAAGGTGGTTATTCTCCCTGATACATTGTGCTATGTTACAACTGAAAGAGGCAAAGCAGGGTAATATGGAATAATCTGATTAAGATAAGCAGTGCAGACAACAGTAAAATCCACATCTCATATCCAAGGTCTGTAAGCAGAGAGCTCTGTAAAAAGACAGCTGGCATCAGAGTTATGGTGGCTTCAGAAAAGTTTAAGGTATGCACCCAAATGTCACCGTGCTTGCCCTGTGAATGATTGTCCCTGCTCCCTCAGCTCAGATTCATAGAGCATCTATGGCCTACAGTTATTAGTACTTACCTTCATTCCTCTAGTCAGCATTAGCTGAAATTCCCTCCTTAGGAGTCTTCTCACATTATTTATAGGTGATTCCTTCACATAGCTAGTGTGAGAACAAAAATTTCTAATTATATCTAGTAACATCACTTTGCCAGTGTTCAGTTCGTTCTGTTTGCCAGACAATGCTTTGCCAAAAACGCTTTGCCCAAAGACAGAGGAGGCATCTGCAGCATGTGCTGACCAGACTCTATAAAAGAGTCATTGAATCTGGGCTCCTCTGTCTCCAGAGAAAACTTCATGGTAAGCGCACGAAAGGGACAGTGTCCCTGCACTCCATGTGTCCCACTTCAGCCCTGCTAAAGTGTACACATCTATGTCTGAAAGGATTTAATAACTATAAAATAAACATGTTGATATTTTTCACTTTGTGCCACTGGAATTCCGCGTGGCAGTAACAAGGAATCTGCCACTTCTGCCTTACAGCTCTGCTCGACTTCCAACCTGCAAGGCATCTTCTCATATCATAAGAGGTAAGAACCTAATTTACTCACGTTTAAGAGATAGACAAAATCATGGTGGATTTCTGTAGAACAAATTTCTTTGTGGGGATACATTTATGCAAAACTTTGTGGGTAGTTGCTGTATGTTCATATATTCCTGGCCACTGCTTGGTTATGGTAAATAGAGCATGCTGGTGGCTGGGTAGGCTCCTCATTGCAAGCAAGATTTCCAAAGTGGCTATGCTTGAACTCACTAGCCACTGCTGTCACGCCAGGAAATGTTTCCTGGGGATTCCTCATGTTTAATTAGGTATCAGTGAAGTAAATGATCTGTTCTGGGATGAAGTCCAGACAGACAGAGACAGACAACAGAACAAGCTATTGGAAAATCTGAAAAGTTTGTTAGAAATTATATGTATGACTGTGTACAATACTGGCCAAAAATGTACATGAAAATACTTTTCAGATGATACTGCAGGGTTATAGTCTGCACATGGGCCTCATACCAGAAAACCTGGTAAAAATGCAAAAATCAACTAACCAACTGAGCAAACAAACAAGAAAAGGAGATCTACTGCTCCTATTCCTCTGAAACACAGCAGAGCAAAAGGTTTACTTGCTATTAAGAGTTGTTGCAAATATTAACATCTGGTTGGTTTCTTTAGGTAACTAAAATTCATGACATGACATCTAAAAAAGTTGTATCCATCTTCTGAAGGACTAAAATGCTTTCTGTTGCTGGACGTGGTATTTCCTTGGAAATCCAGTACTGCATTTAGATATCCAGCTTTGGTTTGTAAATTCTTGAACTAAGTTTTCTAACTTTATTTTCACAAAGAGTTAGCATACATAGAATAATTGGTGATGCAGTGTATTAACTTACCGTATTATCTATCCTTATGTACTGTTTGCTCACATCCCAGAGTGAAGTCACTTGCAACACATTTCTGCCAATGTCAAGGGAATATCAGTGCAGTTGATTTAAGGTGACAGTAACTAAAATTTAAACGAGATCAAATAGGAAGTCAACTATAACTTGTACACTTAAGTTTTTGGACAATGGAATATGGGGGGGAGAAAAATTCTTATCGTGTTAAGAGAGGACAGATCTCTAAAATTTCCAGTATGACTTTCTTAGATTATTGAATTTATTGTCTACATCAAAGATGATGTCTAATTTAGACCTGGGGGTATCTCTCCATTTAAACCCAGACACCAATCTGTTTGGATCTCTAAGTCACCTAAAGGACAGAATTTGATAAGCAAAGGGGACCCAGTTAGCACTAACTAATATGGCTGACAGCACATTCACAGATCATTCCAATAGCAGGAAAACAGTTATACACTCCTAACCCCCACTTCATTATGGGAATCTATGCTAAAAATGAGAAGGATGGCCTTGATCCAACACTTAGCCTACTTTGCACACAACTAAAGAACTGCCTGACATTTCTCCCAAATCACGCATTCTATGATGCTGATTTTCAATAAACTGCGTGGCAACAATAAAGATGATTCATTTGGGCGACGTATCTGCTCTTCCACAGTGTTCTCTCCTGAAGAGCCTCTCCATAAAGTGCAGCCATGTCGTCGGACTCCGAGATGGCCATCTTTGGGGCAGCAGCACCCTACCTCCGAAAGTCAGAAAAGGAGAGAATCGAGGCCCAGAACAAGCCTTTCGATGCCAAGACTTCAGTCTTTGTGGTGCATCCTAAAGAATCCTTTGTGAAAGGGACAATCCAGAGCAGGGAATCAGGGAAGGTCACTGTCAAGACTGAAGGTGGAGAGGTGGGTAAAATACAAAATTTACAAACAATTAATTTTTCACTCTGAGCTCTCAGCTGACAAACATGAATCTTCTTTTTCCTCTGACAGGCCCTGACCGTGAAGGACGATCAAATCTTCCAAATGAACCCTCCCAAGTACGATAAAATCGAGGACATGGCCATGATGACCCACCTCCACGAACCCGCTGTGCTGTACAACCTCAAAGAGCGTTACGCAGCCTGGATGATCTACGTAAGTCCCAGCAGCAGCCTTCCTTTGGGGAGCTGGGAGGAACTGCTCTGCCAGGCTGAGCACAAGCCAACGTGCTGTCTCCCTCCTTGCAGACCTACTCGGGGCTCTTCTGTGTCACTGTCAACCCCTACAAGTGGCTGCCGGTGTACAACCCGGAGGTGGTGTTGGCCTACCGAGGCAAGAAGCGCCAGGAGGCCCCTCCACATATCTTCTCCATCTCTGACAATGCCTATCAGTTCATGCTGACTGGTGAGTGGCTCTCAGGGAATTTCCCTGATAAATGTGCTGATATTTTCTGAACACATCATTAGATGTGTGTTTCATTTCAGTTATAGCATTAATTACTGCTAATTTAAACAGGATTTTTCACGTCAGTGTTTTTAAAAAGGAGATGTAGTACCGGAGATATGTGTCAGGAAAAATGATCAGCCAAATGGACCAGGTGGAACAAGGAATATAGTTATATCTGTAATGAAATACTGAAATTGAACAGGGTATGAGAGCTTATTTGTGATGTGAAAATTTTAACAATGTGAAGTTAACTCACCAAAGGGCTATAGGTAACTTCAATATCATGAACATTCAGATTTGTCCTGATAAAATCGTGACATGAAACAATGGAATAGAGTTATATATTGCTTCCAGTTTTCTCCCAACTTTTTATTCCTTTCTTTTTCTGTACTACTGGATTCAGAATTATTACCCACGCTCTCCCTTTCTCTACTGCTCTAAATACAATCTGGGTAGCAGAGAATTAAAAGAATTCTAAAGGTGGCATATGCATAATTCCTCTGGGCATCCTGTTTCACTTTCTCACCACCCTCATCAAAAAAACATCATAGTAATCTAAATCTACCTTCTTTCAGTTTACAACCGCTACTTCTGGTCCTGTCACTACAGGCCCTGTTAAAATGTCTTTCCCTGCCTTCCCAGGCATCTGACCATTTTCATGGCCCTCCTGTAGACCCACTCTAACAGGTCTTTCTTGTACTGGAGGCCCCAGAGTTGGACAGAATATCATATGTGGCATCTCTCAGGAGTGGAGTAGAGGACTAGAATCACCTACCTCGTCCTGCTGGCCGTGCATCTTTTCATGCATCCCAGGATCTGATTGGCTGGCACATTGCCAGCTCACATCTACTTTTACATCTACCAAGTCCTTCTCTGTAGGGCTGCTCCCAAGCCAGTCATTCCCCAGTCTGGATTGATAGCAGGGATTGCCCCAGACAAGGTGCAGAACTTTGTACTTGGGCTTCTTGAAGTCTACTAACTGCACCACTCATCTTGGTGTCATTTGCAAACCTGCACTCAGTCCCACTAAGTGTGTTATTAATGGATGCATCAAACAGTATTGGTTCCAGTACAAATCCTTGAGGGGAACCACTCATTAACGATTTGGACATTAAGCCTTTGTTGCTTTGGATGCAGCCATCCAGCCAATACCTTATCTACCTAACAGACCACACATCATATCTCTACTTTAGAGGCAAAAGTGTTGTGGGTTTAGCAGTAAGAATGCAGTGAAATTGCTTTGCAAGGAAGTGAAATTGAAAAAAAAAAAACCATAAACAGGAGTAAACTAATGAAAAAAATGAAGAATTTTTTTCCTGTCATAGCTTATATTTACTGCAATAATTTTCAGTCTTATTTGTGTTCTTCATTTACAAAGTCTGTTTTCTTCTGCCTTTTCCACAGATCGCGAGAACCAGTCGATCCTGATCACGTATGTAGATCCCTGCTCAGGTCCCTGCAGGGCTGCCCGGTGCCAGGGGACCTCCTGCCTGACCACACGCTCTTTGCTTCTCTCTTTGCTTTGGCAGTGGAGAATCCGGTGCAGGGAAGACTGTGAACACAAAGCGTGTCATCCAGTACTTTGCAACAATTGCAGCGAGCGGGGACAAGAAGAAGGAGGAGCAGCAGACAGGCAAAATGCAGGTAAATTAGTAGATGCTGGCTTGAGTCAATGTTCTCCTCTGTTCCTGATATGATTTTTGGTAAAGATAGCCAGCAACAATTATTGTCTCACAGGGAACACTTGAGGATCAAATCATCAGTGCCAACCCTCTGCTGGAGGCCTTTGGGAATGCCAAGACCGTGAGAAATGACAACTCCTCACGCTTTGTAAGTTTTTGATAAATGAAGTTGGCATTTACAGGTGAACAAGGATGTCAGAACAGGAACTGTCACTTCTGAAGAGTCATAGTCGGATGACTGTATTCATTAACTAATATTTTCCTCACATTTTGTCAATTAAAACTGTCTAACTAGACTACCTAATCAAAAATATAACGTTAAAAGTGTAGTGCAGCAAACAAGTACTTACAAAGGAGGATCACTTAAATATGTACAGATATCTATTTTACTTAACATACACATACTCCTGGTGTCTGTCATGCTGTCTTTTTTTTAGACACAGAACTAGGCAGGTCTATTAATCTGACTGTTCAGATCTTGAAGGTGTTTGGGAAAGGATAGGGACAAAGACAACTTCAAGACTTCCTATGAGAAACCAACTACTCCATGACATGTCCTTTTGATAATTTTAATTCAAAAAGCCATTCAGAAATTGTATTAGATAACCTGTGAATGTTCTTGAGAAATCACAATGCTAATCCAACAGTCTCAGACTGCAGTTGTGTTCGAGGTGCACTGCACCTATCCCCACAACTCAGAAAATAACAGCAGCCTTCTTAACTTTCACAAAAAAACTCATTTAACATTTACACCGGCAAAATCCACCTTCACAGCATCCTACTTGATTTAAAAATGAAGCAACTCCATCTTGGCTTTCTCTGTGTTCTTCTCTTTGAATTGAAGCATAAATGATCTAATAAAAGGCTTGCCTCATGATTTTCTTATTCCTGTACATTCAGGGTTATCCACTAAATAATGATAATTTGGTTCAGATCTTTGCCTTAGTATTGCCAGTGTAGAGCATTTCTTGCTCTTTTTTTTGTTCTATTTTGCTTTTTTTTAAGAAAAATAAGGAAAAAAAGTCACAACCATTTCTAAGTTTAAATCCTAACCTCTGTGGAGGAGCCTAAGTGACATTTCAAAGTGCCTTTTTTTCTTCCCCTTCTAAAGGGAAAATTTATTCGAATCCATTTCGGAGCTACAGGAAAACTGGCTTCTGCTGACATTGAAACATGTAAGAGACCTCCTGACCTGATCCCATTCCTTGCTCCCTTGCCACCTCAGTGTAGTTTATCAGGCCTAACTCTGTCCTACTGTCCTTCACAGATCTGCTGGAGAAGTCCAGAGTCACTTTCCAGCTCAAGGCAGAAAGAAGCTACCACATATTTTACCAGATTATGTCCAACAAGAAGCCGGAGCTAATTGGTAAGGCAGTACTACAAACTGTTTGATGGAATGTGAACATGTTTAACACTTATCTTCTTTTCTATGCCCAGATATGTCTTATTCCTCTTTACAGACATGCTTCTCATTACCACCAACCCATATGACTACCAATTTGTCAGTCAAGGTGAGATCACTGTTCCCAGCATTGATGACAAGGAGGAGCTGATGGCTACAGATGTAAGTGACACAGAGCACTTTGGTATGGTGAAAGTTCCATTCCATGGCCCAGAGGTTTATTTGACTGATTTTTTGCCAGAGTGCCATTGACATCCTGGGCTTCTCTCCTGATGAGAAGACAGCCATCTACAAGCTGACAGGGGCTGTCATGCACTATGGGAACCTGAAGTTCAAGCAGAAACAACGAGAGGAGCAGGCAGAGCCAGATGGCACTGAAGGTATTAAAATAATCTAGAATTCCCAATAACAGAAACAGTTTAATAGCTGGTTGTTTTCATTCAGGTACCTTGGTCCAACTTACTTTCATAAAGACATAAATCTCAGTTTCCACAATATTCATGCTTCTTAATTTCTCTTCAAACCAGCACAAGATTGCAGAGCTGAAACCTACAGCTACATCTTAGAGGATTTCCACTTTCAAAGATCACTTCTCCTCCATCATTGTCTCCCTCTCTCTTTGTATATAGTTGCTGACAAGGCTGCCTACTTGATGGGTTTGAACTCAGCAGATCTGCTCAAAGCCCTCTGCTACCCCCGAGTCAAAGTGGGGAATGAATATGTCACCAAAGGTCAAACCGTGCAGCAGGTAACAATGAGCTGGTGACTGGGAACTTCGATTTAATCTCTTGTTCTGGGTACTACTTTCCTTCTGCTGTGTGCTTCTTTATTTCAGGTCAACAATGCAGTTGGTGCTCTGGCAAAGGCTGTCTATGAGAAGATGTTCTTGTGGATGGTTGTTCGCATCAACCAACAGTTGGATACCAAGCAGCCCAGACAGTACTTCATTGGTGTCCTGGACATCGCTGGCTTTGAGATCTTTGATGTAAGGAACACAGAAATCATAGAATCAAAGAATGGTTTGGGTTGAAAGGGACCTTAAAGACCATCCAATTTCAACTCCGCTGCCATGGGTAGGGCCACCTTCCACCGGGTAATGTAAACTGTATCTTGTTGGGAATAAGACTACCAAAAATTCTGGAATTTGATTTTAAAATTAATTATGTATGTAAACATCATTCAAGTAGCAAAGAGAAAAAAATCCCAACCTCTTTAAAAATAGTTAATGGGATGTTTTAATATTTAAAAAATCTTTGTTTTAATTGGGCATCCCTTCACGGGATTCTGATTACAGATATAGAAAGCTATACAGGCAGGTTTTCATCTTGAGAATGAGTAAATTTTGTCTTTGCCCTGAGCAGTTCAACAGCCTGGAGCAGCTCTGCATCAACTTCACCAATGAGAAACTGCAACAGTTCTTCAACCACCACATGTTCGTGCTGGAGCAGGAGGAGTACAAGAAGGAGGGAATTGAATGGGAGTTCATTGACTTTGGGATGGACCTGGCTGCCTGCATTGAGCTCATTGAGAAGGTACACTTGCTTACATTTAAGATTTTATAATATCTTCTTCATGACAGAATTTAGGATTTGTTTTGCAGCCTTATTTTTCTTGCCCTAATGCTTCACAAACCTACCTGTTATTCCTGGTTTTTTTTGTATTGAGAAGATACTTCCTCATTTGAAGTATTGTAAGTATTCAGAAAGTAACTTCTAAGGACCTTGGTGATCAGGCTACACATGAAGTACATTTAGGTTATCCATTAACTACATTATTATGTATTTTTTTAAAAATTAACTCTAATTTTACTTGTTTGGCAAGAGATGAAGTAATATGACAGCACATAATTTGATGGCAAGGATTCTTTTTTGGTGTATTTTCTAGTCTGTAAAGACAAAAGATGTCTTTTTAGAAACACACATAATTTTCAGTATTATCATTTCATTCATTATTATTTCAACATTAATACTGTGATTTGTGAATGACAGTTTCTAAGTAAATATACAAGTTTACGTAAAAAAGGTACTGGATGGATGAACAGAGAGGAATAAAAGAACGCTATGAGCTGACACTGGTTTGTGTAACATCCTTTTGTATCGGAATGAATAGAAAGCTCTCTCTTCAAAAATGAGCCTTCAGGAAGTAGCTGAAAGATCTGTTGAACAAAGGTCAACTATAAAAGTCTACTTTGGGGAAGCATTAACACAAAAAATAAAAATCTCCTTTTGATTCATCAAAATTATTTAGAAAACTTTGTATGATTATTGCCACTCTAACAGTTCTGAAATGAATTTGTTTCTGACACAAATTTTACTGCTGTTATTTTTTGCTGCTTCTCCCAGCCCATGGGCATCTTCTCCATCCTGGAAGAGGAGTGCATGTTCCCCAAGGCAACTGACACCTCTTTCAAGAACAAACTCTATGACCAGCACCTGGGCAAGTCCAACAACTTCCAGAAGCCCAAACCTGGAAAAGGGAAGGTTGAGGCTCACTTCTCCCTGGTGCACTACGCTGGCACAGTGGACTACAACATCACTGGGTGGCTGGAGAAGAACAAGGACCCCTTGAATGAAACTGTCATTGGGTTGTACCAGAAATCATCTGTGAAGACACTGGCCTTACTCTTTGCCTCTGCTGGTGGAGAGGCAGGTCGGTTCACTGAAATGTCATCGCTTTAGTGCACAGTGGTTTTAAAAAATTGTGGAAATATGAATGGGCCCTAAAGCCATAATATTTTATTTTTCTCATTTCAGCGGAGGCCAGTGGTGGTGGTGGCAGCAAGAAAGGTGGCAAGAAGAAGGGTTCTTCTTTCCAGACTGTCTCAGCTCTTTTCCGCGTAAGTAGACACTTTATCTTTTAATCTACGCAAATAAGAATTAAACTGCCCTTTCAACTGCTTCAGACACAGTAAAAAACTAACAAACAACTTCTGCGCATATCTTCATTAAAAAAAACCCCTTATAGAATGAAAAATGACACTGTAAAGACCTAAACTTGCACTTAAAGTAAGCATGAATTTTCTCTTAAAACTATGAATTACCCACCCTCTGTCTCTCATTGGATTGATGGCAAGTTTTTTCTTGTCCTAAAAAGTGACGTTCAGTGTTCAGAATCAGAGGGAACTCAGCTATTCCTTAGGGTAGTACCAGTTGATAACTTCAGCCTAATGAATCTCTATTGACAGGCTTTTCAAGGTAAGTTCAAAGAACCAAAGAGTTATTTTTTTCCCTGTTCAATTTCAACACACATTAAACCATGGTCCCACAGGAGAACCTGAACAAGCTGATGACCAACCTACGCAGCACTCACCCCCATTTTGTCCGTTGCATCATCCCAAATGAAACCAAAACACCTGGTAAGATGCTCAAACAGAAACAGAACTTCTTCTGGAACAGCCATTCCCCTCTGTGCTGGAAACTGTGGTATGCATTTATGCCCTCATCTTCTAGGTGCCATGGAGCATGAACTGGTGCTGCACCAGCTGCGCTGTAACGGTGTGCTGGAAGGCATCAGAATTTGCAGGAAGGGATTCCCTAGCAGAGTTCTCTATGCTGACTTCAAACAGAGGTAAGAGCTAGTCAGGTGTCCTCAAAGATTGCTGTTCACCAAATAGGATTGAGAGACCTCAGAGATATTGGAAGCACAACAGAGCTACACAAGCCAGTGATTAAAAGATTTAAAAATATAGACTGGGGAGTGGCTACAACACGTTCTCAAACAAAAATTACAAATGCAGGTAGTGTGCTTTGGCCATCGTATCAGCTGCAAGTTTCAGGAGAAGACACACAGTGGCAATGTTCCTCTCCAGCAAGTTTCTAGAGCGCAGTTTAAGTGAAAAAAGTGTCAGACTGAAATGACTGGGGATCAGCGTCCTCTTTCCACCTAATCACCTAATGACAGTAAAAGTTTCCTTAAGTTTGTTATCAGATTAGGACTTCATTATAATAATATCTTTAAACAAGGGATGGAGTCTAATTTCTTCAGCCTCATTCTGCTGCAAAGACTGCTGTAACTTTCAACAAACAGTATAACCTTATGAGCTGAGATAGCATTTATTCAAATGTCTTCACACCCCACAGGTACAAGGTGCTTAATGCCAGTGCCATCCCTGAGGGACAGTTCATTGATAGCAAGAAGGCTTCTGAGAAGCTGCTTGGGTCAATCGATGTGGACCATACCCAGTACAAATTTGGCCACACCAAGGTACAAACCCTCCTTGACTCACTCACTGTGTGCCTGTGCTTTGCTCTACCTGGCAGTGATGTGCTGCAATGTTCCCTTTCTCAAGGTGTTCTTCAAAGCTGGGCTGCTGGGACTCCTGGAGGAGATGAGGGATGACAAGCTGGCACAGCTCATCACTCGCACTCAGGCGTTATGTAGGGGCTTCCTGATGAGAGTGGAGTACCAGAGAATGGTGGAGAGGAGGTACATTCCTCATCTTCAGTTAACGTCACTGTACTTGGGGGAAAGATTTGGTTTTCATTGTACAGAAAATATTCAATGTACATTTTAATTAAATTTCAGGGAGTCCATCTTCTGCATCCAGTACAATGTTCGTGCATTCATGAACGTGAAGCACTGGCCCTGGATGAAGCTCTTCTTCAAGATCAAGCCCTTGCTGAAGAGCGCAGAATCTGAGAAGGAGATGGCCAACATGAAAGGGGAGTTTGAGAAAACCAAGGAAGAGCTTGCAAAGTCTGAGGCAAAGAGGAAGGAGCTGGAGGAGAAGATGGTGGCCCTGCTGCAGGAGAAAAATGATCTGCAGCTCCAAGTGCAGGCTGTGAGTACCACTTTTATTTCCCTCTCAGAAAAGAGACTCTATTCAGACTGCTTTCTCATAAGAAGGTCAGACTATAGATGACCAGATGTCAGATATTCATTGAATTACACATCATATTCAATCTGAAGAAACTGCTGTCCCACAGTAGCATGGTGAGCCTTTTGACAGCCAGTACAAAGAGGCAGGGTGCTCCAAGTGGGACTCAGGTGCTCTTGCCTTCTGAGGAAGACGCTGTCTATCGCTAGCCAAGATTAAATACTCAGGACCGTGTTGTACCTGAACCTCCAGCTCCCTTAGATCAAGTGAGTTCTGCAGGCAGTAGCTCTGTCTCACCAGGATCAATTAGTTTTGGACAGTAATCCAAATTGATGCTTGTAAATTCAGCCACTTAATCTCTAACAGATAATTGCTCATTCAGGAAATAGGAAATATGGCTTGAAATTTCTCCTCAGTCTAAAATGAAATTAATCCAGCGCTCCTGCTTCTGAACAGAAGTCTCATCTCTCGCGGTGTTCTATGGTGTTTTACTGTGCTCAAGTAAAAAAGTAGATGAGCAATCAAGCAAATTCTTTCATTTCTGAGTAATGTAGTGATTTGCATCTGCAACATGAATTTTGATCATATACCATGTGGTAGATTCACAATTAACAACAGCCTATAAACCTTGCAAGCACAACAAATTTATAAAAATAATTTATTATTTATCATTTAAAAATACATTTCAACACTATTTGATATCCAAAACCCATCCAACAAAACAATTTTAAATTACTCATTAAATTATTGAAAACACTGAAATTACCAGATACATTATTCACATTCCCCCTAGTTACATAATGATGTCAGTCTTCAGATAGAAAACGGGATATGTAGGGTTTTCTACTCAGTCTAAGACAGAAAAATAGACACATCTTTTTATCAACTCACCAGTAAAGGTAACTGTCAGCTAAACTGATTTAGGACTATATGAGAAGTATGTATGCTTTTTAAAAGGCAATATCTCTATAGTCTGTGCAGTAACTTCACTGAACAAAGGAAAGTGATACTTTTATCTGTTTGTCTCTTGAGAATAAACATTCCCACATAACACTGGGTTCATCATCAATTACAAAAGAGAAGCCATTGATTACTGTGCAAGAAGCAAAAAAGTCTGCAAGTCCATTCAACTGAAAAATTAGTAACAGAGATGCTCTTGTTTTTGCGGTAACTGTAAGTGCATGAGGTATTTTCACAACAACAAATTCTGAGAGGTATTTTAAAAAGAGCCAAAAAAAGTCATTTGAATCTGGCATAACAATTTCCCAGACAAAAACTGACAACATTGTTCAGCTGTTTGTGTGGAAGGACTACTTCAGCCATGGCTGGTACAGACATCAGTTTAGTAAGATATAAGATGAAGAATGTCCAAATATTATAAATAAAAACAATCTGTGTCTCCCCACCAGGAAGCAGATAGCTTGGCTGATGCTGAGGAAAGATGTGACCAGCTCATTAAAACAAAAATCCAGCTGGAAGCCAAAATTAAAGAGGTGACTGAAAGGGCTGAGGATGAGGAGGAAATCAATGCTGAGCTGACAGCCAAGAAGAGGAAACTGGAGGATGAATGTTCAGAACTGAAGAAAGATATTGATGACCTTGAGTTAACACTGGCCAAGGTGGAGAAGGAAAAACATGCCACTGAAAACAAGGTACAAAGCAGAACCTGTCACCCACATGCCAGGAAAGAGCACTGTTACAGGACTGCTGTGTCTACTTCCTTCATTTACACTTGTTCCATTCTTCTCCAAGGTGAAAAACCTCACGGAGGAGATGGCAGCCCTGGACGAGACCATTGCCAAGCTGACAAAAGAGAAGAAAGCCCTCCAAGAGGCCCATCAGCAGACACTGGATGACCTGCAGGCAGAAGAGGACAAAGTCAACACTCTGACCAAAGCTAAGACCAAGCTGGAGCAGCAAGTGGACGATGTAAGCACACAGGCACTCAGCAAGAAGAGGACAGGTATGGAGTTAGACCTGACTGGCAGAGCACTGAGGGTCTTCTTTGTTGTAGCTGGAAGGGTCCCTGGAGCAGGAGAAGAAACTGCGCATGGACCTGGAGAGGGCTAAGAGGAAACTCGAAGGAGACCTGAAGCTGGCCCAAGACAACATAATGGACTTGGAAAATGATAAGCAGCAGCTGGATGAGAAATTGAAGAAGTGAGTGTGGCTGTGGAGCAGCCGAGTGTGGGGCTGGTGCACTTGCCTTTCTCCTTTGAGCTCTAACACCGTGCGCTTTGCCCAAAGGAAAGACTTTGAAATCAGCCAGATCCAGAGCAAAATCGAGGATGAACAGGCCCTGGGCATGCAGTTACAGAAGAAGATCAAGGAGCTGCAGGCAAGTCTCTGTTCCACTCCCTCTCTCACCCCAACACAGGTCAGGCAGGAGGAGGGCATGGGTGTGAAGGGTTCCCAATGTTCTCCAGGCTCGTATTGAGGAACTGGAGGAGGAAATTGAGGCAGAGCGAACGTCTCGCGCAAAAGCAGAGAAGCATCGTGCTGACCTCTCGCGGGAGCTGGAGGAGATCAGCGAGCACCTGGAAGAAGCAGGAGGGGCCACAGCAGCTCAGATTGAGATGAACAAGAAGCGTGAGGCAGAATTTCAGAAGATGCGTCGAGACCTCGAAGAGGCCACGCTGCAGCACGAAGCCACGGCTGCCGCCCTGCGCAAGAAGCACGCGGACAGCACAGCTGAGCTTGGGGAGCAGATCGACAACCTGCAACGGGTGAAGCAGAAGCTGGAGAAGGAGAAGAGTGAGCTCAAGATGGAGATTGATGACCTGGCCAGCAACATGGAGTCTGTCTCCAAAGCCAAGGTACACAAATACCCTATAGGTTTATTGACCCTGTGCAATAGGATACAGTGTCTTGCACCTGCTATTGTTAAGGGTGTTAATGGTTAACCCCTCCCTTTCTGTGTGCTGACACATAGGCAAGTCTGGAGAAGATGTGTCGCACACTGGAAGACCAACTGAGTGAGATTAAGACAAAAGAAGAAGAGCATCAGCGCATGATAAATGATCTCAATACTCAAAGGGCTCGTTTGCAGACAGAAGCAGGTGAGACTTGCACCTCTCTCATGGAAAAACTAATAATGTCAGAGAGTTAATGCCAAAATGACCCTTCTAGGAGCATGGTCTGTCCAAAATTCTTTGACTCCCCACTTATGAGAAATGCACAAAATGAGACCATAAGCTTCTGCAAAGTCTGTTCACTGTCTGGTTTTACGTCCCAAAAATGTCCACTATGGCAATAAAAGGATTTTATATCTGGCAATTTTCCAGGTGTGTATTCACGCCAGGTGGAGGAGAAGGATGCCCTGATTTCTCAGCTGTCAAGAGGCAAGCAGGCATTCAACCAACAGATTGAGGAACTCAAGAGGCACTTAGAGGAGGAGATAAAGGTGAGAAGGCTTTCTTATCCATGAGATTCCTCCTCTTTAAGAGATGCTCCAGACACTTATGCAACAACAGTACTATCATGATAAGAAAGGAAAAAAAAACACTTAGGTAATTCAGTGAAAGCCCTCTCCTATTAGCTATTCCCTGGA
This sequence comes from Dromococcyx pavoninus, assembly GCA_033558185.1. Taxonomy (NCBI): domain Eukaryota; kingdom Metazoa; phylum Chordata; class Aves; order Cuculiformes; family Neomorphidae; genus Dromococcyx; species Dromococcyx pavoninus. The sequence goes on along the minus strand of JAUMJL010000386.1, from coordinate 388,441 downwards.
ATTCATCCATTATTTCTTTTGTCATCCCCAGCTTCTTTCCACATTCAACGTACTGTTTTCATCCAATGTCCAATAACATTTCAGTCAGGAGACTTCCCAAGATGTTTCCATTCATTGTCTCAATACACTGTCTCCCCAGGCCAAGAACGCGCTGGCCCACGCCTTGCAGTCTGCTCGCCATGACTGTGACTTGCTGCGGGAACAGTATGAGGAGGAGCAGGAAGCCAAGGGGGAGCTGCAGAGAGCCCTGTCCAAGGCCAACAGTGAGGTGGCCCAGTGGAGAACCAAATATGAGACGGATGCTATTCAGCGCACGGAGGAACTGGAGGAGGCCAAGTACGTGTGGAAGCTGTGGAAGGCTGTCAGAGACTAAAAAGAGAAATTTGAGGAGTCCACTGTGGTATTGTCAACAAGAAGCCAATGATTTTGTTTGGGATGGGGTGGCAGGAGGATAGCTAATCCACGCTGTAAGGCATATGGGTTGAAAAAACACGTAGGAGGCAGAGAATGGCAGAAAGAAATGAGGTACTATGTAGAAATAGAAAAGGAACGTGGACCACAGATTGTAAAATGACTAAGCATGCTCTTGAGAAAAGTACCACAGAATAAATTTCTACCTACTTGCTAACTGCAACCTATGCTTACCACCTCCCAGGAAGAAGCTGGCACAGCGCCTGCAGGATGCAGAGGAACACGTTGAAGCCGTCAATGCCAAATGTGCCTCCCTGGAAAAGACAAAGCAGAGGCTGCAGAACGAAGTGGAGGACCTGATGATTGACGTGGAGCGATCAAATGCTGCCTGTGCAGCTCTGGATAAGAAACAGAAGAACTTTGATAAGGTCATTTGGGCTTCAGCCCTGGGATTCATGGGAAGAGCATTTTCTCAGAATTGCCACATCCATATTCATGCCTGGTTTCTCTTCAGATCCTGGCAGAATGGAAGCAGAAATGTGAGGAAATGCAGACTGAGCTGGAAGCTTCCCAGAAGGAGTCTCGCTCTCTCAGCACAGAGCTGTTTAAGATGAAGAATGCCTATGAGGAGTCCTTGGACCACCTGGAAACGCTGAAGCGTGAGAACAAGAACTTGCAGCGTAAGTCCTTGGAACTTTGCTCCTGCAAGGGCTTCCTCACAAGTTTGTCAACTGAGCACTTCATGCGGGTATGTGCCTGCAGGTTGGCAAAGATGCTTGTTACGTTGCTCTGGCTGTCCCTGACTGTCTAGTCCTTGTTCCCACAGAGGAGATTTCCGACCTCACGGAGCAGATTGCAGAGGGAGGAAAGGCGATTCATGAGCTGGAGAAAGTCAAGAAGCAGATTGAGCAGGAGAAATCAGAACTGCAAGCCTCCCTGGAGGAAGCTGAGGTACAAGCCCTTAATCATTGACTTCCAGAGAATGGTACTGAGGAATTGAGGGAGTGAGAAAAGAATGGGACTCTCAAGGAAAGTCAAGGTCTCGGTTTCCACATAATGCAGAGCAAAATACTCTCATTTTAATGTATAGGAGATAGTTCTGAAGAGAACGGCTGTAGGAAAAAAATCTTTTATTGACACAGTATTTCTCTATTATTTAGGCCTCTATAGAACATGAAGAGGGAAAGATCCTGCGCCTCCAGCTTGAGCTGAACCAAGTGAAGTCTGAGATTGACAGGAAGATAGCAGAGAAAGACGAGGAGATCGACCAGATGAAGAGAAACCACCTCAGAATTGTGGAGTCCATGCAGAGCACCCTGGACGCTGAGATCAGGAGCAGGAACGAAGCCCTGCGGCTGAAGAAGAAGATGGAGGGAGACCTGAATGAAATGGAGATCCAGCTGAGCCATGCCAACCGCCAGGCTGCAGAGGCACAGAAGAACCTGAGAAATGCACAAGCAGTGCTCAAGGTATGGCACAACAAAACAGGTGCTCACTGGCTACTGAAACAGCTAAAAATGTTCCTGTTCTGCAATTCTGTTTGCTACTGCTGTGAAAAGAGAAAGTAAGAAATGCTTTTTTGTGTCTCTGAACAGGATACCCAGTTACATTTGGACGATGCTCTGAGGACACAGGAGGACCTGAAGGAGCAGGTGGCCATGGTGGAGCGCAGAGCAAACCTGCTGCAGGCTGAAATTGAGGAGCTACGGGCAGCCCTGGAGCAGACGGAAAGGTCAAGGAAGGCAGCTGAGCAGGAACTGATGGATGCCAGTGAGAGAGTTCAGCTCCTCCATACTCAGGTAAATTATAGTGTTGAACAGATATATCTACAGATCTCAGAGATTTTAAATGATCTCTAAGTCTATTCTCCTTTTTTAACAGCGGCGTGTCACTAAGTCTTCAGCAGTCTATTATTACCATTAACCAGCAGCGCACATTCCTCATATAAAACATTCACAAAACCATATATAAAAATAGGGAATTTGTTTTTTCTAACTATCATATAAAGCCACTGGAGAAAATACGATGGTTTTTCTATAACAGAACACCAGCCTGATCAACACCAAGAAGAAGCTGGAAACAGACATTGCCCAAATTCAGGGTGAAATGGAGGATACGATTCAGGAAGCCCGCAATGCTGAAGAGAAGGCCAAGAAGGCCATCACAGATGTGAGTCGGGGGCTCCTTTCACTGCTCATGGTGGATGTATTCTCCCCCAACGTGTCTCCAGCACCACAATGGCTTTGATCTTTTGGTTTCATCAGGCAGCCATGATGGCAGAGGAGCTGAAGAAGGAGCAGGACACCAGTGCCCACCTGGAGAGGATGAAGAAGAACCTGGACCAGACGGTGAAGGACTTGCAGCTTCGTCTGGATGAGGCTGAGCAGTTGGCTCTGAAGGGAGGCAAGAAGCAAATCCAGAAGCTGGAGGCCAAGGTGAGCAGGGGTTTTATTTGTGCATGAGAGAACATGTCAGGCAATCAGCCAGCAGGGCAGCTCCATAGATTCGCTTCTCCTTTCAGGTGCGGGAGCTGGAAGGGGAGGTTGATGCTGAGCAGAAGCGCAGCGCTGAAGCCGTGAAGGGTGTGCGCAAGTACGAGAGGAGGGTGAAGGAGCTGACCTACCAGGTAAGGCAGGAGGCCTCTGGGGGCCAACACACACTTATCCCAGAAAGCCAAAGCTTTTCACAGGAAACACTATTTTGAGGTTTGGAGAGAGCAATAATTCTCACTCTTGCCTGCTTTCCAACCACCCCAGTCTGAGGAAGACCGTAAGAATATTCTCAGGCTGCAGGATCTGGTGGACAAGTTGCAGATGAAGGTGAAATCCTACAAGAGACAAGCTGAGGAGGCTGTAAGTATTGCTTGGAGAACCGGCAAGCATTGCTTTCTGTGGGTGTCACACTGATGCTGAGGAGATGAATATCAGAAACTTGGAAAATACTAGTAATATCAATTGAGGGTTGTAGTGGTTTTGTCATCCAGATAAACTCCCCTGAAAACTGAGCACCAAACAAGTGGGAGAGTAAGTACACAAACGACAAATTCAGGTGACAGAATTGTTCAAGAGTGACACAGTACTGCTGAATCTTGTCACAGTGGGGTCCTGAATAAGAGATGATGAGAAGGTCTATGTGAGACGCATGTGTGCGCAGTTGTGGGTGGGCAGTGGAAGTTGGTGCCTTCACCCAGGTAAGAGCCTCAGCCCAGCAAGGTTGAGGTGCAGGAGAAGGGAAAGATCTGCTGTGGGCTCCTCACCACCACCTCCCTCTCCCTGCACAGGAGGAGCTTTCCAATGTCAACCTCTCCAAGTTCCGCAAGATCCAGCACGAGCTGGAGGAAGCCGAGGAGCGCGCTGACATTGCAGAGTCACAGGTCAACAAGCTCCGGGTGAAAAGCCGGGAGTTTCAAGGCAAGAAGATTGGAGAGGAATAGTGAAGATGTCCTGAGGCAACAACGTGACTGAGGGATGCACAAAATGTGAACCTCTTGGTCGCTTTCTTCTGTACGCAGTCTTTGTAGCCATGTCAGAGAATGTAGCCAGATTGTAGCCAGAGAATAAACACCGTAGATTCCTTTGCACGCAGAGCAGAAGCAGTACTTTTTGGTTGTTACAACTCAATTCTGCAGTTACTTAAGTTTTGGTTGTTTTAAAACAATTGATTTTCAAGAATAAGTTCCAGAAATTAATTTATTTTCTCAAGTAAGATCCAGAAAGTGTACAACTCCAGCTGGTGTAACAGTTACAGCCATCAAATCAAACATTTTTTGCACCACACTACAGTGTTTCTCAGCAATGGAAATGCAATTTAAAATTAGAATTATTTTCTATAAAAAGAGAAATTGTAAACCGGTTTTACAAGTTTTACAAGGACACATATCAAGGGGAACTGCATTTGATTATCTAAAATTGGAAATGTGAATAGCTTTGGGAACACAGCATCATAGAATGGTTTGGGTTGGAAGAGACCTTGAAGCCCATCCAGTTCCAAACCTTGCACACAGACACCTCCCACCGGATCAGGGTGCTTCAAGCCTCATCCAGCCTGGCCTTGAACACCTCCAGGGATGGAGCATTCACCACGTCTCTGAGCAACCTGTGCCAGCATCTCACCACCCTTGCTGTGAAGAATTTCCTCCTAACATCTAATCTAAATCTTTCCCCTTCTAACTTAAAGCCATTCCCCCTCGTCCTATCACTACATGACCTTGTAAAAAATCCCTCCCCAGCATGAAAGACATCTCCAAGTCTGACACTCTGAGAATACAGGAAAACACTAACCAGTGCCTCCCTTCTGCCTTTTGCAGCAATAGATGAGTTTTGTTGTGTAAGTGAACTGAACACTCGGTGGAAAGAAGTAACCAAGAGTTACTGACTTTTTTATCCTACATAGGCTAACAATGCAAACAATTAAAATCAGAATAGAATGTGTGGGCAGGACAAAAATGAGGAAAAGCTGACCACAAGGAACAGCTTCAAGGCAGAAAGAATTGCCACCCAGCCATTATCATCAGTCACAAAAGGGCTGTGAGGTCTTAGCAGATGGCAAGTCTGGGAACAACTGGTGCCTCTACTCTGAAGCAAAGAGCATTTTACTCTCTGGGATATCACAATGACACTCACATCAGTGCTTCATTTATCTGAAATAGACATATAACAGAGACAACCGCCTAATCACCTCTACAGGAAGCAGTGATGCAGCTTAAAATACAGAACAGGCGTTCTGGTAGCACTGGATCTTGGTGCATTGCGTAGCTGCTAAGGGCAGGCTCTACAAACAGATGTCAGGAATGCTAATGGACACTTGGCTCTCTCTCACTACATGGACACTCATGGGTTCCTCGAGGTTCTGGGCTGGCTCTACACTGCCACACTTCCAGAGAGTACTCCAAGAAGCTGGGAAGTTGCTGGGAAGGGAGCTGGAGTTGTTGGAGGGCAGATGGGCAGGAGACAGCAGGGAGGAAGCCTTTTGCACTGACCACAGTGGTCAGTGTGGTTATAGCAACAGCATTCAGACTTCTCCCAAACATGCTGAGGTTTACTCCCAAGGAATCCTCCCATGTTATAACTAAATATGGAAGTACTTCTCTAGGTAGCAGCTAAATATATTTAAGGAAAAGATGACACCCTGTGCTGACTCCTGTGTCACTGGAAGTGATGCTCCTGAGAGACAGCATCTTTATGTGTAAAGCTGTGAAAACTGCATCGATGCCAGCAAAGTCTGAGCACCAAAGAAGGGAAACAACCCCTCTTCTCTCTCTCCCCTCTCAGTACACTCCCAGGAAATAGGTGAGATTCTTTCCAGACTAAACCTTTGTTTCCACATCTTGTTAAGAAGCAAAAAGGATTTTGTTTGTACTAAAATACATATTTCTTTAAACAAACAAACATACCAAATATACTAATTACAAAAGCTTAATTCTGAAGTGGAGAAGTCTTTCTAGCTCTGTGGGTACATTTTTATCCTGCTGACTGACTCACAGATACCAGAACAGCTTTGGGGACCATATTTTGATGCCTAAAACCCCCGTTCCCCTTAGACAATATTGCAATGACCATCCAAAATGAACAACTTGGCCTGGCTGCGGAAGAATCATGATGCACTATTAACAGGAGGGGTAAAGAAAACTAAATTCTCCTCACTTTGTGATTTGTTGCCTTAGCCAGAGGATCAGAGTCATTTTGCAGTGACACACTATTTCTGGAGTCAGGTTGCTTGTGACTTGGTAAGTGCTGATGCAAAGGTAACCAATCTTGGGGAAAAACATTATTGCTAGTGGACATTGCTTGTCAATAAATTGTCATAAGAAACATTGTCTTGACCAAAGAGTGGGTTCCTCCCCACTGACAGAAAAGGAGAGGGACAGAGGGTTAAACAGTGAAAGCAAGAGAGAAGGAGAACAATGAGAGGGAGAGAAGGGGACAGGGAGGAGAGAGATAGAGAATAAAATGGAGAAAGAAAAAAAATGAGAAAGGGAGAGGGAAAGAGGGAAAGGGGAAAGGGGAAAAGGGAAAGGGAAAGGGGGAAAGGGAGAGGGCTGGGGGAGAGGGGAGAGGGAGAGAGATGGGGAGGGGGAGAGGGGGAGGGATGGGGGAGAGGGGAAGAGGGGGAGAGGAAGCCCACTGTCCATTCACCCATTTCAGGCCTCTTGCCTTAGTACCTCAATGCCTGCCTCATTGGGCAAAGGAGTCTTGGGAATCAGATCTGGTTTATGAACTTTATCCTGGCAGTGCAGGAGGGGGACACAGGCTGTCTTGTGCCTCCACACACCCCAAGCCATTTTAATCAACAGCGCCAAAAGACATGGCTGAAAATATTTAAGTGAGGTGCACCCTGAGAAAGCATAAGTACTGGTGTGGACTGGGAGGATGGTTAGAGCATGGAATGCTCCTGGGAGAGCCGAGAGACTGGGTTTACATGTTGGACACTGAATGATATGCTTCACAAGTTGGTAATGCTTTTAGATACAGAGAGCCTAAATGTGATGATTTTCATGGCAGACACACTAGTGAGTGAATAGAGTATTAGAATTTAAACTAGGCAGAAAGTTTTCCCGTCCTTAAACACTGTTGGAAATGTTCAGAATTTCCTCCTGTCTTGGTATGTGAAATCACAGTATTCCAAACCACTTTTTAATGTTTGTCCCATCCTGAAAGACACTTGGGTAGCCAAAAATCTGGCTTTAATGAAGGATAGACTATGTCTGTGCCTCCACATCGTAATTCAGAACCACCGAAATCAAACAAGGAAACATTCTGGGGAGAACACAGATAAAATCTGTTTTCCTAGGAGTGATTTGAGATTGCAGATGAACCTTTGTAAACATGATGGGGAAATTGGCATTAAAAACAGAATACAAGACAACCCACAATACTTCTGTATGTAACTGCACGCACCCTACTCTGTTGTCAGGAGATGTTCTGGCTGTTCAAACAGGTGTCTGGATCATAAGTAATTTGTGACACCACCTAAGAAGAGCACAACCACAGCACAGACAAAGGATCACATGCATATTCCTTCCACTCAGGGCTCAAAAACAAGGCATCAAAACCATGTTAATCAGCTGACATTAGGGCACCTTTGTTATCTGTCAGCAATTGCAACTGATCAATACGTTCTCAGACCTCTTCTCAGCAGCAGTCATTTTCTCAAGCTCACACTATACTAGTAGCTCTGATTTCCCTTCTCTCCAAATCCTCCTTCTAACACCTGTTGTCTCTCTTTTTGCCTGTTCTACCCAGACACCACCCAACATTCTCACCCCACTCACCTGCCCTGTAACAGGAGCTCCTCAGCTGCTTTGATGAGTGATGGAAAGGGCATCCTTAATGTCAAGTCCTCATCCAAGACCCACTCTCCAGTTCTCTTCCATTGATGCTTGCTGGAAAGACAGGAGGAGCCTGAGTAACTGTGAAACTTTTGCATTCTTTCAGCACTTGTCCAGGTGTTATTTTTTTACCTACTTCTTCACTTCACAGCGAAGATAGCTCAGCACCACTTAAAGGGTCCCAGTTGCTCTCTTCCTGCTCTGTCTTCTGAAAGACATTGTAAGTGTGAAACATTGCACATACTTACATGGCAAACTTCTACACCATTAAGCTATACCACAAATGCATTGAAAAAACTGACCCCAGAGCAGAGTCAGGCAAGTACAATTAGGAGACAGAAAGATCTTCATAGTCCCTCCATGCACTGGTGCATGGGACAGGGTAGGCTTCACAATGAACTTCCATCCCCAGGAATTCTACCTTACTATTGTCATGGCCAATGTCACAAAGGGCCAAAATTACCCTGTACCCACTCTGTATGTCTCCCCCTGAATATTTTCTGGCAGTTCTGTTCTTTGATCCATTTTCCTCAGAAATCAATTAACACCTCTAGCCTTACCTCATGCTCACTATGGGATTTTTTTTTTTTAACTACGTAGCACATCACCACCACTTTAGACTAAACACTTCCTGCAGGGAATGTTGAAAGCATGCATTTCATTAGTCAAAAGGAGAAAGAGAGGTTTTAATGAGGAAAGTGTGTCCTACCATGTCCAGAGTCCAGTGTCCATCTGCATTTTCATGTTGGGAAGCGTTTGGATGAGAAGTCTTGCTCTGAATGATCAGTGTTTCAGCAATTCTGTTTCATTGGCGCTAACATTCCTGGGAGCTCTCATTTTACACAGAGGGCAGCAGAAATGCTGCTAGAGCAGAGGCTGTGCATTGCCTGTCAGATGGTTCATCAAGGGTCCCACAGGGTGTACAGATCCCTCCAGCATGCCCTGTTCATACTGACAGCATGGCCGACAACAGCACTTGCAAGCTGCAAATCCCATGGGGAATGTTTCTCAAATAAAATGTTCTACCAAAACATCCATAGATTCATAAGATCAGGCCACTTTATTTGGCTTGGTTTGTTTTTTTTTAGTTCCTGGAGATCTTGATAGCTTTAGTTCTTTCCGAATCACAATTTAGACTTTTATTTTACAAGATTCAAGTCTGGTACAGCTAAGAAAAAACACTGCTCATAGTCAGAGATTAAAATTGCTTTTGTGAGTAAGGTGAGCAATATCTGTCTGAAGACATATTGTTCCCTTCGATCATTCAGAAACATCTATTCTGCTGGGATAGCAAAGGTGCATCATCAAGAGCAATTTATAAAAATTGATTAAAAGAAATGTGATTAAAAAAATATTTTTAAATGAAAACACTTTGTGGAGCTGTAGATGACCAGAAACTCCATGGGAGTTGCTTGCGAATATTCGGTTGCAGTGAAGATTTCAGGAGCATTTAAAAAGTCAATGGGTGACCAGGCTGTAAAAAAGAACACAGAAGAAAATAAGACATCTGCAGAAAGGTTGATTTTACACTACAGAGCAAATAGGGATATTCCCACTTTTTTTTTATACAAGGGGTTTTAAAATAAATAGAAGAGTAGCAACGCACCAGGTACTCACTTGATATTGCTAAATGAATTAAAATCTGAAGAAACTGAATTATTTTTGAGGGCATGTAACTAGTGCTTAAATTAATGCCAGAGAAATGGAAATGGCAAATGTAACATCACGCTTTAGGAGGGATTGAGGAATGAATCTGAGAATCCATCCCAGCATGTGTGATTTCTAGAACAGATACTGCTGTAAAAGGAAGAAAGAAAATACACCACAGAAGTATCAGTGGAGCTTTCGTAGAACAAAGGCATGGTTTACAAGCCAGCACATCTGTGCAAAAAGGTGTCTGCATCAATGCTCATATTGAAGCAGTGCTAACACTGGCTTGCTCCTCTATCACTGTGTGTATTGGTAGGCATCTTCATTTGGGTGGGCCATTGTCAGCAGGATCTCATCACAGGAACCTCAAATATAGAACAGTAAATGCAACAATTCACAGTGTAGTGCAATATTGGCTGGAGAGTCACAATGGAGGTGCCTTTAGACATGGTAAAGACAAAATTGCAGTTCTTCGACTCATGACGAAGCCTCTATCCCCATACCAGCCAACCTTGTGGCATGCACACTCTTCAGTACTGGCACGCTGGCTTTCAAGAACCCCCTACTTCTCCCACTTTTCTGCCACTAAGACAGACATGCAAATTGGAGCAGAGTAGAGCATGGAAGGTCATTGCTAGTCAGTGCTTTCTGGAAGTATGCCTCTGCTGGAAAAAATTAGTGGCAGCAACATGAGGTTACTATTACCTCTCTGGCTGAGGTCAGATCCACTCCAGTGCAGAGCTGTGACTGTTCAGATCTAAAAAAAATTAAAAACGTTATCAAGGAAACCAGAATTGTCCACTGATGGTAGCTCAACACCCCTCTACTTCAACAAGAAAGATTCATCCACAACACTGTTACTTACATCCAAGATCCTTCTATTTGCCTGGGACAACAGGATTCAATATAGGTCCTTCAGTTGCGAAGAACATTCAAAGTAGAAGAGTCTGTGAGAGACAGGTACACTTTTTTTTGGCAAAGTGACATTTAACTTTGTCAGTTTCTTTAATCAGTTCATGTGCAGTACCCAAAATAGCTGTGTTTCTCTACAAAGGAGATAAGAATTTGAGAAACCAATACTGCTACTGAAGTACCTCACAACCATAATCAGAATTAAAGTCTTGTCATGGAGAAGACTGTGGAACTCAGCAAAGCAACCTCAGAAAGGATGCAGGTTTAAGCAGACCAGAAAGAAAAAGAAAGATAGAGAGAAAAGGACAGACAAGAATAGAAAATTCGATTCTCTATGAAATTAAATTAAATGAGGCAGAAATTAAAGTTAGCACAGCCTCTGGATTGAAGAGCAGCATAGGCTTGCAGTACCAAATGACCTTCAGACACCATGGAAAGATTTGTTGGGCACAGTTCAAAGTCACAGCACAAACCTGCTACACAGTTCCTGCAACCAGGCATTATCACAAAAGTCCTGGGAAATACTATGGGATACCCCTACAGGCATGGTCAATGCTGGGATTTTAACTCGCAGATGTGTGAAAGGGGCAAGGTCCAGGTGATCCAATTCCATTTCTGAACTGAGGAAATGAGTAATGTCGTAGTATGTTTGGGATCAGGCATCAACCCTGTCTCCAAACGGCAGGAATGGCACTGACCTCCATCAGCAACGCACAAACTGAAGCCAAGTCTTATACAAGGGAAGGAATATTCATGCCCAGTTCCTTTGCTCCTTGTATGATCCAGTCATCCAGCCCTTGCTGATCAGTGTGAAAGAGTTTTTTTCCCCATGAATGATAGCAACTGTCACACCATACGGTGTGACAACCCTTTGCTCTAGAAAGGCATGCCCACAACAATGACAGGTCTGGTGACAACTGTTAAAAAAGTATGGTCATCAGAGGATTTCCAGAGCTGCTTTCTTACAAGCCACGAGGAACTCATCATGTAGCCTGGGAGACTGGGATCCAGGCACAGCTACTGGACACACTGAATGTCTATGCCCAGGTACTGGCAGGGTCTCTTTGTACATATGTGTATCTACATTGCCACCACTGGACCATTGTCCTGAACTCTCAGAGGGGAACAGGATGAGGCTGTTTGTATTTGTGATAGCACTGAGTGTGTTCACCTGGGCTGATCTGTGTGGTCAGCTGTGTATATACACTGCCAGATTCAGTCCTGTTCCCTGATAAGTAACAAAGCCAGCAGGGACACTGCTGGCAAGGTGGAACATTCAGGTATTGAGCATTGTGAGGTGGGGAAAGGAGTGTTTCCCTACCGGATAGCCAGCCATCCTGCCAGCTGACCCCCTGCAGCTCACTGGGCTGCAGGGCCTTTTGCTGCTTAAAATATTTTGGCAGTGTCTGAGCTAACAAGTGAATGGCGAGCATGTTTGGAAAGTTCCTCTGGCTGACCTGGCTGGGAAGGCACAAACTTCATTTCTGTATGAGCCTCGTGTGTTACTTGCTCAGCGCTGAAAAGGAGGAAGCTTGATGGAAAGCAAATTAATCAAAATAAAAAGATGAATTGACCAAGATGGTTTGTTCATGATCAAAGTATCAGGCCCAATGCATCCTGAGAGAACCATTGGTAAGGCCATAGCCATCCAGTCTTGTTCATTTGGGACATTCCCAGCAGGAGAGGTGACACAGCATTTGGCTCAAGGCAACAGAAACTGCAGGTGTACAGGGGAACTCCTGTACATTGAAACAGAGACAGACAAACCCACACACATTTGCACACTTGTGCATAGCCTAAAATAGGCTCTTTGTCACCTGCAATTCAACAGTCACAATTCAAGAAACACCTTTCCAGATTTTTCTCCTCTGAATCTTATGGTCACACCTTTGGAATGCGCTGCCCAGGGAGGTGGTGGAGTCGCCGACCCTGGAGGTGTTTAAGGGGAGACTGGATGGGGCACTGAGTGCCATGGTTTAGATGATGGTGTTGTGTTGGTGTTAGTGTTGGGTTATAGGTTGGATTCGATGATCTCGGAGGTCCTTTCCAACCTTATGATACTGTGATACCTCTCCCTTTCCCTTCTCCTTTCTGAAAAGACAAAGCTGTGCTGGTATCAGCATCCAGCCTGTACCCTGTCCTGGCTCTGAACCCCTTGCTCTGTGCATGCCTCCCTCCTACTGCTCGGCACAGCTGGCCTGTGCTGGAAGCAGCCCCCAAATGCTTCACATAATGTGGAAGTAAAACTCATAGGTGCCAAACTTCCTCGTTATGCAGATAATCCACTATTCAGTAGATGCCATTGCACAGTCTGTTTCCAAACAATCCAAGTAGCCATTGCATGTGTGGATTTTTTCCTAGGCACGTTAACAAGCCCTTTGATGCTGGCAGACTGCAGCATGGACATCTCAGCTGAGGACATGAGGGACTGCTGCTTTGGCAAGAGTGAACTGACGAAGGCTTGGCACCTTCCCATCAGCTAAATGCAAGGCAACTGTCAACAGCCTGGTCTTCTCCAGTCCCAGTGGCAGACTGATAGGTTCCTGACAACATAACTCACTTTTCTGTAATACTTCTGTGACCACTGAGCCCCTGCTATTTTCTCTGGCACTGATGTAGCACTCCTGGCAGAACAGAAGGAGAACAGAACTCATTTAAGCATGAAATAGGTGGCTAAATGAAATCTTCCATGATAACATTCAGATACGGGGATAAAACCTTCCCCCCAAATTTTTTCTGAGTTAATGCCTCTTAAGACCCTTGATATTGAAGACTCAGAGGACAGAGATGCTGCTGCAGACACATGAGCCCAAACATAAGATGATCCCGGTTCCCTGTGAAAATCAGATGTCCCATAGGAGACCTCCCTCCTGTTGTACTACACAAAGAACAGGTAAGTGTTAGTCCAACAGGATATAAGGACCCTTTTTCTGTTGTTCCACAGCCACACCTTGCTGTCAAAGAAGGAAATGAGTCTATTTCCCAGTGCAAAAGCAGCAGCAGAGAAATCCCTCTCTGTGGAGCAATTTTATCACATAAGAAGAGGGAAATGTTTACTCTGGCACACAGGAACTCTTTTCTTACCAGAGAGAGCTATGAATGCTGTTTCATTTACTTACATGAGAACTGGGATGACAGAAAAAAAGGGTGAACGTAGTCATGGTCAACAGTGTCTATAATTGTCTGAGGAAAAACTAGTCCGTCTAGACATTTACCCAAAGATTCCCTCCCAGGAAGGTTTCAGATTCTGCACAGCAACAGCGAGGCTAATCCAGACAATAAACATTAGAACACCATAAATGGTGTGGGACAGGCATATGTAATTATGGCTGTAAGGAGAATTATCACTTTAAAAGAACTTCTAACATCTAAACCAAATGTACAAATCCCTGAGGTTTTTATATTTGGCCCAGATCATATTCCCTGTGCAGCTGGTGGGTCCAAATGCTTCACTTACTCCTCGGAGACCTCTAACCTCCCCCTCAAATTTTACAATGTCAGCGAAAAATTAGATTCTTCTTCTGAAATCTGACCCTTGCAAGCAGTGATATCAATAACCATAAAAATAGCCACTTCAGCTGGGGTCCTCAGAGTTGTGTTTGTATAGGAATTGCTGAGCCAAAGATTCTCACACCAAACCAGGCTCCAGAGGTTTCCCCCATTATAGAAAAGCTCATTTTGAGAATATCCTACACTTTATTTGCATTGGGGAGAGAGAGAACTTTTTCATCTTTTCAACACAAACTCAATCAGAATGAGAGATATTTTCAAGCACCCCACAGGGGCCCCTCCCACTGGAAAGACCATTCAGTGTCATCTGGTACAGGCACATGAATTGTCCTTTGGCACTTGGAAACTCAGTCAGCCTTAGGCCCTTCAAGCTGGAGAGGAGACAGCCAGCAGACCTAAAGTCTGAGAAATCAAGAGAGGATTGATGACTGAATTTCCCTGCACAAGAAGTAGGGGCATCAAGTAAAATTAGCAAGTGGCTAAAGAAGGCTGGGATTCTTCAAACCACTCAGTTAATACCCACAGCTCCTCGTCACTACGAAGTGGCTGCTGAATGTTTCCATTTCAAAAAGCTGCCACATGAATTCATGGGAGGACAACCAAGTGCAGACTCTTGACTGCACACGCAGCCCTTTTTCTTCTGCACTCAGAATGGTAAATCTAGAGATCCTTTCATCCTGCTCCCATTTCTTAATATAATAACTTGCTTCCACTGAAGGTAGGAAAGGCAGGTATGAAAATTGTCCAAGCACACCTTTGCTTTCAAGAGTAGAAGTTTTTCAGATAGTTATTTTTGCCCCTAGGAAAAGAACATGCTTTTTCTAACTCACCGCTAGAAGAAGGACCTTCACAGTAACTCAAGATGCCACCATGGTCTGAGGTGAGAAGGTGTGAACAAGCTGCAAAATCTCAATAGCCAATGGTATACCACTAGGCAAGGAAGGGAGGGGGGTGCAGATCTCAATAAGAAAGGTCCAACAACAAATGGCCTAATAAAACAGCCAGCTAGGTAAGGCAAAATAAAAAGAGGAACATAGATGCTAAATAAATTTTACATCCAGCGTATATGCAGTGTTACAGGCTTGGGGAAGAGTGGCTGGAGAGCTGCGGAGAAGGACCTGGGGGTGGTGGTCAACAGTGGCTGAACATGAGCCAGCAGTGGCCCAGGTGGCCAAGAGGGCCAATGGCGTCTTGGCCTATGTCAGAAACAGCATGGCCAGCAGGACCAGGGAAGTGATTGTGCCCTTGTACTCGGCACTGGTGAGGCCACACCTCGAGTACTGGCTTCACTTTTGGGCCCCTCAGTTAAAGAAGGACATTGAGGGGTTGGAGAGCGTCCAGAAAAGGGCAACGAGGCTGGGGAAGGGGCTGGAGAACAAGTCCTATGAGGAGCGGCTGAGGGAACTGGGGTTGTTTATCCTGGAGAAGAGGAGGCTGAGGGGAGACCTCATCACTGTCTACAACTGCCTGAAAGGAGGCTGTGGTGAGGTGGGTGCTGGTCTCTTCTCACAAGTGACAAGCAATAGGACGAGAGGAAATGACCTCAAGCCAGGGGAGGTTCAGATTAGACATCAGGAAAAATTTCTTCACAGAAAGGGTGCTCAGGCATTGAAACAGCTGCCCAGGGAGGTGGTTGGATCGCTACCCCTGGAGGTGTTTAAGAGGCGGGTAGATGAGTTTCTGAGGGACATGGTTTATGAAGGGGACAGGTACAGTTGGACTCAGTGATCTCAGAGGTGTTTTCCAACCAGATGATTCTATGATTCCTTCAGAAGCTGGACACCACATGCTCATGCAGCACAAGACGGATCCAGGATTGATTTTCCCATGGTATAGATCCCACGCACAGATCCCACCTGTGGTTCCTTGTTTTCAGGTCATTCATGTTAATACAATTTTCTTACAACAAAACAATTCTATTCAGAAGGGATGTCCATATGAGCAGCTTCTTTTTATGCTTTCAATTACAGGCAAAGTTACGTGGGTGGTGTAATCATGGGTATGGTCCTCCCTTACAATGATCTGACTGAATGTACCCTGCAGCCAAGGGATTTGTGCAGCACAGCCTGGCCCAAAGGATGGGCAGCGCAGTGCAGCACAAGCCTGGGCATACTCAGGTTTATTGTGATGTGGCTCACTGACTCCTCCATGTATCCATGGGTCTCCTGGTCAGGATCAAGACATTCTACCCCTTGATGCAAAGACAGTTAACTTTCTCATAGATATTATAAGTTAAATTTTATATTAATATCATACGAAATTCTCAAGCCTTAAGTACAAGGACCAACAGACAGACATGGCTTATTCAACATCAGTAGCTCCTGAAATATTGTGTCTTAAACAAGGCCTGCAATACAAAGAGCCTCTAATAAGACTCATATTTCAATTCATCACCCCAAATCAAATCTCTGGCACAGCTCTAAGGTGAATTTTCACTGGAAACAAATTGTAGCTTATGACTATGAAAATAAACAAATTCACTTGTTGATGACATGAAGTCCACTGCTGCATGACTTCATAATAAATTAATCCATGTCACATAATCACTGTACTAGTGGTCATAAATTTGCAACCTCATTCATCTCTGGTGTGTTTTTAGTGGATATTCTTTATCTCCTCCTTAGTCAGAACTAAATTCACAATTGCATTTCAGTGTTACAGAGCCTGAACGGGACTGGTAAAGTAAGGATAAGAAGAATGGGAACACAAAGAGGTGGCTATTTCCTCAACATATTTGAGATTTCCTCCCTCATTTAACTTCTACTTTCTTGAACAGTTAAGCCTCGTCCAGTGAGGGCCCAGCTGTCCTGTGAGGGTGCCTAGAATTGGGTCCCTTTTCAGGCAAACCTTCTGATCCTCAGATGAAAACTTCATAGAAAGCATCAGTGAGAAAACAGCAGATGCACTTGGTCAATGTCAAAACACTACTGAAACGCTGTGATGCATGGTAACTTTCATCCAACTTCTCCACACCCTATGCCTACTCCTCTCCACTTAGCAGACTCAACAAACAATTAACCATGAACAGACACCACTCGGTACTGATTACCCCAAGGAATGCAACGATCACTGGTCCTGTGCAAATATCCTGACCAACTAAAATAAAGCAAAACAATTTTCTGTTCACCAAAGCTGATGGAGACGGAGAAAGAACAGGGCCCAAAGCCAGGTCGATCAGCAGCATCACCAAGGCTCAAAGTTTCATTTTTGCTGTGGTGGAGGATGCCAGACAACCCAGAACAGATCCAGCCTAGGCAATGACTGACATTACCCACTCAATTAAAATGGACAGAGTAGAGAAGCTTCAGACCACACCAGCGAAGGGCAGGATCAGAATTTACAGCCTGGGATAAAGAGCCCAAGAGGGAGACTCTAGGAGTGCAGCAATAACATCAGACAGTGGTAAAAAGCAAAAAGCACCTACTATAGTAACCAAAGAGAGTTTAATATAAGCTAGAGCTCAAACACTAAAATGCCTACTTGAGAATTTACAACTACAACAAATGTTACTGTGGGCATACCAGGGTCTGCACAAGTTATGGTATGGCACCTTCATATCTTTAATCACCATGGATTTAAGTATTACAGTAACGCTGATGTTTTTGTCTTTGACTGTCTAGTGTGCTACCTTAAAGTTAGTGGGTAATACTGGATGAGGATAGTTGCATAAAGATTGCACTGCTTATGAGTAAATGCTCTTTTCATAACAGTGCGTGGTTCATATCAGTTATTCCCATTTGAAATGTAAAAGTCACCTCCACAGCAGAATGAACAGGGGGAAGATAATTTCTCTTTGGAGTCTTGAAAGGGGCAAGACATAAAGTGAGAATTTTGAGATATCTCAGCTTTATCTGAACCACTGAAAGTACCTGTCTGTCTTTTCTGGCCCCACTCAGCATGGAAGAAGGGGAGTCAGATCTTCAGAGCTGGCAGAAAGGGAGGCAGCTGCCTGATGTCCATCTCAAGGGGATCTATTTTCAGCATACCCAAATCCTTCCTCCTCCGTAGGGAATGTCAGCACTCCAGTGCCTTGCTCATACTGCATTGCTGTGCAGGATAATCTATATCCAGAGATGACTTTCCATCAACCACTTCTTTTTGCTGTGCAGTGTTTTGCTTCTAGTGCCCGTGGAGTCCAACTCTGCACAGAGAGAAAAAGAAATGACAAAGTCAATTATTGGCAAGACCCTACTTGTTTTTCATTTTGCATCCAAACATTGCTGGCTATTCCTGGACTGTTTCTCTCCACATCATCTTGCTGAATCTCGATTATGGCATGTGAATTCACAGAATGAACAAAATCCTATCAGAAACTTCACAGGCTATTTTATATTTCTTTATATTTATATTTTTATGTTCATAATCATCTTCTCTTTTGCAGGAACTCTTCTCATGTTTTGAGGCTTTTTTTGGATAAGACACACAAACATATACACCCCTCTTCTCTCCTAGAACTTCCAGGTTCCCTTGGATTGTATCTACCTGGCACTAACCTGTGCATATTACTTGCATTTCCATTTGTTGAATATTATGATATTCCTCTCTTCCCATTTCTCCAACCTGCCTAGGTCCTTTTGGAGGATGGACAGGTTGTAGCAAGATGGGCATTGGTCTCTTCTCTCAAGTGACAGGCATTAGGACAAGAGGGAACAGCCTCAAGCTACACCAGGGGAGGTTCAGATTAAATATCAGGAAAAACTTCTTCACTGAAAGGGTTCTCAGGCACTGGCAGGGGCTGCCCAGGGAAGTAGCTGAGTCACCATCCCTGGAGGTGTTTAAAAGATGAGTGGATGAATTGGTCAAGGACATGGTTTAGTAGTGGACAGTTATGATTGGACTCGATCTCAAAGGTCTTTTCAGAATCATAGAACTGCTTGGTTGGAACAGGAGTGTTCAATAACATCAATTCAAGCAACAATCTACGTGATTGATCCACAAACCCCTTGAACATAAAAAAGCTCAGAGTTAGTAAGCAAGGATGATGTACTAAAGTAGCTTAGAAAAGAAAGCAGGAAGTGATCACAGCTATCTTAAAGGGAGCTGAGCTTCACATAAAGGGGAACTTTGTTTTAGATAAGCAGTTGTATCAGTTGAGTGGCAAAATTGTTTATGTAAATTATTTTCCACAAAACAACCAGTAGAAAGTATAATCCTCGGATCATGAAGGAGGGGAGAAGGGGTTGGGTGGGGGAGTGTGTACATGGCTTAGGCCAACAAAGAGTATAAAAATCAAACAATAAGCAAAAAAACCTTCAAAGACAGCAACGGGCTTGTGCTGGCTTCCTTCCTAGTGACTGGGCATGCCCAGCATCAGGGTGGTGAGCATCTAGAAGCTGGTAATGGGAACAATGTTTGTATTGTTGATTCAAATATATAATGTAATTGCTATATTATGTTTGTGTTGTGGTTTCCATATTTCATGGTATCACTCTGCTGAATCAAAATACTGTGTAACATCAAATAGCTTCAAAGAGCTATATCTGGTATTAAAAGGTTAAACCTTCTTTGTGTGGAATACCCAAAAGAGCCTGACACTCTGGAAATTTCCTGTTAAAACACTTTATTTAAAAAAGAGAGGAAATAATTTTTAATGTGCTGAATTTAAAAACATTGGCTAAAATCATTATGAAATGCTTTATCAAATTCACATTTTTAGGCTTGTTTAAAACACTGTTTCTGAATATTGGCTGTGATAGCAGAGCAGCCAAACAGGTCCATAGGACAGCTTTTGCTGTGATGCTCCCCTGGTGCCAAAACACAAGGACTATTTTGCACTTTTCCAGTTCACAGACCTCAGTAAAATGAGGACTAAGATGCAGCTTACTACAGCAACACGTGTGTAACATGATGAGAAAAGCATGTGTCACACTACCTTGCATTAGGATAGAGGAGGCCTATTCAGTAACTATATTGCTTGTGTGGAACAGATCAGGGTGAACCAACCTATTCCATTGTGCCTTAGCTGCCAGGTGAAGAGAACCAGACAATGTGTTCCAGACTGCATTCTGTGAGCAAAGAATCCTGTCTGTGTGGAGTTCCATTGAGTAAAACAATGAGACATGCTGTAAGTAACAACAGATTCAAAGAAACCTCACTAACTTCCTCCATCACCTCTGCCTGACCCTGCAAAGAATAAGGTGCATCTCCTCTAAGCTATTCACTTGACAGCTGCTGATAAGAGAGGTTTAGTATTTCCAGAGATGAAAACCATTATTATGCTGTGTTCCAGACTTGAGATACATAAACATCCTAGGAATACAAAGAACAGAAAATGGCATTGTAAATGTGGGAGCTAACTGCAGGCTGGTTTAGATGGGCAGATAAACTGGCACCCTGATGCTTCCACAGAAGAAGCATTAATATCAGCTCTGGATAATTCCATGTTTTGCATGATATCCAATGGCATCCCTGAGAAACAGATTTTTTTGGGATCCCCTAGTTCAACAAAAAAACCACGGGTGCCACTGACAAAACTGCAAACAATATGCAATACATTAAATTCAGGATCAGAAAACATAGGTTCAATAGGATTTAACATCATCATTAACAAATTGGATGGTGGGACAAAACACTCTCAACAAGTTTGCACCCAGTAGAAAATTGGGAGGAGTTGAAAGGGATCTCAGCAGAAGGCTGGAGAAAAGGGCTGATAAAAAGTTCAACAAAGGAAAGTCCTAAACCCAAGAAAGAACAGTACTGGCTGAGAACCAACTATATGGAAAGAAGCTTTGCATAAAAGCAGCACGCAGTCCTGGCAGACAGCAATGCCCTTGTAGCAAAGAAGGCAACCATCCTGAGCTGTATCAGGAAGAGTATCACCAGCAGATGGAGGGAAAAAGGGAAAATCAACTGCAGAAATTATCAGAAAAGGAGATAGAGGAAAAAAAAGTAAAAGAAGTTCCCGGGTCTTTGCTGCATTGCAGTTGTCCTGTGTTAGCCCACCCAATCCCAACTCCCCGTCCAGATAAAACTGGGCAGCCTTCAGTCCCAGCCCCCCCTCAAAGGGAAGGGGAAAGGGAAGTGAGAGAGGCTTGTGGGCTGGAAATAAACACTATAACAGCTTTAACTCAACAATAATAATAAAAGGAAGATAACAGTAAGAAAACAGTAAAATACATACACGTGCACAAAAGCAAATTCCAACCCCACCCATGACCACGCAGGGCAGGCGCGGTGAAGGAGCTGGGCTCAGGAGGTGGGTCCAGGACATGAACTCAGGAACACATGGATGGGTTGAGGAGCAGAGACATAGAGAGATGAGGTCCTCCCTGAACGACAACAATGGAAGGAAGGGGTGAAGATCGACCCTCGTGATCCCCAAGCCTGTGTCCTGAGCATGACGCGTATGGCATGAAATACGTCCTTGGCCAGATGTCCACACCTCCAGCAGGTTTGACCCCTTCACGAGCAACTCTAGGATGGCCTTAATTTCCATAGGAATAGGTGTGAGAAGTCGCCTCTCTGCATACCAATGTCCCATTGTCTTGGTGAGAACTGCCAGGCTGAAAACTCAGAGGAAAAGAAGTTCTGCTTTAGCTCAAACCAGTACAGCAATGTAAGTCTGTAACACCTGAATGCAGCGGCTCTTCTTATTCCTCATCGGAAAGAGGAAATTTTACAACTGGATAGGGTCCAGAGAAAACAATAAAGAAATTGGTTTAGGGATTTGAATGCGATGGTCTTCCTGAACCGGTCTGAATAATTTGCTCCTGATGGACTTATTCTCCAAAAATTAGTCTAAATTTTTTTGAAATTAAAAAAAAAAATACAACAATATTTGTTAATTCTTTCCAGCTCATTTACCCTTCGACCTTCACAGGGTTCTGTGGAAATCATTTCTACAGTTCAATTGTGCACTCTTAGAAAAAAGAGACTTCATTAGTACTCGGTGTCCATTAGCTATTTTTCAATATTTGCTGTTCTATGTCTGTCATTATCTGCTCGGATTTTTGAGACCTGGAGGTAATCAGCCCCACGAAAGAAGGGTCCTTCATGGGAAGGCCACTCCTCATCCCTGATCTCTCTCTGTTTTTCTTTTTTTTGGTTTCTGCTACATCCATCATTTTTAAGTGGAGTAATTGCATAGATTCTGTAGTCGAGTTGTGGGTACCCAGTCAATTTAATAGCATGGCACAGTAATATTTCCTGGTTTTAGTTTCTGTTAACATTTTGAGCACTGTCAAACTCTGACATTTTTTTTCTTTTTTGAGTACCACATTTTTTACTTCCTTTTCCTAAAGTTTTTGACATTTCTTCTTATTCCAGGACTCTGAGCTGATCACAACTTTGCAGCTGATACACACAAATAGTTTTTTTGTAAACTGATGAAGCCAACACTAATACAGGACTATTATACTCCCAAACCTGACCCTATACTGAAAGACAGTTTGTAGGAACACAAAAAACTCAGAAACAAATAGATGAGAAGCAGCAAGTTTTCATAAATAAATTACCTTTACCTCCTGGCCGACTGTTTCTCCCATTCAGTAACTTTCAGATTTGTTGTGAACCCTCTGCAATATGCTGCAAGAACAGGGGAAAAACATATCCACACTCAACAGTTATTTCTTATACTGCAATGTCCTTGGATGAAAGAAGCCTGAGCAAAAAGGAATATAGGAGCATTTGAGAAGTTTCTTCAGCAAGAACGACCTGTGGTCATGCCAAAGAGGGGATAAGTGCAAGCTGTAGAGCTACTAAAGAGCAAGTTTGAAGGAGCTGTGAAGACTATTTATGACCAGGTGCAGTTAACAGGAAGGCCAGCAGTGTGGGGCTGCTGTAAAGGAGAGTGAGCAAAGAACACTGAACTGCAAATGGTTCACACTTGTGGGCATTCATGTCCTAAACTCTGATTCCAGGAAACACACAGTCAGGTAAGAGTCAGACAGTCTGGAGGGAAAGAGGACACCATTGACTAATTGTGCCCTTTCACATATTACTCTGTTTTCCTATCATCTTTCCAATAATGCACTCTTTAATTAAGCTTGCTTTCTTGTTTATACCCTTGCTACAGGAGAGAGAAGGTGCTGAGATCAGCTGATCAAACTTTCCTAGGCTTCTAGGTGGGGTTTGAGCTGGTGTTTTGATAAAGGCTCTTAACACTCAAAAATAGTCTTTTTCCACTAATCAGGTCATGGTGATAGGGTTATTACAGCTCTTATCTGTCTCTGGAGTTGCAGCTGAGAGAGAAAGTTTAATTAAAGGCATTTCCCAGCAGTTCTCATGGCCAAGGCATACCAGTTTCCCTGCCTACTTCAATGAGCAGGGGGTCAGGAATTATCTTGCCGAAATTAAAAATGTATAGAGGCTTTCTTAAATTAAAGATTGAGAGAATGTAGAAGAACATGTAATTTGGGGTGAAGCCCTGCTGTCTTCTTTCCTAAAATGTCAGCAGGTCTCCCAGCTGGCTTCACATGCATCTCTTTTTAGAGTAGATTATGTGCTTCTTTGCAGGGCACCAAGCATAATAGGAAAAGGGAAAAGAACAGTTCCAAAATCAGTGCCTCCTCTGTTACATGCAGTGACTGAGCACCTAAGGTTTGCCAGGAATTCAGCCCACCTGACAGAGTATATTCAGACACACAGACAGCTGCAGAGGGCTGAAACCTAAGAAATATTGGACAGGGTCTTCTTTTGGTAAAATAAAGTAGCTATGGCTGTAAGGCAGAGATAGAGAAACGTAGATGGAGGTGGGTGTAAGAAAGACATTTCCTGAATTCTCATCATGGTTGGACCCTGAAAATTGTTAGTGACTGATTCAAGCAATTGATGTTGGGAATATAAGTGTGGGTTCAAGAAACTAAGAAGGAAGCCATGAGTCAAGGAAGAGTACCAGGAACAGAGGTCTGTCTCCTGCCTTCTCCACACAGCTAAATGAAAGCCCTGTGATAGACACACAGACTGCCATCCTTCCCTTCTCACATAGCACTTCCAGCTTTGGGAAGCAACCAGGGAGTCAGGAGATCCAGCAAAGGCATACACTGGGGAAGATGTGGTCCAAGAGTCCCTAGCAAATATATCAGTACACAGGATGTGTGGGATTTTAGGCACGGACCCTGATACGTGAGGTGACAAAAACAGAATTCTGCGGAATAAGAATCCCACAACATCAGAATCTCACAGAATCAGAATCATTTTATTAGTACAATAGAGTGGCTTAATGATTGCTACAAAGTTACAACAATCCTGTTTTCAGTTTCTGTCCTAATTTAGCTGCAGTTAACATTAACAAAAGCTAACTTCCTTATCTCAGTTCTGTGCTTATTAAACAGTATCTTTTCACTGCAGTCTCTTCTTGACCTTCAAGGCTTCCCATGCATTCTTTCTTCATACTCCCATCATGAGTCCAGGTGATTCACATACCATGGTGTTGGTGAGATTAGGTCTTCTGTGAAATTTTCCATGCTTCCCACAGGATGGATGGTCACTTCTCCACACACTACAGAGAGCCCCATCCACACTGTAACATCTGTTGTCCCAGTTCCTCATTAGTTTTGCCTTTGATCTCCCTCGAGATGAACAGGGATGGTTGGAATCGATGATCTCAAAGGTCTTTTCCAACCAGGTGATTCTATGATTCTATGCCCATCAACATTTATCACTTTTCTCTATATGTTTATTACCTGGTTTTTGTTGTATACCACCTGATTTACTGAATTTACTTGCCTGTCTGTTATTCTGTGGATGTTCTAATATGTAACATCATGTTGACACGCAGGCACACTTGTCAAGACAGTGTCAAGTCTGGCAAGCCTGTGATAGTGAAAAAATAGGATCACATTGTGGAGTAACAAGGAATATCTGACCATAATAAAAAGAAACTCACAGATTCCTGTCCTCATGTATGTCAATGTAAGCATCTCGTTTAAGCATCTCTCCAGTCTTTCCTCTCTCGGTACCACCATTGCAGAAGAGAGGTCTGTGCTACTTAACACAGCATCAAAGAGCAAACTGCTGCAGAAACTAATGAGAAGTGCTGTATTCCAATACTGCCCTTGATGCTCTACAGCTGCTTCTACACCTGTGAATGCAATTCTACAAAATGGCAGAAAAAAGAGCCTCAGGAGGCTTTTCTGCAGAATCCTGGAGAGTAGGAGCATACAGCTTCGCAATCTTTCCCCTCTCCACACCCAAAAGCAGCATGGCAGAGACCTCTGACTTGTCTGGGGAATTCTGTGCAGCAGCAAGAATTATAGAATGGTTTGGTTAGGAAGAAACTGTGAAGGTCATCCAGTCCAACCTCCCTGTAGTGAGCAGGAACATTTTCAACTCAAATCAGGTTGCTCAGGGACCCTTCAACCTGACCTTGAATGTTTCCAGGGATGAGGCATCCACGACCTCTTTGGGCAACCTGTGCCAGTTTTTTACCACTTTCAGCATAAAGAATTTCTTCCTAATTTCTTCTAGTTTAAATTTCTCCACTTTTAGTTTAAAACCAGTCCCTCTTGTCCCATTGCTATGGGCCCTGCTAAAAAGCTTTTCCACATCTTTCTTATAAGCCCCCCTTTAAGTATCAAAAGACCAGATTTTTACTGGACCTGACCAGGTTCCAGTCTCCAAACTGTTTACATTGGGTTGGCTTGTCAAACTAAAATCAAAATCCAACATTTATGTAACCTGTCTAAATTCCAGAAAATGTCTTTAATTACCCTTGCTATAAACCTGGTAATAAAGGCCCACCTTCTACTATGTGTGGCTTTCATGTGCCTGGTTCGGGAAATTGCATATTCACACCATCAGGTCACAAAACCATCCTGTGGCCCCAAGCTCTTGTGGATTATCTTCCCTCTCCATCTAACTTTGAAAAGTGAGAATGAGACTCCAACCAATCTGGAAAGAGGTTTGATACATTACCTTTCTAGAAAGAGGAATTTTCAAACCAGAAACTAATTCTCCTAACTTTGCTATATAAGAGATAAGGTACTCCTCTTAGCACTATCCTGATCCTCAGCCTCCTGAGGTGGTAAAGAGCCATAGGTGAGCGGTTCCTCCTTTGCATAGGAGGGTCCCTGTTCCATCTGCTGAGTGCAAATGATTCTGCCTGTGGTGTTAACAGTAGGTTAGAATACAGCAAAGGAAGACAGTCACAGAAGGCATCTTCAGTCCCAGCCAGGGAACACTGCTCTGGTCTTCAATATCAAATTTCCTGTGCCTGAGGAGATTTTAGAGAAGCAAAGCTATGGTCATATAAAGGCTTCCCAAACAAGGTCTGCACAGAGTACTTTCTGGGTCTAAAACCATAGGTAGAATGGAAAGGCAAAACTATCAAAGTAGATTTGGGCATTTTTCAAGCTCAAGCACCTTTCTTATTCTGGTGGCATATTGATGTCTTTTTTTTCCCCACAGCCAACAACATAAGGGTGCAGTAGAGAATGAACAAATCCTATGGCAATAGTAGACAACATCATAATGCAAATATCTGTAGAATCTAATTCAAAGATGGTCAAATTCACAATATACCCTCAAATTAGTATTTTTATTTTTAGCAGTAGTCTCTGTAATCCTCAATGTCTAGTCAAGAAGAAAACAGCAAGTTAGCACTGCAAAAAAGTAACAATTTAATGTTCTGTGAATTTTCCAAATAATATTTCGTGCTTGTGACATTTTTATGTTCCCAATAAACTCAAGACTTCATAAGAATTTGTTAAACTGGGGTGGTATAGTGTCAACTTGTATTTCAACTACTTCCTCCTCTTTTCAAGTTTTGGAAAAGATTGTGTAGAAATTTTCCAGCTGTGGATGGGAGAAAGATTCATAAATACAAAGGAGTATGTTGAATATGTTGCCTTCCCAAATGATTCCCATTACCCTAAGAGATGAAACAAAATACAAGATATCAAACTGACAGAAAGGATGATAAACTGCAAGTGTGAACTTTGAACCAACATACTGGAATCCAAGTCATCCTCTTTAATTAACATGTGTAGAGGACCCAAGAAGGAAGCTGAAATATAAAGAATCACTTTGCATCCACTACTAGACACATAAACACATTAATGACTGTAAAAGTGGATATTGCCAATGTCACAGAGAGCCTTAATCAGAATAAAAAGGATGAGAGGTTTCTTACAGATTAGTGCTGCTAAGCTTTCCGTTCCTGCACAGCTTGGAAGTTACTATATCTACAGTCAGAGGAAAGTTTATCAAAAACTAAATATCCAACTTGGAGTTAATTTCATGTGTCATATGAAACACAGTCAAGTCTGTTCTTTGTTAAAATATTATATAATGCATTAGAAGAGGGGAAAATCTATACTTTCCTTCCCTCTCTTTATCCTGTTTTGCATGCTAGAGGATGAATAAGGCCTTTCCATTCTTTTCAATAACATTTCTACAAGTACTCAACATTGGGTTTTCAAACAGAAATTATAAAATCTCTACATTTATAGTTCATTAACACATTGGCAGCCTTATGAAAAAATACTTGATCTCATATATTTCTGTTGTGCATGCAATGTTAGAAATGCACAAAAGTTCTTTAAAGTAGTGAGTTGAGGAAACTGGTTCTCCTCTGTGACCCTTCTTACAATGCTTCACTTCCCAGGCATTTGAGGGAGAGTGTGACCCTTCAGAACATGGCATGGACTCACAGCACCTCATCCTAGAACCATGGAAGAACTTCAAATAGTGGAACATACCCAGCTCTTTGCACAGGAAATGTCAGCTCTGCAGAATGCAGAATATATACCCATATACCTCACAAATCTCAAACTTGTATTATATAGAGCAGCTAGAGTGTTCTACTTGTGTCTTTTCCCCCTACACCATTCCCACAAGATAGGATATGGATCTTCTGCTGTCTGATCTTTATCTGTTGCACCAGATATGGCAACACCACATTCCCTAAACAGCCTTATCCTTAAAATGAAAAGCTTAAAGCCATGTGATTGGCTTTTTTTTTAACAATTAATTCTTGCATCTCTTCCCGGGTTTACCTGATGTTCACCTTCACTGACAACAGTCAAGATCACTTTAAAAGCTGTCTGCACAACTGAACTTAGTCGTATATAGATAAACAAAGTGCCTGTCTTAAGACACAGTGCATTGTCGTTGATGTTTTGTGCACTTGTTCCTCTGTGCATCCAAAACCTTTGTGAATTTTGCTTAAACTAATGATGCTTTACTTGTTTGTTTTAGAAATGACAAGGCAGTTTAAGAATAAGAAAACACTTCATTCTTAATCTAGATTTGTATTCTTAGAATGAGGTTACTTTTGTTAATATTTTCTGTTGAATGAGGCTTCTGGCAGAATAAATCTACCTTGACTACCTGGTATTTGTACTGGATTGTTATGGGTCAAAAAAAAAGTCATGTCTGTATCTACAGGTTGGACATGGCCAAACCCAGAGCCTCCCAGGAGCTCTCTAAATTTCTGCAGAGTTTGTGTTTGTACTTGGGAAGGCTGGAGGAGTCGTGTTTGTGACATAAACTCCATTCATGCATTTGGTAACTATAGCCCCTGTCCAAGGTCTCTACAATAGCAGCAAATTGGTGAGTTAGAGCTGCCAGAGAACGTAAAAGAAAAAGCATGTGAAAAGCCAGTAATCAATTTGACCTTACTAAAACTTCTGCTAGACATATGTCTGAGTAATCCAGCAGTTTTGCTGAAGAACAGCAAAACAATACCCTTAAAATCCAATTTCAAGTTGTAACCTATTGGCAACACTTCACAAGAAAGTATGTAAAAGATGTAATTAAATATATGAATCATGGGGGATAAACAGGCTTCTCTGATTTTTTTAAAGTAGTCAGCACAAAGCTAAGGAGTTGTAAACACCTACAGTAACACAAGCATGATATGGTGGTCCAGACGTTTGGAATTAGATTATGCTGGATTGTTTCTGTTCTTTATTTCCAGAATATTTCAGAATAGAATCTCCCCAAAGCTCTTTGTAACAGTAATCCTTCTCACCACTGCTGAGTCCTGACACACTCAAATCTTACATGTCAAACAGCAATTCAGAGTCAGGAGAAGAGAAACCAATGAT
Organism: Dromococcyx pavoninus; assembly: GCA_033558185.1. Classification (NCBI taxonomy): domain Eukaryota; kingdom Metazoa; phylum Chordata; class Aves; order Cuculiformes; family Neomorphidae; genus Dromococcyx; species Dromococcyx pavoninus. The sequence goes on along the minus strand of JAUMJL010000386.1, from coordinate 359,644 downwards.
TCCAAGTCCACGTGTCCTGTTCTATTTGCTGGACAGCACTTCCTCCTTTCAGATTCCTGGTCAAAATATTTATAGGAGATTTATTAACATAGCTAGTGAGACTTCAAATATTTCTAAATATATCCACGAGCACGAATGGGAACCATGCACTCTGGCAAGTTTGCCAGACAATGCTTTGCCAAAAATTTTTTGACCTAAGAAAGAGGAGGAGGGAGTTGTATGTGCGACCAGAACCTATAAAAGTGCTGGTAGGACAGGTCTGTTCTGTCTCCCGGGAAAGCTTGAAGGTAAGAGTGTGGAGGGCTGGGTGCTAGCAGAATCCCACTGCATTCATGCTGCCTGTGGAACTGTTTTTCTCAAAGAACTGTCTTTATTGACAGAGATTTTCTTTCTACTTTCAAGTCACATTTTTCCCTGTGGCTTATCCTGGGATTCTGTGCAAAAATAAGGACGAAGTTGTGATTTCTGTTTTTCAGTACTGAATAGCTTCCAGCCTGAGAGCCAGGTGGTACCACAAGAGGTAAGATTGATTTACCTACTTGATAGGAATAGACTCTACAAGTTGATTGGTTTTTTACATAGCTGTATGGGCATTCCCACATCCCTTTACATCTGTGCACACTAGAACTGTGCCATTCTACCTGAGCTGTGCTGTCTAAAACAGCAGATTTCCTTTCAAAACTGGATTTGTTTAGTACCTACTGGGAAGTATTTGACCTCTTACCACACAGAACTGTTAAACAGTAGATCACCTGTAAACAGAAATCTAGGGAAGAGAACATGAACAAGCAACACACATATAGTTAAGATTTTATTGAGAAGATTTCCTCTTTTGGTACATCTTAAAGGACCTGCTTGAACTGAAAAAGGCAGAACAACTGGAGAAGCTAAAACTCTGATTTCTAACAGTGGGAAAAGCTTTGCATAGACAATTCAAACCTGTGCTTCGGCTTACTCCACACCTTTCTTTTCTTATGCTGCTCCACCTCTGTAGTTGATACAAATTGCACAGTTGAAAATGTGTTAGAGAGAAAGGATATAAGTGGGCTTTCATGATCTCAATAAGATGACTTCCCTTGGTATCTCTGCTGATTTGTATTGAAAGTTTTTATGCTGTGCTAATCAATCCAACTGTTCTGTATAGCCTACTGAAACACTCCTCCATCTAAAGAACTGAACACGCAAACGGGAATAAGGGAGACGAATTTCAAAAAATCTAAATCAAAGACACCAATCTTCTATAGGATCTGAATAAACTGAAGGATATCTAGAGTGAAAAGCAAATAAGAGAAAAATTGTGAGTCAGCAGAGCAGAATACTATGGAGAGTCAGGTATATGGTACAAAGGCATTTCTTTCTTCACTCAACAATGTAGTGTGTCTCTCCACTTTAGCCTCGTGTTGCGCTGCATTCAATAAAGTGCAGCCATGTCGTCAGACTCTGAGATGGCCATCTTTGGGGAGGCAGCTCCTTACCTCCGAAAGTCAGAAAAGGAGAGAATTGAGGCCCAGAACAGGCCTTTTGATGCCAAGACTTCAGTCTTTGTGGTACATCCTAAAGAATCCTATGTGAAAGGGACAATCCAGAGCAAAGAATCAGGGAAGGTCACTGTCAAGACTGAAGGTGGAGAGGTGGGTAAAACACAAAATTCACAAACTGCATTAAATTCACATTCTTGGCTCTTAGCAGGCATACTTGAATCTCCTCCTTCCTCTGACAGACCCTGACCGTGAAGGACGATCAAATCTTCCAAATGAACCCTCCCAAGTACGATAAAATCGAGGACATGGCCATGATGACCCACCTCCACGAACCCGCTGTGCTGTACAACCTCAAAGAGCGTTACGCAGCCTGGATGATCTACGTAAGTCCCAGCAGCAGCCTTCCTTTGGGGAGCTGGGAGGAACTGCTCTGCCAGGCTGAGCACAAGCCAACGTGCTGTCTCCCTCCTTGCAGACCTACTCGGGGCTCTTCTGTGTCACTGTCAACCCCTACAAGTGGCTGCCGGTGTACAACCCGGAGGTGGTGTTGGCCTACCGAGGCAAGAAGCGCCAGGAGGCCCCTCCACACATCTTCTCCATCTCTGACAACGCCTATCAGTTCATGCTGACTGGTGAGTGGCTCTCAGAGTGATTCTATGAAAAAGACATTTTAATCAGAGAATTTCACTGATATTCACTGCTGATATTTTCTGTACACATCATTAGATGTGTGTTTCATTTCAGTTATAGCTAATTTGAACCGGATTGTTTCACGTCAGTATTTCTAAAAAGCAAATGTAGTACCAGAGATATGTGCAGGAAAAAAGATCAGCCAAATAGACCAGGTGGACCAAGGAGTGTAATTATGTCTGTAATGAAATATTGATATTGAACAAAGTATGTGATCTGTATGTGATGTGAAAATTCTGTCTAACAGTGTGAAGTTAATTCACCAAAGGGCTACAGGAAACAACAATATCATGAACATTCAGATTTGTCTTGATAAAATTATGACGTGAAACAATGCATTAGAATTATATATTGCTGCCAGTTCTGCTTCCTTTCTTTCTCTGTGCTTGGGTTCAGAACTATTACGTATGCTCAGGATTCCTTTGTTGTGGGTCCTTTCTCTCCCTTTCTCGACTGCTCTAAATACAGTCTGAGTAGCAGAAAATTAAAAAGAAAAAAAAAGACAAAACCATTTATGGTATGCAGGAAAAAAAAGACCATAGAGTGCAGTAGGAAATATGTGTATGGCACTTCAAAGGTTAGCAGTGTTCATGGAGAATTTTTGTCTTGTCACAGCTTACATTTACTGCAATAATTTTCAGTCTTTTTGTGTTCTTCATTTACAAAGTCTGTTTTCTTCTGCCTTTTCCACAGATCGCGAGAACCAGTCGATCCTGATCACGTATGTAGATCCCTGCTCAGGTCCCTGCAGGGCTGCCCGGTGCCAGGGGACCTCCTGCCTGACCACACGCTCTCTGCTTCTCTCTTTGCTTTGGCAGCGGAGAATCCGGTGCAGGGAAGACTGTGAACACCAAGCGTGTCATCCAGTACTTTGCAACAATTGCAGCGAGCGGGGACAAGAAGAAGGAGGAGCAACAGCCAGCAGGCAAAATGCAGGTGAGGTCCTGGGAATAGTAAACTGCAGCTATAAAATTTATTTATGAACTGTATCATGACAATAACATTTCTATTTTAGGGGACACTTGAGGATCAAATCATCAGTGCCAACCCTCTGCTGGAGGCCTTTGGAAACGCCAAGACCGTGAGGAACGACAACTCCTCACGCTTTGTAAGCTGTTGCCTGGGACAAAATTTCTTTTTTCCTATCAGCACACTGACTCATATTCTTGCAGTCAGGACTGGCAAAAGAGATCTTGATTCTCTTTTCTTCTTCTTGCAGGGCAAATTCATCAGAATCCATTTTGGTGCCACAGGAAAACTGGCTTCTGCTGACATTGAAACCTGTAAGTGACCCTCCTGGCCTGATCCCTTTCTTTCCAGCTTTCCTCAGGTTTTATGCTAATTTTGTCCCACTGTCTTTGCCATTGCCAGATCTGCTGGAAAAGTCCAGAGTCACTTTCCAGCTCAAGGCAGAAAGAAGCTACCACATATTCTACCAGATTATGTCCAACAAGAAGCCAGAGCTAATTGGTAGGAAAGATCACCAACTTCTCCAGACAAAGGTCATGGAAGAAGAACAACATTGAATTCCTTCACGTGCCAATTTGATCTGTATGGGGTTTGTCCTTCTTTTCAGAGATGTTGCTGATCACCACCAACCCATATGACTATCAGTACGTGAGTCAGGGTGAGATCACGGTTCCCAGCATTAATGACCAGGAAGAGTTGATGGCCACGGACGTAAGTCACATACAGAAGCTTTCTCAGGCAGCCTCTGACCTTTGACAGACATGGTACTTACTCTAGTGATCCTTTTGGCAGAGTGCCATTGACATCTTGGGCTTCACTCCTGATGAGAAGACAGCCATCTACAAGCTGACAGGGGCTGTCATGCACTACGGCAACTTGAAGTTCAAGCAGAAGCAGCGTGAGGAGCAGGCAGAGCCAGATGGCACAGAAGGTACCAGCACAATATTTAACGTAGTGTGGTGTTTACTGCAACACTGATACAGGCAGTAATTCAGGGTCAGAATCACTGACCCAGCCTGCCCGTTTCCCCAGATGTTGGTGTTGTAAAATTTGTGTTCACTGGAAGAAATCAGCTGGAGTTTGTTGGAATTAATCAGCTCAGTTGAAGATGCAGATTACTTTGTATTATGCATAGAATAAGATCCAGTGAATCCTAAAGCACGCTTCCATTGGCTGACACAGCAGGAGTCAGTCAGAAGAAAAGCAAGCTTTGCTGCTGTACTGAATGGCAGCTTCCCAGACCTGGCATAGGACCCGCAGTCGCTCTGCTTGCTGACTGATGTACATAGATACTCTAATTTATGGTCAGCTGTAGTCACCTCCTAATGCTACTGTTTCCAGGTGAGAAGGAGCCACAGTCCTGAAGCTGCTTCAAAGCGTGTGTTCTGGAGACAACTCACACTGGCTGATCTGAGAGCATTGTGCTACTTTTTTTTATATGGGGTAGGGCTCAAAAAGGAACACCAGTTAATACTGAAGTTGTGGCTCACAATGTACGTTTTCTGTAGAGTCTCAGAACATCTCCAGGACTTCTGTCTGAAAAATAGATATCTCAGATATGTCTATTGCATTTGCTTACCTAGAGATGACCAAGGGTGCATTCCTTTAAGGCTTCATGGAAGTATTTCCATGAAAGTAGATTTCTATATGTTAAGGGTCTTTTTTTAACTTGAGAGGTTTTTTTGAGTGTGTTGTTGGGGATTTTTTAGGGAAGTTTAGACATAAGGCAAAAGGCCTGTAAGGGACACATATACAGTGGGTCTGAGAATGACTACAAACTATAGTGGTATTAATTGCATGAATATAACCAAAGGAAATTATAGAAGAGCATAAATTAAATGACTATTTAACTATTAAGAAATAACTACAAAATTGAAGTAAAACATAAGTTCCAATTTTGTTCTACTTTCTTACCTTACTCTTTCCAGTGACATTAAATACTACATTATAAATAAGACATACAGTAGAAGCAGCTCAAAATTAGCGTGTGTATATATATATCTATGGATATACACTCTGTAATGAGGTTTGGCCTCCACATGTTAAAGCATTCTGTAAATAGTCCTGGTGCTCACTATCGTCTTCACTGTGAGAAGAGAGAGGCAGTAAAATGGAAAGTGATGACAGAACATATCCAGTGCTCTAGTGCTTGCATTTAATAGTCTACACTCAGAGGAAAGGAGAGCTGGAAAAGCCCTATGTGTATGATAATCATCCTTAGGGAGAATGGGATCCCACTATGAAAGTTGGATGAGAGATCCTATTCATACTTCTGGCACAATACTTTACCAATCTCTCTCTCTCTCTAATGACACAAGAGTTTCACTGACTACAATTTTCAGGACAGAGTATTTCACTACCTACCAGTTTTCTGTTTTTTCAAAAATTGTCACTTGTCTGACTTTCTGTTTTCATGGCCCTTTTCCCTTTTGTCTGTCTGGTCATTGTAAAGGCAATTGGAACAATATTTACATTTACAATTCATCTAAACTAAATGGGGAAAAAAATCTGTAAATCCAGAAAAACTACCATACCTTCAAGGACGCGACTTAAAATATCGGTGGCTGCTGCAGAAATGATTCTGAATTACTACAAGTTATGTCCACTGGAGAGCTCATATTCTACCCTGTTGCATGTTTATCTCCATAGTTGCTGACAAGGCTGCCTACCTGATGGGTCTGAACTCAGCAGATCTGCTCAAAGCCCTCTGCTACCCCCGAGTCAAAGTGGGGAATGAATATGTCACCAAAGGTCAAACCGTGCAGCAGGTAACAAAAATCCCTGTTTTGCTGACAAATTCTTTGGACTCCCTCTTTTGCTCTCCATGATAACTATAAGACTTTTGGGGTTTATTTTAGGTGTACAATGCAGTTGGTGCCCTTGCAAAGGCTGTCTTTGAGAAGATGTTCTTGTGGATGGTCATTCGAATCAACCAACAGCTGGATACCAAGCAGCCCAGACAGTACTTCATCGGTGTCTTGGACATCGCTGGCTTTGAGATCTTTGATGTACGGAACAGTGTTTTATTACCATGCTTTTAGAAGTAACTCTTTTGTGTGGTTTGATCCTTTCAGATTGCATCAAAAGCATCACGATTCCCACAGATTTTTAATTGGGAATAGATTTTTGTATTGCACATATGCAAATGGAAATTCATAAATGCAGTTTTTTGACTGATTACAAACAGTAGACTAAGTCTGTATTTGGTACCTAATACAGAGACACCAGTTCTACAGACACAATTTCTGCTTAGAAGGCTTGGGACATGCTTTGAAATCAGCATTTGGAAACGTTGCATAAGCTGTTGCACTGTAGATTGTCCCATAACTGAGTTAACCCTATATACCAGATGTCAAAGCTGGCAAGGTTGAAATAGTAAAGTGGCCCAATCTTCTAGAGATCATAATCATATGGATAAAGTTTAGCTTGCCAAAAACCACACACTAACAGATGTTCCAATCTCCTGGCTGAGACAAAAAGCCAGGACTGTTCTTTATGCCTAGATTTCTAAATTAAGATTAATTGTAATTTCTCTTTGTAATTGTGCAGTTCAACAGCCTGGAGCAGCTCTGCATCAACTTCACCAATGAGAAACTGCAACAGTTTTTCAACCACCACATGTTCGTGCTGGAGCAGGAGGAGTACAAGAAGGAGGGAATTGAATGGGAGTTCATTGACTTTGGGATGGATCTGGCTGCCTGCATTGAGCTCATTGAGAAGGTATTGTGTAATTCACAATGTTTAATATTTCAAGAAATGCATCGACTTTTTTATATGTTTATAAACGGAGCCTGAAAGGATAAACGAGATATTGTAAATACGTAAGTTTAGATTATTTTACAATTTGCTCTGCTGAGCATTTATATTGTCCCACTCAGGAAGCTATTTCTTTGTGATTTTTTCTGCTTTCTCACCTCTTCCTCCTTCCTTCTGCTTCTTCCAGCCCATGGGCATCTTCTCCATCCTGGAAGAGGAGTGCATGTTCCCCAAGGCAACTGACACCTCTTTCAAGAACAAACTCTATGACCAGCACCTGGGCAAGTCCAACAACTTCCAGAAGCCCAAACCTGCCAAAGGCAAGGCTGAGGCTCACTTCTCCCTGGTTCACTACGCTGGCACAGTGGACTACAACATCACTGGGTGGCTTGACAAGAACAAGGACCCCCTGAATGAAACTGTTGTGGGGCTGTACCAGAAATCATCCCTGAAGACCCTGGCCTTACTCTTTGCCTCAGCTGGAGGAGAAGCAGGTCAGTTCTCTGAAATTCATACTTTCATTTTTATTTAATGACTCTACCAGAGCCATGAATATCAGCTGGAGTTTTCTAAAGAAACTGCATGTTGTGCAGAGTCTCCCATGGCTTGAATTTATTAATAAAGGAAAAAATCAAATGCATTTCAGACCTTCCACTTAACAATGATAGTCCCTTGGATTATCACACACCTTTGGTCTGGTGTTCCTTAGACTGAGCGTTTACTGTGTTTCCCACCACATCCTATCTCAGCATGACTGGTACTCATGAACAAGCTTCTTGCTATCTCAAAGAGAAAAAAATTTACAAATCAGAGCTGTAAAACCATCTTTGTTTGGTGTTCTTCAGAGAGTGGTGGTGGTGGTGGTAAGAAGGGTGGCAAGAAGAAGGGTTCTTCTTTCCAGACTGTCTCAGCTCTTTTCAGGGTAAGTAGAGAAGTAATTCTCTCTATTTTATTACTGGGGTTTTTTTGTTGAAGATTGTGAAACCTCACACTAACTCCAACAAAGCCATTTTACTGCATCTGTTGTGAGGTTATGCAGGAAGAGATTTAGAAGGTCCACAGCCCAAACATTTATTCACATTGTGAAAGAAGTGTTTACCTGAGCATCATTTTTACCCCGTCCTAAACCAGGGCTAAACTGAGGACTCTTAGGGCTTAGCAAGTAAAAGTGAAGGCTAAAATCGAAGAGAGTTCATGGCTTTGCTCTTAGAAACACTTCTAGAAAGGGATGCTGTAGGACTTGCCACTCATGCCTTTTCTCTATATCTTGTGATCCCCATTCTCACTGAACAAGAAGTGTATCCTGTCTTCCCCTATTCAGCTTTTGTCAGATACATCTTCACAACTAGCGCTTGATGCCATTAAGCTTCCCTTTCCCTGTCTCTCTGCAAATTTAGTCCTTGCCCCTCTTCCTTTTTGTCCTATTTTTGGGTTTGCTTCTGTTCCCATCAATAGTGTCTTCCACATAATGAGAATCTGGTGCTGACAAAGAATCAGCTTTCACTCAGAATTATTACTTTTGCCCCAAAATTCTGGTCACCATTCTCCATAGGTGTCCTGTCTGAGTGGATATGTCCCTCAGTTTCATGAAAACAGATTACACAGTTTTTTAACTTTATCTCATGCCCAAGACTGAAAGGCAGAAAAACCCCTCAATTTAGGTTGGCTACAGGTGGGAATAATAAATCTGTTATTGCTTTCATGCACTTTTCTCTCCTCATGTGACAGTGTAACTGCAGAGGTACCATTTGGTAATCAAAAATCTTTGCTCGTGAACCCACAGGAGAACCTGAACAAGCTGATGACCAATCTACGCAGCACTCACCCTCATTTTGTGCGCTGTATCATCCCAAATGAAACAAAAACACCTGGTAAGAACCTCAAGTAAAGAATATTTATAGTGTGATTAAGCCATTATTCTCAATTCTTTATCATGTACTATCAAATAATTGACTTGTTTGCTTAGGTGCCATGGAGCATGAACTGGTGCTGCACCAGCTGCGCTGTAACGGTGTGCTGGAAGGCATCAGAATCTGCAGGAAGGGTTTCCCCAGCAGAATCCTCTATGCTGACTTCAAACAGAGGTCAGTCTCCCTTCTGCTCTCCATTCTGTCTTCACTGCAGAAGTTGTACATATTAACTACTTTAACTGTTGTGGTGACTTTTTAATGCCAACTCTATCTGATCATAACTGAGAAGGGAGAATGTATAACCGAAGGCAATGTACATGGCTCAGCAAAAGAGAAATTGCTGAGAAATGAAGAGACAAGTCAGGTGTCCTCACTAATTGCTGTTCACCAAATAGTTTAACTAGTTTACTATGAAACAGTATAACCTTATGAATTGAAAATGCTTTCATTCATGTTAACTCTCATCCCACAGGTACAAGGTGCTTAATGCCAGTGCCATCCCTGAGGGACAGTTCATTGACAGCAAGAAGGCTTCTGAGAAGCTGCTTGGGTCAATCGATGTGGACCATACCCAGTACAAATTTGGCCACACCAAGGTATAAACCCTCCTTGACTCACTCACTGTGTGCCTGTGCTTTGCTCTACCTGGCAGTGATGTGCTGCAATGTTCCCTTTCTCAAGGTGTTCTTCAAAGCTGGGCTGCTGGGACTCCTGGAGGAGATGAGAGATGAGAAGCTGGCTCAGCTCATCACTCGCACACAGGCCAGATGCAGGGGCTTCCTAATGAGAGTGGAGTACCAGAGAATGGTGGAGAGGAGGTACATTCCTCATCTTCAGTTAACGTCACTGCACTTGGGGGAAAGATTTGGCTCTCATTGAACAGAAAATATTCAAGGTACATTTTATTTATGCTTCAGGGAGTCCATCTTCTGCATCCAGTACAACGTTCGGTCCTTCATGAACGTGAAGCACTGGCCCTGGATGAAGCTCTTCTTCAAGATCAAGCCCTTGCTGAAGAGCGCAGAATCTGAGAAGGAGATGGCCAACATGAAAGGGGAGTTTGAGAAAACCAAGGAAGAGCTTGCAAAGTCTGAGGCAAAGAGGAAGGAGCTGGAGGAGAAGATGGTGGCCCTGCTGCAGGAGAAAAATGATCTGCAGCTCCAAGTCCAGGCTGTGAGTATTATTAGTATATTTCTTCCGGGGGAAAATAAACAAGGTCTAAATCCTCTCTCACAGTATGGAACTCTGCAACTGCACATTAAATACCCTTAGAAAATACTTTAATCAGAATTTCTAAAGGTAAAATTCAGACCACTCAGTGCCAATATTATAATATGAGGTTCTAACTTGGGAAGTCTCTGTGCCTAGAGGTGTATTTGTTCATGCACGTTCCCAACTGTAATCACTAGAGATTTAGTATATACAGTTAACAGAATCTCGAGAGGAATTCAGTTAACTGCTTACCCAGGTTTTAATCAGTTGTCTAAATAAAAGACCCTTATGTTATTTCTTACGAAATGAGGTACCTCAGCAATCCTGCTGCAACTACTTCACCAGAACAACACAAATACCCTTTGTATCCCATCCAGAGATTTGTCAACACTCACACAATGCTCTTGTCTTCTTAAGTGTCTAGTTCATAGCTTAAAAGTAAAGTCAGGTTCAATTAGAAAACACCACTTACAACTAGATTATGTATCAATGCATCTGAAAAAAGAACACAAATTCTAACTCAGCCTTGTCGAACACAGCTCTTACAGAGATAAAACAAAAAGATCTGTGCATAATTATATTCTGTGATTAACCTTCAGGGAAAGTAATCAAAGCCCTTAGTAAAAAATAGTATTTGTTAATAGACATCTTAGTGTAAATACAATGAAAGTAAATAATTGATGCGAGTAAAAAAAATAGAATAAAAACCTATTCTTTTTTAAAAGAGGCTGTTCAAAAAACATTTCCCCCAAGATAATAAGAAATAATAATTCCATGGATTTTTTTCAGCAGGAAATACCCTTTTTCTCTTCATCTTTTGCTAAACTTGGGATTAACAAACAAAGCTATCTTTCATTAATAGGAAGCTGATGCTTTGGCTGATGCCGAGGAAAGGTGTGACCAGCTCATCAAAACAAAAATCCAGCTGGAAGCCAAAATTAAAGAGGTGACGGAAAGGGCTGAGGATGAGGAGGAAATCAATGCTGAGCTGACAGCCAAGAAGAGGAAACTGGAGGATGAATGTTCAGAGCTGAAGAAAGATATCGATGACCTTGAGTTAACACTGGCCAAGGTGGAGAAGGAAAAACACGCCACCGAAAACAAGGTACAAAGCAGAACCTGTCATTCACATGCCAGGAAAGAGCACTGTTACAGGACTGCTGTGTCTACTTCCTTCATTTACACTTGTTCCATTCTTCTCCAAGGTGAAAAACCTCACGGAGGAGATGGCAACCCTGGACGAGACCATTGCCAAGCTGACAAAAGAGAAGAAAGCCCTCCAAGAGGCCCATCAGCAGACACTGGATGACCTGCAGGCAGAAGAGGACAAAGTCAACACTCTGACCAAAGCTAAGACCAAGCTGGAGCAGCAAGTGGACGATGTAAGCACACAGGCACTCAGCAAGAACAGGACAGGTATGGAGTTAGACCTGACTGGCAGAGCACTGAGGGTCTTCTTTGTTGTAGCTGGAAGGGTCCCTGGAGCAGGAGAAGAAACTGCGCATGGACCTGGAGAGGGCTAAGAGGAAACTCGAAGGAGACCTGAAGCTGTCCCATGACAGCATAATGGACTTGGAAAATGATAAGCAGCAGCTGGATGAGAAATTGAAGAAGTGAGTGTGGCTGTGGGGCAGCCGAGTGTGGGGCTGGTGCACTTGCCTTTTTCCTTTGAGCTCTAACACCGTGCGCTTTGCCCAAAGGAAAGACTTTGAAATCAGCCAGATCCAGAGCAAAATCGAGGATGAACAGGCCCTGGGCATGCAGTTACAGAAGAAGATCAAGGAGCTGCAGGCAAGTCTCTGTTCCACTCCCTCTCTCACCCCAACACAGGTCAGGCAGGAGGAGGGCATGGGTGTGAAGGGTTCCCAATGTTCTCCAGGCTCGTATTGAGGAACTGGAGGAGGAAATTGAGGCAGAGCGAACGTCTCGCGCAAAAGCAGAGAAGCATCGCGCTGACCTCTCGCGGGAGCTGGAGGAGATCAGCGAGCGCCTGGAAGAAGCAGGAGGGGCCACAGCAGCTCAAATTGATATGAACAAGAAGCGTGAGGCAGAATTTCAGAAGATGCGTCGAGACCTCGAAGAGGCCACGCTGCAGCACGAAGCCACGGCTGCCGCCCTGCGCAAGAAGCACGCGGACAGCACAGCTGAGCTTGGGGAGCAGATCGACAACCTGCAACGGGTGAAGCAGAAGCTGGAGAAGGAGAAGAGTGAGCTCAAGATGGAGATTGATGACCTGGCCAGCAACATGGAGTCTGTCTCCAAAGCCAAGGTATACAAATACCCTATAGGTTCATTGACCCTGTGCAATAGGATACAGTGTCTTGCACCTGCTATTGTTAAGGGTGTTAATGGTTAACCCCTCCCTTTCTGTGTGCTGACACATAGGCAAGTCTGGAGAAGATGTGTCGCACACTGGAAGACCAGCTGAGTGAGATTAAGACAAAAGAAGAAGAGCATCAGCGCATGATCAATGATCTCAATACTCAAAGGGCTCGTTTGCAGACAGAAGCGGGTGAGACTTGCACCTCTCTCATGGAAAAACTAATAATGTCAGAGAGTTAATGCCAAAATGACCCTTCTAGGAGCATGGTCTGTCCAAAATTCTTTGACTCCCCACTTATGAGAAATGCACAAAATGAGACCATAAGCTTCTGCAAAGTCTGCTCACTGTCTGGATTTATGTCCCAAAATGTCCACTATACTGTCATCAATGGCAATAAAAGCATTTTATATCTGCCAATTTTCCAGGTGAATATTCACGCCAGGTGGAGGAAAAGGATGCTTTGGTTTCTCAGCTGTCAAGAGGCAAACAGGCATTCACCCAACAGATTGAGGAACTCAAGAGACACCTAGAGGAAGAAATAAAGGTGAGAAGGCTTCATTACAAATATATGAAACCGCAGACTCAACCAGATGAGAGACAGAAAAATAACCACTTAGGTAATGCACTGCAAGGCTTTACTCTCCGTTCCCTACAATTTCTCCAATAATTCTTTTCCAGTTTCCCAGATCTTTCTTTCTCATTCGGTATCTTTCCAACATACTCACAGCTGAATTATCCAGTACGCATTAGAAATTCAGTCAGGAGATCATCCAGGATATTTCCATTCATTGTTGCAGTATTATCTTTCCCCCAGGCCAAGAACGCGCTGGCCCACGCCTTGCAGTCTGCTCGCCATGACTGTGACTTGCTGCGGGAACAGTATGAGGAGGAGCAGGAAGCCAAGGGGGAGCTGCAGAGAGCCCTGTCCAAGGCCAACAGTGAGGTGGCCCAGTGGAGAACCAAATATGAGACGGATGCTATTCAGCGCACGGAGGAGCTGGAGGAGGCCAAGTACGTGGAGAATGTGGGGAACGCTGTCCGACTGAGATCAGAAATTTGAGGAGACCACTGTGACATTGTCAGGAAAAAGCCAGTGTATGCTTTAGGATGCGGTGGTTGGAAGAGAGAAAATATAATCCAAGAGTAGGTATGCGCTGGGAAAAGCAGAAGCAGCAAATCTCTCCAGACTCAGAAAATGGGAGAAATGCTGATGTCAATAGCAGAGTGAAGAGCAGAGAGTGGATTGCTGCAGCCCAGGATTCCAACACAGATGTACAGCGGCTGGCTAGGAAAGGTCCTACACCTCTGTGTAAATGGGTTCACGCACTACCAAGTGGTCAAGTGTGCTCTTGGGAAAAACAGACTCCCATTCACTTCCTCACATCAAGCTGTGCTTATCTCCTCCCAGGAAGAAGCTGGCACAGCGCCTGCAGGATGCAGAGGAACACGTTGAAGCCGTCAATGCCAAATGTGCCTCCCTGGAAAAGACAAAGCAGAGGCTGCAGAACGAAGTGGAGGACCTGATGATTGACGTGGAGCGATCAAATGCTGCCTGTGCAGCTCTGGATAAGAAGCAGAAGAACTTTGACAAGGTCTTTTGGGGTCGAGGCCTGAGGTTTCTGGGAAGACCATTCCCTCCTGATCGCCATATTCATGCCTGGTTTCTCTTCAGATCCTGGCAGAGTGGAAGCAGAAGTATGAGGAGACGCAGGCTGAGCTGGAAGCCTCCCAGAAGGAGTCTCGCTCTCTCAGCACAGAGCTGTTTAAGATGAAGAATGCCTATGAGGAGTCCTTGGACCACCTGGAAACGCTGAAGCGTGAGAACAAGAACTTGCAGCGTAAGTCCGTGGCCCTCAGCTCCCAAAAGGGCTTTCTCACAGTTTGCCTATTGAGCACTCCTCATGGGTCTGTGCCTGCAGGTCGGCAAAGCCTGTTACCTTGCTCTGGCTGGGCCCTTCCCATACTACTCTGTTCCTGACTCTACCATTGGTCTTTGTTCCCACAGAGGAGATTTCCGACCTCACGGAGCAGATTGCAGAGGGAGGAAAGGCGATTCATGAGCTGGAGAAAGTCAAGAAGCAGATTGAGCAGGAGAAATCTGAACTGCAAGCCTCCCTGGAGGAAGCTGAGGTAGAGTTTTCCATTCTTAATTGTTTACTTCCATCATAGTTTAGAAACCTCAGAAAACATTTAAGAAATTATACACAGTGTGAATAAATTCAGGAAGAGGAAAAAGGAAATTTTGGACAACATTAAAGTCTTAGATACACAGAAATTCTTTTTTTCCTTTTCTGCAGTCTCAGACCTCATGCTGTACATTAGTCTTCAAGGGAAGAGATCATGTAAAGTTACTGTTATTGCTATTTATACAAACAACTGATCTTTGTATTTTTTTCAGGCTTCCCTTGAACATGAAGAGGGGAAGATCCTGCGCCTTCAGCTTGAGCTGAACCAAGTGAAGTCTGAGATTGACAGGAAGATAGCAGAGAAAGATGAGGAGATCGACCAGTTGAAGAGAAACCACCTCAGAATTGTGGAGTCCATGCAGAGCACACTGGACGCTGAGATCAGGAGCAGGAACGAAGCCCTGCGGCTGAAGAAGAAGATGGAGGGAGACCTGAATGAAATGGAGATCCAGCTGAGCCATGCCAACCGCCAGGCTGCAGAGGCACAGAAGAACCTGAGAAATGCACAAGCAGTGCTCAAGGTATGGCACAACAAAACAGGTGCTCACTGGCTAACAATTTTCCTGTTTCGCAATTCTATCAGTTGGCTACTGCTGTGAAAAGAGGAAATATGAAAATAGGAAAAATACATGTTACCATGTGTCTTGTGTCTTTTACAGGATACCCAGATTCACTTGGATGATGCTCTCAGGGCACAAGAGGACCTGAAGGAGCAGGTGGCCATGGTGGAGCGCAGAGCAAACCTGCTGCAGGCTGAAGTTGAGGAGCTACGGGCAGCCCTGGAGCAGACGGAGAGGTCAAGGAAAGTGGCTGAGCAGGAGCTTCTGGATGCCAGTGAGAGAGTTCAGCTCCTCCACACCCAGGTCAGTGTTTTTGGTTTTTATACTTTTGCTCCATACATATAAAATAACTGAAGTGTGGCTTAATTGTAATGATTATTTTGCAAAATGCGTTATAGTGGATAACAAATATTAAAGGTGACTTTTCAGCTGCAGATATGTGTTTCACTACACTACAGTGCCTATAACTTAAAAGTTATAAATTCAGAGAGATATGTGAGGTTCTTACTTGACTACTTAAGTGAGTTTATCAGGTTTCAAGTTTACATTTGAGACCTTAAACTCAGACTTAGGTTGATTATTAACAAAATAAGACACTGATAATATCATTAACATTATTTAACAATATAATTTTAAGTGTTCTATAGCACCATTTAGCATGTTTAGTGCCACTAGATTGAAAATGGTAAGGAAAGATTAAATCTTTATTCTTTATAAGTCTAAATTCCTTCTCTGTTGATGGAGAAATTGTGAGTAAAGACATGAAGGATGTTCCTGAAATACCAAAGAACATCACTTTTGAGAAACTGATAGCTATCACAGCATCTGCTTTAGAACAATATCCCATGAGACTTGATGGCACAATTTATATTAAACAGCATTTATGCAATGTTTTTGATATGATATTGCAAGCTAACAAATGATGCTCTTCAACAGAACACCAGCTTGATCAACACCAAGAAGAAGCTGGAAACAGACATTGCCCAAATTCAGGGTGAAATGGAGGAGACAATCCAGGAAGCCCGCAATGCTGAAGAGAAGGCCAAGAAGGCCATCACAGATGTGAGTCGGGGCTACTTTCACAGCTTAAGATAAGTGTCTTCTCCTCAACATGTCTCCAGCCCCACAATGGCTTTGACCCTTTACTCTCATCAGGCAGCCATGATGGCAGAGGAGCTGAAGAAGGAGCAGGACACCAGTGCCCACCTGGAGAGGATGAAGAAGAACCTGGACCAGACAGTGAAGGACTTGCAGCACCGTCTGGATGAGGCTGAGCAGTTGGCTCTGAAGGGAGGCAAGAAGCAAATCCAGAAGCTGGAGGCCAGGGTGAGCAGGGATGTTATTTGTGCATGAGAGAACATGTCAGGCAATCAGCCAGCAGGGCAGCTCCATAGATGTGCTTCTCCTTTCAGGTGCGGGAGCTGGAAGGGGAGGTTGATGCTGAGCAGAAGCGCAGCGCTGAAGCCGTGAAGGGTGTGCGCAAGTACGAGAGGAGGGTGAAGGAGCTGACCTACCAGGTAAGGGAGAACTTTTCATTGTGTTAACACATTCTTTTTCCAGGAAGTCAAAATGTTGGCATGTTGCCTTCCAGAGAGTTTCCTTTCTATGACCCAATCAGTGACACAGTTAACAGGGTTTTGACCTCTGTCCTTCTGGACAGCAATGGTACATAAGGAATGTTACTCCCTCTGTTTCACATTCATGATACATGGAGAAAGAGGAAAACGTGAGGTTTTATTTCTTTCCATACTCTGTAGTCTGAGGAAGACCGGAAGAATGTTCTCAGGCTGCAGGATCTGGTGGACAAGCTGCAAATGAAAGTCAAGTCCTACAAGAGACAAGCTGAGGAGGCTGTGAGTATCACTGACCAACAATCAGGCTTCCTTTGGCAGAGATGGATTTCTCTGTTGATGCTTTTTCTGTCCAGTGTTTTGAACCATTGCCTTTTGGTACATTTCCTTCTATAAGACAATGGGGAATGTAAGAGTAAGAATTACTGGTTTGGAGAGGAGCTATACTTCCCCAGCTGTATTTGTTTTCCTCTGAGCCTCACTTCCCATCTGTGCTTCTTCCTTCCTACCCTTCTCTGCATGTCGGAAGCAGCTGCTGGTCTGTTTAGCACTCTGCCATGAACTCTGCATAGACCATGCTGGGTGTAACGTGGCCATGGCCTTCTTGACTGTCTGGTGTTCTTTTCTCTTCTGGCACAGTTAGTGCACTGCACACCTTCTTACTTTGATGCTTTGAACCTGGCCTGTTTGCCCAATCATGGCATTTAAATTTTTGTTTGCCCAGTTTTCAGATATAGAAAGTCCACATGCTACCTGTTTTCACAACTCCCTCTCCCTGCACAGGAGGAGCTTTCCAATGTCAACCTCTCCAAGTTCCGCAAGATCCAGCACGAGCTGGAGGAAGCCGAGGAGCGCGCTGACATTGCAGAGTCACAGGTCAACAAGCTCCGAGCAAAGAGCCGGGAGTTTCATAAGAAGGTAGAAGAAGAGGAATGAGGATCTCAAAGCTAAAAAGTGACCAGAGACTTGCATAAATTGTAAATCTCTGTGTCGCTTTCTCCTGTAATTTTCATTTGAGTCTAGGTAATAAAGATAGTAGAGACCTTTGCATATGAACAATGATTAGCGTGCTTTATTTATTAATTCTGGTGTTCATTACTTTTGTAGTACATGTACACAGCTGATGTTCATGTTTGAAAGTATATTAAACAGCAATTCAGTATTATATTTACAGTTTTAGAAAAGCACAAGGAAAAATAGCAATTATATGGATTCACTATTCATCTTTCTATGAGAAATAGGCATTTCTTCACTGGATTAAAACTGCATTCCTTCAAGTTATTTTATTTTCTTTTTTTTCATTATAGACACAATATAATATAATGTCATAGATTAAAAAAACAAGTTTCAGTGAATATCACTTAAATAATATTTTCAAGTGATTTATTAGTATGGTATCAGGAAAGTCTTCTACATTTGCCTGCTATTGAATTTGAATATAAATATTTCTATATCACCAAAACAAGAAATAATTCTAGAAATTGTGTTCTCACCTTGACTTCCCTCATACAGACTGAAGATGTAATGTGATTTCTCCAGCAAGCTGTTTGTGAAATGAGAAGGTCTTAATCTACCATTGTTTTTGCTAAGTAGCGGTATTAGAAGCAACTATTTAAGTACATACTGGTTGCCCAGAGAAGTCGTAGAAGTTCCATCCCTGGAAACGTTCAAGGTCAGGTTGGACAAGGCTCTGAGCCACCTGACTGAGCTGAAGAGCTTCTTCAGTTGGACGAGATGACCTTAAAGGTCCCTTCCAACCCAAACCACTCTATGATTCTAAGTGCAAGATAATAATTTCACAGGTTGATCCAATTTAAAAGAACAGATACACTCTATCTCCTTAAATCACCTTTTTAGACATTCAGGAAATATTTAAACATAAAAATTGATGGACATAAAATTTAAAATGTAAGAGGTGCAGCAACTATCAACATTGGATGGAGATCATTTACTGTTGTTGTTGTACTTCTATTTAAAACTGCCCTCTATATAAATCAGATCCTCTTTCATAACGAAATGCACGTTCTGGGTGAGATTCCCCTGTCATTCTGACACAGATCAGACACCTATCGAAGAGTTTCTCTAATCTCACTGCTTCACTCTTCCCTGCAAGAGTACTTTCTGTAGAGAGACCTGCAAAAGAATGTCTGTGAAAAGCGAACATACTATTTAGGGTTTTCTATATTCTCCACATTCTGATGTGCACAGGTAATTTGTCTGTGCTTGGACATCAAGAGGGATGAGAGAGCATCTGCCTCTCCTGGAGGAGCAGGACTGAGAGAAGGAAGTCTTGTATTAGAAAGAGTCTTTGAAGAAAGATGCCCCATGGAAACGAGAGGAAGATGGAACAGGTTTTCCCTGACAGGTCAAGCCCAGCCAGCTACTGTCACATGCAGCAGCCCTGGGAGAACAGATGTACAGAACACAGCTTTCCTCATCTGGCAGCAGAGCAGAGAGATCAGTCACGCACCCACACTCGTCTTTACAGGTCTAAATCTTGGGAAGTGTCCTATGGGCAAGAACACTGGCAGTCCCCAAATACATGAGGCATCAGAGGAAACTCAGATTGAACACTGAAAATGGTTCTTCACTGAGAGGGTGGTCAGTCGCTGGAACAGACTCCCCAGGGAAGTGATCACAACATCAAACCTGTCAGAGTTCAAGGAGCATCTGGACAATGCTCTTAGTCTAATGGTTTACTTTGAGGTAGTCCTGTGAGGAGTAGGGATTTGGACTGATGGTCCTATGGAGTCTCTTCCATAATCTATATGAATATGCCAGCCAAGCAAGCTGGTGTTGAGAAGGGGATGATATATTCATTGCCCTCACAGCAAGCAGGGGAGATTGCTGCACCATACCAAGATCCTCTATGAGCCGAACGAGCTGATCCGTTACTAAGCCCATGGGACCATCTCATGCCTTGGGACTAGAGGCTCTGCCTATCCTACTCAGGTCCACCAACTCTCTCCCGTTCTCTGTCCTCTCCTCTCCTCATCCCTTCAACTTACCTTCCTCTGTCCACAAGCTAACTCTCTTCCCTGTTTATTGTCATTCTCAGCACACTGTTCCTAAGAACAGATATTCCTAAGAGCAGATTATTAACCTGAAATATAATACTTTGCATTAAACTGAGCTAGACATTCATCATTTACATGTTGATTGCAAACGTAACGTAAGATGAAGTAGAGCATTGATTAGGTAGAATTTCTAACTATTGATCATGCTTTACAGATGGGTAAGTAAATTAGATGGTTTGAGAATACATTCCACGTGTCTAAGGGCTCTGGTAAATCAGAAATGAAGCTGTACAGGGACTCCTGTTACTGTTAAATACATTTGGTTTTGCCAAGCCACAGGTAAAGAGTGTGAGATTGACTTGGTTGATATTTTTGGCATACGTGACAAGCTTTAGCAGCTACCTCAAGCTTGCTGTTTGTTTAAAGCAAGTGCTAAACATCTTCGGCCATCCTGCCAGAATTGTCAATCCCTTGCTGACCTTCATGTGGTCTTTTTTGATCCTCCAGCCAGCCTTGAAGTGCTGTAAAAACCCACTGCCTTCAAATGTCAAGGGTTCTTAATAAAAGATGTAAATAATACTTGGGCAGGAGAAGACTGCTTGAATTAGGCAGGGATGCGACTCTGCTCTTTTTAATATGGTAGTTCTTTTTAATATAGCTGAGCATCTCTGTTGCTTTTAGTGCCCCCTTAAAGCCTTCAGGTTATTGTGGCACCCCTTATACAAGTAACACCCGTTTTCCCTGTGACACTGGTAACGCTAAACACAACCCAGTCAGACTGAGAGGAAGCATCGCCCATGGCAGGATTTGTAAGTGTGTTAACATTTGTTCTGCTCTCCTAAGGGTTCATCAGAGACCTCCGTTAAAACATCACGGTTTTTGGTACCAGCCACGTTTCAGAAAGGGTGGCAGGAGGTGAACAAGCTGCTTAGAGTTCCCATTTCACTGCACCCCCTCTAGAAGGATTCAGAGGTTCCTCAGGTACTGATTCCCCTTTCTCAAGTAGCAGTGCTTAAGTAACTGTTGCAGTTGTGGACACTCAGAATGAAGAAAGGGGCAAAATGAGCAGGAATTGGCCACAAGGAGAGAGGAACTTAAGAAGTTCAGTGCTAGGTTCGGGTTTGTTACATGTGTGGGTGAGATTCAATTCCAAACAAATACCTACATGTAGTCATCTTCATGCCTAAATGAATACGTAGGAGAGCAAGCCAAATATCTAAACTCCCTTTGTAGACACTATCATGAGAGTCAAGCAAATGTTTTGGTTCACTCTAAGGCAGGCAACCAGGACAGGACAAGTGAGTCATTCTCCAGGCTCATAGGTATGAGAACGTCTCTGCATATGGTTTATTGCAAAGAGTTGTTGTAGATGGAAAACTTGAGCAGATGGGGAGTGCATGTATACTGTAGGAGGGCTACACTTGTGCAGATAGGAGAGGTAGAGCTGCAGTGGATTTGGAAGCCCTGAGAGAAAATTATAGCTGGCAAAAAGTGTTAAAATGCCTTTTGTGAAAGGCTTTGAAAACTTGTGGCTGTTTTTTGTTTTGCTTAATTGTAACAAAACCATTAAAGCAAAAGTTTTTCTGATTTTTTGGAGGAGGAAAAAACTGCATTTATTTATGAGCTGTCTGTTAAATATTTAAATGTTGACTTTTTCTCTTTTACTACCAAAGATAGCAAAATAAATTACATACAAGGGTTAATTCCCCAGAAACACACACATACTTTCTTCCTTGACCTCCAGCATTTACTTGTCTTTATCTTTACCAAGTTTTTTTCATTTCAGAAAGTAGCAGTTTCAGTTATCCAGCCACAGAGTTTTTTCCAAATTAAGGTAAAGGCAAAAGCAACAACACATACAGATAGAAAACCAGTAGTAACCTTGCATTCTGTTCTACTGACTCACAACATAAACACAAACAAGAACAAGGGGGGGAAAAAGTGAAAACAGACCAAGCAAAATGTTACAGGTTATGGAAATTTTCAGTTTCAATGTAATTTTGAAAAGTACTTTGAAAAATGATTTCTCATAACTCCTTTTGAGCCTTCAAAAAGTTATGGATTTTTTTTTTGTATTTGAAAAATTATTGCAAATAAAGCCTTACAGCAGCTGCCGGCTACGTGTCGGTATTACACGTGACTGAGGGAAAGCCATGAGCTTTTCTCATTTTTTGTAGCTAGTTTTAATCCAGGTCAAAACTGCATGAAGCAGCAAAATGAGACAACATACAGAGTGATTGAAATACCTGAAATTCACAACGAATTCCAGTTCTCAGACCATGTAAGTGCATTAAAGACATGAAAGAAGTGCTATTTTCCACCAGGTGAGGATCACGCTGTTTGGGTTAAACCACAGCCCTCCATCTTATCCTTCAGTCTGAGTTTCCTCTGAATGTGAAGCTGATCTCTGCCAGTTTCCTTCCCAACCCTAGGATTAGAGAGCCATCATGAAGACACAGTCAGCTGAGAGAAGAGGAGGAAGGAATTTCCTCACTTTCTTATCCAGACCTGTGAGTAGGTGATGCTGAGGAGTGAAATGCAACAGGTGCTGTCAGTGGGGAGGCAAATGTGCTATGGGATCAGGTGAAGCTGCTGCGATTTGATTCAGATCAGATTGCCTGGTTTATCATAGGAATTGTCATTTGGAAATTGAAAATGAATTCAAGGGGAAAAAACAACAAAACTAATGAAGATCTGTTGGATGAAATTGTTCCTCAATAAAGCAAAGGATTTCACTGCCCTCCTCACCACTCCCCTCCTTACACCATTACAGAACATGTGGGCTGCATCAAAAGCAGTGTGGCCAGCAGGCCAAGGGAGGTGGTTCTGCCCCTCTGCTCTGCTCTGGTGAGACCCCACCTGGAGTCCTGCGTCCAGCTCTGGAGTGCTTAGCACAGGAAAAACATGGACCTGTTGGAGTGGGCCCAGAGGAGGCCACAAAAATGATCAAAAGCCTGGAACACCTTCCACATGAAGAGGCTGAGAGAGTTGGGTTTTTCAGGCTGGAGAAGAGAAGACTCTGAGGAGACCTTATTGCTGCATTTTAATAACTTAAAGGCTTGTAAGAAAGATGGGGAAAAAACTTTTTAGCAGGGCCTGTATCAATAGGAAAAGGGACAATGGTTTTAAACTAAAAGAGGAGAGGTTTAGACTGGATATTAGGATATTTTTTTACATTGAGAGGTGGTGTATACCCCATCCCTAGAAACATTCAAGGCCATGTTGGATGGGTCCCTGAGCAACCTTATGGAGTGGAAGATGTCCCTGTTCACTGCAGGGAGGTTGGACTGGATGGTGTTCACGGTCCCTTCCAACACAAACCGTTCTATTGGATTCTACGATTCTGTATGTAACCCTCTCATTAATCTTGGTGGGGAGCATCAGTGTAGTAGAGTGGAGTTTTTTGCCATATTAGCATGAGGTTCAGCTCCTTCTAACTAAAGCTGCCTCCAGACTAGCACAGGACATGACTGTTCCTCTTCTAGAGAATGTAAATTTATTGATCCTTCTCTCCATCTGGCACATTTACTCTGCAAAATTAGTGCTGAATGATCCCCTATGTTGAAATAGCACCTATTTCTCCTCCTTCCAATGGGATATGTGTCTTAAGTTGAGTACAATGGTTTTATAGCCCTGTTTATACCATCTTTGAAATCCTTCAGCTACAGAACCAAGAGTTGGATTTATATGCTTTTCCTCTGGGATCTAAATTGGTGGCTTCAGTCTTACAGGCTTCTATCTTCAACTCTAGACTTAACTTGTTTTGACCCTTTATTGGTCCTTGTGTCCATGGTGACTTTCTGTTATCCCCTTGAAATCACACCCATGTTTACTTCTTTTTACTTAATCACATATCCTTCCTCATCACTACCTCCAGACTCATCCTTCCCCCTTCTCTTGCTCTGACTTTGGTCCTTTTTCCTACTTGGTCATTCATATCACCCCATCACTTCTGTGACTTCTGTTCCTATTCAGATGCTTCCTCCTGCATTGGGATTTCCTCTCTCTAAAATGACCCTGCCTGTCAGTAGGACCCTTGGTGCTTTTCCACACTACAGAGTATTCACAGCATGCAGGAGCCTTTGCCTTTACCTCTCCATCCCAACATATTTCCTGTTCAAATACCCTGGCTCTTACTCTTCACTTTCTTTGCTCAAGTCAGCATCCGACGGATTGCAGTACCAATGTAGCCCCTTTTATCTCCTTTAAAACATCCTCCTGCTTCCCCCCCTTCTCAGGCTCTCTTGTCAAATTATTTATAGGAGACTGATTCACAGACCTGTTATGTCTAATTATATCCATTCACTTCTAATATGAATGGCAATTCATCTAGGAGTTAAGATTGCCAAAAAAGTTTTGACCTAAGAAAGAGGAGGTAGTGGCTACGTATGCAGATCAGACCCTATAAAAGAACCCTGGGATCAGTGTGTCTTGTCCTTCCTCAGAAATCTCTAAGGTAAGAGTGTCAGAGGCTTTGGGCTGGGGTGGTGGGGGACAAAGGGAAACTGGTCCTGCATTCCACAAGCACCAGTGCATTCCTACAGACACTCACATTCATTCAGTGGGGGACTGCCAGTGTCAACTGGGATTTTCAATCTGCTTTCAAGGCACACATATGTTTTTTGTCTCTAAATTTTCTCTGGAATTCTATGCCTCAGTAAGAAGAAAATTGCTAATTCTATTCTACAGTTGTGACAAGCTTCCTGTCTGCAAGCCATTCATCTTGTCCCACAAAAGGTAAGATCGGGACTTATTTACTCTTTAGGGATAGATAGAGATGCTGTAAGGCAGGACTCCTCCACAGGTCTGCTTGCAATCCCTGTATTCCTTATATTTATGTTCATTTTATAAATAAAGCACGAGAGTTCGACTGGATTGTCGATACATTTTCCACAAGATTCCCAAAGACAGGGTCTTAAAAGTACCGATCGCTGCTGCATTCTTTACATTCTCCCCAGGATTCTTCTACAGAGAATGTTTCCTACATTAACAGGCATTAGGTCCTAAGTTTAGGAGAATCTGTCCTTAGAATAAAAACTCTTTAAGGAAGTGGAAGTTGTTTCCATTTAATTGTCCATAAAATGAATATATTCTTGAAGCAAATAATTATTTTTTTTTTGCATTTACCTCAAACACCAAGGGTCACTGACACAAACTGTGAAGCAACAGGAAAAGAAATACGTGTTTAAATAATGTTAATATCCTCTTTTTCAACTGGGAACCTTGGGGAATGGCATTAGAATGTTGAGCATGAAAAAATTTAAGTGATAGAAGAAAGAATTTCAGACTGAGTTTCCTCATAAGTTAGTTTATGCCTATGAAAATACTGCACAACTCTGATATAATTATAAAGTAAATTTTCACAATCATAGGGAAATTAAGAAAGGATACTTGGATAACTAGAGGAGGGATGGAACAGCAACTAAATCTAAAGGTTTAAATATTTGTACCTAGGAAAATTAACTGTCCATATTTACTTGTTGTATTAATTGATATTCATTTTGTAAAATATCATCACTGGAACTATCCCTCAAAATCATGAAGAGTCAGCAAGCTATCATGTCTAAGGAATATTACTAGCATGCTTTGAAAAAGTGGAGGAGACTGAGCATATCATTGAGTTCAGGAAAAATCATATAAACAGACAAAAGAAAATATTCATAAAATACTTTTAAAAGGCAATCTAATGACACACATATATATAAAAATATACATATAAAACGCTAATGTAATGTATACTAACATACTATATAGTATATATTTCAATAATACCATAAGGTTACACTGTAATAATAGCATACAATACCTATACAAAAATACAATATACAATAAATATGTAATATACATAATATACACCAACATATTATAGTATATACTAATACTACGTGTGCTGATAAAATATGTATGAATATTTATAATATGCTATTCCTGGCAGGGATCTTGTAGGGAAGTGTGAGATATTACAGGTAATGATAAAGCTGCTCGTGAAAGACTGGGCCTTTTTTACAATCTTATATAACTATTTTGTGAAATGGCCTCATTTGATTAATAAGACTTTAATGAAGTGGAAAACCATGTAGTTAGAAACAAAATCATCAGTCAGGAGATTGCATCTATGTATTTGAATTCCTAAAACTAAGTCGTGTCACGAGGTCTATCTTTGCTGGCTAAGAAAACAAAGAATTTTTTTCAGCAGTGGAATATTAAGTGGAATGAGTTTTATGATGTACAAACGTATTGTGATTATTATTCAAATACTATTTTTGTTAAGCTGGCCATTCTGCAATAATGAGGTTGCTAAATGTGAAGGATTCATAAAATAGTTTAAAAAAAAATTTGAAGTTCAGAATATCTGTCTTGTAATCAAATAAAATGGTTTCTCCAGGCAAAATAAAGCAATTATTTGATTTTCACCTAGAGGTCTGCCATGGGTGAAAGTATCGATAGAGAAATGAGCTGCTTATTTTAATCAGAAAAGCTACTCAAAATCTTAACTGTAGATGATGAATCTGAATAAAATTAGGCTAAAAGAAAAAGGATAAATTTGGAACGGTCTTAATTTTGGAACAATAGACCCAAATACCAGCTTCACAATTGCATAAAAATTTTCAGTCGAGACAAATGTTTGGCAATAAGAAACAGGGTTAATGATAACTTGTTTTTAAACAGTAGTGAATGAACACAGTATTACCTGGTTTCTGTTAGGAAAAAAGATCAAAGCAGAAAATATCAGCTGTTTTAGCAGATGGATATGTGGAATAATTGAAATATATCACAACTTTGGCTGCTTTATCCCAAGGGAATATCTTTAGTGAGAAGTGCTAATAATATTAACTCTGCATATCCAGCATCCTGTGCCTCTTCCAGTCTTTTATTGTACACAAATATCATGGTCTGAAAGTTGCTGAATAAAAAACAATGAGGAAGAGTTCACAATTCCAAAATCTGCAATATTTAGTGAGTGCAGAGTTTGGAACCTTGGAAAGGATCTGTTTATCCTGTTAACTCAGCAAGTGAAAAAAATAAGGCAATCCACAGAAAGCACTCCTCCTTAACTGCAGCTTGGAGATCTCCCTGCATAAAACAGAAATAAAGGAAAGAAAATTGTATATCAGAGGTCTGAATTAGCAGAAAAATCAGAGTCAGTGCAGTCAGTTGATATACACAGCAGAGCACCTACCACGCCACAGCAGTGTTTCTTCCATCGTGTGGTGTTGTATTTTCTACCC
This sequence comes from Dromococcyx pavoninus, assembly GCA_033558185.1. NCBI lineage: Eukaryota > Metazoa > Chordata > Aves > Cuculiformes > Neomorphidae > Dromococcyx > Dromococcyx pavoninus. The sequence goes on along the minus strand of JAUMJL010000386.1, from coordinate 332,740 downwards.
TCGCAGATACTTGCTGCATCACCCCTAGCAAACAGCAGCCATGTCAACAGACGCTGAGATGGCCATCTTTGGGGAGGCTGCTCCCTACCTCCGAAAGTCAGAAAAGGAGAGAATCGAGGCTCAGAACAAGCCTTTTGATGCCAAGTCATCTGTCTTTGTGGTGCATGCAAAGGAATCCTATGTGAAAAGCACAATCCAAAGCAGAGAATCAGGAAAGGTCACCGTCAAGACTGAAGGTGGAGAAGTGAGTAAAAAGAATTCAACGCTTGAGAATCTAACTTAAACCTGCTGTGGACTTTTAGATGGTAAATATGTATATTCCTTTCCCTTGGCAGACCCTGACCGTGAAGGATGATCAGATCTTCTCCATGAACCCTCCCAAGTATGATAAAATCGAGGACATGGCCATGATGACCCACCTCCATGAACCCGCTGTGCTGTACAACCTCAAAGAGCGTTACGCAGCCTGGATGATCTACGTAAGTCCCAGCAGAAGACTGAGAACACCCTTCAGTCTCTCTGAAGAGCCGACTTCTTGCCTTCCTCTTTCCTCATTTTTCTGTTTCTTCTTTCATTCTTGCATGTATTCTCCTTTTGCAGTCTACATCCTCTCTTCTTCTTCTTCTCGGCTTTTACCTTTCCCTGTTACACACTAAAGCTCTCCCCTCCTCTGACAGGTCTTTCCTCCACTTTATTTTTTTCACTACCCTGGTCTCTCCAGAAAACCATTCACATCTGCCTTATCTGCCATTCTCATCAGCTATCCAAAAACAGCATCCTGTCTCCCTCCTTGCAGACCTACTCGGGGCTCTTCTGTGTCACTGTCAACCCCTACAAGTGGCTGCCGGTGTACAACCCGGAGGTGGTGTTGGCCTACCGAGGCAAGAAGCGCCAGGAGGCCCCTCCACACATCTTCTCCATCTCTGACAACGCCTATCAGTTCATGCTGACTGGTGAGTGCTTGACCTCCTTCACAGCAATCTAAACCAAAAAGCTCCACTGACCTCACTGTAGCATGTGACAAGCTAAAAACACCACAGAGATGTTTGTCTGAGAACTTGATCGAGTTATGCAGGAATTATTTTCCAGTGGAAGTGACCTGGAAAAATGCATGGACTCAGCACTGTGTATTATTTGCACTTTATTGTACGAAATTCTACACTCTCCCACTGCAGACATACTGCTTGAATTTGTCTGCTACTTTTTCCTCTGATGGGAAAGAAATAATTATCATTCCCTATAATCCTCTATTTTGAATACAGATGGGCAGTGTGATTAAATTTCTTCATGAGAACTTTCTGAAAAGCAAGCAGGTACACAGCTTGTCTGAGGCTCAGAGGCCTCTGACAGCTCTAAGCACCCATTTTGACTTATACTTTCTACTGTTGGGACCTAGAAGGAAATGAGTAGTCTTGGATAACTTGGACTGCTACTCTTGGACTTGGGAGAAGCCCAGCTTCCATTTAGAGCTTTCCTTCTCATTCAGCTCAGGGTTACCCAGGTCAGCTGCTAACGCTGTCTTTCATTCTGCCTCTTCCACAGATCGCGAGAACCAGTCGATCCTGATCACGTACGTACATCCCTGCTCAGGTCCCTGCAGGGCTGCCCGGTGCCAGGGGACCTCCTGCCTGACCACACGCTCTCTGCTTCTCTCTTTGCTTTGGCAGCGGAGAATCCGGTGCAGGGAAGACTGTGAACACCAAGCGTGTCATCCAGTACTTTGCAACAATTGCAGCGAGTGGGGACAAGAAGAAGGAGGAGCAACAGCCAGCAGGCAAAATGCAGGTGAGGTCCTGGGAGTAGTAAACTGCAGCTATAAAATTTATTTATGAACTGTATCATGACAATAACATTTCTATTTTAGGGGACACTTGAGGATCAAATCATCAGTGCCAACCCTCTGCTGGAGGCCTTTGGAAACGCCAAGACCGTGAGGAACGACAACTCCTCACGCTTTGTAAGCTGTTGCCTGGGACAAAATTTCTTCTTTCCTATCAGCACACTGACTCATATTCTTGCAGTCAGGACTGGCAAAAGAGATCTTGATTCTCTTTTCTTCTTCTTGCAGGGCAAATTCATCAGAATCCATTTTGGTGCCACAGGAAAACTGGCTTCTGCTGACATTGAAACCTGTAAGTGACCCTCCTGGCCTGATCCCTTTCTTTCCAGCTTTCCTCAGGTTTTATGCTAATTTTGTCCCACTGTCTTTGCCATTGCCAGATCTGCTGGAAAAGTCCAGAGTCACTTTCCAGCTCAAGGCGGAAAGAAGCTACCACATATTCTACCAGATCATGTCCAACAAGAAGCCAGAGCTAATTGGTAGGAAAGATCACCAACTTCTCTAGACAAAGGTCATGGAAGAAGAACAACATTGAATTCCTTCACGTGCCAATTTGATCTGTATGGGGTTTGTCCTTCTTTTCAGAGATGTTGCTGATCACCACCAACCCATATGACTATCAGTACGTGAGTCAGGGTGAGATCACGGTTCCCAGCATTAATGACCAGGAAGAGTTGATGGCCACGGACGTAAGTCACATACAGAAGCTTTCTCAGGCAGCCTCTGACCTTTGACAGACATGGTACTTACTCTAGTGATCCTTTTGGCAGAGTGCTATCGACATCCTGGGCTTCACTGCTGATGAGAAGACAGCCATCTACAAGCTGACAGGGGCTGTCATGCACTACGGCAACCTGAAGTTCAAGCAGAAGCAGCGTGAGGAGCAGGCAGAGCCAGATGGCACAGAAGGTACCAGCAGGATACTTAGCAGAGTGCAGGGTATACTGCAACACTCACTGATACAGGCAGTAAATCAGGGTCAGAATCACTGACCCAGCCTGCCCGTTTCCCCAGATGCTATTCTAGTAGTAGCGTGTCCTAACCTGAGGACTTTGCTGGAAGAGAACAACTCAGTGGAAAATGCAAATTTTATTTAACTATTCAAGGTTGGAAAAGCCCTATGTGTGTGATATTCATCCTTAGGGAGAATGTGCTCCCAGTATGAAAGTTGCATGAGAGATCCTCTTCACACTTTTGGCACAATACTTCACCAATCTCTCTCTCCTCTCTCTCTCTAATGACACAAGAGTTTCACTGACTACAACTTTCAGGACAGGATATTTCACTACCAACCGGTTTCCTTTCCTGCTTATTCCAAACCTGTCACTTCTTTGATTTGCTGTTTCCATGGCCCTTTGCCCTTTTGTCTGTCTAGTAATTTCTTTCAAAATTTGCACGTTCATTGTAAAGACAATCAGAAAAATATTTACAATTACAAATCATCTAAATTAAGTAAAAAAAATGCATAAATTCAGAACAATTACAATATCTTCAAGTATGTGACTTAAAGTATCTGTAGATGCTGCAGAAATGATTCTGAATGACTACAAGTTACGTCCACTGGAGAGCTCATATTCTATCCTGTTGCATGTTTATCTCCTTAGTTGCTGACAAGGCTGCCTACCTGATGGGTCTGAACTCAGCAGATCTGCTCAAAGCCCTCTGCTACCCCCGAGTCAAAGTGGGGAATGAATATGTGACCAAAGGTCAAACCGTGCAGCAGGTAAAAAACCCATAATGAGAGAAAACATTTTACCTGAATTAAAAACTTTGAACTGCCTCTTTTACCCAAGATGGTAATGTTTCTCTTACTTTTCTTTAGGTATACAATGCAGTTGGTGCCCTGGCTAAATCTGTCTTCGAGAAGATGTTCTTGTGGATGGTTGTTCGCATCAACCAACAGCTGGATACCAAGCAGCCCAGACAGTACTTCATTGGTGTCCTGGACATCGCTGGCTTTGAGATCTTTGATGTAAGAGGACGATCTTCATACAAGTTTCCTGGAAGGAGCATTAACAAACAGGAATAGTTTTGGATTGGGGTTTGTTTTCAAAATTATGGATTATTTTGATTTATTACGTAATCCTGCTGTTCCTGTAGGAATGGCGCTATTTTAGTTCTCAAAGTATGTGTTATCTCCCAAAGGCTGCAGGTATTTATTGATGTCTGTTGTTGCATGATATGAAAATGTTGAGCAATTGTTACGTGATAGCAGAGAAAGATTTTGAGGAAGTTTAAATCTGCTGTCTCGAAGAAAGATTTTGTTAATGCTGAAACCAGATCCCCTTTGAATGTTTGAGAATAGACTGATGAATAGACAGATGAAAAGCTGGATTTGGACTAAACTCCACAACTCTTTTCAGAGCTCAGAAATACATTCAGACAGTGCCAGAGCCTGAAAGGGGAGATAAATGAAAGGATGGAACATGATTCTCACCTGTCCAGTCCTAGCACTGGAAATTCAGGTTCCCAATCACAGAGATTTTAAGGGGTTGACAATAAAAACCTGTTGGAAGATGGAAAGTGTGATGGAACTGAACTTCTTAAGTAAGCAAATCTCTTTGTATTCTGCAGTTCAACAGCCTGGAGCAGCTCTGCATCAACTTCACCAATGAGAAACTGCAACAGTTTTTCAACCATCACATGTTCGTGCTGGAGCAGGAGGAGTACAAGAAGGAAGGAATTGACTGGGAATTCATTGACTTTGGGATGGACCTGGCTGCCTGCATTGAGCTCATTGAGAAGGTTCTTATGCCCTACATACTCAATAGTTTTTCAGATGCAAAAGGAATTTCTAGACTCCAATGTGTGGCTCTCACACTTAATGTAGCACATAACATGATTTTTTTCTGGGCTCTAAGCATTTCATATGGATTTTCATTTGTCTGTTACTTCACTGCCTGTGGGATTCTGTCCCGGAGTACGTGTGATTCACATGGGGCACAAATTTCAGTCCTAGTCACTGCTCTGCAGTTCATATTCAAATACGTGTAATTGTTTTAATGCGTGCTGAGTGAGAAAATACATTGAGCAACTTCGTTTTTAAAATGTTTCAAGAAATTTCACTATTTTTTTCAAAGAAAAAGGAATTAGGAAGTGTAAAACTCTCCCTTACATCTGAATGCTACTGATTTCACCCCTTTTGCTTTCCATCTTTGACTAACACACAACATAGAGAATTTCTACATGCTAGATCTTGATAGCATCACAACTCTGAACCTCATGGGTGAGCTTGTTTTCATATAGTTGATACCCACAGACAAAATATGCCTTTTGGAAAAACGTAAGATTACACATTGTGAGGAGAGGTCTTCTGGATAATCTTAGCTTCCTTTTCTCTCTCATATAGATTCTCTCTGCTCCTTGCTTCTATACCTTTCTTCTGCATATGTTGCTATTTCTTCCAGCCCATGGGCATCTTCTCCATCCTGGAAGAGGAGTGCATGTTCCCCAAGGCAACTGACACCTCTTTCAAGAACAAACTCTATGATCAGCACCTGGGCAAGTCCAACAACTTCCAGAAGCCCAAACCTGGCAAAGGCAAGGCTGAGGCTCACTTCTCCCTGGTGCACTACGCTGGCACAGTGGACTACAACATCACTGGGTGGCTGGAGAAGAACAAGGACCCCCTGAATGAAACTGTTGTGGGGCTGTACCAGAAATCATCCCTGAAGACACTGGCCTTACTCTTCGCCTCGGTTGGTGGGGCAGAAGCAGGTGACTTCTTTGAAATCAATTCTACTATAATTTACACAAACAAAATCTTGCAATGGTATTTTGCAACTATATTTACATTTGAAAAACTGAAAGCCCCAAACCTCATCTACTGGAACTCAGCCACTCAGACTAATAAAAAGTATTGCTTTTCCCTAGAGAGCTTAATATATCTGTAGGTTTTAAGGCCAGACAGCTGTGCTGAAACATTAACACAAGCCAGCTGACAAACCAGGTTTCTGCTATATGGAGCATTCCCAAATGCTTTAGGGAATGAAATTACTTGTCAACATGCTGCTAAATGTATACATATCCTTAGATGCAAAATACATAAAGACTGCATTTGGTGTATTCACTAGCTGTTTATTCAATTCCTTAAATATCTTACTGTGCAAAACATTACTTTTGTGTTTACATTTTCTTAATTTCATCTTGAAGTCATTAGATTTCATTCTGATATCACCTGAAAAAATCATCTCCCATTGTAAGTTTAAACACTGTACGAATGTACAAATTTTGATATTATTAATTTTTGTGGGATTTTTTAAATGAACACACAAAGTTCTTCAGATTCTAACTGCATGTTGTTGTTAATTTCTTTTTAAAAATATGTTATTCTTTAGAGAGTGGTGGTGGTGGCAAGAAGGGTGGCAAGAAGAAGGGTTCCTCTTTCCAGACTGTCTCAGCTCTCTTCCGGGTAATGTAGAATAATCATTATAAATTTTATCTCATTGTCAAAAAATATAGAAAATTCAGTTCAGAAAATATTTTGATTGATCTAATATACAAAATATGTTCAGAAGGGATAAAGGCGCGTGCTTCTTAATAAAGAAGGGTTCTCATTGAATCCTTGGAAATATTCTTTTAGAATAGCGTAAAAGTTCTGTAAAAAAAAATATTAATCATGGTTTCACTGCAGTATTTTTGCTCCATCTAATATTGAGATTGTGTAAGTGATGTTTTTGAACCCAAGTCTTTTCTCTTCCCCTTAAGGAAAATTTAAACAAGCTGATGAGCAATCTGCGAAGCACACATCCCCATTTTGTGCGATGCCTTATTCCTAATGAAACAAAAACACCTGGTAAGTTGTTAAAGTCCAAAGATGTGATAAATCTGTTCTTCTCTGTGCAGTACAATGAAGATCCAATTCATTATGTCATTTATTAGGTGCCATGGAGCATGAGCTGGTGCTGCATCAGCTGCGGTGCAATGGTGTGCTGGAAGGGATCAGAATTTGCAGGAAAGGATTCCCCAGCAGAATTCTCTATGCTGACTTTAAACAGAGGTTAGATTCTATGTCATCCACCCTCCACCATATCCACCAAAGGGCAATAATTTGCATTTCCAAAGTGGTTTAACTGCTTTGGGAGTTATGGGAAGAGTTCATTGTACCTACCTTCAGGCACACAAAAGTCAATTGTCCAAGTCAGTCAACCAGTTTCTTTCGATAGGTAACTAGAACAGTTGTTTTCAAAGGGCAATTAATTATTCCTGTGCATTATTCATATTCTGGTATGGGATAAAACATTTTTTTAATTAACTATTCAAAAATGAAGTTGATTTACTTAGACTTAGTTAACATCTGGGTAGCAAAGTAAGATGCTGCATTCAGCAGCTCAGAAATATCAACAAAGAAACTACAAGACATTCTAGACTAACTTGTTGGAAAACCAAATAAAATTAAAAGACCTTGCTTCTTGTTTTATATCAGGTGGAAAATACCTGCTTCTGTTCTCCATGTATTTTATTCTTGCACACAAAGTTCTTATTTGGAGAGAAAATATTAGATAACAGGGCATGTGAAATTTGTGAGCACTTACCCATGGAAATCAGTACTCATTGTTTGTCAAGAATTTCTGAAATCGTGAAAGGGAAAGGTTTTTTTCTAAACTCATGGTTACCCGTGAAAATGTGATTTCCAAACAATGGAACACAGTTCAGACTTATCCACCTATCTTCCATTCCTGATTCCCCTTCAGAGAACCTTAACAATGCCATCAGTCGGGACAGACGTGATTGAGTTTTCAGGAATCTGACCTTCATATTCTACTTCCTCTCACAGGTACAAGGTGCTTAATGCCAGTGCCATCCCTGAGGGACAGTTCATTGACAGCAAGAAGGCTTCTGAGAAGCTTCTTGGATCAATCGATGTGGACCATACCCAGTACAAATTTGGCCACACCAAGGTATAAACCCTCCTTGACTCACTCACTGTGTGCCTGCGCTTTGCTCTACCTGGCAGTGATGTGCTGCAATGTTCCCTTTCTCAAGGTGTTCTTCAAAGCTGGGCTGCTGGGACTCCTGGAGGAGATGAGGGATGAGAAGCTGGCTCAGCTCATCACTCGCACACAGGCCATGTGCAGGGGTTACTTGATGAGAGTGGAGTTCAAGAAAATGATGGAGAGAAGGTTAATATTTATATCTATTTGTCCTGCTGGGCCAGTCCTCATCAGATACCAATGACATGAACAAAATTGAAAATAAGCTGCTTCTCATCATATCTCATTCATCTCTCATTAATTCAGTTTCTCAATATGGATGTATTTGGGAGTATAATCTGACAGTAGATGAAGCAGTATAAAATCCTGGTTTAGGAAAAGATTGTCATATTTAACTTATGTCACTCTTTCCAATAATTTTTGCTAAATTCAGTATATGGTAAAATTGTATGTATGTCCAGAAACCAGATATCAAATCTAAGTAAGTGAATTGTTTTAGGTCACCGTTATAATCAAAGGTGAGAAAAACATGCTTCCAGCACAAAGGAAGTATCCTCTTCTCTAGGATACCTTCCATGAAAGGGATCATGAATGTGAAGGTGTTCCTTTTCTTCGGCCATGAAAGTGAGCCAAACATCTGGACTTCAAAGCTGTCCACACAGGCTGACAATCTACATCTCTCAAGGGAGTTTGCTCCAGAGAAAGATATATTTTATATATATTAAATTCACTCAATATTATTAATAAATATATATCATTAATTATACAAAATATTTTATATACACATGGATATATAGAACTATAAACATTAAGTATTATAAATAGAACTTCATAAATAGATACAATTAAATATGTATTATACATTTTAAAATAAGTGACATAATATTTTTAATTACCTTTCAGAGAGTCCATTTTCTGCATCCAGTACAACGTTCGTGCATTCATGAACGTGAAGCACTGGCCCTGGATGAAGCTCTTCTTCAAGATCAAACCCTTGCTGAAGAGCGCAGAATCTGAGAAGGAGATGGCCAACATGAAGGAAGAGTTTGAGAAAACCAAGGAAGAGCTTGCAAAGTCTGAGGCAAAGAGGAAGGAGCTGGAGGAGAAAATGGTTTCTTTGCTGCAGGAGAAAAATGATCTGCAGCTCCAAGTGCAGGCTGTGAGTATTGCTAAAGTTTTTGCCTTGTAACGTCCAATGCAAAATGATCTCAAATTTCTCAGTAACAGACACAGAATCCCAAAACACTATTTATTTTTAAAATGTGTGTTTTATAAAATAGGAAGGAAAACACATAGAACAGTTAAGCTGAAATTTATTAATAAATCTGCAATGAATTATTGCAGCTGGACCCTTACACTTCATAATCATACATGGCAACTCATAGCAGCAATAATTATGTTTTCATATAACCTTGCATACTATATAATAATGATATATTATCATTTGATCGGTGAAGGTAGTCTGGAGGTTCTATTAACATCTCCTTGGATAATAATAAATGGATTTAGGTGGAGTCAGAAGGGCTGAGAGAGTCAGGCATTTCGCTAGTATTTATGGCCTCTTTCTCCTCAGGGAAAACAGTGATGAAAGTGTAGTCCTCTCCTTTTTCCCTGGAAATAAAAATGTAGCAACAACAATCCCCTTAAAACTACCTTTTTCCAGGAAGGATTTGGGTTCATCTGACCCCATTTTGGTGTCTAAACCTGAGCTAGCAGCCTCAGATTCTCTTAAATCTTCAGCAACAAGAAAATCATTCAGAATATGATAAAATAGGTCCAAAGATATACATGTTTTCAGTTGAATGGGCTGCATCTTGACATCACGGCAGATATGTAAATCTACATGAAACAACCCCCAACCTAACTATCTTGCTGAGGCTACAAAAAGTCTTCTACCTGCATGGTATCTTTGCTTTTTATTAGAACAAAGAGGAAAATAACAAGCAGTATATAAAAAATAAAGGTTACTTTTAGTAAATTGCACCTTAGAATGCGATTCTAACAATGAATACTTAGAATTAATTAAGGTAATTGATGCTGCCCTGGTAGCACCAATCTCCCTTACAAATTGTTCTTCCTGGCCACAAGGGCAAGAAACATGCCTGAGTCAATGAATTCTTTTGGAACTATGATATCAACACAAAATTTTACCAAAATTACGAATTAAATTCATGCTTGGTAAATATTTTTGGAAGATTTTTCATATTACTTTTTCAGCTGAATTTTGGAATTTTAGCATTCAGGTTGTAAACACTGGAGGTCGAAAAATCTGCCTACATCGTTCTCTTCAGAAGAACTCTCTGCCAGTTTCCAGTCCAGTCAAATGCAACATAACAAAAAGGATGAAAAGTTATGAAGGAGATATTGCCGTATCTCATTTCAGTCTCTGTCTTCAAATTAAGGTTGCAGTTGCATAAGCAGTTAAAGAGTATAGAAAAACATGCTCAGAACCTATATTTATAGTGTGAGAATAAATTCCTGTATTTTCTGGACTGGAGGCAGTCCAAGTCAGATTGATACCATTAGAATACTGAGTTTTAACTACAAAGGATATTGAAACCGGCTTTGAAAATCTGTAAGAAAAAATAATTATTTGAAAACTTTTTTCTTTGAAATGAATTGTTTAGGAAGCTGATGGTCTGGCTGATGCAGAGGAAAGATGTGATCAACTCATCAAAACAAAAATCCAACTGGAAGCCAAAATTAAAGAGGTGACAGAGAGAGCAGAAGATGAAGAAGAGTTGAATGCTGAGCTAACAGCCAAGAAGAGGAAACTGGAGGATGAATGTTCAGAGCTGAAGAAAGATATCGATGACCTTGAGTTAACACTGGCCAAGGTGGAGAAGGAAAAACATGCCACCGAAAACAAGGTACGAGGCAGATGATGTCACCCTCACTCCACACAAGACCTCTGGTTTCTTATACTTTTACGTATCATTTTTTCATCTGCTCTTGCTCCCTTCTTCTCCAAGGTGAAAAACCTCACAGAGGAGATGGCAGCCCTGGACGAGACCATTGCCAAGCTGACAAAAGAGAAGAAAGCCCTCCAAGAGGCCCATCAGCAGACACTGGATGACCTGCAGGCAGAAGAGGACAAAGTCAACACTCTGACCAAAGCTAAGACCAAGCTGGAGCAGCAAGTGGACGATGTAAGCACACAGGCACTCAGCAAGAACAGGACAGGTATGGAGTTAGACCTGACTGGCAGAGCACTGAGGGTCTTCTTTGTTGTAGCTGGAAGGGTCCCTGGAGCAGGAGAAGAAACTGCGCATGGACCTGGAGAGAGCTAAGAGGAAACTCGAAGGAGACCTGAAGATGAACCAGGAATCCATAATGGACTTGGAAAATGATAGGCAGCAGCTGGATGAGAAATTGAAGAAGTGAGTGTGACTGTGGGGCAGCCAAGTGTGGGGCTGGTGCACTTGCCTTTTTCCTTTGAGCTCTAACACCGTGCGCTTTGCCCAAAGGAAAGACTTTGAAATCAGCCAGATCCAGAGCAAAATCGAGGATGAACAGGCCCTGGGCATGCAGTTACAGAAGAAGATCAAGGAGCTGCAGGCAAGTCTCTGTTCCACTCCCTCTCTCACCCAGCACAGGTCAGGCAGGAGGAGGGCATGGGTGTGAAGGGTTCCCAATGTTCTTCAGGCTCGTATTGAGGAACTGGAGGAGGAAATTGAGGCAGAGCGAACGTCTCGCGCAAAAGCAGAGAAGCATCGCGCTGACCTCTCGCGGGAGCTGGAGGAGATCAGCGAGCGCCTGGAAGAAGCAGGAGGGGCCACAGCAGCTCAGATTGAGATGAACAAGAAGCGTGAGGCAGAATTTCAGAAGATGCGTCGAGACCTCGAAGAGGCCACGCTGCAGCACGAAGCCACGGCTGCCGCCCTGCGCAAGAAGCACGCGGACAGCACAGCTGAGCTTGGGGAGCAGATCGACAACCTGCAACGGGTGAAGCAGAAGCTGGAGAAGGAGAAGAGTGAGCTCAAGATGGAGATTGATGACCTGGCCAGCAACATGGAGTCTGTCTCCAAAGCCAAGGTACACAAATATTTCTTTGTAGTAACTCAAGCACAAACAAGTATCTGTGTTTTAACATAGAAATTTAAGTTAGTCACATTTTAAAATAGTTCCACTTTGCAACTTGAATTTGATTGTATATATTTCAGTATTCGTATAACAACATTTTTTGTGTTTTGGATGAGAGCTAAAAATATCCACCTGAAGCATTCAACCTAAGGAACTATTGAGTCCTGATGCAGAACATTATGATAATGAAATCAAAGACACAGAGCTTATCAGGTTTTTGGGTTTTTTTCTGCAATAGAAATCACTCCTCTGCTACCCTTTCCTCTTTATTCCTAATTTTTCTTTTCATCTCTTAAATACTTCCATAATAGAATCACTAAAAGACAAACAGAAATTCAAAATAATTCCTCATGCTACAGTTTTATCATCCTTTATATTACTGAAAAAATGGAGTGTATATTAATAAATTATACAAATGTTGGAATCAGCAATGCAAATTTCACAGACAGACACGTATTAACTGAGAGATTTTGACTTTAATTCTAAATCATTGGTTTCTTTTTTCACCCCTTATAAGACCGCAGATTCTCAGTAATTATATATTGAGCCACCAATCATATTTCATTCCATTCTTCATGAAAACAGGCAAATCTGGAAAAGATGTGTCGCTCCCTAGAAGATCAACTCAGTGAGATTAAGACAAAGGAGGAGGAGCAACAGCGCACTATTAATGACATCAGTACTCAGAGAGCTCGGTTACAAACAGAATCCGGTAAGACGTTTGTGTTTTTTGAAAGAACACCCTAGATCACCTGGGTTGGTTGGTTTGTTTTTTTTTTTAAAAAAAAAAGGAGTAAAAAAACCCCTAAGATTCTTGGTGGAATCTAAAGTGATCATGTTAGAAATGCACTCTTGTTACAAAGGCAGCCAAGAGCATCATGAGCTGCATTAGGAGAATCTTTGCCAGCAGGTTAACTAGAGGGTGATCCTTCCCCCTACTCAGGTGAGGCCACAGCTGGAGTGCTGTGCCCAGTGCTAGGCTTCCCAGTACCAGAGAGATACAGACATTCTGGAGTAGGACCAATTACAAAATTATGAGACTGGAACAACATGTCACTGGAACAACCTCTGCAGGGGTGTGGTAGATTCCCCAGCACTGGTGGGTAATTTTCAAGACACAGCTGGGCAGGGTCCTTGATAACCTCATCTAAGCTCCCTTTCCTATAAACGGATGGACCAGATCACCTTTCAGGATCCCTTCCAGTCTGGACTGTTCTATGATTCTGTGACTGGAGTTTCAAAGAAGAATTCATCAATCTAATAACCTAGACTTCATTCTTCTGCTTCCCAGGATAACTGAGGAGAGGAAAGTGAAATACCTGAGCAAATCCACCATGTAGTACTCATTCTGCAAGCTCAAGACTTGAAGTGACTACCGCACTTAGCACAAACATAGAGTAAGACTAGACAGCTATTGGACAAGGGGGCATGATGTATCTTGGTTTTTGCCTCTAAGATGAAAACATAGGTGTGCTCACAGATATGGGTAGGTTTCAGTGATTTGGATTCCAAGAAAAATAAAATTTTGTTTAACTCACAATACTTTTATGCGCATTTAATCATCAAGGTTAACACTTTTAAATAACTCATAAAAATGTTCTCTCATTCATCTGAACTTTCCTAGGTGAATATTCACGCCAGGTGGAGGAGAAGGATGCCCTGATTTCTCAGCTGTCAAGAGGCAAGCAGGCATTCACCCAACAGATTGAGGAACTCAAGAGGCACTTAGAGGAAGAGATAAAGGTGAGAAGGCTTTTCATATCCTGTCTTACCCATGTTATTCCTCCTATCTAGGAGGAGCTTCAGATACATATGAAATTATATAACCAACAAGATGAGAGGGAGCAAAAACAAACTAATTAGGTGAATCAGTGTAAGTCTTCCCATATAAGCATAGTGCCCACTTCCCTGCAGTCTATCGCTTAATTCTGTTGCAGTTTCTCAGATCTTCCTTTCTTATTCAATACCTTGCCACCACTCACAGCAGAACAATCCAGAACTGATCTAATTTTCAGCCAGGACATTTCCCAGGATATTTCCATTCATTGTTGCAGTATTATCTTTCCCCCAGGCCAAGAACGCGCTGGCCCACGCCTTGCAGTCTGCTCGCCATGACTGTGACTTGCTGCGGGAACAGTATGAGGAGGAGCAGGAAGCCAAGGGGGAGCTGCAGAGAGCCCTGTCCAAGGCCAACAGTGAGGTGGCCCAGTGGAGAACCAAATATGAGACGGATGCTATTCAGCGCACGGAGGAGCTGGAGGAGGCCAAGTACGTGGAGAATGTGGGGAACGCTGTCCGACTGAGATCAGAAATTTGAGGAGACCACTGTGACATTGTCAGGAAAAAGCCAGTGTATGCTTTAGGATGCGGTGGTTGGAAGAGAGAAAATATAATCCAAGAGTAGGTATGCACTGGGAAAAGCAGAAGCAGCAAATCTCTCCAGACTCAGAAAATGGGAGAAATGCTGATGTCAATAGCAGAGTGAAGAGCAGAGAGTGGATTGCTGCAGCCCAGGATTCCAACACAGATGTACAGCGGCTGGCTAGGAAAGGTCCTACACCTCTGTGTAAATGGGATCACGCACTACCAAGTGGTCAAGTGTGCTCTTGGGAAAAACAGACTCCCATTCACTTCCTCACATCAAGCTGTGCTTATCTCCTCCCAGGAAGAAGCTGGCACAGCGCCTGCAGGATGCAGAGGAACACGTTGAAGCCGTCAATGCCAAATGTGCCTCCCTGGAAAAGACAAAGCAGAGGCTGCAGAACGAAGTGGAGGACCTGATGATTGACGTGGAGCGATCAAATGCTGCCTGCGCAGCTCTGGATAAGAAGCAGAAGAACTTTGACAAGGTCTTTTGGGGTCGAGGCCTGAGGTTTCTGGGAAGACCATTCCCTCCTGATCGCCATATTCATGCCTGGTTTCTCTTCAGATCCTGGCAGAGTGGAAGCAGAAGTATGAGGAGACGCAGGCTGAGCTGGAAGCCTCCCAGAAGGAGTCTCGCTCTCTCAGCACAGAGCTGTTTAAGATGAAGAATGCCTATGAGGAGTCCTTGGACCACCTGGAAACGCTGAAGCGTGAGAACAAGAACTTGCAGCGTAAGTCCGTGGCCCTCAGCTCCCAAAAGGGCTTTCTCACAGTTTGCCTATTGAGCACTCCTCATGGGTCTGTGCCTGCAGGTCGGCAAAGCCTGTTACCTTGCTCTGGCTGGGCCCTTCCCATACTACTCTGTTCCTGACTCTACCATTGGTCTTTGTTCCCACAGAGGAGATTTCCGACCTCACGGAGCAGATTGCAGAGGGAGGAAAGGCGATTCATGAGCTGGAGAAAGTCAAGAAGCAGATTGAGCAGGAGAAATCTGAACTGCAAGCCTCCCTGGAGGAAGCTGAGGTAGAGTTTTCCATTCTTAATTGTTTACTTCCATCATAGTTTAGAAACCTCAGAAAACATTTAAGAAATTATACACAGTGTGAATAAATTCAGGAAGAGGAAAAAGGAAATTTTGGACAACATTAAAGTCTTAGATACACAGAAATTCTTTTTTTCCTTTTCTGCAGTCTCAGACCTCATGCTGTACATTAGTCTTCAGGGGAAGAGATCATGTAAAGTTACTGTTATTGCTATTTATACAAACAACTGATCTTTGTATTTTTTTCAGGCTTCCCTTGAACATGAAGAGGGGAAAATCCTGCGCCTTCAGCTTGAGCTGAACCAAGTGAAGTCTGAGATTGACAGGAAGATAGCAGAGAAAGATGAGGAGATCGACCAGTTGAAGAGAAACCACCTCAGAATTGTGGAGTCCATGCAGAGCACACTGGACGCTGAGATCAGGAGCAGGAACGAAGCCCTGCGGCTGAAGAAGAAGATGGAGGGAGACCTGAATGAAATGGAGATCCAGCTGAGCCATGCCAACCGCCAGGCTGCAGAGGCACAGAAGAATCTGAGAAACACGCAGGGAGTGCTCAAGGTCTGTTGAATAAAATTTGTCTACAGAGAAATATCTTAACTGATCTTTTCAGTTCCTACTAGTTCTTAATCTGCTGGTAATTTCTTTCATTGGCTCTACAGGATACCCAGATTCACTTCGATGATGCTCTCAGAGCACAGGAAGACCTGAAGGAGCAGGTGGCCATGGTTGAGCGCAGAGCCAACCTCTTGCAGGCTGAAATTGAGGAGCTACGGGCAGCACTAGAACAAACAGAGAGGTGTAGAAAGGTGGCTGAGCAGGAGCTGATGGATGCAAGTGAGCGTGTGCAGCTCCTCCATACCCAGGTGAGGTCACTTAGTGAGAAAATTCACTCTTGGTGAGTAGGAGAACACTTGTATTCTTTATTCCAATCAGCACCAGAGGCTCAATTCTAAAGACAAGAGTTTGCTTTTCTGAAGTAATCCTCATGATACTACATAATCCTTTATGATCTTTGCTGAAGAAGTGTGCACACTGTTTGTGTTCCGAGGTTACATTCAATGAAACCCATCCTTCTACCTTCTTTGCATCATAACATAATCTCCAGAAGAAAGACACTGAACCATAGGGACCAGATTTTTTAGTCACACATGCCAAGGGGTCTGCCATCTGAGCAGTCAGGGACTGAAACTCTGAGACTACAGCAACATTCACTCTTTCCTCAGATGAAACCAGAACTAGGAAATCCTTATCATAAAATGTGCAATTCTGGAAATAAAAGTGGGGATGACCTCCTGGCTCTGATGTAGCCCATATCACAGCAGTCATCCTTCAGTCAAGTTCTGACATCTATGGAAACTGGTTTCAAATGCTGAAAAGATTCTGGAAGTAATCTATCCTAAGTACATTATAAATTTTTCTCTTCTCAGTTGATGAGACTGGATTAATCTTCTCTAATTATGTTGAATAGGAGCTATGTCCCAGACTTCTCTCACTTTATTCTTATTAATTTCCTGCGCCAGCTTTGTGGGATGTGATGTGGCACAGATTATATTTCCAAAATACTCTTTTTCACATTAACAAAATTAATTGCTGGAGGAAAAAAAAACTGTTGCCCAGTGGTAAGAAATTTTATAGAAATATCCATGGGATCAATTTTTTACGTAATTATGTCTGAAATAATTCAAAATCCTGTAATGTTCTTGATTTGAAATAATGAACTGACAAAAACAAACCTCTGATATGCTCTTCAACAGAACACCAGCCTGATCAACACCAAGAAGAAGCTGGAAACAGACATTGCCCAAATTCAGGGTGAAATGGAGGATACGATTCAGGAAGCCCGCAATGCTGAAGAGAAGGCCAAGAAGGCCATCACAGATGTGAGTCGGGGGCTCCTTTCACTGCTCATGGTGGATGTATTCTCCCCCAACGTGTCTCCAGCACCACAATGGCTTTGGCCCTTTACTCTCATCAGGCAGCCATGATGGCAGAGGAGCTGAAGAAGGAGCAGGACACCAGTGCCCACCTGGAGAGGATGAAGAAGAACCTGGACCAGACGGTGAAGGACCTGCAGCACCGTCTGGATGAGGCTGAGCAGTTGGCTCTGAAGGGAGGCAAGAAGCAAATCCAGAAGCTGGAAGCCAGGGTGAGCAGGGGTTTTATTGGTACAGAATTTAGCATGACCCTTGGAGATATGCCAGGGAAGCTCCAAAAATGTGCTTCTTGCAGGTGCGGGAGCTGGAAGGGGAGGTTGATGCTGAGCAGAAGCGCAGCGCTGAAGCCGTGAAGGGTGTGCGCAAGTACGAGAGGAGGGTGAAGGAGCTGACCTACCAGGTAAGGCAGGAGGCCTCTGTGACCTCATATACCCTGATTGCAGGAAGGCAAAATGTAGCCCATAAGGTTTTCTTTCTGTCCTGAATCACACAGTTGAAAAGGTCATGCTAGGAAGATCTGGATTAGACCTCTGTCTTACTAGACAGCTATAAGGAATATTACTCTCTGTTCCATATAAAGGACATTTGTAGCAAGAGGCAAAGAGTTATTTCTCTTTCTTGTCCTTCTCTTTAGTCTGAAGAAGACAGGAAGAATGTTCTCAGGCTGCAGGATCTGGTGGACAAGCTGCAAATGAAAGTTAAATCCTACAAGAGACAAGCTGAGGAGGCTGTAAGTATTGCTGCGTGCAAAGTCAGTCTCCATCCAGGTGGAGGTTGAATTCTGTGCTGGTGTTTTCTCCTGCCTAGGTCTGTTTGAACCCTTGACATTTTTGTCTTCCTCTTGCTGTGCATTCACTGAACAGCTAAGGAGTAAAGGGGGTGTAGAATACATCTTCTGTGAGCATTATTGCATCACTGGGAATAGCAGCGAAGGCTGAAGTCAATATTATGGGAGTAGGTCTCTACTTCCTTTCACTGTATTTCATATTTCTGTTTGGCAGGACAAAAAATCACCTTCAAAATCTGTAATACATAATTTTATAGCAGTAAATAAAAGGAAATGGAAACATCTGTAAATATCTATTATTATTAAAATTATATACTATTATTAAAAAAAATCCAATATGCATTAGCACTTCATATCCAGACAGACGTTTCTGGTGCATTTTATTAACTATCTAAACATCTAACATTTAAGCTATTTATTCAGATTATCCCTAGAAATATTGGAGAGAATTACAAACTAACTCACGGCCTTTTTTTTTTTTCATTATGTGAAGGCAAAATACCATGGCATGGCCAGTGCAATGTTACAGTAGGAACACTATTAAACATTTTAAAACATATTTTCTCTCTCTTTCTATCCCCAGGAGGAGCTTTCCAATGTCAACCTCTCCAAGTTCCGCAAGATCCAGCACGAGCTGGAGGAAGCCGAGGAGCGCGCTGACATTGCAGAGTCACAGGTCAACAAGCTCCGAGCAAAGAGCCGTGAAATCGGCAAGAAGGCAGAAAGTGAGGAGTAAAAGCCTTCAGTGGGGCAAAGTGAAAGGGAATTGCACAAAATGTGCAGTTCTGTCACTTTGATTTTGCAATCACTGCTTAGTCCTTTGTCAGTCTCTAGATAATTAATGCCTAGATAATAAAAGTGACAGTGATTTTCCCATGGAAATAATGAGTACTTCACTGTCGTATTTTAATCATCTTGAATTCTTACAAGGTTTACATTTTTCCTCACTTATTTAAATTCATGAAATTAAAAAATCTTGCTTCAGGTATTTTCAGAGTGTTTTAGCCACTGTTAAAGTGGTCTAATCAGACATCCTGCTTCATCCTCATCATGGGTTTTCATCTAAGACTTCCTCGAGGCAGAAAATCATCATTTCTTTGCAGCAGAATTTTATTATCTCTTATAACTTCTGCTTTGGGATAGAATAGATTTTAACTCAAAGTTTCTGTCCCAAGAACAAGAATTTATTGCATCTTCTGGTAATTCAGCCTGATCATTGATTATTCTATTAAATAATGTGTCTTATTTTGCAAGATCTTTTTTCAGGTTAAACCTCTTCAGTCCATCAATCCACTTTGGAACATAATTTAGAGGACATCTAAACCTAAAATGATATCTGCTTTTAACTTCCTTTTGAGAAAGTGATGTGCAAACAGACATCCCAAGGCCAGCACAACTAGCTACCTCATGTGGTTATTCATTGTCTACATTCTGTTCCTTCCTAAAAGTCCCCTGAATCTTCTAAGCTGGTCAGGCAGCCCCTTAGCTCCTCTGTAGCCTCCACAGTAATCCAGATAACTTTGTCTAGGTTGACCTTGCACAAAATGTGGGGTTTCATTCTTTATAGATATCAGCATACATCAGAGAATCCATGGTCATCTCTCTGAAAGCAAAGAGAAACACGCGTGACTTTGTCATAATCCAATACTTAGAGTACTTGTCCTTCTACAGTCTGAAGGGATTTGAACCACTGAAACCTTCTCAGGATTCTGTCATATTCCATCTGGAAACAAGATAATTGGAGAAGCCAAATCAACTATTCCTGTTGAATATTCACTGCTATGCCTTCAGGAATAAAAAATAATTATCTACAATGATAAAATGTCAAAACCCTGCCTGTAGGATAATAGAGAAAGCACACAACCTATAGAACCATCAGCAGCATTGCTGTTCCCTAAAACTTCTTCCTCATCTCTCTCATCCTCTCAGGTCTCATATCATCTTCTTCCTTTCATATCCCAGTGTTAAATGGACAATGATGCTATGGTATTATCTGCTGTGTTTTGAAGAAGTCCAGAGCAGAATGCTATGATAAACAACACAATGGGGGTTGGAACACACTTAGGGGTTGGAACTAGAGGATATTTAGGCTCCCTGCCTACCCAAACCACTCCATGATTCTATGATTCCTCACAGTAGACTTCTGTTTGTCATTTCTTCATTTGGCTTCTTCTGAGAGGAGTGATCTAGCCTACAACACATCTACCATTTGGCATTGAGACACCACAATGTCTTACAGCCATCGTACTTCTCAGTGAACACAGGTTATACCAAACAATATTGCAGGTCTCGGAACCAATGATCATTCTAAATGATTTGCCAGACATTCCCACTTCCTCCTAACCATGGACTGGTTGGGAAAAGACAAAATTATGACTAGTATTCAGCCTACCACAGTCACTTCTAATTATGTGTTAGGGTACATAGCTTTTAGTTGTTTTCCACAGGTCTGATTCTTAATTTGCAACACATGAAAAACAGAATTCAGTGACTGAGAGATATTCAGTAATCTTTCCCCTTTGTTCTCTGTTTAATGAGTATTATTTAAACCAAGCTTGAGGATAGAAATACTAAATTCCTTATAAGCTTTCCAAATTTATAAGATACATGTGTGAAACATTGCATATTAGTTTAAAAACAGATTGGATGAGGCGCTTAGTGCCATGGTTTAAAAGAGAAGTAGGTGTTGGTGTTGGGTGATAGGTTGGACTTGATGATCTCAGAGGTTTTTTCCAACCTTGTGATACTGTATCTACTGTGTGCAATTTATGCGTACATATACATCTATTTATGTATATATGCATACATATACATATACATATGTATATATACACAGATACAAAGTTTCCCAAGCTATTTTTTCAGCAGCAATCGATTGAGTTGAAGCTTTCCCTGCTCAATGCAGGGACAACTTTCATAGTCCCTTCCAACCCAAACCGTTCTATCATTCTATGATATGTAATCAAGGTCAAAAGTAGTCAGTATTTTTAATGTTAAGTTTCAAGGCTTTGATAAGCAATTTACAGCTTTGAAGAACAGCTTCCCTGACTGCAGTCCTAATTGAGTGGCATCAAATCCACTCCCATAGCCACGTCAGGCACCTGAGAAAGGAAATCTCTATCAGCCCCGTTCTGCTCCTGTGCATCAGAGGCAATCTGATAGTGAACACTATTTTAACATCCCCTGAAGAGGCTATTGCAGCATCACTGTGCCCATTGCAAAGCAGTGCCTTACTGTAGTTAAGTCTAAAAAAACAACAGCAATAATGAAAACCATCTCTGTTCTGGACACATTTCAAGCAATGACCACTGAAAAGCTAAACCTTTTCATTCACATCCATCATGCCTGAAGTCTGAAGGAAGCAAAATCAGCAAGTGGAAAATGCTCAGTCCTGTGCATGCTTTTACAGAATGCAGAAAATAAGGCTTCAGTCTGGTTCTACCATGACATTGTTTCTGCCTTGCTGACTTTCGCTGAACCTCTTCAGACATGAGGCTGCAGCTGGCGTCCTTCCTCACTGGTGTGATAGGCTCCAGAGACTGGGACTGAGGAGCTGATTCCTCTCCTGGAATAACTG
Organism: Dromococcyx pavoninus; assembly: GCA_033558185.1. Lineage (NCBI taxonomy): Eukaryota > Metazoa > Chordata > Aves > Cuculiformes > Neomorphidae > Dromococcyx > Dromococcyx pavoninus. The sequence continues at coordinate 311,180 of JAUMJL010000386.1, read as the reverse complement.
ACACCAGGAACTTCTTGGAGCAGGACAGTTGTGGGAATGAATCCCAAAACATCATTAAAGACGTACCTCTTAAGGTCTCTCTTGCACCTCCTGTTGCAGATGCCATGTCGCTCCCATGGAGGAAGCCCAGCTAGCGTGCAGGCAACAGGCCTGTGTTAGGTTATGTGATAAAAACTTGCCTGCACACTAGCAAAGAAGCACAGAGAGACACAATGGCAGCAGGAGAAGCCTAAACAACACTCTGCTCAGTAACTCCCATGCCCATCACAGAAGCCATCATCAGCACTCCTTCTCCAACCCAGGGGAGCACAAGGTGCAGTGGGGATATACAGAGAACAGACATCTTAACTGGGTCCCTCCCGGGGTTGTCAGGGATCAGCTGTCCTTCCAAACTGAGGAGGGTTACTGCCAGGGGTCTGGGGCACATGGGGTGCATGGGAAAAGCAGTTGGGGACAACACAGGGCTAGGGATGGGAAGTTTCAGGGAGGAGTGGATTAGGTGATCTGTCCAGGAAAACAGAGGGGTAGGGAAACAAAAAAGGCCAACGGTGTATAAATAGAGGCCGGTCAGTACACTCACCTGGCCATGCCTTGTGCCTGATCATTACAATCTGCCCTGTTGTGTTATTAAATTCTCTTCCAGTTCTGTCCTGGGTGAGGGCTCCTTACTCGGTGTGTATGGGGTGTGAGTGCAGCACCTGGAGGCAGACAAGGGGCGGGAGGGCCAACGCCTATGTGATATAACGACTGGATGATGTGCAGGTGTGCATGTGAGAGTGTGACTGCTACTGAAGATCAAACCAGAGCATCTGGTGAGCAGGTGAGATGGCCTGAGAGCAAGGGGTAAGTGGGTCTCCAAAGACCACCCCAAGATGAGAGGGTGCTTATGTCTTGAGGGGCAAGAATGTGGTGGGGCTTGTCTATAGGACCAGGGAGTGCGGGTCAAGTGCATGTGAGTTGGGGGCAGTCTGTACCAGCAACTGGAGTGGGGCTGCAGCCTCAGAGGTCTGCAAGTCCAGGTGCCAGCAACTGGGGAGACTGCAATCGAGGAGGAGCTATTGGCCAGAGCATGTGTCTGAGCCCAGCTGCTGGAGGGATCCACCCTGTACATACGTATTTATCGTCTCACTAGTAGACCCCCATCCTGCTCAGCTATAGAGTGGGGTGGGATGAGGCTGTTGCTGCTGCCTGTATTTGTGTAATCACTCTGAAACTCTCTCATCTGTAGGACCAGTCACACAGAGGTATTTATATGTGCATATATATAGTTATATATGTATAGATGTACTCGTGTATATAAATGCAAATACGGAGCATTTTCAACCTTGCTACAGGGGGCATAGACCAGGAGGTATGGATCTGGAGGCAAGGATCTGGAGGTACAGCTCTCTCAGGCTGTCAAATCCAGCATAATATACTTTCCTTTAACACCTGGCATAGCTGGCAGGAGCCAGCTGGGCTTGAGTATCCCCAAAACAGCAGACTCAATATACCCAATATGGGGAGAGAACTGATCCTTTTTCAAATGTGTTCTACCTGTTAGAATTATTCACCAAACCTTTGGGATATCGTGAGGGAAACTCCTGGGTTAACCAGGAGACACAAAATATGTCTCCATATGAGGAGAGGCTGAGAGAGTTGGGGTCGTTCAGCCTGGAGAAGAGAAGGCTCCTGGAGACCTAAGAGCCGCCTCCCAGTACTGAAAGGGGCTACAGGAAAGCTGGGGAGGGGCTCTTGATCAGGGATTGCAGGGACAGAACAAGGGGGAACAGTTTTCAGCTGAAAGAGGGGAGACTTCAATGAGATTATCAGGAAGAAATGTTTTCCTGTGAGGGTGGTGAGGAACTGGCACAGGTTTCCCAGAGAAGCAGTGGCTGCCCAATCACTGGAGGTGTTCAAGGTCAGGCTGGATGGGGCTTTGAGCCCCCTGACCCAGTGGGAGATGTCCCTGAGTCTGGCACGATCAGTGTTTGTGTCTTCCTCTAAAATCCTAGGCTTGCTGAATTGCTGTTGCAAGAGTATCCATGAGTTCCTTAAATGACTTCAGCTGGGCAGAAGGGGAAGGGAGCTAAAAAGAGCTGCTGTGGTGTCTTCTCTGTTAAATATAGAAGAAAAAGACAGCACAGTTCTGTTTGTCTGTTTTAAAAAACAGAGAATCACAGCCCATTTCACAAACGCAACTGTTTCCTATATCCATTCTTCCATATATTTTCATGGCAAGGAAAGCAGCAGTTCTTGACAGATCCGGTTTCAGCTTCAATCCACAAAGATGCCTTGGAGATTTGGACTGGATGGCTGGCCAGGTAGTGCTGAATGACCACTGTAAGAGCAGAGCCCTAGGGTCAGCCTGGTGACCTATGCAGCTCTGCAGCTCACCAAGACTACAGGAGACAGGTAGATGCAACAGGAAGGGAACAGAGAAAAGCCATCTTGACTGGGTCAGAATTTCCCTTCCCCATTCTGTCTTTACTGCTTGTTTGAAATAGGAAACAGCTCAAGCTGAGCACAATGTTGATGTCCCAGATGTAGAAGATAATTTACAAAAAGCAGTGGAATCCCTAGAACTACACAAGATCCTTCTGACACCCTGGTGATCAAAATACTGTGAGTGTTTCATAACCCACTAGCAGGCTCTGCAGAGAAGGAAAGCAAGGGTATACAGGACATTACTCAGGAGGGGTGTGATGTTGCATAAGGAGTGGGAGGACACAAGGCCCCTTTGAGGCAGTACCGGAGAGATGTGCTGAGCTTTAATGCAACAGATATATAAATAGACCTGCTGAAGAGAGCTTTCCCCCAGGCTGCTCCTGGGATTTGTTTCAGATCAAGCCACTTTGGACACTCAGAGACCATCCCCAGGGACACTCGTGTGTTTGCAGCAGTGATTATTGGCCTGTCCTTGTCCAGGATCACTTCTCAGAACTATCTCATATATCAGCACAGCCACACACTTAGCTTCTTTAAGAAAGGTGACATACCCTCTCACATGGCTTTAGATATTCGTTAGGGCAATACCAGCTGGCTCTCCCACCTATTTCCACTAGGTTTGTGGAATATGACTTTCCTTTACAAAAGCTTTAGTAAAGCTCACACAGTACAGCCAATAGTTCAGCTGTTTCATCCCTATGTCTTTTTGGAAATCTTGTGTAAATTTCATCTGCTCTTGGCCACTTGTTGCTGTTCATTTTGTCTATTTGGCAATAGGCAGAATGTTTTATTAGCTGAACAAGTTTGTCATGGAAGTCAAGCTGGTTCTTTTTTCCAACACTGTTTTTTTTCTCTGCTGCTTCTAGATAGCATTACAAATAAGCAATAGAATTTGCTCTTGTTCAAGGATATGTGACAGATATAAGGCTAGCTCTAAGTGGGAGAAAATAATCTGTATTGTTTCATAGAATGTTAGAATGGTTTGTGTTGGAAGGGACCCTGAAGGTCATTCAGTCCAACCTGCCTGTAGTGGGTAGGGACATCTTCCACTTGATCAGGTTGCTCAGAGCCCCATCCAACCTGACCTTGAATGTTCCCAGGGATGCAGCATCCACCACCTCTCTGGACAACCTAGGCCAGTGTTTCACCACCCTCAGTGTAAAAAGTTTCTTACTAACATCTAGTCTAAACCTCTCCTCTTTTAGTTTAAAACCATTGCCCCTTATCCTGTTGATACAGGCCCTGCTAAAAAGTTTTTCCCCATCTTTCTTATAAGCCCCCTTTAAGTATTGAAAGGCAGCAATAAGGTCTCCTCAGAGTCTTCTCTTCTCCCAACAAGCCTGAACAACCCCAACTCTCTCAGCCTTTCTTCACAGGGTAGGTGTTCCGGGTCTTTTAGCATTTTGTGGCCTCCTCTGGACCTGCTCCTGCCTCTACTTCTGCTTTTACTGTCAGAACTGCCTGTGAAAAAAAGAGGCTGATTGCCTTCACAATGCCAAACGTGATGCACAAATGTACAAATGATGGCCTAGTAATGAATTGCTTTCTAGTTTGGTTGCCTCAGGAAGGGCAGAAGGAAGTAGAAGAGCTATCTTTTAAGGTGAAATAGCCCCAAAGTCCACAAGGTAGTAAATAATTCTTGTCAGAAACTTGCACAGAATATGGATTGCTGCCAACTTTACCACTGTTGAAACGTCCTGAAGACATGATCATATCACTGCTTCATGGTGGCAAAAAAAAGATAGAAAGGTAGAAATCACCTTTCCCCCCAAATACACAATATATATCATTTGCCATTTTGCCAGTAGCTGAGAGACATCTTCGATGTCCAGGTTCCAGTATTACAACAGCAGCTCTTCTAGACTGAGGGTTGTTGACAGCTGTGAAATGAGCTTGCAAATATATTTTTAGAAAGGAATCTCTCAAAGATTATAATCGATTCTATTTGGCCTTGGTGTAGTGTCAAACTCATGCTTGGTGATGCAGAAAACCAGCATGCAGTAACATATACTTTTGACAAGTCTAGATTAACTTTCTTTTCCCTTTACATAATTGATCTATCAACTTCCATTAGAAAAAGGTTTCATTTTTAAGTGAGCAAATGAACTTTTAGTATATATTTTCAAATTTCAATACTTCTGTTTCTATTAAATGTGGGAACCGTCACTAAGTTCAAAAACGTGTTTGAAGATGCATCTGTCCATGAATAAGCATTTATTCTGCTATCACTGGTCATTTGAGCCTAAAAATGATTCTGTTTAATCTGAGAAGAGCTATGGAGAGATTCTCACTCTTTTGCCCATGGAATAGGAGACCATATGCCAAAAAGTTTTCAATAAACAGGATGTTACTAAATGAAACTGAGTTTCCAAGCCATAAAATTGCAGTGCATTGGGTCACAGTTCTGCATCTTGTGGATGGTGGGGTTTTTCCTCCTTTTCTCCAGAATCAGTCCCACGCCTCTTCACAAACATAATTCAAAGCACCCAGAATAGGCTTTATTCCATAACGAACACTAATAATGTACATGACACAGTATTTCTGTGGCTTTCAGAGACCTGCAGGAGCAGTTAAGGATAGAGCCCAAACTTACAGAATTACTAGTGCAGATGAATGATCTCAAACACCAGGCAACTTTGCATCACTGAAGATGTAATGGAAGAACAAAAAGAAACTAATTGCCTCTAATGAAGGCAACTAATGAAAGGGGAGCCCCTTCATTCCTCCTGGTGCACTGCAATAACCTGTTGAGATGGAGTGATAAAAAGTTTGAAAGGTGGATTGTGTGAGGAACAAATATGTATCTGCTTAAAGGCCTAGGAAAAGGGGGCTGGGTATGAAACATGAGAACAGCTACATTAGTTCAGTGTCCATCTGTCCCAACACTGTCAGCTATTTGCAGATATAGCAACTTATCAATCAGTGGTTCAGGGACTTAGTATAAGCAGCCTTCCCTCACTGGGCACTTGTACTAGGAAAATTATCTCTTCATAAGCATCCAATGGAAAAGAGACCGGGTGACAGTAACAGGATCAAAGCTATTTGCTGCTATGAACAGGTATGGTGTTGCACCTCACACTTAAATTTAAGGAACTCAGAAGTCCTGACAGAAGAACAGGAATAGAGAAAATTCTACAGAAAGAGCAAAGAATTTATAAGATAATCAAATGCACGATTTTTTCAGGTTGTGCTTTGTATGGTATCTAACCTTCTAGCTACAAAGGCAGGCTTACATTTACATTTTATATATTGTTTGACAAAGCCACAATTAAAAGAACTCATGAAGATGTTTGCCTAGTGATGTCTTGATAGATCAACCTGTGTAAACAGTAGAATTTACAGAATTCCATCAATAGCAGAATTAATAAAAACCATGCAGATGAATCAGCTGGTACAATGCCTGTTTAGAAACCAACACAATAAATACGTGGCACTTTTCTTGACAGATAAAATCCTGTAAAAGACTCCAGCCATACTTATGCTTTTAATAAATTCACATGTGCATATATCACATAAAGATAATCAGTATGAAAAGTAACACATCAGTCAAGAGGTACAATAGACTCATTACAACGATGTCTGCATAGGTATGTCCAGGATTTCTAGAACCTACCTAGCAGGTTCACCTGAATTGACTTGAAATATGCTTTCAACAAATATTCCTGGTACGTGATATCGGGGACTGTCATCACCTATACGAGCAGATCCTTTTGCTTGAGGGGTTACACACAGTCTGGAGATGGTTTGCTAGTATTCCTGAAAATCATCATCTGCTCAGCCTTGTTTCTCAGGAGCCCAGGTTCTCACCTTGTGAATTCTCAGCCATGCTGGAAGATTTTGCTTATTGCTTCTCTTTCATTCTAGAAGGTGTCCTTTTGGGCAGTAATTCTCATTGACCCTTGCAGTCAGACAATCTGCTCAGGTGCCATCCATTATGCATTCTGGCAATGAATCACATCTCCTGCCATCTGTTTTGAACCATCATCCTGCTATTTCCATTTAATGTTGCATAGCTCTTAAATAAAAGACATATTGAAAGCATCTATGACACTCAGGATATTTAGATAATACAAATATATTGCCTTCTCCACTGAATCTTTTTCCAGATGGAAAATCAAAGCCTACTTATTCATCCCTCAGGTGGAGGTTATTCCATAGCAATCATGTTCTGCTTTCCTTTTGCACATCTTTTCTGAAGTGACTTGTTCTGACAATCTGGCAGCAGACACAATATTTCAAAAGCATCATTAATACTGATTTTCACTAATTTGTGAAATATTGGGGACTCCCCGGAGGGCAGGGAGTAATTTAAATTCTGTAAATATGTAAATGTTTGTAGCACTTATAATGGTGTTGTAAATAACAGACTAATTGTGTTGATACTGATTTGAGGCAAACACTTTAGTACTTGATATACCAAACTAAATACAGTAATTTTTACTGTTTTTAAGGTAGCTTAAACTGTGTTGATATTCATGAGTTTATGTACTTTCTTGTTACAAGAAATAAAACTAATAGCACATAGATCTGTTCCTGTTTTTCATTTTTATGTATTTTAGTATGCTGGAACACCACAAAACCAGAGTAGTACACACTACACAGATTATAAATTGCCTAATTGACAGGTATCAAAATGATCCTGTACGTGTAGTGACCGTGTTTGGAAAGGATTGGTTCTTCACTATATTTTTTTAATATAAAAATGACCCAGAAGAAAATGCAAAATTGCTTTTATTACAAAAGAATTAGATGAGTCAGATATAATAGACAAGATAGTCTCTGATAAAATGTAGTCAGGGTTCCATTTTCCCTATGGTTAAGCTAAAGATGAACACAAAATGCAAATGTAAGGGCAAATAATGATGAATACAGCCTGCAATACAGATGGGGGTGAGGATATGGTACCAAAACCAGGTCTTGAGACTGACAAAATGTAAAAAGTGCATGCAAGCACTTTTTGATACAAAGCAACTGGTTGAGCTGGTTTGAGCTAGCTTTCCCAAGCTCACCAAGGCTCAGTTTAAGACCTTTTCCCAAAGCTTCCCCCTTTTCAAAGGAAAAAAAAAACTATAGAAGAAACCAAAATCACACTAAACATATGTATTTATGTATTTTCTAAATATAAACAACTACACAGCAAGGATATGCAAGGCAGCAAGGGAAGAGGGGACAGGAAATGGGAAAAAAGGACAAAAAAAACCCCCAGGCATGCCCAACTATAACACCCAGTAACTAACAAAGTAAAGAACCAATGAAATCTTACCATAACACTTCCCTCGTGGAGAGCCAGACGGCCAAATCAGACCCATTAAAAGATTTTCCACAGGCTACAGCAGCAGACAGGACCAACACAGGGACCTCCTGCTCCCCAGCCTTGCCGGAAGAAGAAGAGAGTGTACGCTCTTATCTGCACCTTATTTATATGTTGTGGGGCATTAAAGGAAGATATGGAATACTTCCATGGATCCTGACCTCCATTGTTAAGAAAGGCCTGTAAAGGCCATTTTTAAGGAAGATCAATCCACTACACTGGTCACATTAAAATACAGTAATAATATTACCTCCACATCTGATGAAGCACTGGAAAAGGCTGCCCAGCGAAGTGATGGAGTCTCCTTGCCTGGAGGTGTCCAAAAATGTGTGGCCATGGCACCTGAGGACATGGTTTAGCAGGCAGGGTGCAGTTAGGCTGATGGTTGGACCAGATGATCTTGGAGATCTTTTCCAACCTTAATGATTCTATATTCTACGATCTGAGTAGTCATTATTGTCATTTCATGCAGTGTCAGTGCTCATGCTTCAGGTCACACGGTGACAAACTCACAATGCCTGATTTTAAAAAAACACAAACAATGCAATAAAAGCGTACTAAAAAGATTACAGAAGCAAGACACAAAGCCTAAGTAGGACGTCTCACCACTACACATTGCAATGCCAGACTTGGAAGAGTCCATTTTCTTATCAGAATCCAATATACCCTCTGAGATACCTTTACTTCCCATACAGTGTACCCAAATAGCAGGCATCATGAACACAATTCAAAACAAACAGCCTATGAGAACCAAGGACATTCCCAAGATCGAGTCAACATGAGGCAATGACTAAATGCATCTGAAAATCCATCTCTTTCCAAATAGAGTCCTAGGTTAATTCTATAAAGAAGTGGGAAGTTTTCATGGCCTCTAAACTTTAAATTCTTTTCTGACAAATGTTTCTTCTGCCTTTAAAATAAAGAAAAGATAGGTAATGGTGACAAATATACTTTGCCACCTTATTTTCTGTACAAAATAATCATAGAATCATAGATTGTCATGAGTTGGAAGGGATCTACAAGGTTCATCGAGTCCCTGCACAGGACAAGCCCAACATTCACACCGCGTGTCTGAGTGCATTGTCCAAATGCTTCTTGATTATTGTCAGGCTTTGCACCACGACTGCTTCCCTGGGGAGCTGTGCCAGCTCTCCACCACCCTCTGGGTGAAGAACCTTTTCCTAACACCCAATTTAACCTTCCCCCGGCACATCGTCCTGCCATTCCCTTGGGTTCTGAAGTCTAATGGTAAGAGCATTTATCCAAGCTGTGAGAGAGTTGAGGTCAACTTTTACTGTCACTTGAGGAATTCAGATCCCAGGGTCTCATTCCTGTAGCTGTATGACTCTCAAGGCTCACAGCATGTGCGTAGGCCCATGTGGGAACAGATTAGCATTGTCAACATTCCTTCTGCAGTGCTAGTCTCCAAGGAAAAAAAAAGTCTACAGAAGTGCTTGGGACACAGACAGAAAAGTTATGGATAGCTTCCTAACCCCCTGGTCAACCTCATTCAAAGGTAGCAAGCAAACACTGACTAAATAGCATAAACAAGCACCTCCTTGCTGGTGATCCTACAGAGCTGCAGTAATCCTTGCTTTCTCCTATTTATTTTAAATCAGAACACATTCAGTTTTTTCTTCATATCAGAGCAGCTTCAAGAAGAAGGATGAAGAGTTTCATTCCTTGCTTTCCTCATTGCAGCTATCTTGTAATTGAGCAATAGAGCTGCAAACTAAGTTATTAATGAGAAATGTGAAATGACACCCATGAGAAAAAAATAATCCCATTTTTACACACAGAAATCCATTCTAAGAGGACCATCACTACTCAGAAGAGACCACATAGATACAATAGCTATTTCTCTGAAAACATTAACTTCTGTGCTTTGTAAGGATTCAAAAAGAGAAATCATAAAATCATAGAGTGGTTTGGGTTGGAAGGGACCTTAAAGTCTATCCCGTTCCAACCCCCCTAAATGGACAGGAACACCTTCCTCTGGTTCAGGGCGCTCAAAGCCTCATCCAACCTGGTCTTGAACACCTCCAGGAATAGGGCACCACCCTCACGGCAACACATTTCTTCCTAATCTCTAATCTAAATCTCCTCTCTTACAGCTTAAAACCGTTCCACCTCATCCTATCCCTTCACTCCCTGATGAAGAGTCCCTCCCCAGCTTTCCTGTAGGCCCCAAAATCAATTGTTTGAAATTATTACATAGGTGTATAAATACATGACGTACTAACAGTTTAAATACTACAGGTAGATCTACCCTCATGTACCCCAAAAGGAGGTGAATGAACTGAGGAAGGCTTAGAGAAGGACCACAATAGTGAACAAAGCAATGCCATCACTTTTAATTTAGGGAATATTAAGGAGTATCAAAGCATGGGTGGAAAAGGAGAGTAGATCAGAAATAATGTTTCACCGTAGATTATATCAATTAGTTTTTCAGATGGATGGCTCAGAACAAAAAAAAGTGATTGATTTTATACTGACACAGGATGATATAAATGCTTATGGAAGTACAAGAATGAAAAATTTTATAGAAGAAATCCATTAAGGACTAATCTAAAGGCATAACATCAGCATCAGGAATTCCTTGAAACACTAGCTTTCCAGGCCGGGAGAGTACTTTGGGTAAGCAGCAATATGTGTGTATCCTGTTCTTATATTCTTTTCCATACATCTGTCTTGGCCATGACTGGGGACATAACAATGGTTTGAGGGTCAAAATATGGCTATTCTTGTGGGTTTGTCTAAATGTTTTACAGGTTGGAGTCACCATGGCCGAGGAAGGAATTACATCCATGTCTCTCACTGAAAGAGAGGAAGGTGAGAGGAAGAAAGCAGCTGATTATAGGAGATTTCAGTCCCATCTGCTTTGGTGTGTAAGGAAATTCTTTGTTTTCTCTGGTTAATAGCTCATATAGTGAGACAAAGGAAAAGAGAACAAAAATATGGGATACAATTCCAGGGACCAAAAGCAACTACCTGACAGCATTTTAGACAGCCCTATAACTGACAACAATTACTTTCAACTACATTCCATCCCCCAGTCAAAGGTCTTAGAAAACGCTGATCCGCATCCCCATTTGTCAACTTTTATGTGCTCAACATAACACCACCTAGACATCTGCACTTAGAAGACACTATTACTTCTGCTCATCACCACCTTCATAACTGATATCCAGTAGCTACCACCGTTCCTACTCCAGCCAGGTCAAAGATGAGGCAAAACAATCACCTCCAGCAAGAGATATTGAGTGAGCGATTAGGTTGTTGCAGAAATGGCAAGCGTACGCACTTGGGAATCAGTAGTTCAAGGGGACAGAGTAGGATATAAACAGGAAGCAAACTTTATGACTGATTCCTACGCTAATCTAGGTCAATAAATAGGCTAGATTATGTAAGGAAGGCAGACTGGAAAGATGGGGTTCTTTATAATTGTGCATAATTATTTTTTATGGACTATGATTTTAAAGGATCCCATCCTATCCTCTCTGTTGGTTAAAGGAGGCAAATGTTGCCTTATTTGGCATTATCGGAGCTGTCTTTGGGTTCCTCCATCCTCCATCCTGGCACAGAGCAATGTGAAAAGAACAGGTCAGTGCAGCTGACTCCATACAACCTTAAACCAATCCTGTCTCTGAGTAATTAGCAGAGAGATCAGAGCTTCAACACGTTTACAACTAAAGAGTAAATTATTATTGACCAAAAATAGAGTGCCTGAATGCTGTGTGGGCAGGAAGTTGCCTATAAAGAGCCACAGCTGAAGGCAAACTTATTCTTTGTTACCTCAGCATCTCACGGTAAGTCCCATCTGCTTGCTTCATACTCTGACCATGGTATCTCCACAGCTCTGCAACGAGGTGGAATATGTTGGACTATTTTGCTCCCATTCCCCACTTTTAACATTCTAGGTCTTACTTTCCATGCAATGTCAAGGTTATGCAACCCAACCACTCTAGTGTGGCAGCACAACCAGAAGCAGAAGAGCCATGCCATGCTGTATCTTGAAGGGGCCTTCTACAAACTTTGCTACCTCCAAGCCCTTTGAAAGACCCATGAAAACTAACTCTGAAGGCAGCTGAAAGTAATTGGGAAAATATATGTGATGAAGCTGATCTGATTAGATTTATTTTCTGCAGATTATGGCAACATGGGGAGGAACGGATTTTTGGTGGGATTTAGATCTTGCTCAAGAGTTGTTCAGCTCTGTGTACAGTTAAGAGAGAATACACAAAGTGTATAAACATTTGATAGAGCATATGCTCAAGACAACAGACTGGTTTGGATTTAACTCTCTGTCCTTTCTTTAATCATTCCACACAGATACTGAAAGCAGATATCCTCCTCGGCTCCCTGAAGGTAAGAGTTTAACAGATAACATGTAGTTCTGCTAATTGAGCCTGAGCAATGAGTGAAGCTTCCATAGACAATGGCTGGCAGGGGGCAAAAGACAATGTGGTAGAACCAGGTTCACTGAAAGGACAGAAGCTATTTTAATCAATATGAGCGTTTTCACAGTTCTTGGTAGGAAATAATCCTTTTATCGGGAAAGAAAATTGACAGATACTCAAGTTTAGCCAAGAGGACATGAGAGACAGCAACAATAATGCATTTTTCTGGTGAAACCTGGAATTCTTGGATTTATAGACAACTGGACTTCACCCTCTGCCATTTGTACACCTGCTGGAAGCCTGAAACCAAGGTTTCATTCAGAGACGAGGCTCAAAATACAGTTCAAGAAGGGACTATGCTTATCCTGCCTTAAGTTAGTTTCCTCTTGGGTAAGGTCTAGAACACAATATGCAGGCTTTGGCTTATCACACAGGTCCTGAAACCAGAACAAAGTTCAGGATGATCTTATATCCTATCTTATAGACAGATCTGTTTATATACAAAAAAAAGTCACCTTCACAGAGAACTTAATATGCACCATTCCCTTCTAGGTATTCTGGGAAGGGTTAGTGATTGGGTGACTGAGAGAGCTCACCAGAGCAACAGAGGAACCCAACCTTCATATGTGTCTTCCATCCCAATACCAAAAGATGCTCACTGAAATTAGAGTTGAAAGGGATGGAAGTACAGATTATTCTCTCAGAGAATGCCTTCTTCTCTGTTCATGAACACATCTAAATTTTACACTATTTCCTATCAAAGTCATTTAACAGAATGGGCCCCTCAGGGAAATTGGTATTTTCTGATGTTCTAATTCGCCTTTTCATGGACACTGTAAAATAATTTCTCTTTCTATCAAGTCGCTCACCTTGAGACACTCAGAGGCAGGATCACCCAGGCAAAATGCTGGACTCTGTCTATATAGAATAATAGCTTCACAGTAAAATAAAGTTCTGGATTCTTTGCTTTGAAATCCTTGGCTATGAAAGGCTCTTGTGAGATGCAGCCCTGCAAAGACCTGCAAAGTGTATATTCCATAGCAGAAAAGTTTTGCTGAGGGAGACCAGCACATCCACAGCAGTGTACCCAAAAGCAGCATTACAAATGCCTTCAGACTGCTTTCATCATTTTCTTGCACATAAAACCACTCCACATTGATTGTTTCAGTACTGTTGTGCCTTAGAAGTATACATCTGAATTGTTCAATTCTGTTCCTTTATCTTGTGCATCACACAGCCCATGAAGTATCAGTAGCCTCTTTTTTTGCTAGCATGTGTATCAGCTTGCCTGGGGAAGAAGCTTCTGTTTATGCTAGTTCCTGCCTACATTATTTCTGCCTATGTCATTTCCAGATGTTCTTGAACTCTCCCTGCCAGTTCTTCTGACTGTAGCAACCAATAGCATCTATTTGCGTTGAAGAATTCTTACTAGATATTGCTAAATATTCAAGATAAAACAGAGTATAAATCAGTTTTTTGAAATATTTCTACTAGGTAAATCTCTAACTGAATGACTGATACATATCAGTTTGCGTTTATTGTCTTATAATGACTCATAACCAATATTATGTTATATAATATGTGTTAAAGCTAAAAGGTACTTTGTAAATGAAATTACTTGGAATATTATATCATGAACTTATTTACCTAGATAATACTATGCTATAAATTACTACCTTCAATATATATTATATTCATTTATTAACTAATTTTGCTACAGATCTGAAAATATGTTTTATATTTGGTTCACATGATAAACAGGTTTGGCTTTTAGAAGGGTGATGACTGACCCTCACAATTTGTTCCAGTGCTTGGTATAGACAGGCACTGTTTGAACTTCCCTTTCTTGGTATTCAAACATAGAAAACAGAAGGGTGCCAGGAATACCTTCACTTAGAAATTTTGTGTGAAAACCAATCTCTTTAACATATGGATCTTACTTACATCTAAATTTTTAGATGTCTAATGGAACAACCTATCAAAGTGGCTACGTATATGTGGCTTTGAGAAGTATGTGATTGTGCAACTGTGTGAACAGCAGCTGAAAATACAGCAGGAGAGGCTTTTGAAGACTTCTAGCTTGATATTCCCTCTGCCCTCACTTGTGCATACAGACATTCCATTTAAGGGCAATGTCTTAAAAGACAACACTCATTTTTATTAGGATTTCTTCAGTGGATACTTAAAATTGAGGCTAAAGTTAAATGCCTGACACTGTCCTCCTCTTCCTTGTAGTCATTAAGCATGACTTCTTTCTGAATAGATATAAGTTAAAAATGCATAGGCTCTCTGAAACTTTTCTGAATTCCACCAGAGCAACTCCAGCCATGAGTTCGGATGCAGAGATGGCAATCTTTGGAGAAGCTGCTCCCTATTTACGGAAGTCTGAGAAGGAGAGAATTGAAGCCCAGAATCGCCCATTTGATGCTAAGGCAGCCTGTTTTGTAGTGGATGAAAAGCAAATGTATGTGAAAGCTACCATACAGAGCAGAGATGATGGCAAAGTCACAGTTAAAAAATATGATGATACAGTAAGTGATACCAACTGTTAATCATATATGACCAGTTCAGGCAATTCCCTGGCTTAGATTTCTTCTTCTATTGTTCCCTTCTGGTTTTGTCAGACTGTGACTGTAAAGGATGATGAGGTCTTTCCCATGAATCCTCCAAAATTTGACAAAATCGAGGACATGGCCATGATGACCCACCTCCACGAACCCGCTGTGCTGTACAACCTCAAAGAGCGTTACGCAGCCTGGATGATCTACGTAAGTCCCAGCAGCAGCCTTCCTTTGGGGAGCTGGGAGGAACTGCTCTGCCAGGCTGAGCACAAGCCAACGTGCTGTCTCCCTCCTTGCAGACCTACTCGGGGCTCTTCTGTGTCACTGTCAACCCCTACAAGTGGCTGCCGGTGTACAACCCGGAGGTGGTGTCTGGCTATCGAGGCAAGAAGCGCCAGGAGGCCCCTCCACACATCTTCTCCATCTCTGACAATGCCTATCAGTTCATGCTGACTGGTGAGTCATTTGGCAAGAATGGGAAACGCTGATACATGCAAAGCTGGCTGCTTGGTCAAAGAATAGTTGGCAGTTCAGGCATCTTAAGTGCTCTTCTACTCAGTGCCTTATGGCAACAGCTCCCATAGTCCTAGAGCACAGCTCAAGATTAGACTGCTTGTGGTATCTTAATGACCTCGGTGCTGTCAGATAATGAAGGAAAGGCAGTGTCTAGCTTTATAGCTCTGCACCCACTCTCTTAGCAATTTAAGGAAACAGAATGAAGGAGCACAGCAGAGAACATGCTTCTGATTAAATCTTTAAACCAAGGTCTATACATAAAAGAAAACAAATAATAAGCAGGAAGCCTTATAAAAAATTCCAACTCCTGGAGTTCAACCCCTCCATCCCTCTGTGCACAAAAAAATCTATATGCAGAATAATGCAGAATTCATCTTATGTGATTATAGAATCAGATAAAGTTCTTTCCCTTGAAGTCAGTTAGATATGTCTGAGGAACAGAAGATTTCACATATCATTTGAACAACTCTTTCTGTGGCTTTGTTTTCAGATCGTAACAATCAGTCAATCCTCATCACGTGAGTATATTTTTGTATGTGTGACAAATCTGACATAAGCAAAAATGTTTCCTGTTCCCTGTAACAATTAATACTTTGGTTTGGCAGCGGAGAATCCGGTGCAGGGAAGACTGTGAACACAAAGCGTGTCATCCAGTACTTTGCAACAATTGCAGTTACTGGGGAAAAGAAGAAAGACCAGCAGCCTGGCAAAATGCAGGTGAGACATTTGCATCTCCTTCTAGTGTTTGCCCAAGACTGTGCCTGCAGAGCAGAACCGATCAATCCATACTTTTTCGGTGCAGGACTATCACAAGGCAGAAAGCACATCTGAGGAGACAGTCAGGATGCACAGTTCAAGCACACCTACACTTACCCAGCCTGCATCCCCCTGAACAACAGTGGAATTTTATTTAAAGAAACATTTTCTTAAATGTTTCCTCAGTTCCTCTCCAGTCTCCATTTAATAGGGGAAATCTCCACCAGGGAGGGTAAGATAGTGTAAGACAAAGGTTGCTCTGATATGTCTGTTGCTGTATCTATCCATGAGTATTCTATGAGACCGGCTGTGACACCTGAGTGACTGCAAGTGTAAAGAGAGCAGATGGTTCCCACTAGCATGTGTTTGTGCCATTCCTATTCCTTGTTCCATTCCTATTACAGGGGAAGTGCAGGAACTCTAAACAACTGAATGGTTGTGATGAAGTTAAGGGTCATTTCAATTGCATCAGATAGTAGTTTCCACTGACTTTTTCTCCTGCTTGTGGTCAACATAACAGATCTGATGGGCAGCATAAAGAAAAGGGACAGATTTGGGACAGCTGGGACCACTTGCCTGACAGTTAGAAAGTAACCTCAGAAAGGATCCTTCTAGCAAAGAAAGCACATGCTCTGATGCCTGTACCTGCTGAGCAGCTCAGCTGCTGCAATCTGAGCCCACTGGTGTATTTACAAGGCATGGTCTTCATTCCCTAGCGCAGTGCAAGTAACAAACATCGCTGTGGCACAAGTGTATGTCACCACAGTCTGTGAGATGGTATGTGCATCCAAGTGGGTGACACGTGTCGGTGTGTTATTTGAGTAGCCAAGGGCACAGCAGAACCTAAGGAGATTCCAAGGCTTTCACACTGAGAGGCAGGTGTCCATGATTGATGGGGTGTTATGGCCAAGGCAAGTCCATCAGAAGCACTCTTTCCATCAGCACCATTTCAGATGCTCCCGGTTTCAGCTTTCACCAGTCTCACTATGCCAAGACTGATCTCAGAAAAACTATGAGACAGCTGAGAGATGTACTGGCCATGTTTGATATAAGGAAAATCACCTCACTCTCAGATGGACAATAGCCCGTTCTGCCCTCTTCTGAGTTAATTCACAGAATACTCTATGTTTTCAGTATTCACAACCTTTGTAACTGTAGCACATGCCTCTCCATAAGAACATTAAATAAAACACTCCAGTTATAGTTCCATCTAACCCAGCATCCTATCTCAGATGCAGGCTGAAATCAGATGCCAGGAAAGAGTATATGAATAAGGGAAGCATTTTCCTAAAACATTGTCTCAGCCTCCAGCACTCTGTCACCCAGACTGCAGACAGGACTCCAGAATGAACCTGCATAAAGAATTGTCATGCCTTCTTCCATGCTGTTCTCCATGCACAATGCTCCCTTGTGAGTTCTCTGGGTCACTAAAAAGAAGTTTGCTGTTCATATAGCCAGCTGCGCTGACACACACATCCTCTCCTCTCCTCTCCTCTCCTCTCCTCTCCTCTCCTCTCCTCTCCTCTCCTCTCCTCTCCTCTCCTCTCCTCGAGGAGAAGGTTCATTTAGAAAGCTGAAAGATACATGAGCGAGGGCATTACTCTAGGGATTTGGGATTTTTTACTGTGTTGCCTTAATTTTATCTGTTGCACCTTCACGGTGGACGAATAGAAACTAATTCAAGCCCGCTGTGCCATCTGCAGGCAGTGTTAGGAATGGCGCTCCCCTCACCACTGCAAGGTGTTAAAGGCTGCACTGAACATCACATACACAGCAGCAACCGATCATCTTTCATCTGGATAAAATATGTTCTTGGTGTGTTTTTTCCCTGATTCTTTTTTTTCTGTCTCTGTCTTGGAAAATATTCCTGGCAACACTTTTGTGCCCTAACGGTGTAAGGATCAATCATGACTGTTAGAAGCCTTGAGAAAAGCTTTGCTCTAACCATTCCTAAAAAACACAGTGACTCTTCTTCCTGAACCATCCTGCACATAAAAGGAGAGTCATAATGTCCCAGAAGCTTCTTTCCTCCCATCTTTTTGCAGTTAACAAGAGTGATACCATACAATATTGAAACTTTAGATGTTGATCATAGAATAATGGAATGTCCTGATTTGGAAGGGACCCACAAGGATCATCAAGTCCAACTTGTGTCCCTGCACAGGACAACCCCAACATTCACACCATGTGTCTAAGGGATCATTCCTTATGCAGATATGCAGCAAAAAAAATTCACAGTTTCTATTTTCTGCTTTTTTAAGTTTGTGTGAGTCTCAGTCTTTATCCATGCCACACTCTTCTTTTTGTAGTGCGTCCGGAGACGTATTTCTGCATTCTGAAATGCTGATGGTTGTTTGAATGCAGTTGCAAAACTTTACATTCTCCCTTGCTATGTGCTTTCACTAAAGGCTGCACCTCTGTATGTGTGTCCTGGGACCAAGCAACCTCCATAAAAAATCCAAGAACGTTCACATTTTCTTTAGCTGTCATGGCCTTTGTGAATGGGAATATAGAAGCACCTCTCTCATATAGATTTCAAACTTTCTAAGCTCCACTGCAGTGACTCTGTATATGATCCAAGGGGACCTTATTGTGGTCTTTCAATACCTAAAGGGGCTTACAAGAAAGATGAGGAAAAACTTTTTAGCAAGGACCTGCAGCAGTAGGACAAGGAGTGATGGTTTTAAACTAAGAGGAGAGGTTTAGACTAGATATTAGGAGGAGATTTGTTATGATGAGGGTGGTGAGACAGTGGAACAGGTTGCCAAGAGATGCCCCATCGCTGGTAACATTCCAGGTAAGGTTGATGGGGCTCTGAGCAACTTGATCAGGTTGAAGATGTCCCTGCTCACTGTAGAGGCTTGGACTGGATGACCTTCATGGTCACTTCCAATCCAAACCATTCTATGATTCTATTATTTCCAATATATGATAGTAGGTACAAGAAGGAAACAAAATACAGATCTGTTATTTGGCACTCTTCCTTTTGAAACCAGTATCAACACTCATGAGTGATGGCTGATCAGTGCTTATAAAATCTGCTAAAGTTTAGGTTAAAGTCACGTACGAAGTGTAAAAATGATGTTTGTAATATCTCCTTTGCAATATTTGCTATTAACCAGTAGTGAAGTTGTGTAAGAAATGTTTTCTCCTGTAACTAGGGAACTCTGGAGGATCAAATCATCCAGGCCAACCCACTGCTGGAAGCCTTTGGCAATGCCAAAACTGTGAGGAATGACAACTCCTCACGCTTTGTGAGTTCGTTTCGTATTTGTTGGAATGCAGATACCTAATACATGTCTCGTTCATTGATCACGACAACCAACGGGTTGATCTGTGCTGCTTGACAGGGAAAATTCATCCGGATTCACTTTGGAACAACTGGCAAGCTGGCCTCTGCAGATATCGAAACCTGTGAGTTGGAGCAAGACAGTGCATGGTGGAGTCTGCTTCCCTGGATATGTTCAAAAAACATGTAAAGGTGTCATCCCGGGACACGGTTTAGTAGGCACGGTGGTGTTGGGCTGACAGTCAGACTGGATGATCTTAGAGGTCTTTTCCAACCTTAATGATTCTATGAGTCTATGCAGAATTTGTGCATTTATGATCTCAAGTTTACCAGGACTCTGATGGCATCTCTCTTGTGGTTAGATCTTCTGGAGAAATCCAGAGTGACTTTCCAGCTGGCCAGTGAAAGAAGCTATCATATTTTTTACCAGATAATGTCCAACAAGAAGCCAGAGCTCATTGGTGAGTGCCAGTAGCGCTGGGCTTTGCTCAGCGAGTGCTTTCTCTTTCCACTGTGACCTGCCCTGGTGCCACCAAAGGTGCCCTGTATACCTGCAGATCTCCTCCTCATCTCCACCAATCCCTACGACTTCCCCTATGTGAGCCAAGGAGAAGTCACTGTTGCCAGTATTGATGATAGCGAGGAGCTGCTGGCAACGGATGTGAGTACAGTGGATCACCCATGGGTTCTGTAGCCCTGTGGTGGCTGCAGGGCCAGGTCGGTGCTGCACAGGCTCAGTGAAGGCAGGGAGGTGGGGTAGGCAAGGGAGCAAACCCCATCTTCCCTTTGCAGCACACGTGCCTGTTAACTGCACTCTGTGCTTCAGCCCTTGTGCTTCTCTGACCTTCTCCAACCTGCCTGTGCAGAGCGCAGTGGACATCCTAGGCTTCAGCCCTGATGAGAAGGTGGGGATGTACAAGCTGACAGGGGCCGTCATGCACTACGGGAACATGAAATTCAAGCAGAAACAGCGGGAGGAGCAGGCGGAGCCGGACAACACAGAAGGTAGTGTTGACTACAGAGTTAGCTTGTGTACTTCACCAGGAGACAAGCTAGCAACCCTGTGTCCAACACTTTGAGAATGATTTTCCATTCCAGAAATTAATTTTTTAGGTTTGCTGCAAGTTCTACAAAGTCAATTATTTAATTTATGTTGTGCAAGGAAACAGAAAGACACAAAGATGACACATTGCTGCAGCCCTCCATGGGACAAAAGCATGCTGTAGCTGAGACACTGCCTGTGGCAGGTGGAAACATTCTCCATTGGTCTCCCCTGACAATAGGTGCAGTTGAACAGCACTGGAAATCAGCTTCTTTAAACATCCTAGAGGACCAGGACACTTTTCTTTGTCTCTCTTGAACTCACTCACTGTCTCTGATCCTAGTGGCTGACAAAGCTGGCTACCTGATGGGTCTGAATTCTGCTGATTTGCTCAAGGCTTTATGCTATCCCAGGGTGAAAGTTGGGAATGAATATGTAACTAAAGGACAAAATGTCCAACAGGTACCTAGACAGATGATCAGCTTTTCATTCTGTTGACTTATTTCAACTTTAAAGCTAACTCAACTTTCGTTACTGCTACGGCTGTGTTTCTTACAGGTATACAACTCAGTGGGTGCCCTGGCTAAATCAGTCTATGAGAAGATGTTCCTATGGATGGTTACTCGAATCAACCAACAGCTGGATACAAAGCAGCCCAGACAGCATTTTATTGGTGTCTTGGACATTGCTGGCTTTGAGATCTTTGATGTGAGTTACAGTAGGCGTGTTTGCCCATTGATGACTTTTCCAAACTAATTGACATTTTTTATATATTTGGAATTTGCAGTTCAACAGCCTGGAGCAGCTCTGCATCAACTTCACCAATGAGAAACTGCAACAGTTCTTCAACCACCACATGTTCGTGCTGGAGCAGGAGGAGTACAAGAAGGAAGGAATTGACTGGGAATTCATTGACTTTGGGATGGACCTGGCTGCCTGCATTGAGCTCATTGAGAAGGTAGAGGAAATATTTTCACTTCAGGAGAACACGTTTCTTTCACAGTCATTTATTTTAGCCCAGCCACTCTTAATAAATTGACACATTACTGTTGAATGAGCCCCTCACATCGGAAGAGGCAGTTTTGGAACGACAGGATGCCTCTGCACAACCTAAGATTTCCTGAATAACAAGGCTGAGGTGGAAGGGAGAGGGAGCATACGATATTAATTTGGTGCCTTTAACAAGACTGCCTTTAATAGGAAGGATAACCTTAAATCTTACTCCTTGCAGTAACAGATAGAATTAAGTTCTTGGCCCTAGCCTCTCTGTCACTGCCCACTGCTACTGCACTGAGGATCTTAATGGGAATTAACTCCTCACTGCTAGGTTACAAACCAGTGTCCAGTGGCTGTGCAAAGCACTGACATATCATGTGCAAATCCAGTATGCACATACCCAATCAACTTCCTTCTCAGGAGCATAAAGATATCTCCTCCCAACTCTACTATTCCTGCCCCCCAGTGCCCAGTGACGCATTCATTGATCCCACATGCATGTTCACTGCTTAATATTCACACTGATGGGTTATACCTTTGCACAAGAGCCTCACAATTCCAGCCCTAGCAGCTATCTGGCTGAAATCAGGTGCACGCTGCTAAGGGCATCTAATTAAATTTTTAAAAAGAAGAAAAAGGTTCATTCAAAGAAGGAACTCCTAGAATTCTCTCTAGGCCAACGAAGTGCAGGTCACAGCAGTGTCTCCAGCAAGATCAGAGGACATGTGCTTATCTTCACTATCAGAACATACCTAGTGTAGCTCAGATGAAAGCTCTGATGTTGCTGAGAATGTGCTTAACTCTCTGTATTGAAATACTCCCAATTGCAAATACAATTCAGAGACAAATTAATAATCTATGGGTATTTAAAGTGACAGATTATTGTCATTTACACTCCATGTAGGGTGAGGAAGATCTGTTTCATCATACACATTCACTGGAGACAGACCAGGAGTTTTTAGATATTAGTTATCTATGCACACTCCTGAGGAGTCATCAAATTAAGTTTGTATTGACAGTTGCAATCTGATGGCTTGTAACAAACACACAACAGCATCAGTCACAAACAAGACACTGAAACCTCCTTCCCAAAAATGTAGGATTAGGATGACTGAAATAATTGATTATATTATGTATAGTTAGCCTTTCATTCAAAGATGCATGCAAACAGTATTATTGAGTTGCTGTGCTCATGGGTATTAGCTTGAGCAACATAGACAAACTACAGTTTGCCTGATTATTATAGTAACTAGCACTGTCTTAAGACCTTGTGCAGTACAAATTACAGTCACTGAAAGAAGCTACAAATCATATGCAAAGTGACATTTTCTTTACTTTTCCTCTCCCCACCACTTACTTTCTTCATGTATTCATATTTCTCCCAGCCCATGGGCATCTTCTCCATCCTGGAAGAGGAGTGCATGTTCCCCAAGGCAACTGACACCTCTTTCAAGAACAAACTCTATGACCAGCACCTGGGCAAGTCCAACAACTTCCAGAAGCCCAAACCTGTCAAAGGCAAGGCTGAGGCTCACTTCTCCCTCGTGCACTACGCTGGCACAGTGGACTACAACATCTCTGGTTGGCTTGACAAGAACAAGGACCCCTTGAATGAAACTGTTGTGGGGCTGTACCAGAAATCATCCTTAAAGTTGTTGTCCTTCCTTTTCTCTAACTATGCTGGTGCAGAAACAAGTAAGTGTTTTTACTGTAAGGCAAGAATCAACTGTAGTTTACTTCTGTTTCTCCTCTCTGTGGTATACTCTAAACTCTTGTAAAGGCTTAGCCCCCTCCCAGCTTGGTCAGCAGCTAAATGAGAGCAGCTGTGGTTCCAGTCCCCATGCCCCTAGGGAAAGGGGAAAGAGAAATGAGAGTTGTGGGTTGGAAACTAAACCAGTTTTAATGAAACTATAATAATAAAAAGGAAAATCATATTCATCAGAAAATAATAAAATACATAGAAATAAACAAAATTTACCCCCAGGTGACTATACATCATCCCTGATGCTGCAGAAAAGGCACAAGGAAAAGGTCCCAGATTCAACTTAATGGTAGATGGGAGGTGGACTGAGGAACTGTATTAAGGAATACACAGATGACGGGGCAGAAAGACAGACAAGAGTTCTTCCTGAATGCCAGCCATCAAAGAGAAGGGCCTGACCCTCCTGATCCCTCAGTTTTATTTTGCCTAAGGTGTGAAGTTCAGTGCACAAAGACTCTATTTAAATTTTGATTTAATTAATTTCAATAGTGCTGTAAATATGAACAGGCACTGAGCTGCTTGGACTTGTAATTTGCTTCCTGTCTTGGGGCTCCCATAACTCCAAATAGATACCTATTCTTCATCTGGAACACTTGACTAGGAGATTTTTCTAAAGAAGATCTCACTGCACTGATAAATGAACATTGATTGCTGAGCCACGTTTCTGTGGCCTTTCACATATTTAAAACAAATTAGGCCTAATCTATAAGTAAAAGCAATGTGACTCATAGAACACTGTCAGGAAACTTATGTCAGGCCACAGTGACCCAAATCACCAAAGTCACAACACCTTATGATGCAAAAAATCATGTATCTGAGATCAAAGTGACCACACACCGATCACCAGCTGGCAGCGGTTCACGAAAACTGTCATGCAGCAGTGGGTCAGTATTTAAAATTTAAAATTACTTATTGTCTTGGCCCATGACCAAAAGAGGGAAGGTAAGGCCTACAAAACATGCTGCTTACTCTAACGGGTCACCTCCTATTTACTTCTTCCAAGGTGACAGTGGTGGTGGTGGCAAGAAAGGTGCGAAGAAGAAGGGGGGCTCCTTCCAGACGGTGTCTGCTGTGTTCAGGGTATGTGAATTCCCTTTTAAATGAGTCAGGCTTCCATAAAAACTATCTGAGGGCTGGAGCCGCTCTCCTGTCAAGAAAGGCTGAAAGAATTAGGGTTGTTCAGCCTAGGGAAGACAATGTTCCAGGGAGACCTTATTGAGGCCTGGCAATATATAAAGGGGCCTTACCAGAAGGATGGAAAAGGACTTTTTAACGAGGTCTGTAGTGCTAGAACAAGGGGTAACAGTTTTAAACTGAAAGAGGACAGGTTTAGATGGAACATATGGAATCAATTTTTTTACAATTAGGGTGATGTGACAGTGGAACAGGTTGCCCAGGAAGTTGTGGATGCCTCTTCATTGGAAGTGTTCGAAGTTAGTTTGGATGGGCCTGTGAGCAACCTGATCCAAAGATGTCCTTGCCCATGGCAGGGGTATTGGACTTGATGACCTTCAAAGGTTCCTCCAATCCAAACCATTCTGTGATTCTACTGTCACTTGACATTTGAATGAAAATGCAAAGGCTTTGCAGCTCCAAGTCATGTTTTGTTCTATCACAGGAAAATCTAAACAAGTTGATGACTAACCTGAGAAGTACCCATCCTCACTTTGTGCGTTGTCTGATTCCTAATGAGACCAAGACACCTGGTAAGCCCACAATTATACACTGAAGACTTGGGACTGACAGGAATTGGCCTGCTTAGCTTTCACACCAACTTTTTCCAGAGCAGCTCCCTTTGCATGTGAAGTTCTTGTGGGGGTTGCCCAGCAGGACCGTGACCAAGTAAATCTTCTTGTGTTTAACATGACTGTGAAATTTTTAGCTCTACTTGGTCCACAACACTTTCCCATCTTTACTTAATCCAATGAAGATGGATGACAAAGATGGGATTGGTTACAGCTGATGAAATTGTAACAGTATAAGCAAATTCCTAACAAATACCTAGTTTTCAGGACCACTGTGTCATGCAGAACTGTTATGTTCAGCCCAAAACTACTCACCAATTTCTAAATATTTAGTGTTAGGATCTGACTCGCTGAGCTGGAGGAGTGTCAAAGAAATCATATATTGTCTGTAGTATTCTGAGCACAAGCTGCTGAATGCTGCCAGCACTTGGAAAGCATTTTTATATAAAGTTATGGTTTTTCCTTTAGTTAATTAAACTCTCACAAAGAGTTTAATGTCTGAAGACAGTCAGGTTTGGGAGTATTTTCATGTAGCCATTAAATTAAAGTACTTGGGAGAGACTCACCTGTGTAGGTTTTAGGAGTCTGATCACTATGAGGTCTGATATTGGTAGAATGGTAAGATAGATACTGGTAGAATGTAGTGGATGCAACAGGAGTACCAGGAAGAAGGAGTTTAGCATCTGTTTAATCTGCTCAGGAAACAAAACACCAATTTCAGAACATTTCTTGCCCTTCTCATGTGTGCCCCTCTGTGTAAATTTGAAAATCACAAGCAGGATTTAAGCAAAACACATATGCATGATATTCACATTTAAACTATTCATCTAAACTCCTTTTATATTCATTGGAGAGAATCTGGCATTTTAAGGTATGACTCATCTGGCCCCTTTTATCCATCTATCTTAGGATGAGATGAATCATATCCTAAAAGACTCTGTTTTGCTCCACTGACTATAAATGAAGCTCAAATGGAAATATCCACGATTTATATCCTAAAGTGAAGAAAGATGAATCCCGCTGGGGTCTTGACAGTCAAGAAGGTGTAAGGGGGGTATTAAGGAACCCCACTAAAATAGAAAAGCATATTTGAGGAATTATTTTGCTGAATATGTCTGTCTTTTTAATGTTCAGCTGGTTGTTTTGACAGAGGTGACTCAGAGGGAAACGACTTTTGCCTTTTAAGAAAAAGAACAGTAGTACTGTGTGAATGAAAGGATGGTGAAGGGAAGGAAAAGAAACTTCACATTTTCTGATTTTTAGCTGGTTTTAGGCTACTGATGCTTGACATTTCTAACAATTCCTTTGGGTAGACCTTTACTGATTATACTCAAAAGATAAAGGGAATGGACTACTCTGCACTAACTAATGTCTATACCAGCTGATGGAAATTTCTGCAGACAAAGCCATTCCAAGAGGGTTTTATTCTGCCATTTGTATGTTGTTTGTAATACTGGGGAATAAAAAATACCGTGGATTGTTATATGTAACAGATATTTTAGAAGAAAGTCAATCCTTGCCGTTTTAATCAATTGTCCTCTACAGACAGACTGAGAGCTTTAAGCAACCTGCTTATCAACACTTGTGTTGGAATCTAGCTATCAAATCTAATCAAGTTTGAGTGCATTCAATACTTGCATGGCAAATCCAAGCTAAAATCTTACATAATGTGAGTTGCTTCTACACTCTACATTGCTGCACCTCTACCTACCTCCAATGAGGACGCTGATGCTGTAGGGGATTTTTCAGCTCATTTCCTAAAGCACTCTCCTGCCATTTTTGAGTAATGCAACCTTATGCCTTCTGGCCATTGGCAATTCACAAGCACTGATGAACCCCAGCATTTGCAGTAAAGCTCAGCTCATTGAAGCAGTTCTCTGCAACTTGTATGAATTGAAGGCATATTCTGTCTTCACTTCCCACACCTTTCATCAAGAACTGGGTGAAATTTATCCAAACAACACAGGTCATTCTGGAATGCTAACACATACGGAGATTCTTTGGAAGAAAATAATGGTGGATATATTTTGTTTAAGGTGAAATGGACCATTACTTGGTGATGCATCAGCTGCGGTGCAACGGGGTTCTGGAAGGCATTCGAATTTGCAGGAAGGGTTTTCCAAGCAGAATCCTTTACGCGGACTTTAAGCAACGGTAGGTCTTCAGTTATTACTGTCTGTTAACATAAGGCCTCAGTAAATCCACAAATCAGGTGACAAGTCTGGTGACATCATCGAGAGACACACTCTGAATCAGACCAGATTAGTGCATTTGAGAGAATCATGTCATTAAGTCACTCTAGTCTTATCCCTCTTTGATCAGATCAGAGATTTCTTGATTCATCAGAACCAGAATAATTTCTAAACTTGTAGTCAATGCCCAATGATTCAGAGATGCAAAATGCTTGTGTAGGGCAATTAATTAAGTGGCACTATACACTGCTGTTTGTAAGTCTCCCAGAACATAGATACAAAACCAATACACTTCAGATAATCTTTACAGTTCACAGACTAAGAATTCCAAAATCCAAGACTTGGCTGGTGTTCCGTCACTGGCCTCTATCCTGTGCCTTGCTTTGCTCATATTTAAAATGGAGACAATTAAACTGGTTCATGTGAGATCAGTTGCTATAAAGTGCTGAATCAGAACTGGCTGTTGTTATAATTAAATGTCAGAGTGGCATATTCCATGTTGAACTGGCATGAAAAGGACCCAAGACCTGTCTGAAAATGCTCTACAAACTTATGTTCAGTAAGGCATTAGCTGGTCTCAACTGTCAAATCATAATTTGATGTGACAGATGAAGGAATCTGACCACAATGGCCATGATCCAGAACCACAAAGTGCTTTATAGCTCAAAGGAAACATGCTGAAGCTCAGGAAGAACTACAATGGAAGCCTAAAACAGAGAATAAATTCACTGCACCATTATCACTGTCTTTATTTTACATATTCTTTTTCAAGGTAGATGTGAGAATAAGAAGTGCTTCAGTGTACGGTCACACATCCTCATTAATGCATCTGAAGAAAAGCCTTTAAAAGGATTAGGTGGTCTTGTCCATGACACAGGACTACCTTAATCATTAAGTTACCTGGCAAATGGCTCAGATTTCCATTAGCATTTACAGTACAATACTAAACCACTTTTAGTCCAAACTCAAGGATTCAGCATTACAATTTGTAGAAACTGTGAGCTGTTCAAGATCTGTATTCCAAAGTAGTTTTAATCTATCTTCAACTTTAATTTGAGTAGCATTCCTCTGAAACAAGATGAGAAGAGGCTGACATGTTCTCACTATGTTCTTCCTAATCCCTGGATGTGCAGACACTCTTGAGCATGCACAGTATGTAACAACACACTGTGTTGTTCCACATCCAGCAGATTCCTCTGAAGAGTAGATATGTCTTCTCGTCATCACATTCTGTTCAGCCAAGACTGTCTAGATTTCAGATGGCATATTCAGCTGCTCTCAGATAGCTCAGTGTCCACATATTTTATGATATATGATGGATCCTATTTTCCTTACCTTGTTTGCAACCAGTCCTTGTAACCTGTCTTATCACAGGTACAAGATCCTTAATGCCTCAGCCATTCCAGAAGGCCAATTCATTGACAGCAAAAAGGCTTCAGAAAAGCTTCTTTCCTCCATTGATGTTGACCACAACCAATACAGATTTGGCCACACCAAGGTAAAGTCCCTGTGGAAGAGTGGGTATGGCAGAAAATATTGTTCATTGTAAGCATCTCTCGCATACGAAATCAGCCTTCACTGTGATTAAAAATGAAGTACACCACTAGGAAGAAGGAGTTCAGGAAACTTGTCTGGCTCTGGGAGGCATGTGTGATGGGTAGCACTGTCAACCCTGTGAACACCCAGTGTGCTGCCACTAGAACTAGTGCTGCCCCTCTCTCCTGACATTTGAATTCATTTATAGCAGGCCATGCTAGAAACGCTCAGACAAGTTTGTACAGTCAGAGTTTTCAGGGGATTTAGGTACACCCACAAGTCTATCTTCCATATCCAAAGCAGGGCTAGGTGGGATACTGATTCTCTGAGCAGCACAAGCAAAACCATACTATCTCTGGATAAAAAAACCAAGCACCTACACTACAAAACAGACATCACCATGTGTGCTTCTCAAGTCACCTCTAAGTCAATTTACAGAGCAAATCTTGAGCCTGACACAGAAGGGCAGAGTACAGCAAAGAGACAAAGTAGGATATAGAACTAAGTTGAAAATCAACCCTTCGTTCTAACTACTGGTGAGCTAGATCTTCCACACCCTGCTCTGGAGCGTGCATGAAACAACACTTCAATAATATGATTAGATCATACCTAGAGTGACTTGGCATGAACCACAGGAACACTGAGGATATGAATAGTGACACAAGATTTCTCTAGTTGTTAAACCTCTGCTCTGCAGGCATTTTTCCAGATCTGCCTTGTTCTACCCTGCATCAGCTGCCAATGGTTGTGCATCTGCCTGAGCCTTAAATCATATGACCTTCTTTTATGTTCTAGGTGTTCTTTAAGGCAGGTCTCCTGGGACTTCTAGAAGAGATGAGAGATGACAAGCTTGTGAGCCTCATCACCCATACACAAGCTATGTGCAGAGGGTACCTCATGAGAACTGAATTTAAAAAGATGAATGCAAGAAGGTAATACTCAAAAATACTAATAATCATTCGGTGTCAGACCAAAAGTCCAGTGTTGCCATACGCTGTTTCAGGCAAAAATCTGTCCTCAGGGAAGACCCTTAGAAAGAATAGCAGAAACAGAGCAAGCACAAATAGTTTCTTTGTTATAACCTCCCACACTCCAGCAATAGCTGTTTAGCAATTGGACCATGGTATGTGACAGTGAACCTCGTCTCCAGGAATGTGTTTACCATTTTCAACATTTAAAGAACCCTGTAATGGAGACAATCAACAGAACAAGTGGTAAGGTTTGTCTGTTTTGAACAAGTGTTCTGATAATCACTCTCTGCTCTCCTTCTCTTTAATCTTCTTTCATGGCTACACCATCTAAGATGAACAATTCTAGCTCATACAGAGAAGGTAACCTATACTTTCAGCCACCCAAGATACCCTTCCCATTTCAGCTCTCTACCTTTGATGGAAAATTTAGGGTGTAAGAGTGGCTGCACTGGGAAAGCCAAGCAAACTTTCTCAAATGTTGTTGACAAGTAAAAGCTTTAGGAGGAGCAAAGATCGCACCATTGTACAGGATGCTTTGCCAACCAATTGCTTTTATTTGTAATACTCTGCAGTTTTAAGCTCAAGAACTTCCTTAGCCAGGGATAGTTTCTAAGAATTCAATAACTTACTGGATTCCTCTGCAAGGAACAGTCTAATCTCCCCATGAATTGATAACATTGTTTTAAATTCAATAACATAAAAAAGTTTCCATTTTTGTTTTCAGTTTCTGTCTTAACAATTTCTAATACGGTATTTTCTATTTTGAGTGATCCAAAAAGCATCAAGATGCTGTTTCCACCATTGGTTTGTAATCTCAATAGCAGTACTACAGGGATGTCAGGTTTTTGCTCTGGTTTACACCTTGGCACACACACTTTCTTTGAGACTGAGGAAAGTCTCAGGGATTCCCAAGTAACATGCGAGAAGAGTTTGTCTGTTTTGGAGTATTTCTCCCTCTTATATCGAGACATAGTTACTGTTTATGCTACTGAACCAGCAATTAAGGGTCTAAACATGACTCTTTAATAAAAGCAAGGAAGGTGAGGAAAAAGTCTCATGCAGAAGTTCCTTGAGGAAATTGCTAATGCTGTATTACCAAGAAACAGAGTCTGTTTCCAAACACACTAACGTCATAAACTGTGGCTTTGTGTATTTTCAGGGAATCCATTTATATCATCCAGTACAATGTTCGTGCATTCATGAACGTGAAGCACTGGCCCTGGATGAAGCTGTACTTCAAGATGAAGCCTTTGCTGAAGAGTGCAGAATCCGAGAAGGAGATGGCCAACATGAAGGAAGAGTTTGAGAAAACCAAGGAAGAGCTTGCAAAGTCTGAGGCAAAGAGGAAGGAGCTGGAGGAGAAAATGGTAACCCTGTTGCAAGAGAAAAATGACCTGCAGCTTCAGGTCCAATCTGTGAGTAATCTCCATTTTCAGATTCACCCCACTTTTTCTTTTTCTGGTGCTCTTCCCCTTCTCCTTTCAATTTGCCTTCATAAACAGACTTGTGACAGGGCCAGGTTCTCCTCTGCCTTGTATCTGGTCTTGTCATTGACACATAAGCAAAACAAGTTCAAAGCACATACAAAACTTCACCCCCAGTATCAATACAGGAAATTCTGACTGGGCTCCCCCGTGAACACACTTCACTATTAGCAATCACCAGTGGAAGAATCAGATGTTCCACAGTATATACAATGTGCTGCTAACAATGGTATCTGCTTCTGGATGAAATACAGGCTGTTTCCACCCCTGCTGACCATTAAAATGCAGAGTTAGGTGCTTTTCAGAGACAGGACTGAAACTATGGAACAGAGAGTGATGCACAAGACAGGAATACTGAGAGATTTTAAAAGCTAATAAGATACTATGTGGCCAAAGACACCCTGGTGCAAGAGGACCTGTCACTTGTTGCCACTTGGTTTCAAACCAGTTGGGTTTTCACAAAAGTCCTGTATTGTTTCAAGCACTGAGGCTGTAACAGTATATGCTCAAGATCAGGTTCATTGTCTGAATCCTCCTTCAGAACATCAACTTCACCTTACCCAGTTTTCTGAGTTTCTTTGTACCTTTCTTGGTACTTAATGCTCTGTTATCCAGAACTCACCCAGCTTTACAAGCATTTGGGGTTTCACTTTAACTCCCTCATGGATGGTAAGTGAAAAAAAAAAGAGACCCAGATTTAATCAATTTAACAAACTCCCAGGTTAGGATGACTTTCAAAGCACTTAGATTTCAAATTTTAGAACATAAAAGAACTCCTAAGGTATGATCATTGCCCTCAGGTGTGTTGTCTGGCTCTTCCTTGACACCCAGTTTCTCACCGTTTCAGTGTTGGAAGAGTCCTTCCTGTCTTCTATTAAGTCTCACTTTCCTGGAGGAATTTCTATCAATGCTGCTTGAAAGATCACTCAAGCACTATCTTCTCCAGAAGATGCACACTCACTAGCCATGATTTTCAGCGTGCTATGGGTTTCAGTCAGAGTCAGAGAGAATTAAATATAACATCTTGTGTTACTGCAGTGATGACTTTCAGCCTTCACTCTTCTGGGAGGAAACAGATATATTTTCTGGTATTCTTCCTAAAATACATCATAGTACCATTAATTTAAACAAAATTTTATCATGTTAATCTTGTGTCTCAAAATGTTAGTTAAATTTGGAGGCAAAAATTTAGGTTAAGCCTGTCCCTGTCTTGGCTGAGAGAGAGGTTAGAGATTGATGGGAGCAAGATTATCCTCATGTGAATAAAGTGGAAAAACATGTTTGGGGAGAGAGTCTGACCTGTATCATTAGAGTTGGAGGAGCCTATTAAAGATAGAATCATCCAACACTCTACAAAAGATGACTTTGATATGCTATATGTTTCACAAATTCAGATCTAAGCTCACCCTCCCATGAAATTCAGTTTGCTACCCACCTATTTATCTGAAGGCTCCTTGTTACAACTGAACCTTGTGAGTCTGTTGCATGGTATTGTAGTCAAACCATCTCACCATGGGATCATGGTCCACTTTCCTAAGGCAGCACTGAGCAGAGCAACTTCTTCATGATCAAATCATGTGCATTACTGTGATTTGCATAGGAAATCCTGCCCTGACTTCTGCAATCCATTTCCTGGAGATGCACTTGGACAATACATGTTGTCTTTTGCTGTTTTTATAATAAATAATACATGCCTTCAATATGTTCTGACAGGAGAGTGAAAATCTAGCTGATGCTGAGGAGAGATGTGAAGGACTCATCAAAAGTAAAATCCAGCTGGAAGCTAAAATTAAAGAACTAAGTGAAAGAATGGAGGATGAAGAGGAGACGAATGCTGAACTGACAGCAAAGAAGAGGAAACTTGAGGATGAGTGCTCAGAGCTGAAGAAAGATATTGATGATCTTGAACTGACTCTGGCCAAAGTGGAAAAGGAGAAGCATGCAACAGAGAATAAGGTGATCAAGGCATCCGGGAATTATTATCAGTTTTCTCAGACAGTGTTTAGTTTTGTGGAAAGTTGCTGTCACTCCTAAGTGCTCTGAACTGAAGTTATATGTGCCCAAGGTCAAGGAGAAAGGCATTGTGATTTAATCACCTGTGACAGAAATTTCTTTGTCATATTTATACCTTATCTATTTTCTGCAACATTTCAAAAACAGTTACGAGGTTGTTATGGTGCTTGATAAGAGAATTTCTATCTGCAGGCATAAGGAATCAGTATGTTTGTGTCTCCTGTGGATAACGGAGGATGAGTAGGCTTGTGAGTAACTCAGCACAGAATGGCTACACTGGTCCTTTCTCACATGCATTGAGAGGACTGATTTTGCAGATGTCAAGTGTTTTCTTACAATTCTCTCCTATTTAAGAAGCCCAGGTCTCAACCAGGATGGACATCCTTTCCTTCCACTGAATAGACAATGCAATGAGAGCTCTTCCTGACTTCTCAGGTTCAGGCTGTCAGTGTAGCAAGAAGACTTTATATCAAGTGGCCACTAACTCATTGATCTCCCAGTAAAAGCACAACTCTCTTCACATGCACCTCGACACTCAGTGTGGAGAGACAAAATTGAGAGGTCAATGTTAGAATTCAAAAGCCCATATCCATGGTGACAGTGTTCAGCCCTGCTGCAGGAACAACACCAGCAGAGATGGAATTACAGCCTCAAGGTTTCCTTCATTGTTATCACTGAGACCAATACTGGATCCTAAGTTTGAACTACAGATACGTTGGACATTTCTACACTAATGCTTAGAGAAAAATCTGGCTGGTGCTGGGTAGTAAGATGAGGGAACCTCTCATCAGATATCAGGACCATGTAGCTAAAGCAGTTAACAGAATGGACCTTCCTTATCTCTACTGTCAGATTTTCCCATCTGAAGGAGACAAATGGAAAGCAAGGGTCAGGCAGAGTAATGCACAGCACCTGATGTGTTTGAGATAAGGTTGTTTGTGTGCAGGGCTCCACTGACACACAAGGAATAAGTTTCCCAGATAAAGCCAGTAGAGCTGGTATGTCCAGCAGGCCTAGTTAGAAACTCCTACCCTAAATCTGTGATTACCTGTTGCAAGGGCATAAGGTTTCTTGTCATTCTATTGTGTTCCTTTCACTTTTATGGAAAACTTAACATACCTATGTTTTTTTTATTCTTGGCACTTAAAAATACCCTTTTAGAGAATCACACATGCTGAGAACTTTCAGCTGTTTGCCTAGTAAATATCTCACATACAGGAAATACATTTTTTGAGCAAGATCAATTCAGAGGCCTTTTGTAAATCCCTGTGAGTGAAAGCACGCAGAGGCAAGTGAAGATCTAGTACATATTCTACTACAGAACTCAGTAGGATAGAGCTGGTAGTCAAAACCAGCTAAAGTAAGAATGCCTGCCATTGCAGAACCAGGGAGTTGTGACTCTTGGGCATGGCACTTGTTCCTACTTTCATCATGAACAATACAGAACTTCTGTGGAGAGCATTTTGACTACATTCATGCAAGATTTTGCAATGTTGCACTCACTATGCTCTCAGTTTGTCATTTGTCACAGCACCCCCTCACAGTATGGATGCTGGCTGTCTGACAGGTTAAAAATCTTACTGAAGAGATGGCATCTCTGGATGAAAACATTTCCAAGCTCACAAAGGAGAAAAAGGCCCTCCAGGAAGTCCACCAACAGACACTGGATGACTTGCAAGTTGAGGAAGACAAAGTCAGCACACTCACCAAAACCAAGGCCAAACTGGAACAGCAAGTGGATGATGTAAGGAAAAGGTTTTGGGTAGAAAAAAAGAAAGTTTTTGGGTAGAATCACAGAATGGTTTGGATTGGAAGGGACCATGAAGGTCATCCAGTCCAATCACCTGCAGTGAGCAGGGACATCTTCAACTCAATTAGGTTGCTCAGAGCCCCATCCAATGTCGCCTTGAACGTTTCCAGGGATGGGGCATCTATCACCTCTCTGGGTAATTTGTGCCAGTGTTTCACCGCCTTCAGCACAAAAAACTCCTTCCTAATATCCAGTCTAAACTTCTACTCTTTTAGTTTAAAACCATTCCCCCTTGTCCTATTGATACAGGCCCTGCTAAAATTTTTTTCCCCATTTTCTTAAGTATTGAAAGGCCGCAAATAAGGTCTCCTTGGAGTCTTCTCTTCTCCAAGCTGAACAACCCCAACTCTCTCAGCCTCTCTTCATACGGAAGGTGTTCCAGGTCTTTGATCATTTTTGTGGCCTACTCTGGAACCGCTCCAACATCTTTCCTGTGCCGAGGGCTCCAGAGCTGGATGCAGTATTCCAGGTCTCACCAGAGCAGAGTAGAGGCAGGGAATCACCTCCATCATTCTGCTGACTAAGCTTGTTCTGGTACAATCCAGGATACAGTTGGATTTCTGAGCTGCAAGTGCACATTGCCAGCTAATGTCCAGCTTCTCACCCACCAGGACCCCCAGCTCCTTCTGCACAGGGCCGCTCTCAATCCCTTCATCACCCAGGCTATATGTTCTGACAGATTAGAAGAGAATAGAAATCTGTAATTATCTCTATTCATCCATTGCCAACTCTAGTTAGGTTTTTAATATAAGAATAGTCAGTTTCAAAGTATAATTTCCGTGTTTCAAAGTATGTTTTATGTGTTTTAGCTTGAAGGATCTCTGGAACAAGAGAAGAAACTGCGAATGGATCTTGAAAGAGCAAAGAGAAAACTGGAGGGAGATTTGAAAATGTCTCAGGATTCCATCGTGGATCTGGAAAATGATAAGCAACAGATGGATGAAAGGCTAAAAAAGTATTGCACTGACTTTTTATGCTCTGAATTATAAAATTCAGATGTTATCTTAACCACATTGAATTTGCATTCTTATTCTTTAACAGGAAGGATTTTGAAATCAGCCAGCTGCAGAGTAAAATTGAAGATGAGCAGGCTCAAAGTTCTCAGCTGCAAAAGAAAATTAAGGAGCTTCAGGTAGAGTCTAACAGTTACAAATATTTTTAATAGCTGAGCACAAGTTCCGTAGAATTAATTGATATTTATTCTTAGCCTCTTCTACAAAAACACTTCCCTACACATGAATAAATCAACTGGAATGGATGCAGGGTGCTCTTCCCATCTTAGGGCACTTCTACAGAAGCTCTGGCCTCCAATTATACATAACCATGTAAGAAATTTCTTAAGTGAAGCTTGTGGCAGGCTTTGAAAATGCATCATATAATGAGTTATAACAGTAGTGAAGCCATTGAGAATTACTTTTCTAACAAAACAATGTGACATAATCCATCACGATCAGGACAGAGACCACCATCCAAACATATAACGGGAAGACAGTTCTTTTCAGTGCTAATGCCCCACGGTTGCTCATGCCAAGGTTCCTTTCATCTCATTTGCTGATGGAGAGAAGGCATGGCTTTATTTTGGCCTGACCTTTGGGAAATTCCTCTACATGTTCCAGAGACACACTTCCTATTTCTTCAGAAAAGTGCAACACTCAATCCTTCACAACACAATAAACCCACTCTGAGCTATGATATAAAATGAAATATCAGATTTTACATTCTCTATTGTTCCAAAACTGAATATTACATGTCCTAGCACACAGTTCAGTGAAACTTCTAGTGGTGTTTCACTCTTCATGCTGATATAAAGAGCAGCCTCGTTGGGGCCTTGAGCGGCCTGGTCTAGTGGGAGGCGTCCATGCCCACGGCAGGGAGTTGGAACTGGATGTGCTTTGAGGTCCCCTCCAACACAAATCATTCTATGATTCTACAAATCTTTGCTCTGTTTTTCTTGATGACAATTTCAAATCTGTCTGTTCAGAAGTCCTCATTAAAGCAATCAACTCTCACAGGCTCGAATAGAGGAACTGGAGGAGGAAATTGAGGCTGAACGTGCAATCCGTGCAAAGGCTGAAAAGCAGCGAGTTGACCTCTCGCGGGAGCTGGAGGAGATCAGCGAGCGCCTGGAAGAAGCAGGAGGGGCCACAGCAGCTCAGATTGAGATGAACAAGAAGCGTGAGGCAGAATTTCAGAAGATGCGTCGAGACCTCGAAGAGGCCACGCTGCAGCACGAAGCCACGGCTGCCGCCCTGCGCAAGAAGCACGCGGACAGCACAGCTGAGCTTGGGGAGCAGATCGACAACCTGCAACGGGTGAAGCAGAAGCTGGAGAAGGAGAAGAGTGAGCTCAAGATGGAGATTGATGACCTGGCCAGCAACATGGAGTCTGTCTCCAAAGCCAAGGTTGCTGCACAGGCAGAAACATTTCTCATCACTCCCACTGTTGTTCTGAACAACCAGATGAGCTGAACAATATGCTTTCTATCCCTTAACAGAGCAATCTGGAAAAGATGTGCCGAGCTCTTGAAGACCAGTTCAGTGAAGTCAGAAGCAAAGATGACGAACATATGCGACTAATTAATGACCTGAACACACAGAAAACACGTATACAGACTGAGAATGGTGTGTCCCTAGATGTAATTTTCCTGTGCCAAGTATTTAATTGTGCTGTCTGAATGTGTGTGTACTTTGTAACATATTCAGCTTTGGGTGAGCTGAACAAAACTCAAGACTGCAGAATTTCCTCCTGGTGGCAGTCATAGAAACTCCACCCGAGGAAACATTAAACTAAATCAAAAAAAGCACTGTCAATCAAAAGGAACATGTGAGCTTGTGGTCTGTTCATCCCCTTTCCTTTGATGCCAGCACCACCTTTATAGCTTTTTCCTACTACTGGGAATAAAATTCCTATTCTCCCTTCAATTTGCCACATAATATCTTGTAATCTTTCCACATAGCTACAGCTCTTCTCATTCATATGTCTTGTATCTCTGTCTAAAAAAAGTAAACTTTCTTTTGTTAGGTGAACTTACTCGGCAATTGGAGGAGAAGGAGTGTTTGATTTCTCAGTTGACTCGAGGCAAACATGCTTTCACTCAGCAGACTGAAGAGCTGAAGAGGCAACTAGAGGAAGAAAATAAGGTGACATTTTTTAATTTGGACCAACAAATTGTAACAGAAATCAACGAGCTAAAACAATAATTGATATTTGTCCTTAGAGAAAGGTGGAGACATCAGAACAGGGAAACTTTTGAGCTTTGCCTTGGAGTATAACACACAGAAGAGACTTCAGAAATGAAATAAGGAAGACAGTTTAAGCCCTTCTTATCATGCTTCTGAAGTTCAAAGTCATGAGGGAAATGAATGGAAACAGCTCTGTGTGTACTTTACCACTACAGGAAATCCCTAAGGCAGAAAACACCGCAGCAGCCAAAGCAAGAGAGCAGAAGTGCAGGCGCAGCCAAGATTAAGATATGACAACATGGTTTAAAGTTTCTTCCACCTTCAAATAAACACCAAATCCCACCTAAAAAGTTGGCAGGGAAACTCTTTGAGTGATAATTCCCAGCTTGTCTTTGCCTGAAGCACTTGGTGCACATGTGCTCAAAAGGCAGTGTATCCCAGGCAAGACAGACAAGCACCTCATCTTGTTTAACAATACCAAGTCTGAAACATAGAGTCCTTAACGTTAATCACTTTGCTTGGTCTGTTACTGACGCACATGAGCAGTGAGATGTGAAGTTTTTATCAACAGTTAAAAAATCCAATTGTAAATTATTAATGTTTTGACAATTTGTATAATTTTAACTCCCCAGGCCAAGAACGCGCTGGCCCACGCCTTGCAGTCTGCTCGCCATGACTGTGACTTGCTGAGGGAACAATGTGAGGAGGAGCAGGAAGCCAAGGGGGAGCTGCAGAGAGCCCTGTCCAAGGCCAACAGTGAGGTGGCCCAGTGGAGAACCAAATATGAGACGGATGCTATTCAGCGCACGGAGGAACTGGAGGAGGCCAAGTAGGTGGAAGGATGGTCTGGAGCAAGTAGAAGGATATTTAAGTGTAAATGTAAGAAGGAACTGGAGGAAACTAGAATATGCTTGCAGTGGCAATACGAAGAGTAACGTGTTAGGGGTGAAAAGGGGAGTGAGCAG
Source organism: Dromococcyx pavoninus (assembly GCA_033558185.1). Lineage (NCBI taxonomy): Eukaryota > Metazoa > Chordata > Aves > Cuculiformes > Neomorphidae > Dromococcyx > Dromococcyx pavoninus. The sequence continues at coordinate 272,222 of JAUMJL010000386.1, read as the reverse complement.
AGGTTTATAGGAGGAGAAGGAGCAGAGACTTGAGAGTGTCTACAGAAAGGAGGATTCCAGTTCATGAGGTATGGAGTTGAAAAATTGTATTTTTTTTTACACTGCCAATATTGAAAGTGTATTTCTGGTTCCTCTCTACACAGTAAAGGTTACCCCTTGGTTAAGTATTCTCCCAGCCCATGCACCACTCCATCGTGCTGTGTCATCCCAGCCTGTCTCCTATTGATGTTCTCTGTTCACACCATCACAGCTCTACACATTGCTCTCTCTGCCCACCTCTCCCATGTCAAACTCCCTTCCTGTCCATTTTCTGACAACACCAGAACTTTCTTTCTCTTACGGTTGATTGTCTCATCCTGCAGAAAGAAGCTTGCTCAGCGCCTGCAGGAATCAGAGGAGCAGATTGAGGCTGTCAACTCAAAGTGTGCTTCACTGGAAAAGACAAAGCAGAGGCTGCAGGGGGAAGTGGATGACCTCATGATTGACGTGGAGAGGTTGAACGCAGCCTGTGCAGCGTTTGATAAAAAGCAGAAGAATTTTGACAAGGTCCATTCAAAGAGCCTGCCAGATCTGAACATCATTAGAGATTTGATAGGCCAGAGCAAACTATGATATTATCAAAGTTCTGCACTCACAGTAAAATAAATCACATTTTACCCAAAGCAAGGAGCACATAACAGAACACATAGTAATGATAATGTCACAGTGTGAGTAACTCCAGATAAAGTAGCTTTCTGATAGCTATAAAAAGCATTAAGTTTTTGCAATAGAGATTGAGAGGAATCCATATCCAGCTTTTGATCAAGCAAACTGAGCAAACACACATATGCAAGCTAACAACCTCTGACATCCACTTCAGTCTTTCACTAGTCTCTCAGCATTGTATTTGGTTTAGGCAGAGCCTCAGACTCCTTTAGGCAGTCACAGTCTTCGCTGCCTTTAATAACATTTAAAAGAATGAACACTGTTTGCTCAAGTGATGTTGGACAGACCTGTGCCTGGGCCAAGTCTTGTGTGTTAATTGAGTGAATGTGTGAAAAAGATGCTGTGCAGGGCTGTGATATCAAACTCAGGACACACCTGGTAAAACATGATCTTTCTGGGTGGGCTGAATGTAAAACCACTGGTTTCTGCAATAATGAAAAGCCTCATTCAGGCTAATCATATTGTGTCCAGGCCGGTGTCAAACTAAACTCCTGTCTGAAAGCTCAGGTCATCCATTAGTGCTGGCTGAAGAGAACAAGTTAGGTAGCTACCACCAAAATAGCCAGAGCATGTATTGCAGTGATCCGATTGTCACAGGCAGAAAACAGTCCAAAGCAAGACTGTAAGACAGGCCATGCCTCTTGGATTCTTGTCCTGTAAACGTGCAGGGACAGGAGTGTTGCACAATGGGTCATTCTTATGCTCTGACAGCTCCTGTCACTCCAGGTGTTGGCTGAATGGAAGCAGAAGTATCAAGAGAGTCAGGCTGAGCTGGAAGCTTCCCAGAAGGAGTCTCGCTCTCTTAGCACTGAGATCTTCCGGATGAAGAACGCCTATGAAGAAATGCTCGACCAGGCTGAGACTGTCAGACGGGAGAACAAGAATCTGCAGCGTAAGTTCAGACCTCTAGCAGCTCCACCATGATCCACCACCAGCTCCACCAGGACCTACCATGAGTCCTAAGATGCTTCAATGTTTCTGGGCTACCAGAGCTCTGCTTCTTCCCAGGGTTTTGTTCCTTATGGTTTTCCCACAAAGCTCAGATTAGGCAACTTTCTTTCCTGTTCAGCTGCTCACAAAGTCACTTTTAAGCATAGGCCTACAGCTCATTTACAGCATCCTCCTTCCTCATGGTATTCCCCCTCTTTCACACCATCATAATCCCACTTACGGACAGGGACCAAATTAACTGAAAGGACAGAAATGATGGTGAAACCAGATACTCATTTTGTTCAGATTACTTCAGTCACTGCCATTAGAAAAGGCTGGAGGGTGGTTGCCTGTTTCCTGCTTATTGGAGGACCATGCAAACTGTGGCACAGACAATTGACATTTAATAAGCAAATTAACTGAATGAAGGAAACATACCTCAGTTCCTTTTGTGAGCTGAATGATCCATGAGGATTATCTGAGGATAAAGAGAGCAAACAAACAAGACTGTCTCTGGAGATGTAATTTCATTGACATTATTCTCTGAGCTCACTCCAGTGGGTCCCTCTCATTCTCAAATTGCACACTGAACTGGAAATAGCAGGTAATCAGAAATTAATATCACACACCAGACACAACCTGTTATTTATCCTCACTGCTGTGTCATACTATATAATTATCTCTTCCATCACTCCCAATAGCAAACAGCAATTGCAGGTGCTATTGACAACACTATCTAAGCCGAGTTGAGTGTGCGTTCTCTGTCTTGTAGAGGAAATTTCTGATCTGACTGAGCAGATTGCTGAATCTGGAAAAGTTAATCATGGACTGGAGAAAGCAAAGAAGCAAATTGAGCAAGAAAAGTGTGAACTTCAAGCAGCATTAGAAGAAGCAGAGGCAAGTGTCCTCGATAAGGGGGTTTGTTTTTAGAGAGATCGTGAATGGTAAAAAATTGGAGGTTAAATCTTGCTGTTTATCCTGACACTGTTACAGGGTGCAGTGTGACAGCATGGGCAGACCACATAGCATAGGGATGACTCCTCTCCCCTATCAATGTGGCATTCCTTGTGATGATATTATGCATCAAAAAACTCAGTCCTAGACTAAAACTGAGAACATTTTGTACCACCTGTTTGAATTCACTCCTCTGAAAGGCTAAAGAAAGGTCATTCGTATTTCAAAACTCTGACAATTTTTGGTTTTTAATGTAATTAAATATTGACATTTTCAGAGCATATCTAATCCATACTTAAAAATCTTCTCAATGTCACCTCTTGCTCAAAAAAATCTGAAAGTAGAAGAGACTTAAAATATTATATTTCTTCAGTTCCTCCACTTCCAATTAATGGGACTCAGTAACACATCCAAAGAGGAGTCAGTTCCAAGGACACAGGTTCTGATGAACACAGGGAAGCTGTTGGGGATTTGCTGAATCTTGGAGGTGCCACTGGTACACTGATGTGCTTTGCCGACATAGGCTGCATAACAGGTCCCACAATTCCAAGATCTCTCAGTCTTCCTTAGTGTTTTTGGCTATCCCTCAGCTCTTCATAACTTTAAATCTTACTTTTTCCCCAATCCATGCCAGATTGCAGCTCCCTCAGTCTAATACATCAATTGTTCTATTCTCTGGATGTGCTTATTTCTGCCCACTGGTTGTAAAGATCCAGCCTCAGGATTCTACCTCCTAAAGGTCTGAAGATAGATGGTATGAGTATCAGAGAGGAAAGGCTGGGGTGGGAATAAGCACAGAGCCCCTAGGCAGAACTCAGCACTGAGATGCAAGAGAAGGCAAGCTGCTTCTGAGCATGAGGCTTGGCTCTCCTATTTCACATCTTCACATATTTTGTTATATTTGCAGTGTCAACATAGTCCTCAGTATCCAGACCTTGTCATATTGCAGGCATTTTCCTAAGGAGTCTTATTCCTAAATTACTGATTAATATCCAGCTAAGGTAAAGTGACTCCTGTGTATGGGAAGAGCAGTTAGCTTTTTAGTGCTAGGCCTTTCCTAAAGGTCTACAGTAAGGCAGATATATCTGCGTTACTTGCTGCAATGGGTTAAAATTCTGCATGGGCATTTCCCACTAACAGACACTACAGAGACAAATGATATTATTTCAACCCTGCCAGGGCTCTTTAGAACATGAAGAGGGAAAAATCTTACGTGTTCAGCTGGAGCTGAACCAGGTGAAGTCAGATGTTGATAGAAGGAGTGCAGAGAAAGATGAGGAAATTCAGCAACTGAAGAGGAATCACCAGAGAGTTTTAGAGTCCATGCAGACCACGCTGGATGCTGAGATCAGAAGCAGAAATGATGCTTTGAGGCTGAAGAAAAAGATGGAGGGAGATCTGAATGACATGGAAATACAGCTGAGCCATGCCAACTGTCAGGCAGCAGAGACACAGAAGTACCTCAAAGCCATGCAAGGGCAACTCAAGGTAGGGACCACAAGGGCTACTGTCCTACAGGTCTTTGCCAATTATTCTGCTTGTCTCCGGGCTTCACGGTGCTTTCATCTTTAAAGGATTCCCAGCTCCATTTGGATGATGCTTTGAGAGAGAACGAGGATCTGAAGGAGCAGCTTGCTATGGTAGAACGTAGGAACACTCTGATGACAACAGAAATAGAGGAAATGCGAGCTGCTATGGAGCAGACAGAGCGAGTCCGGAAAGTTTCCGAGCAGGAGCTGACAGATGCCACTGAGCGAGTGCAGCTTCTTCACTCACAGGTATTTGATATCTCCTTTCCAATAGGCACGTAGGAGTGGCATGGCATGGGGTGGGAATGACCTGTCTTTGAACTGTCCCAACAGAACACTACCCTCCTCAACACCAAAAAGAAACTGGAAGTAGACATTACTCACTTACAGAACGAAGTTGAAGACAGCATTCAGGAAGCCAGAAATGCAGAGGAGAAAGCAAAGAAAGCGATCACAGACGTGAGTCCGCTTGCCTACATCTCTTTCACTTTATACTATTGCAGTGACTTTTACACTTCAGAAAGGAAGCAATTGGGTTAAGGACAACCAATTCTACAAAATAGGAGCAGAAAATATTGGTGACACACAATCCCTCCCAAGTGGACGTCACACAGCCTCTGCCCCACTGCTTGCAACAACAGACACTTTCAGCCTAGGTCTTCTGTTAATGTCCTGCTACATGTCTGTATTGAAGAGGCATCCTATTTCCCCTTCCCCATATCCACTGATAAATGTAATAGAATAGAACAGACAGTGACAAAAATTGTAATAGGAAAAGAGTCATCTGAACAAAGTCTGGTTTAGACACAGCACAGAAAGGCAGAAATTGAGACTAAAATCATACATGCTTCTATACAAATGCTAAACATGTAAGAAATAAAAAGAGAGAGCAGAAGTGTCTCATTACAACACGGTTCCACAGCATCAGAAGAAACAAATATGAGGACTATCTAGGAAATGTATATGAAAATGAAGGAGAAAATGATTATACTATCACATTAAGGCATGGTGCACCTGGGCCTGAAGTGCTGTCTCATTCTGGTTGCAGCGGCAGTGCTGCAGGTTCCCCTCCACCCTGTCTCACTGGTGACAGTTATCCATCTCAGATTTGGACATGTCAGCAGGCACATGCTTTTCATTGTAGTTTGAGATACTTGGGGTGATTTCATTGGCAAAAACTGCTTAGGAGTCTGACTCCTCAGCAAATGTGGGCACCAAGGGGCCAGATACTCAGAATCATTTGGGACCCCAGAGATGCAAAGTGCTAACTGGCTATACTTCAAGATGCTCCTAATTTCTGCTGACTCTTAAAAATGAAACTTTGGTCCTGAGTCGCTTGCATGCTTCAATTACTTTTCTCTTGTCATCAACCCTGCCCATTCTTCAACGTAGAGCAGCTTCAGAAACACTGATACTGGGAAATGGTGAGCCTCTTTGTACAACAGACACTTAGCACAGCCATGGGCACTGACTTGAGAACGTGGAGAGCCAGGCATCAACATGAAGCTGGGCATTGCACCCAGGGAGAGCACAGGACTGCCCAGGATGGGGAGGCATATTCATAACATAACTGTGCTCTACAACCAGGCAGCCATGATGGCAGAGGAGCTGAAGAAGGAGCAGGACACCAGTGCCCACCTGGAGAGGATGAAAAGGAATCTGGAACAGACGGTGAAGGACCTGCAGCTCCGTCTGGATGAGGCCGAGCAGTTGGCTCTAAAGGGTGGAAAGAAGCAACTCCAGAAACTAGAGGCGAGGGTATGGTGAAAACTAGAGTAGATTAAGGTCAAGTTCCTAAGTGAGTCCTTGGAACATCTTGGGAATGTTACAACAGGGAAAATCCCAGCTATCTCCAGCAGGTTTGATGAGAGTTACACCAAGTAGTCATACGTTGCATTGTATGTAAGGAACTTAAGAATGACCTCATAAAAAATGATTGGACAAAAATGGTAGTAGATGAACATCAGGGTGGACAAACACAGTAACTTGTCTAGGGAAAAAAAAAATTAAAACATACTTACCTGGGGATGAACTTCGAACTGGCAATTACAGCTCAGCCAGAAGATCCCAGTCTCATCCATGATAGGCCTCAGAAACTGTTTATTCAATGTGCAAGAGAAGCAGAAACCCAAAAGAGAAAAAAATGTGGGGCTTTATTAGGAAGAGCACTGAGAACAAGACAGAGAGCATCACTTGCCATACATTAAATGTACCATGTGCAGTTTTGGTCTCTGCAACTCAAGAAGGACCTGAGTGTAGTGACAGAACAAGGGGTAATGGTTTTAAGCTGAAAGAGGGAAGACTGAGATGAGATCTTAGGAAGAAACGTTTTCCTGTGAGGGTGGTGAGGCCCTGGCCCAGGTTGCCCAGAGAAGTCATGGCTGCCCCATCCCTGGAGGTGTTCAAGGCCAGGCTGGACGGGGTTTCGAGCAACCTGATCCAGTGAAAGGTGTCCCTGCCCATGTCAGGGAGATGGAACTGGATGATCTTTAAGGTCCCTTCCAATCCTAACCACTCTGATTCTGTGATTCCAGTTAGTGTAGCATCCAGGGAATGGCAGCTGAGTGGGTGGAGCCTTACAAGGAGAGACAAACAAGGCCAGGACTCTTCCGTTTGGAGAGGAAATGGCTGAAGTAGATGTAATAGGATTTTACAGACTTTTGACAGCCATGACCAAGATGTATTCCAAATGGTTATTTATCAAAATGCACAACATGAGAAGTAAGGACACAGAATGCAGAGCAGGACATCTTCACCAGGACATCAGTTTAAAAGAAATAAAAGGAAGGACTTTACATAGTGGGCAGTGAAATACTGGAACCTGCTGCTATAGGAGGCTGGAGAGACAGCTGGTAGAAGGTTCAAGAAGGGATTAGAAATCAGACATACTTAAGGGAATAGGTACAGATTTGCCACCTTACACCTCTAATTTAATGACTGTGGAAGCTGGACAAGTGTGAGGAGCGTAGAGAGTGGCCAGGTTTCCATACTGTCCTTAAATAACGCGTGCTTCTGCTACTCCCAGAGGCAGAGCATTGGGCTGGATGGACCATTGGCCAGATCCACTTATTGTACTCTTCAGCTGTTCCCGTTCCAAAACACAGCACAACTGACTGGGAATTAGGTGCTCTTGGCTTTGAAAGGAAATATCCACACAGAAATAAAAACACTGGTGTCAGGGTTTGACTTACATACACTGCAGAAGAGGCAGGGAGGTCATTAAGGACTATTTATGAGGATGAGCTGGACTCAAAGATTATATATGAAACAGATTTTCCCCATGTACCTGGTGAACACTGATAGAACCCCCCTTCCCTACTTCAGTTTCCTCTTCTCTGATAGATTTAAGCCTAATTTCGGTTATAAATGTCCCAGATATACATATGTAAGTTCCTCTGATAAATAACTATGGATTCACACACTATGTCCACTCTACTAGAACTTGGTGAGCAGTGTTTAGCTAACCTGGCCCCAAGAAGCAGCTGCAGGAAGCTGCCTGAACTGCCACCTTCTCTGTAGCCTTAGTCCACAGAACCTTGGTTCCCAGGATCCTACAGTAGGACCAGCAGCCACTCTTGGCAGCTTGCTGTCTTCACCATGATAACTATCTTTCAGATCAATGAGCTGGAAAACGAACTTGATGCTGAGCAGAAACGAGGAATAGAGTCACAGAAAGGTGCTCGCAAGTATGAACGAAGGCTGAAGGAGCTCACTTACCAGGTATTTCAAATTCTCTGCCCTCTTAATGTGTGTCACCTCAGTCCACCTTCCAAGACTAACTTGATTTTCACTTTCCACAGTCTGAAGAGGATAAGAAAAGTATTCAGAGGCTTCAGGACCTGGTGGACAAGCTGCAGTTAAAAGTGAAAGCTTACAAGAAACAAGCTGAGGAAGCTGTGAGTGCAGAAATCTTTATAAATCTTTGTGAGCCCTGAGTGGAGAATTCCAGAAGGTCTGAGCTCCCAGGTTCATTAAAAATCATAGAATGGTTTGGGTTGGAAGGGACATTAAAGAGCAAATCATTGAATAGTCAGGTTGACAGAGCAGCTATGGCCTCTGCCTTTGGATATACCTTACCTTTTAAAGAGAGCAGGCACAGCTGTAACTGTCCTGGAGCTGTTGCACTTGTGTAGCCACACTACAGCTGGAACTGAGCAGGACTAATTGTTCTGTCCTCCCCAGCAGAGTGTTCCTATGGCTGCCATACTCGATAGACGTGCACAGAGCACTGGCAATGCTGGGATGTAGCTGTGAGGCTAACTGTAACAGGTGGTGGTACTGTGGGGCAGTCAGAGGGTGTTTGGATAATGGAAAGAGGGCAATGTCAGTTTGTGTCCATGGCACTGACAGCGCTGCACGACTTTCAGGAAGAACAAGCAAACACCAATCTCTCACGATGTCGCAAGACCCAGCACGAGCTGGAAGAGGCTGAGGAACGAGCTGATATTGCTGAGTGCCAGGTGAACAAGTTGCGAGCCAAGAGCCGTGATATTGGAGGACAGGTGAGTTGGCTTGCTGCCGAGGAGCACCCTTCCCACACAGCACGGATCTCTGCCCAAACACCTGCAGTGCCAGTTGTATTCCTCCCACTCTTGCACTGGAGTGTCCTCATAAAGGAAAGCCAGAAATTGGCACTTACTCAAAACCAGTAAGTTTTGAAAGTCCTTCTTCTGCCCCCCAACAGACAGACCAGGTATGATCAGAAGACTCTGGGTTTTTTGCCAGTAATATGGCAGAAAATTTGCAATAGCCACAGACCTGAAGCAACCCGCACAAATAATTCAATTGCTCCAATAATCTCTACTTTATCTTCTTTTTTTATATTTAGAAATCAAAGGAATGAGGTCCCTGACCAGAGCTGTGGCAGGTTCTCTTACAATATAGACTTCTGTGCATCCAACAAGAAATGATTATCACTTGCTTCAAGCAACTAGGTGTGTGTTTACCTGATCTCTTACCTGGATATATTTAGTCAATGCTAAGTAGAAGCTGTGAGAAATAAAAACAAAGCTGGGTGACACTCTGGTGACTGTAAGGACTATCAGTTCGTTACAAGAGTGACAGTGAGCATCTGTGAATGGATGTATCAGCTACAGCAGTGGCTCCCAAAGTCCAAGGTATGTCCTATGTAGGGAAAAGGCTTTCAGGGACAACGGGAACACACTGCTCAGTTGTTCTCCATGGTTTGAATCTCCCTATACAGAATAGATCCCTCCATAAGGCTGTAACAGTACCTGTGCCTTGAACTGCTCTGTTCTTCTGCCTTTGTACTCCATGGCGTAACTCCACAGGGATGGGGAAAGCATCTCCTGCAGGCAGCGAATCTGTGTAGGGATCTGCCACGAGTGGAAAGAATGGGTGGGGATGTGTGTGTCCGTGTCCTGCGGAATATGTTTGTGGTGGGGAGGGAAAAGGAGGGCATCCACTCCATGCAGTGTGTGGACGGGAATCTGCTCCATGCGGCGCGTGGTGGGGAAGGAGAAGAGGACGGGGAGGACCTGCTCCATGCGATGGGGTGGGGGAAAGAGGAGAAGCGGTTGTATCTGCCTCTGCTCCACCCGGGGGGTTGGATCCGCTCCATGCAAGGGGGCGGGGAAGGAGAAGAGAGGGGAAAGAGGGGGCTCGGATCTGCCCCAGGCAGTGTGCGTGGAATGGCTCTGCTCCACGTGGGGAGGGAGGTGAATCCGCTGAGCCCCGCAGGACCGCCCGCCGCCTCCCCCGCGGCTCTGATCTGATCCCCCGCGCCGCTCCGAACCCCCTGCAGACCCCTCCGACCCCTCAACCGTCAGAGCCGCCGGGGACCCCTCGGAGCCTCCGCACCGGGATGTTCCCCCTTCCCTCGGAGCGTCTGCCCGTTGGAGTCCTTCCGCCCCTCGAAGCCTCCCCGGTTCCTCGCCACATCTGAACGCCTCCATCCCTCGGAGTTCCCCCTCCGCCCCTCGGGGCTTCCCCACGCCCCTGCCGCCCGGGGACCCTCCCCGCCTCTCGGAGCCCCCGGAACGCCGCCAGCGGGAGCCGTGGCTGTGCCCGGGTGGGGCAGCAGGGGGCGCTGCCGGGGCTCTGCGGCACCAGGGCGGGCCCCGCCCCGCGCGGGGCTGGGGGTGAGGGGGCCGCGGGGCAAGGGGAACCCTGAGCCGGGCCTCGGTGTGCGGGGCCCCCTCAGGCTGCCTGGCCCCACACGGGGCTGTGCAGAGATGCTTCGCCTTGTCTGAATGAAAAACGGGCTGTTTCTGGAGAACGTGGAATCATAGCATCATGGAACGGTTTGGGTTGGAAGGGACCTCAAAGCCCATCCAGTTTCAACCCTCTGCCACGGGCAGGGACACCTCCCGATGGATCGGGGTGCAATGTTTGGGAGCAGCACCAGCTGCATTGTGCATCGTGCAGTGCCCGGGTGCTCTGCTGGCTATAGGAGCCAGGCTGGTCACACTCAGGTTGTGTCCAAGTGACAGCCGGTTGCTCCCACTGTGCTCCTCAGCCTCGTTTTTGTTTGCAGGGACAAGTGCTGTCACCACAACAAATGCCACCACCACACACCAGCCCGTTGCCGCTGTCCAGGTGCCCACCTCCTCCCATTTATGCTCAGCACCCACTGGCCTGCTGTTCATCTCCTTGATGCTCCTTCCTTCCTTCCATGTCATTCCTTCCTCCTCTCGTGCATTCGTCTGTGTCAGTTGTACAGATGGACAAGGAGGCAGCAATGATCCAAGGGCTGGAGCACCTCTCGTATGAGGACAGGCTGAGACAGCTGGGCTCGTTCGGCCTGGAGAAGATAAGGTTCCGGGGAGACCCTAGAACAGCCTTCCCGTACTGAAAGGGGTCTTACAGGAAGGATGGGAACAGACTTTTTAGCAAGGTTTGTTGTGACAGGACAAGGAGTAATGGCTTTAAACTAAGGGAGGGTAGATTCAGACTAGATAGAAGGAAGAAACTTTTTACAATGGGGGTGATGAAACACTGACACAGGTGCACAGCGAGTTAGTGAAGGCCTCATCCCTGGAAACATTCAAGGTCAGGTTGGATTGGGCTCTGAGCATCCTGATTTGGTTGAAGATGTCCCTGCTTCTGCAGGGGGGCTCAACTAGACCTGTAAAAGTTCCTTCCAACCTAAAGCATTCTATGATTCTATGATTTTTGTTGTACGTTGTGTTCTTCTTGGGCTTCTGTCATCCTTCTCCTGTGTTTTGTACCTTGCCATCACTGCTGGCTGTAACCCATGTGCCTCCTGACTGGTCATTCTCCCATTCACATTCAGGGTCATTTGCACCAGCCATAGTTCTCTGCTGGTTTTTCCCTGCTAATGCCCCATCAGAGCATGATCTGCCATCACTGCCTGCCAAGTTGACCAAAATCACCTTCTTGTTTCTTTTCCTCTGCTTCATGACTACCTGCCATGCTTGGCTCCAGCTTGCACGTTTGTCAGCATGGCATTTTCTGTTGCCAGAGAAGGGTGTGTACAGCCTGGGCACAAACACAGCAGTCTGTGACTTGGACTGTTATCATGTCCAGCCCCTCTGGACCAGCAGGTCGTGCCTCCACTCTCACATGATGTGATACAGTTTGCATCACACAGCTGTGCATATTAGGACCACGTCTGCCCCAGCCAACAAACAGTGCTGTGATAAGCACAACGCTAGCAGACAAATCAGTAGATTAGGAGGATTTATCATTTTGTTAAGTACAAAGCTGTTCTCAATACTCTTATTTGTACCTAAAGGAATAAAAATTGAAAGAATGAGAAATAGCTTCTGCATGGGAATTTTGATCTGCAGGAGTGGTTTTAAAGGCTGTTTTTCCTTTAACATGATGATGGCTGCATTTATAAAGCTGAAAGAAAGGCCTTTGCCTGAAAATTTCTTTGCATTCCCAGAAGCTTCTAGATGTGCTTTGTAGTTGCCATGAGATCTATAGAGTCCTCTGAGTCCTTTGCTTGTGCCAGCGTACCAGGAAGGGAAAAATAATGGAATGACCAAATGCAGGCACGTTACCCATGAGCCAGTGTTGGCTTCTTCTTGGCATGCTGGCCAGCAGTAGGAAGGATCATTCAGTGTGGTCATTGGTCTCTCTCCAGGCGTATCTCAGGAAAGCAGCCTGTGAGGTTATTATTAGGCTATACATTAGTATTGCTGGCTCCCTTTGTGAACACAGAACATGTCATCTTGCTCATTCAAGACTGCTTCAGGAGAGAGGCAGAAGAATCAGGGTGAAGGTTAAAGGCTCAGGTTGCCCAGGGAAGTTGTGGATGCCTCCTCTCTTGAAGTGTTCAAGGCTAGGCTGGATGGGGCCTTAAGCAGCCCGGTCCAGTGGGAGGTGTCCCTGTCCATAGCAGGGAGGTTGGAACTGGATGGGCTTTAAGCTCCCTTTCAACACAAACCATTCTGTGATTCTGACTCAGTCCAAATCTATGCCACTTGCCACCTCCTCACAGGGCTAGAGTGCATTCTCTAAACTGATGGATTGAATAATGCTCAGGCCAAAGGTTTGCATTGCTCTTAGACTGACAAAAAAACCCCAAACAGGTGATGCCTTTAACTTATCTATAATGTGAAAATGACAGCAAACATCCATTCCATAGGCACTTCAAAAATTGCTTACTGTTCAGCTAAGCAACTCCACCAGAGAGAAGATGACAAGACAGAGGCACTGAGCCTCAAGAAACTGACGACAACTTTAACACAGGTCTGTGCCGAGCAGGTCCAGTGGGCAACTCTAGACTATTCCCAGCTCAGAGGTTTTCATATTTCCCTATCTCTGTGATTAGTTCTTGCCCCTACATTCATCAGATATGTGAAAAAAAATATATATTTAGCCTAGAGAAGAGGAGGCTGAGGGAAGACCTCATCACTGTCTACAAACTACCTGAAAGGAGGCTGTAGTGAGGTGAGTGTTGGTCTCTTCTCACAAGACACAGGTGATAGGACGAGAGGTAATCGCCACAAATTGCACCAGGGGAGGTTCAAACTAGACATTAGGAGACATTTATTCACTAAAGGGTTCTCAGGCACTGGCAGAGGCTGCCCAGGGGGTGGCTGAGTCACCATCCCTGGAGGTGTTTAAAGACAGGTAGATGAGGTGCTCAGGGCCATGGTTTAGTAGGGGACACGTATGGTTGGAGTCTATGATCTCAAAGGTCTTTTCCACCCAGGCAATTCTATGATATAAATGTATTAGCATTCTGAAAAGAAGCAGAGGGTTCTGGGAAAACAGGAGAGGGAGTGAGGGGACAAAAAAGAAAAAACAAAATCCAAAAACAAAAACAAAGAAGCAAGCTGGAAGGAAACTGAAATAGGAGATCTGCTAGATTTTCAAAACAAACTTTATTTGTTTCTTTAAGAACAAGAAACGTACTATCTTTCATTTAGTTGAACCAGAGGTAGTGTGAGATATACCTAGGAAATAAAAAATGGCAAACTATTTTAGAACAGTAACAAATCAGCTTATTAAGAGAACCGGAGCTGTGACATACCTCAGTGAGTACTAAGAATAATTCCTACTTGTTTGCCTGTCTCTGTCATCAGAAGGAGGATTAAAATGCTGATTTGAAAACACACCATGCACACATAAAACTCATCCCTTCTAGGCATGGTGCCTGCTCCTCTTTTGAGGTCCTGGGGGAATGCATGGAAGTGGGATTCACTCCAGTGGCCCCACTAGATTCTCTTTCAAGCCTGCAGGGCCTTTTGTTAGGGAAAGGGTAAATTTTGCTGAGAGTTTCAGCCCCTTTGCTTATGTCTTTGACCACCAGCAGCCCTTGCACAGCTCTCAAAAAGTTTTGCAGGAAGATGAGATTTCTCAGGTACGAATCTGGGCTCCTATAGAATCCTATCCCTGCACTCCCTAATCAAGAACCCCTCCCCAAATTTCCTGTAGCCCCTTTCACTACTGGAAGGTTGCTCCAAGGTCTCCCCAGACCCTTCTCTTCTCCAGGCTCAACAAGGCCAACTCTCTCAGCCTGTCCTCGTATGGGAGATGTTCCAGCCCTCGGATCATCTTTGTGGCCTCCTCTGGACTCATTTCAGCAGATCACAGAATCATAGAATCTTCCAGTTGGAAAAGACCTTTGAGATCATCGAGTCCAACTGCACCCATCATCCGCTAATCTATGTCTTTCCTGTGTTGAGGACTCCAGAACTGAGAACTCCCATGTGCCACCATTGCTCCTTACTTGTAATAGCAGACAGACTAAGGACAAGAGAACTGCCACAAAGCAGAACCTTCCCCACTAGCCAGAGGAGCTCACTTGATTTTCAGACTCATTCTGGCCACAGAAGAATTTCTGATAAATTATTCTGGATATTTCCTTTCTTTCAGCTATTCCTGAAGTATCCAAACCTTACTACATATATGAAGTGAAGATCGTTGTGATTTTTTGACAGCAGTATGGATCACTGCCCCATATAGACCCTACTGCAAATTTCACAGTCTTTTGGGCAACTCCTAGTCCAAGTGCTGCCTGCAGGGTGCCAGAAACAGTGACCCTATTTTTTTCACCTCACCCTCTGCAGAGATGCAGAGTAGCCTGGAAATATAAGGGAAATAACTGGAGAGAGTCATCTGTGGGGACAGAGAAGACTGTGGGATGCTGAAGAGTAACTAGGTGGATCCTCACTGGAAAGTGGAGTGAAGAAAATGTTGGCCACAGTGAGCAGTGCTGTGCTGGGTCCTTGTCAGGAGCAAGCAGCAGACTTGCAGCACCCATTCACAGAGACAGCGTAGAGCCAACCTGTTGTTTGTAAACATGTGTCAGCAACAGCAGATTTTAAAGATTAAAGCTGTCAAGGGAAAACTAATGCTAAGTTTCCAAGAGTTTATGGGATTGAATCCTCATCTTCAATACTACCCAGAATGAACATAGTTCTTGCCTCATTCTTAGAGACTTTCCTCTATGAGTCATTGTTCATGAGAGAATAGCAGCTTTATACACAGATGGTTGCAGAACAGAGACACCATTGAGAGGAAAACACGGAGACATCTATGTCCTGCAAATACAGGCACACACACATACACAGATCAACAACTTCATCCACAGAAAGCAGTCAGTCCTGTTCAGTGTGTTCAGGCGGAATTTCTGCTCTTTCATGACATAAGAAGTCCCTGATGGAATTCAAGTAATGAGCAATTCATGCTGAAGAGGGGAGTTTAGTGTCGGTGAAATATCAATGTCAAAACAAGTGCACTCAGGGGAATTTGGCTGGAGGGCTGTCTCGCTGAACTGCTCTTCTTAGCTGGCCAGAAGCCCAGTTCTCCATGGGATCAAAAGAAATGGTCAGATGCTCTGGGACCCAGCAAGCTGTTGTGAAGGATCTGGCAAGTCCAGATCACATCTCTAAATTGATACTAAGCCAGAGGGTAGGAGGTTTGAAGGAAGGTTTAGGTGCTTTCCTCAGAATCCTCTTGGGATGCTTTCCTGCTTTTCCAGTGCCTCTCCATGTGATCGTGGACAAATCTGTTAAGATCTGTCAAGCAGGTGATTCATATAGGTTCATGCCCACACCTCCACACGCAGGTAACTGTCACTTCATTGGCTCAGGTCTGGACATCAGAGCAACTATAACAGTATAAAGGTCACTGCGGGTGAGTTGTGCCTCTGATTGTAGGCCAGTGCTGCCTCAGGCAAGGGACAGGTTCCAAAATATAATGCCTGCCCTAGAAACCTTGCTACACAATATTATGGATGCCAGCATTTTGAATGGGCTCAAAAAATAACTGCCCCAAATAATGGAAATGAGCTATTAAATACAAGATACCTCCTCTCACTGGGGAAGACCTGAGCTATCACTTGTTTGAAATCAAGCAGATGTTCTGCAGAGATATCGCCCTGAACCTATTCTTTTCCCTAGACTTCTGCTGTTAGATATTGCTGGCAACAGGATAATAAACTAGACAGACTTGTGGTCTGATCCAGAACTGTTTGTCTTACGTTGTATAACTCTTAGAAGCTGAGACTCACATGGTCACAGCTTGCTTGTTGCTGATGCTGAAACTATATGATTTACAGGCAATGCCTTTCTTCCTGTCAATGGCTTTTCCATTTAGCATGAAATAGCTAAACAATCAATAAATAAAATTGTATGATCTAGAGTTTACAGAGCTGGAAGAGGAGAGGACAAGGCTACAAGATCTGTTTTAAAGGATATAAATCCCTAGGTAATACAAAGTCCAGATTGTCCTCTTCTTTGTGAGCAAACTGACCACCATGAAATGCCCTGGATATGCATTGCATATTTAGTTTGCACCAAAAAGAAGAAGAGCAAGATGGACTGTGGGAAGCTGTCTCCTGAAGTTTTGTAGCCAGATGACTGGAGCACATTGTTGTGACTTAGGATTTGTGGAGCCCCAGGAAAAGAGATGAACCCTGAGCTGCTGGAGAGAAAGCATGGCATCACCATATCAAACAAGGGGTTTCTGACAACTGGCTGACACTTAATTCTAAGGCAAGGAGTCAAGAGTTATGAGTCACATTTATATGACCAAATATGTGCCTGTCATGTAACAGGGTGGGAACTGCCCTGCCTCTCAGTAGGAAATATGTTGACTGGTACTAGGCTGATGTTATCGGAACAGTTTGTCATTCTCAGCCTGCTTCCAAGAAAGGAGGTGAATGGAAGCAATCAGCTCTCCATGTGAATTATCCCGGCAGGCAAATCCAGTTTAGTCTCAGGTGAATCATCACAAGCTGTTTGTTCATGTAATATCACTGTCCATTTATAGACAGACTACATTTTTTTATGTCTGACTCTAAAATAGTAGGTACAGCTCTGGGCACTGTTAATGACAACGATGACTAAACCTGCCCTGGAACATCATTAAGTCTTACAACGGTCACAACCAGGCAGGGCACTGCACATCTGATCTTATTTTCAGAATTGACCTTGTACAAAGGGAGCTCGAAGGTCAGCAGATCCACAAGAAACACTGCTAAAGGCAGAAATTAAAGGTAAAGCCATTCTGTATCACTAAGTGCATTTTTTGTATTGTGTTTGAATCACTTATTTGGTCATATGAACATGACTCATAACTCTGAGTCTTCTTGGAATGTTTGAGGTTCTGGATGCCTAAATTTCCAAGAGTGGTAATCAAGAATACCTGGCTTAGGAAGACGCTAAGCTGCAGCTTGGTGAACGATGGGAGAGTGTTCAAAGGAAGCACTCCTATGTGTTGTCCTGCTCTTCCAGTCCACCCTATGCATTCTCTTCAAGTTGCTGTCAGAAAGAAGACTGTAGACCAGATTAAACTTTGTTCTGAGTTCCTGTATCTGTTCTTATGCCTTGGCTGTTTGAAGCATTGAGAATGGTCCCTTCCATCAAAAGCTATAGTTTTTGAGCATTTTAACAAATGGAAGTATCTTTTGTGTACAGGCTCAGAACTAATTTCTGCTATTCTTTTAGACTTCAAAGAGCATTTAAAGATCTTTTTAGATCTCCTGGTGTCGCTGTGTCTTGCAAACAGGTATGACCAATCTCCAGTCCATCATGACTAATAGTCTCCAGTGCTCCTATGCCAACCCTTTCTCATTTTGAGCTCTGTGGGATCTTTTCAGTGAAGACAACAGGAGTAATTTAGCTCTTTTCCATGATAAATTGTCATATATTGCTTTAAACAAACAAAACATTGACCATGTTGCTCCTTGAGATTTCAGATATGAGTTTTCTTCTGTTACTCCCAAGATGTTCTTAGGTCCCTCTTCAGAGAATCTGCCCATCTGTATGGGGCTTGTTTTAGTGGGGTCATTTTAAGCTCCGGGTACAATCTGTGAAACTGTGGAATAAGTTCTTTCTGACTGGATAACCAAAACTGAGGCTCTTTGCAGTATTACGTGAAGTTGGCTCTTTCGCATTCACAGATAGCATTTCAGTGATGTCTGAGGTTGAAGTCTTCACCCTAGGTTCTTTGCTAGCAGATAGGGTGAAAAGGTCCCTTCAAGGTGAGATTCATCTCACCCTGACGGAGAATGTGTTTGTGTGACACTAACTTTAGAACTATTGCCTCCTTGCTAAGTGGAATACCCTCCCAGGACAGATGACACAGGGAGTATGACAGTTGTGATGGCTCAGGAAATAAATTTAGAGAGATCTTACAGCCAGAGGGACTGTTTTGAGCATTCAGTCAGACATGCTGAGTACTGACCAGAGAACATCTGCATCCAGCCAAGCTGCTTTAGCTGGAAGAGATGAGCTCAAGGCTGAGACTGTAAGCTGCCCAATTCATCCCAGTGCTCAGTACCCCTGAAGCTGCAAATCTGCATGTTTCTGAGATGGCTTCTGTATCTTCTATCTGGTGACTCCAGCTCTGATATCTTATGCTAGATAAAAAAGCTTTCTATACTCATAGACAGTTAATGTCACCCTTTAGCATCCTTAAAAATAAAGATGACACAAGATGCAGGAGAAAACATAGGTCCAAGCCTTTGAGACCTGTTCAAGAACTATGATCCTCCAGTGACTGAAAGGGGTCCTCTGACATGAATGGAGCCTTTCTGTTTACAGACTTGACATTTGCTCACAAGCCAAAGTGAAGTTGTAGTAACAGGTTTAGAAGGAAAATGTTAAGATAAGAATTAAGTTAGTGTTTACAGTTTGGCTTGCCTGCTGAAAAGGTGAAGTTTGTAATTGCTTCAGGAAGAGGACAACCCTGGGACTAAAACCCTGCAGGCAAAGGACGACAAAAATATCAGTAAGGGAAATAAGGAGAAAGTAGAAGGAGTTGAAAGTATGAAAACAGCAGAGGGAAACATATCAAGAGAATAAACTGAATGGAATCATAAAACCATGGAATCATGGAATGGTTTGGGTTGGAAAGGATCTTAAAGCCATCCAGTTCTGACCCCCTTGCTACGGGCAAGAACACCTCCCACTGGATCAGGATGCTCAAGGCCTTGAACACCTCCAGGGATGGGGCAGCCACCACCTCTCTGGGCAGAAAAAAGGGCTTAAAACCATTCTATCTCTGCACTCCCTGATCAAGAGCCCCTCCCCAGCTTTCCTGTAGCCCCTTTCAGTACTGGGAGGCTGCTCTGAGGTCTCCCCAGAGCCTTCTCTTCTCCAGGGTGAATAAGACCAGCTTTCTCAGCCAGTTCTCATATGGGGGTTGTTCTCAGAAAAAAATATGTAAGTATTCTGGTAACATTAAATATAATAAAAGTAAAATTTAGAGTAAAATTAATTGTTGTACATGAAAGTTCTAAACTATTTGGATCAGTGTTCCAACAGCTGCAAAGTTGGGTTTGTATATTCTGAAGAAAAATAAGGATGTTTTGAGTTGATCTCAGTTCTTGCCATCTATAAATGGCACTGATAGAGAACACTTCTGATAGACAGACCTGGATCTGCGCCATAGTATCAAGTCTATTGCTTTTTGCCAAACAAGGCACAGCTGATGTGATAATAACACATAATGGATCATAGTTAGATAGTTATCATCTTAAATGCTTTTCAGAAGGGGATGTTTTTAAGCAATTTACCACAAATGCAGAAAATCAAAAATAGAACTGTGGAAACCAGTCCAAAAATTGTTGAAAGAATCCTAAGAATCACAGAATCATTTGGTTGGAAAAGACCTTTGAGATCGAGTCCAACCTCACTGAAAAAACACTGGAGATCTTAGCTCAGATTCCTGCTTAGCCCATCTAAATGAAGGACAGCTATGATGAAAGTCACCTTCTGAAAAGTTCAGGATAAAAAGGTACAGTCAGATATTCATTTGAAAGAAAAAAGTATTTCAAATTTGTAAAATACCAGGAAAAGAGAGAGAGAAAAATACTCCAATGAAATGTCAAATAAATAAAGAGCTAGTGCAGGCTAGGCTAGAAGACACACGTGATCACAGAATGGTTTTGGTTGGAAGGGACTTTAAAGCCCATCCAGTTCCACCACCTCCCCCGAGATCAGGGTGCTCAAAGCCCCATCCAGCCTGGCCTTGAACACCTCCAGGGATGGGGCAGCCACCACTGCTCTGGGCAACCTGTGCCGGTGCCTCCCCACTCTCACACGCACAGAGTCACCCACGCGCTTTCTCGTGCACGCAACAGAGGGGTGTTTCTCGCACACCCACGCTGTCTCCTCCCCCGCCCCTCACCCCGCGCTCTCTCCCTCCCGAGTCCCCACCCCCGTATCGAACGCGGAGCTGCGCCCTCTCCTCCCCTTTCCCCTCCCTCTCTCCTCCTTCTCCCCCGGCTGCCGCCCCCGGCCCGGGGCTGCCCCTCCGCGCCCCCCCACCCGCGGCGGGGCGGTGCCTTCCGCAGCCCCCGGAGGCGGTGGCGGCTGCGGGTTTGCGTTCCTCGGAGTGATGTCGGGGTCGCGCTGCCAGACGCTGTACCCGTTCTCCGGGGAGCGGCACCGGCAGGGGTTGCGCTTCGCCGCCGGGGAACTCATCACCGTGCTGCAGGTGCCCGACGGCGGCTGGTGGGAAGGGCAGAAGGAGGACGGGCTGCGCGGATGGTTCCCCGCCAGCTACGTGCAGCTGCTGGAGGTGCGAGGGGACCGGGATGGGGCTGGAGCGGGGAGGGAGCGGGGATGAAGCGGGGAAGGAGCCGGGCTGGATGCTCGCTCTCTGCTCTCTGCTCTCTGTCCCGGCCGCAGCGGCCGCTCTGCGGGCAGGGGTTCCAGCAGCCCCGGCGCTGCTGTCGGGACCCGCCGCGACTTCACTCTGCCCTGTGCTCGGTGCCCTGTGCCCACGGCAGGGCAGGTGCCCCGGCCACGCCGGGCTAAGGGAGTCGAGTGCCCGCACGAGGATGCGGGGTCGGAGGAGCAGCCCGAGCCTTCCTACCCTCGGCCGTAGTCGTGAGGGAGCAGAGTTCGGGCTCCTCTGCACACTCGTGATTTCACAATTGCTGAGCGGCGGCACAAGGCAGTGGCTGAGGTGATAAAGCTCCTGACAGTCATTGCGTGTTGGCCAGGTGCTGGACAAGTTACTCTCCCTCTTCCACCTTTACCTCTCCCACCTCTCCCTCTTCCACCCCCATCCCGTTTCCTTCCTCTGACCATCCCTTGGCTCTTTGTTGTGGCAGAGGTAGTTCAGATACATCTCTTCTGTTGCAGCAGTTCCCCAGCTGGCTGGAGATTCCTCGCTGCCGTATGTGTAGTGTTTCCCAGCGAGACCCAGCAGAGTTGCAGGTGGTTGCCCAGACCACGGGCTTTCCATCAGGATGCTGAGAAGCTCTGTTAGCTCCTGTTGTTTCCAAGACCCTGGCAGCTAGGGGCAGCTGTTGTATTCCCGCCTTGGGACTGTTTGTATCTGAACTCATTACTTTCTCTTCTATGTAATCAAGACACAATGCGAGTGGCTTCACAATCTCTGAAAGTGAAATCTGAAACATCTCATGCACCAAAGCAGGAACCTGCTGTGACCCCATCGATCCTTCCCTCTCTGACCATACCCTGTTGTCCTTTGAATGTGGGTATGGGAGTGGTCTCCTGAAACAGTGTCCCTGCGGTGGCTGGGCTGGAGCAGTTAGCAGCACAGTGTTTCTTGGGTTAGCCTCTATTTGTCCTTCAGGTTTCTAAGGAGAATCAGACAGTCTGGTTTGGTTACATGCAAGGGAGTCGCTACCCACCCCAGGTTTTCCCTCTGGGAAATTCAGAGTGGCAGGAAGCACAGCCCTGAGCAAAACCAAGCCCACCAGATGCACACAGAACAGTGTTCCTTGAGGAAAATGTTCCCAGCAAAAGCACATTTTGCCTGTAGATCTTTTGGGTTCTCTAGGCCAAATGAATTTAAAAATCTGTGAAGTTTCTGTTGAGTTTGTGTTTCTCATTGCTACCTGGAAAGACAGGAAAGTAGAAGCAAAATGACTCCACTCAATGCTAGAAGAGTGAGACCAGGGTCTTTTCTTTGGCACTGAAGCACTTGGATTTTTTTTGTTAGTTTAAGAATGTGGAAGTCCTTTTGTTTGTCAGTTTTGCCACCTACATGATCGTTTACTAAGAAATGTGAATGTTTATGGTTTCACAAACTGCTAAATATTTACACATTTCACCAGGAATTTAGGAACTGTCTGAGGCAAAATTATCATGAGATGACACAAACTCACTCCACTCAGCAAAGGCAGTGGGAAACCATTTCTGTGTAGCGTGCAGAAGAGAAGACTCTGAGGAAGCCTTATTGCAGCCTTTCAGTACTTAAAGGGGGCTTATTAGAAAGGTGGGGAAAAACTTTTTAGCAGCACCTGTAGCAATAGGACAAGGGGCAGTGGTTTTAAACTAAAAGAGAAAAGGTTTAGACTAGATGTTTAGAAGAAATTTGTTACGCTGAGGGTGGTGAGACAGTGGGACATGTTGCCTAGAGATGCCCTATGCTTGGAAAAATTCGAGGTCAGGTTGGATGGGGCTCTGAGCAACCCGATCGTGTTGAAGATGTCCCTGCCCACTGCAGGGAATCGGACTGGATGGTCTTCAAGATCCCTTCCAACCCAAACCATTCCATGAGTCTATGATATCGTCTCACTCTTGGAAACACCTCTCTTCCTAATTATGTCTGAGCTAATTGCACTGTGCTCAGATCAGTGTCTGCACCAAATGTGCCGGAGGTGCCCTTCTGCCCCTTTGTTCCTGTACCACGGACAACTTTGCTGCAGACCAATGCCCACTCAGCCTCCTTTCTCTTGAGCAAACCTTTGGAAAGACGGTAAGAAAGATGGCAAGTGCCGAGTGGTGTTCACTCTGGTATGGTTTCATATTCTCCAGAGATGGTGGACTGAGCCAGAGTTAATATTTCAAGTGAGAACTAATTAACCAAATTACGGGACCACAGGTACTTAGCACACTTTACAGTAGAGTAGATGTGTGAGAAGACAACAGATCTGTGTGTGTCTTTCTCATGGCTCTGAGCAGGTGGCCTTTTGCTTGTGTGCAGCTAGCTTGCCCAGGGACCTGTTCTAACAGAAAGATACCACAACAGGAGTACTTTGCTTCTCTGTTCTCTGATCCAAGCCCCCATTCTGACACTGGAACTGGTGTCAGGGAGGTGATACCAGTTCATACCCAGACAGGACTATGAACACAATTCTCTTTTCAGTACCAACCAGCACTTACGTTGGCTTTGGGTGGCCCCGGCCCTGCAGCTTTCAGTAAATGTTCTGAGCTGAACTTAACCACACGCTGTTTTTGGAAGAGGAAGATGTTTTTTCTCCACACCATCTGCATTCGCTTTGCCATGCCCAGCTCGCTCCAGCAGGTACCTGTTCTCCTCTCCTGGGAGCCCTGCAGAGCTCCTTGTCCCAAAGGACAGCTGGCAGCGTTTTCTGCCACAGCTGTGGATGAATGTGGCTAGCAGTATTGTCCAAGGCATGCCAGGGCTGGCAGGGTTTGCCCCGCGTGGCACAGACCCTTTCTCCTCAGAGCAAAGTCTGTCCGGTGGCTGTGTGCTACCAAAAGGAGATGGCCTTCTTCTGAAGCCTTCGTGAGTTTAAGCCTGTCACTATGTATAGACAGGCAGGCTGGATTTTCTCATTCATACAACTTCACATTTGCCAACACTGAAATCTCCTCTGACAGCGCTGCTCTAAAGCCTGCACTGAGTTTTGGTCCTGAGCTGAAAGAGGGAAGTGAGAAAGGTGTGAAGGACAGGGAGTGAGAGGGGAGTCTCTCCACCCTTGAGCAGTTAGTTGAGCAGCCAGTCTGCAGCGGGCTGGTTCCTGTGGGATGAAGGAGGAGAAGTGACTGTTCCTGATGCTATCTCTGAGTTGAACTGTGCTGCACCAACAGCACCTGCGTCTCTTCACAGGCAACCAGGCTGTGGAGCTGCCAATGCAGATTATCTGCATGCTGCCACATGGCTCTAGATGGCTTATCTAGAGCTGAGGATTCAGCAGGCTCTTCCTCCTTGTATGCACTCACAGAGTTGTAGCTCTTGGCTCTGGCAAAGAAAAATATGTATCCATGGCTGGTGGTTAACCAGAACTAGTTTTAATGGCAAGTATGGAGTTGGACAGCTCTGAGAAAACCATGAGCCTGTGGGAAACAAACTCTAGTGCTAAAGGTGGGCATTCCTGAGGGATTCCTGCCTTTCCCTCCCCAGTTCACTTCCTGGCAAAAATAGGTTTTCAATACAGACATCACAGAATGTAAAGGAAATGACCGAAACTGTAGTAAACGTGGGGCAAGAAGTAAAGATGTTTGGCACCTTGTGGTTCCTGCAGGTCCATGGTGGTGAATTAGAAGGAAACAATGGTGGCTGGAACTTCTACTCACAGCAATGATGGAAACAGTGAGAGCTGGAGGAGGACTGAGGAGTGTGCAGTAGGAATAAACCCAGTAGGTGAGCAGGTGTGCGGTAGGTGAGCTCTGGAGAGAATACAGTTGTTATAGGGCAAAAGAGATAGCATAAACCAAAAGACTATCAAAAGCAGAGAGCAAAGTGAGCAGGGGAGAGTATTAGCTCTGTGATGGGGTTCCAGATGGCTTCCCCAAGGCCTGTCTGGTTGGCCGCAGTCAAGGAAGCTGCTGCAGTCTTGTTCATGGAACTTCTAAGTTGGAAGGGTCCTCTGAAGATCCGCTGTTTCGGCTTCCCAGGCCATGTCTGCTCAGGTTTGGAGTATATCAGGGATGAGACTCCACACCTTTCTGAGCAGTCTGTTTCGGCGTTTGACCTCAAAAAAAAAAGCCTCATGGCTTTTTGTTCTGATTGAAAGGGATTTCCTGGGTTTTAATTTGTGCCCTTTGCATCTCATCTTTTCTCTGGAGCTCACTAAGAACAGCTCGTCTGTGCTTTTTTTTACTGTCCCTCTCCAGGTTTTTGTGCACACTGATAGCATCCCTCTCGAGCTTTCTTGTCTTGATGCTAAACAAGCCCAGTTCTTTCAGCCTTTCTTTGTATAGCAGATGTTCCAATCCCTTAATCATTATTGTGGCCCATTGCTGGACTCTCTCCGGTATGTCCATATCTTCCTTATACTGGGAAGTCAAGTACTGTTTCTTGTACTGTTGTGTTCTTGGATATAGCAGGCTAACCCACCACCAATATTTCCTGAGCATGAGAATGCAATTGATGCCAGAGGATTCCAAAAGAGCACTGCCACATTCATATGGGTTTACTTTGACAAAGTTTGATTTGTGAGCAAGCAACGCTCTTCTGCAAACACAAGGGCCCGGGGAAGGAGAGATGCTGTTGCTTGTGATCCATATGCCAGCATCCACTTCAATTTTCACTCCTCCTTTGCTAATTTATTTATATGGTGTCAGCCATGAGATGAGAAAGCCAGGGGCCAGCAGCTGCATCTTCTGAGCATCTCCTCTCTCGTGTGTACTTTTTATTTTTGCCTGACATTTTGACTATTGAGCAGAATGAGGCAGGGATCCTCTGAACCCAACTGTTGCAGTCCCAGGTCAAGCAATTGTCCTTTCCAGCTTGGTGCAAAGAGGAATCTGTGTAGGTACATGTGATGAGCAGTCCTTCAAGCCAGCACTGCAAAGGTGAACACAGGTATAGAATCATAGAATGGTTTGAGTTGGAAGGGACCTTAAAGCCCATCCAGTTCCAGCCCCCTACCATGGGCAGGGGCACATTTCAGTGGATCAGTTTGCTCAAAGCCCTATCCAGTCTGGCCGTGGACACCTCCAGGGATGGGGCAGCCACCACTTCTGTGGACAACCTGTACCAGTGCCTGAACACCCTCACAAGAAAATTTTTCTTCCTAAGATCTCATCTCAATCTCCCCTCTTTCAGCTGAAAACCATTCCCCCTCATCCTATCCCCACAATCCCTGATCAAGAGCCCCTCCCCAGCTTTCCTGGAGCCCCTTTCAGTACTGAAAGGCTGCTCTAAGGTCTCCCTGGAGTCTTCCCTTCTCCGGGCTGAACGACCCCAACTCTCTCAGCCTGTCCTCATAGGAATAAAGCAGGTGGAATGTGGATGTGTGATAAGTGAAGGATTTTTTAACACTTGAAGATAACAAAATGTTCCCTGTCCAAAGGCTGACTGCCTCCTCACCCCACCTACTTCAGATGTGCTTCAGAGATGATATCTGCAGCAAGATCTGTACAGTTCCAGACCTTAGAGCAACCTAGGACAAGCCTCAGTTGTTTCCCAGTTTGTCATAAGCTTTATTGGTGCAGGGCAGTGTTAAACTTCTGGGGTTTGTACTCCAGGAGGAGCTTTTCACGGGACCCTCTGGGGAAACACTGGCTGTTACATCTGCCTTTTCTAGAGAATTGATTTTCGGAGGGGTGGGGAGATATGTCATTCAGTCACATTTGCAAGCAGTTTGTTTTACAATCTATTTTGGGCATTGCTTTTTTGTATTTGTGGTTAGCCAGAAATCACTTATATAAGCAGCAGCAGCAGCAGCAACATATGCAAATTTGCTGCAATTTGTCAGCACTTTTCATAGCTTCAGTCATCCCACAGATGTAAGTCTCTGTATGAAGCACAGTGTGTGCTTCCTGCATGAATGGAGGTGGCTCTGGAATCTGACTGAGGTGGACTGAGTAGGACTTAGAGCTGCCACTGATCTTGTCTGCGCTTTCACAGCTTTGTTTAGTGGAACTGGAGCTACTTTAGGAGGGAAGGATCACACGCTTCTCCCTGATGGTGCACATGGAGGCATCAGATAGTGTTATACATTGCTTCCGTGGCTGTGTAATATTAATGGGTAACTCATCTCACCTAACCCAGCCTGTGCCATCCGCCACACGAACAATAAGATGTGCAAACAGTCAAGCCTGGAGGTTGTGGCATGCTCAGCTGTGGGAGGCGTGACATGGCACACACTGCTTCACTCTTTGTGCCCAGGTGGTCATAGAGAACAAGGATGAAAAGAATTTGTGGGAATGATAATGCCTATAATTTATTTTCTAATAGCAGTGAATGTGTAGAGGACTTCCGTGCCAAGCTATACCTTCTCATAAGCTGATGTGATCTGAGGAGACAGTATGCTTAATGAGAACTAGAACCTGCCAGCTGATTAGCAAGGAGAATTCCATCTTGTGGCAAAATTCAGCTTCTGAACATATATGTGAAATAGCATTGTGGTAAAACCCCTATCTTCAGAGAGAAAAAAAATATGGTTTATAGTTCTCTTTCTTCACATTACTGGTGGAGTGTATTTTGAGCAAATGAAACCCCAAAGCATTTTGTCAGAAAATATCCAGCCCATCATAGAATTGGGCATTATTGTAGCTAGTGGTATGAGGTGATGGCTGAGCTGTGTGCTGCCACAGCGAGGGCTGATGTGGGCACCTGCTGGAGCTGCTCACTGCTATCATGGGAGCTGTGACATGTGTCCGATACACTCAGAAGAGAGGACATTGTAGAGTCATAGAATGGTTTGGATTGGAAGGGACCTTGAAGCCAATCCAGTTCCAACCTTCCTGCCATGGACAGAGACACTTCCCGCTGGATCAGATTGCTTAAAGCCCCATCCAACCTCACCTTGAACACCTCCAGGGATGGGGCAGCCACCACTTCTCTGGGCAACCTGCGCCAGTGCCTCACGACCCTCACAGGAGAACGTTTCTTCCCAATATTTCATCTCAGTCTCCCTTCTTTCAAAACCATTCCCCCTCATCTTATTCCTGCACTCCCAGGGATAGACAGCATCTCCTCCAGGCACAGAAGGATGATTTTATTCTCCTGATGCAGGGATGGCTCCCTGTGGGGATAACCGGGGAAGGAAAAGGGGGAGATTGGCAAGGCTGTAGATGGAGGCTGCTGTGGGTGTTGTCTCAAGAGGATGGGCAGAAGTTTCAAAATTCAGCACTCACCATGCTGAGGCTGGGCTGTTTTGCAACATTCAACAGAAAACTTTTGTCCAAAGCAGGGCATTTGTAAGACAGGAGTGAGACAATGGCATTGCTTTGTATTTTATTTTCGAAGTGTCATTTTTTTCTATCTGTGACTTTCTGTAACTGTAACTTTTCAGACTTGAAAAGTCTGGTCATTTCTGGAAAGTGAATGAAATTAAATAATCTGTCTTCTCATATTAAAAGGGTGAGAAAATTATTTTTTGCTGCCAGAAAAACAATTTTGATCAATTTTTCTGAGGGATTTTGAAGTTCCATGAGGACGTAAAGATCACAATCCCTCACTCCCTAAGAGTGCCATTTATCATGTGTCTGATGATAACTGTCTTGGACTGTTAAAGTTATAGATAGACTTTAAAAACTGAATAGTAGCATAAATATTCAAAATTTATGAAAGGAAGGGTCTTGCTGATGGATGTGGCATTTTTGTCAGCTCTTCTGTCCTCTGCATGTGTCAAGGTGCTGCAGAAGTTGGGCTCATGGATGCTCACCTGTAGCAGGTGAGAACAGTCACCCCAGTGTCCTTGCAGAAATTGCACAATACAGAATTTTTAAAGATGTTTTTCTTTATTGTTAGCTAAAAGATGAAAACACGTCTGAGGAGGCTTAGTCTGGAAGGACCTCTTTCTGCCCCGAGAGTCTAAAAACTATATCATAGAATCATAGAATGGTTTGGGTTGGAAGAGCCCTTTACAGGTCATCCAGTGCTGTAAGTGAGGAGGGACATCTGCAACCAAATCAGGGTGCTGAGAGCCCCATCCAGCCTGACCTGGAATGTTTCCAGGGATGGGGCATCCACCACCTCTCTGGGCAACCTGTGCCAGTGTTTCACTACCCTCAATAAAAAAATTCTAACTAATATCCAGTCTAAATCCCTGTTCTTTTAGTTTAAAACCATTATCTCTTGTCCTGTTGCTACAGGATCAAACCTTTGGTTTAGTCTCCGTGGTTCCTTATCTCCCATGGTTGCTTCTGACCCATGGAGCACTTTCATAATGCAGAACCAGGGTGCATAATAGTCTTAAATATCTATCTACTCAGGACTCATTTTTGTTATTTCAGGGACTTCTGACACCAAGTGCAGTCCCAAAGGCTGGATGTTCTTCTATATTGGAGAAATCCCACAATAATAGGAGCAAGTATGTGATGCTGCAGCATTGCAGATAGCATCTGTCCTTGGAAATATGTGGGACTGTTGCAGTTGTTTTCCCTGTAGCCATGCTACAACTCAGGGCAGCAAGGATGATGTTACTCATGCTGCATATGTTCATCCTGTTTGCCTCATCGTCAGAGCATGGGGAGCCAGCCTGTGGAGCAAGGCAGGCAGGCAGCACTCTTAACTTATGTCTTGAAATGCTTGACATGAGGCACTGCTATTTCTGTCTTTGATTTCTGACACTTCCATGGAGCACTTGTCCTGTGCAGCTTCTTCCAGAATCCAGTTCTTAAAGGATGTGTCTTGCATGCTTTGCACACACGGCAGATTTGCTGGAAGTCTCTCAAAGCCTTGGGCCACGTTGTGGTGGCTGCTCCCAACTCTGAACTTTTCTGGTAATCATAGAATCATGGAATGGTCTGAATTGGAAGGGACCATGAAGGTCATCTTATCTACCCCTGCTGCAGTGAGCAGGGATATCTTCAACCAGATCAGGTTGCTCAGAGCCCCATCCAACCTGACCTGGAACGTTTCACTGCGTTTTATTGGTGTGATCCACTTAGAGTGCAGAACAGTGTAAAATCAAGGCCAGCAGTTTATGCAGTCACTGTTTTTCAAGAACAGTGTACTTCAACAAGTGTTTATCTTGAAAAATATAAGTATGCTTTAGTGTAGTGGGAATTTTTATGTCATACCACTGTGTAAAACATTACCTATTGAGAGGCCCTCATATAAAGGGTTGGTATGTGGCAGGAAACCTGGGCTGTTGGCCCTACAGATTGGCGCTGTATCTGTAGTGCAGGCAGACAAGTTGAGTCTGTGCACCCCTGGGAGTCTGGCTTGGGAGAGGGCTGGGCCAGCAAGAGCCCTTCACATACTTGCCATACCAACACGGGTGCACTTTTTGCTGGCAGAACTTGTTTTGGTGGCGGGGGAGAGCTGGCTGTGTTCCATGGGCTGTAGAGCTGCAGGGAGTCCTCTGCATGCCGTGGATCTTCTCTCTACAGGCTGTGCTGGTCGCCCTAGGAAGCACTCCTCTTACAGGTGTATGTGATAGCAGAGAATGTTTTTTTTGCCTGTGCTACTAATCCAGTGTTCCACATGTACTGTCAAAATAGCTTTTGTGTTAGCCTGGTACGTTTGTGGTTTGCTTTTTTGCTGGCAAATTCCAGAAGGGCGTTGCCATGGATTACTCAGGAGCTGCCACCCTGTGTTCTGTAGAATACATCTAGCAGTGGAACAAGCCAGTGCCTTTTAACAGACTCCTTTTTCAGCATTTCTGGGCAGTCCATCCAGTACTCAGTTGTTGGTGTGGGCCACTTCAGAGTGAATTTAGGCTGACAGACAAGGTGACTTTTGTCAGTGATCTTTGAACTCCTAGAGGGGTGCAGACCCAAAGGTCAAACATCTTCCTTTGACATCATTTGAGATCTGTCTGGCACTTCTTCTTGCATTCACAGTTGGGAAGAGTAGACTGTGCAAAGTGTTCTTGAGCCACAAATATTCCCCCCGTGATGCTGGCAGCAGAAGCTCCGTGGTGTTCCAGGGTTGTTCTGAGCGTGGTTTGTTTACGGCACAGTTCTGTCTCCCAGGGCTTTCCCAGCTCTGTGGCAGCTCGTGATAGCCCTCTGCACCTCTGCTCCTGCGTTCTCCTTGGTGTGTGCTAAGAACAAGATAACTTCAACATTAACAAACAGTTTCACCAGCTATCACTTTATGTGCCCCTGTGGATCATCTGTGCCTCTTTCTTCTACTGTTTGTATGTTTTTTTGCATGTTTTCCATGAAGGAAAAAAACCTCAGTAAAAGGCAATTAAAAATAACAAGTCTTGTAAAGATCTGGGATGTTTGTATCATAGGATGGATCAGGCCAAGGTTTGGAAGGGAGGCATGTGAGTTTTCCATGGCTGTCACACAGAGTTGCTCCAAAGCAAGGAAAGCACACAGCTGACACGAAAGCTGCAGAGGGTCTGCCCAGCCCAGCTGTGATGCTGCCACTGCAACGGCAGGTCCTGAGCTGGGCAGCGTTGCTGGATGAGCTGCCAGAGCAGGGGCAACCCTGCAAGGTTTTAACACTTGGCGTAGAGAGAAAGCAAGAGCTCATTCTGGGCTGGATACGCAGCTTGTCGTTTTCAGATTGTCCCATTAGCACTGAATCTTAGTCTTTGAAATGCCCTCCCACACTCAGTGAGTCCATGAACTGGTAAAAGGGGAAAAGGCTTGGGAGTGAGGAGGGAGCAGAGGCACATCACAACATAATTATAAGTCCTAGCCGCTCCTTTTGTCATAGAATTATAGAATGGTTTGGGTTGGAAGGGACCTTAAAGTTCATCCAGTTCCAAACCCCCTGCCTATCTTCCATGTTTGCCCCTCCCTTTTACTTGTAAAATCTTCCTTAACTTCCAGAGGTGGATTTGAACCTGCAGTGTGCTTTCTAGCATTTCAGCCTTGCTCATGGGCTCTGGTAGCCTTCTTGCAGCCATTCAGAGGCGTGGCCAAGCAGCCCAGAGCCTACAGAGAACAATGCAGCTGTTGAATGGGGAGCATGGAAGAGGTTAAAATGAAGCATCTCCCCTCTCCTCAGAGCTCCCTGGGCTGCTAAAGAACCAGCTTTTATGGAATAAGGAGAGAAGGTGCAAGGATCTTTGACCTGGTGGACATTACTTATTTGGGACACGAGACACGTGGGATTCCAGTTATCACCTCTTTATGTAATATTTTGCATTTATCCCTGGTATAAATTATTTGCTGTGGTGTTATCTGTTCATTGCAGATTTACTGAAGCTCTCCAGGCTTTTACCTCACATATTTGCAGTACACTTCTCATTCTTCTTTTCTTGAGTTGCTTGAGGAATGAGCGGCATCACTGGGGCTTTGTGTTGACTTTTGAATTGGGGAGGACTAAGTCTTTTTGTTTCTGCTCCTTGCTCTCTGGCTGATAATTTATTTGTTTTGCATGATAGTTTTCTTACTACTTTTCTTCTGAAAAGTCTTCACAGAAAGGAGTTTATTTTCAAAAGCATGCATGTGATAGTTGGTCTGGCAGAAGATATCAGCACTTCCAAGTAGTTTGTCATTCTGCCTGGATTTTTCCTCTAGTAATCTATAAACACTTTTAGATCATTCTTTTAAATTGGCTGGATGGATCTGCTTTATCTTCTTGAACCTTTCTAATTTGCTTATTTCATAGAATCATAGAAAGGTTTGGGTTGGAAGGGACCTTAAAGCCCATCCAGTTCCAGCCCTCTTGCCATGGGCAGGGACACCTCCCACCAGACCAGGCTGCTCAAGGCCTCATCCAACCTGGTCTTGAGCACCTCTAGGGATGGGGCAGCCACAACTTCCCTGGCCAGCCTGTTCCAGTGCCTGAACACCCTCATCATGAAGAATTTCTTGCTAATGTCTAATCTAAATCTTCCCCCTTCCAATTAAAAGCCGTTCCCGCTATCACTACCAGCCTTTGTAAAAAGGTCCCTCCCCAGCGTTCCTGTAGCCCCTTTCAGTACTGGAAGGCTGCTCTAAGGTTTCCCTGGAGTCTTCTTGTCTCCAGGCTGAACAACCACAACTCTCTCAGCTTGTCTTGTACGGGAGGTGTTCCAGCCCTCTGATCATCTCCATGGCCTCCTCTGGATCTGTTCCAACAGTTCCATATCCTTCTTATGCTGGGGATTCTAGAACTGAACGCAGAGCTCCAGCTGAGGTCTCATGAGAGCAGAGTAGAGGGGGAGATGATGCAGCCAAAGACACAGTTAGCACTTTATTTGTATTTCCAAACCAACCCCTTGCAGCTGCTGTGTGCCCACGTGCTCCTCCTTGAGCCATGTGTCACAAAGCCAGAGAGCTAGAAGGACAGTGACAAGTTGGTGCATGACAAGAACAGTTCCATTTGCTGCAGAAGTGAGACCTGGGTGCAGAAGAGGCAGCACCAAGAGTTGGCAAGTTTTTGGTAGTGAAAGAGAAGGAATAATTAGTATGGAGGAGAAAAACAGAGATTCAGAGTGACAGAATTTGCAAAGGGTGGCAGAGAATGAAGAATGAATGCAGTTTGGATATGATACTGATATGGCAAAGAGCCATGCAGAAATTACACAGAAGAGGAATTATGTTTCCAAGGGGTGGACAAATGCTTAACTCAGAAAGGGACAGACAGAAACTGGATTGATGATTGTAGTGTGTTCTGCAAGCCCAGAGAAATGTGCGTATTGTCTGCAGAATTCAGTTGAAAAACCCTGCTGAAGGCTGTGTGTGGAGCACATGGCAAGCAGCTCCAGCCCTGCCCAGGTAATGAGCTGCCTGAGCAGCAGATTTGCTTCTCCTGTGCCAGCTGCTGTATAATAGGACTAATTCATTACCCAAAGCCAAGTAATCACTCTCAATAGCAAGATTTAGAGGAGAGCCTGTGACTTGTCTCATTGCACGGTGAACTGCTGATTATCACAGTGATAACTGGCACCAGCTAAAGACTGGAATTGCATTGAATTTGTTATGGGATGAGGAACAGAACTTAAGATATTTCCAAAAAGAAATCGTGTTCAAATTATCTGTGGGTCCCTTCTGGAAAATAATTTTGAAATTAAACTGAGTCTGTGAGCTCCTGTGCCCAGCTCCTACCTCAGCTGCATCACCCCAGGGTTTGCTGGACCCCCTCACTCTTGCTCCCTCCTCTGCCCTTGACCAGCACAATTTACCATGTCTGAATGTGGATCTTTGGTGAGGGACAAGGCTTTCCCTCAGTGCCAGCCAGAGACATGATCATGGGTTCTAACTCAGCTCAGGAATGGATCCATGGCAAATTCTTCTATGTGCAGCTTGCTGGCTGTGCTGGAAGCAGCAGGGAGGAGAACTGATGCAAATCACTGTTCCCACCATAATGTGGTCACTGTGGCCAGTGCTGTGCAGTGCCCAATGTCCATTGAGCAGGATGCTGCCCAGTTCATCACTGTAGGGAGAAGGAGAGAGCATCTCCCAGCACCTCTCTGATTAATGATTCCCTGTTCTGGCATCCTTCAGCTTTAAGGTGGGACCTGCTATGTCTTGGAGGTGGGACTGGGCCAGGACAGAATGGCCACCTTGGAGCTCCATGGACAGGAAACCAACAGATAAAGACCACCAGCTTCAAGTAGCATATGAAAGGGGAGAGAAACTGAGGGCTGCTGTCCTCGTGGTGAGTCAGAGAAACTGAGTCTGGCTGCATTTTACCTCAAGTAGGTTGCAGAACTTGGTCACAGAGCTCCACAAAGTGATGCCCAGTACATTCTTTATATGACAGCCTTATTAGCTTGCACCCATGCACTACTCCTGTGTCCAAGGGCGGACCACTCCAGTCTGACCTAGGGGCTGCTGCCTCCCTCGTGGCCATGACCCAATGGTACAGTGTTCCCTAGGGTCCCTTTTCCAGGACCCTTCACCCGTATCTTCTGGGCTGAGAGGCTGCTGATTTGTAACCAAGCACAAATCATTTCAGATACAGAGATCATCTTGTTATGTCGTTTGCATGGATGTCACGTGGGAAGCTGCCCACATCTTGGCACTCCTGGGCTGCAGATGCGTTTCATGGGGAGCCAAGCTGGCTCAGGCTGCCACAGCCTCCATTGCTTTCTCCATTATTTTCTCTCAGTTGACCTCTGTGGACTTTGCATTAGGCTGAGAGCCTCTGCAGCCAATGGCTCTTACCCCTTCCTCTGAGTTGACTGTGAAAGGGCTTGTTCTTATTGTCCTCCAGCCCATTGGCAGGATGGGGGAAGGTGCTGGTGCTGAGGAGCGGGGCTGATGAGAGAGGGCCAGTGAGTGCTGTGCGCTGGGTCTTGTGCAAAGCAGCAGCTCTTGGGCCCTGCACTTACAGCTGACAGACAGTGATTTTTTTAACACAGGGAATGACACTGGGCTGCACTGGATGCAGAGACTTTTTACTGGACAAGGCGCAGATCTCTGGAAATGGCTCTTTTGTGTCTCTAGGTTCACAAATAGGCAAGCAGGAATGGCTGTTGTCCCTGTGTTAGCACTGATTAGTGCTCTGTGTATGTGTCCCTGATTTATGCAGTGCTGATAGAGCCACATGCATGAGCCTCCTCCACCCTTCCCCTTCCTGCTGCCTTCTGGGGGCACGAGTGCTCCTGAGCTCCGACGCTGCCGCTGGGGTCAAGGTAGGTTCTCTGGAAGCCAACAAAGAGCTGCTCAGGAGCTCCAGTCTGTTTCCAGCCCCAGTGTCAGCCCCTGGAGCAAAAGAATCTCAGCATTCATTTCTGTAGTAGAGAATTCGCTTTTGCTTTCAGTGCTGGGGATCCAGTGATTGCCTGGGGTTAGAGGGAAGAGAGCTTGAAAGCCCCTTTTCCCCTCCACATGGGAGGGAAGCGTTTTGAGGAAACTGGTTTGAATTGCTGTGCAATTCCCATCCTGTGCTCAGATGGAAAACTTCTTCCTCACCACCAAGTGAGAGCCTCATGCAGCCTGCTGTTTTTTTCTCATCTCTGAGGCTTCATGGCAGGGAGTTTGGAACTGGATGATCTTTGAGGTCTCTTCCAACTCATATCATTCTATGATTCATATTTTAACCTCGCTGCACCTTCATCCTCTGTCATGTATGAAAGAATCAACATCAATCCAAGTCATGAAGTCCTCTTTTTGAAAATTACAATGATGCTAGCTGGTAACCTTGGCCTTGCTCTGTGTGATGGAGGCTTGGTGAGTTCTTGCATTGCTTATTTTAACGGCGCAGCTCCCAGGACATCTTGGTCATTCGTGTGCTCACTTGTACCCCTGTGCAGAAATGCAGCACTAGCATCCTCAAGACTTTTTTGGTTGAATGTGACAGACAACTGTCATGGGTGCTTATCGTTTCAGGGAAGGCACATAGCAAATGGTGAAACTGGTGAAGGGTCTGGAGAACAAGTCTATGAGGAGCAGTTAAGGGAACTGAGGTTGTTAGGCTTGAGAAAAGGAGGCTGAGGGGAGACCTTATCACTGTCTACAACTACCTAAAGGAGGTTGTAGCCAAGTGGGTGTTGGTCTCTTCTCCCAAGTAAGAAGTGATTGGACAAGAGGAAATGGCCTCCAGGTGCACCAGGAGAGGTTCAGATTAGTCATCAGGAAAAAGTTCTGTACTGAAAGAGCAGTGAAGCACTGGAAGAGGCTGCCCAGGGCAGTGGTGGAGTCACCATACCTGGAGGAGTTCAAAAACCATTTAAATGTGGCACTTTGAGGCATGGTTTAGTAAGCACGGTGGTGTTGGGCTTATGGCTGGACTTGATGAACTCAGAGGTCTTTTCCAACTTTAATGATTCTATGATTCTATAAATCCTTAAAAATGCTTACTTTTAGTTTAACAAATAAGGTTACAGCTTGGACTCTGATAGAGCTTGTACACCTAAGATGTCTTATTCTGCTCTACAGGGAGCAGCAATTGTCTCTCTCTGTCCTGTAATGTGTAACTGCCTCAGCTGCCTTATCAGAATATTTCCAAGGAGTCCAATTGAATGACTAAATATTACAATGTAGGACACAATTTTTCCTGTGTTGTAAGCTTTTTCCTTTATTTGTGAGGGTGTTGTGTTCCTTGGCAGCTTCCACATTTTATTCTCAAGGTGAGAAATTTATTTATAAATACATAAGCCCTCCTTTTTCTTCAGTGTTGGCTCATTTTCTCCTCTTTCTGCTAGACTTCAGCTCCAGAAGTGGGAAGGCAACTTCTTCAGTTGAAGGAGTTAAATATATCACCCTAGAAAAGAGCAAGCCAGATCTGAAAGCTGTTCCTATAACACTAATTTTGATCTCAGCCCTGTTTCCTGTCTAAAGGCTTTTTCTTTTTCAGTGGAGATCATGAAATGTCACATTCATTATTTTTGCTCAGAGCATGCTGAGAAAACGGCTTTCAGCTCCAAAGATTCCCTCTCCGAGGAGCACGGTCTGAGGAACAACAACGAAGTTGCACTTCTCTGTATTTTAGAAATATTCTGAAGAACAATAGTATTGTGTGTTGCTGTGGTGCAGTAAGGTATGATTAATTAGACACAGATTCAATACATTTATGTGTGCAAGATGACTACTAGAGTCTGGCCAAAACCAGGATAACCTCCCAGATTTCCCTCAAATAAAGCAGATTTTGTTTTTTCTTCACATGGAGAGATCCTGCAGCTGTGCAGGATTCACCAGGGAAATCCCTTCTGTAATTAGATCAACTTTTCTCCCTTAGTACAGTTGTTTACGGGAATTTGGGATGGACAGCATAAAGCTGCTGTGGCAGGAGTACCTGGTGAGGATGGGGGAGACAGACACTTCTCTATGGGGGTTGCACAGGAAGGTGGCACAAACAGAAATGTCACAGGCACACAGATCCTGCTCATCCTGTGTTGGCCATAAGCTTTCACTGTTTCAATTCAGCAGCAGACAGCGATATTGATGCCAGTGTAAGGGATGTTTAGGCTACAACAGGCGAGGACAGAGAGCCTTGCCTGGTCTGGCCTCCCCTTCAGTCCTCCTCTGCTTCTTTACCCCCATCTGCATTCAGCAGCACCCTGGTGATGCCCCGGTGAACCTCCATCCACAACGGGTCCACATCTCATCAGCAGGCAACTTGCTGCTTTCCCAGGGTGGCTTCTCAGCTGGGTGAGCTCGTAGGGCCACCAAGCACCAGAACATCGAGAGTGGGGATGGGAGCAGGACTCTGCTGTGAGCAAAATGCCTGGTATTTTGCCCTGTGGCTACAGCAGCTAGGGCTCCAGGCATGCTGAACACATCCCTTCCCTGTCTGGGACCGGGACTGGGAAGTGGTGAAGCAGTTTGAAGGTTACAGATGGCACCAGAGTCAGGCCTCCACGCGGTCGCTAGCGTGTAAGTGTGTGCTCAGGCAGGTTTATCTCCAGTGTCTGAGGCAGGCACCCAGCCCGCTTGTTCAGACAATGAGAGAGACGCTGCTCTCTCCAAAGGGGACTGAGTGCTGGCTTGTGCTTAGCAGGAGCTGCCCACAGCTCACCAGTGGGAAAGGCCAGGTTCAGGAGGTGGTGTGAGCAAAGGCTTCTCCTGGCAGGTGTGGTGCTCGCACTGCGAGCAGGCAGGAGGGCTGTGTCTGTTTGGGGTGCCCGGTGGCTGTGGGGCTGTGCAGGAGAGCTGGATGTGTTTGCTGTCCACTGGTTCGTTGAAAGCTACAGGGAGAGGAGGCCGTTAACCACCAACCTCCTGAGCAGGCAAGCAGCTCGAGCGCAGGAAGTGGGAGATGTGGCTTTGGTTTCTTCTTACTCTGTGCAGAGTCAAACACGTGGTTCTCAGTTCCTCAGGGAGCATGTTGGCTGCCAGGCTGTGTGGTGAATATCCTGCCCCTGGGAAGGCTGCCTGGGGGCAGTTGGCAGGCAGGAAAGCAAGCACAGAGAGTCCAGGGGGACAGCAGGTTTCTCATGAGCTTCAAGGATTGGTTCTGCTGTGATGAGCCAGTGTGGATAGGCAAGCAGTCCTGGAGCAGAAACTTCTCAGTGCGATGTGCAGACAGCAAAGAACAAGCTCACCTTTACTTTAGAGAGCCAAAACATATGTTCAGATTCCTTTATAGCCAACTGAGGAAGAAGGATTTCTGAGGTCAAATGTTCATGATGCCCAACGTCAGGGAGCTGGATGCAGCCCCACATTTGTGCCCCTGCACTCAAAACAGGCTGTATTGCAGCCTCTATGAGGAGCTACACTGAAATGTAGTTTTCTTGTCTTGCCAAACCGTTCTTCCAATTGCTAACTCAGAGAGCAGGAGCCTGGGGGTGTTGTTATCAATCTGTAGTTTGAATTCAGCATCTGTTCTGCATTGTCCTGCTTCTTTCCTAGGCATGAGGCCAAGGCTGGGGTTTGGTGTTCAGGAGGAGGTGGGATCTGCATGCAAATGCAAGCCTGTGCTAGGGCTTCCAAGCCCAGCCTTCAAAAAACAGGGCTGTTGAAGCAGAACAGAAAGGTGCAAATACAGTTTTTACAAGCCAAAAAGTGGCTTTTGGGTTTGAATTAATACAATAGTTGTAGAACCTAAATGCATTTTTTTCCTGCTGTGTCTCTTTGAGCCCAACGCAAGTATTCAGGGAGCTGGATGCAGCCCCACAGATGTCACAGAGAGGTTGACCTGGGGACTTCACAGGAAGTTTCAGGAGGAAAGTGGTACACCAAGGTACCCTGAGCAGTGCAAGCTCCTGACAGAGGGTACCTCTCAGGAGCCTGGGTGTTGAATATTGTGAACGAAGTATTTCTGTGACTCCTGGATTAGCTCTACCAAAAGCGTGGTGCATTACTTGTTTTGTTTTGTCTGCTCTCCACAGAGTAGCACCTTTTTCACCAGGAAATGTCTAACCCTTTATTGTTACATTAAGTCTAGATTAAAAATAGAATTCTCCTTTTTCACCAAAACACATGAATTAAAAATCCTATATCCTTAAAAATCCCATCTAAAGCAATGCAGATACCATTGACAGACTCATCAGAACTTCCTTGACTTGCCTAGGTGCAGGACTTTTGCAGTCCCAAGTTTCAAAATACCTCAACTGCAAATGTGAGTGTGGTTCATATGCAAAAGTGTGCAGTGGTTCATGTGGAGAGGGTTTATTGTCTAAGAATTACTTCTGTGTGCCTCTTCACAGTAATGATGGCCAGGTAATTAATACCTGAGACCAGAGGCAGTGCCATGTGCTGCAGGGTGATGTGAGAGTGCAGGGCTGCAGGATGGGGCCTTTGCTGGGTGCTTGGCTGGAGGGGGAAACAGGCAGCTGTGCATTGCACCCTCAGGTGTTGCAAGCATGTGTGTGCTACAGTGCCTAAGGGCTTTGCAGAGACCACTCTGCCCAACATACTTTATACAAATCCAAGGTCATGGATCTGCAGGGTGCTTTGGATAGTGCAGCACAGGCTTGGTTTTGTGGTCAGCAGGGCGAGGGAGGTGATTCTGTGCCTCTACTCTGCTCTGGTGAGACCACACCTGGAGCCCTGCGTTCAGCTCTGGAACCCTCAACACAGGAAGGACATGGATCTGTTGGAGGGGGTTCAGAGGAGGCCACAAAGATGATCAAAGGCCTAGAACACCTGCCCCATGAAGAGAGGCTGAGAGAGTTGAGGTTCAGCTTGGAGAAGACTCCAAGGAGACCTTACTGTGGCCTTTCAATACTTAAAGGGAGCTTATAAGAAAGATGGGGGAAATCTTTTATCAGGGCCTGTGGCAATAGAACAAGGAGTGATGGTTTTAAACTAAAAGAGAAAAGGTTTGGATATTAGGAAGAAATTTTTTACACTGAGGGTGGTGAGGCACTGGCACAGGTTGCTCAAAGAGGGGTAGATGCCCCATCCCTGAAAATATTCCAGGTCAGGTTGGATGGGGCTCTGAGCAACCTAATCAAGTGGAAGATGTCCCTACCCAGTGCAGGGGGGTTGAACCAGATGACCTTCAAGGTCCCTTCCAACCCAAACCGTTCTGTGATTCTGTGATCTGATTTTTTACCAGGTCTTTTCAAAAGCAATGACCTAGTGTCTCAGTCATTCAGGCATATTTGTTTTTTTACTGGATCAGTCCAGAAGCTTGTCTGCCTTGATGATTCAGAGTGAACTGGAAAAGCCCTCGTGCATTTGGCTCATGGACGGAGAATTGCCAGAATGCAAGGGGAGCATGACTGATCTGGGAAGTGAGAGGTGAATAAAACTCAACACAGGCATTCCACACCCCTTTGAAAGTGATCTGGTTTGGGTGTCTGCAGGGAGAGGTTACTGGTTTGGCTGGTGGTAGTTAAATGACTTGAATTTGTTCTTAAATATCAGGATCAAGGAGAGGTGAGATCCACGTCATGGTGGTCTCCAGGGCCTTATTCCCAATTGCTGTCAGTCTAAATTGTTACTCTTACCGCTGAGTCTGTTACCCTGGCAATAAATTTCCCCAGAGGACCTGAAATGAGGTAGAGTTGAGCAGTTTCTCAGTAATCACATAACTCAAGTTTCAGATGCCTGTGGAAGAAAATTATTTGTCATAGTGTTATTGAAGTTTGCATTTTGAATGCTGTTAGCAAGATTACATAGTACCCACCCAATTCTTCTTGACTTGCAACTCTGAGTGTTGACCTTTTCTAAGTGATATTTCCTTATATTAGATTTTGTTTTAGTTTTAATATGTGATGTCATACTTTAAATAATATTTCTATAGTGTGTCTGTCCCAAGCCACCTCAGCATAGTGTGATCTTTCAGAACAGCTGCCCAGGGTACACGTGCATATCGCATGCTGTAGTCATAGGCTCACTCCTCTGCTCTGAGAAAGCCTTGATAATACCTACATCATTCCTCATAAACAGTCATCTGTCTTTTTTTAAGGAAGCCCAAGCTATACCATGGCTTCAATATCATCTCCATCCTGAACATTCCTTCCTGCAGTTGAAACCCAATTCTATCCCACCTATGACGGATGGGAGAACAACCCATCCTTTTTCTCTTCTCAGTGGCTTAATGACGGATCAGAGCTGTTCCCTTCTCACTCATTCCTGCTCTGTGTTAAACAACTTTTCTTGTTTCCTTTCAGGTCATTTTTTCTAGATCTCTGGTTTTTACTCTTCTTCTGTAATAGTCAGTTCATTCATGTCTTAAAGAGTAAAGCTCAAACCTTGGCATAGAGCTCCAGCTGAGGTCTTACCAGGCCAATGCCTCAGGCTGCTCTCTTGTTTTCTTCCCCAGTAAGGCGTTTGCCTCTCTAGGACAGTTTATGCCTGACACATCTACAGCCTTGTTTCCACCTTGGGGCTGGTGTTCAGTCACGTGCAGGTGATCAGATCTATCCATGACAAAGTGGTGCTGGCATTTAATTGTATCCTTCTGGCCTGCTCACAGCCCTTAAAGTTTGTTAAATAATGTATTCGGTTGTTTTTCTGGGAACTGGAGTTTAACTGGCTGGTCCACAACTCCATTTCCTTCTTTTCCCATTTCTCCAATCTAGACAGTATGTTTTGTCTTTTCTGTGTTGCCAGAACTCTCCCTCCCTAATTTTCCCTGAATTCTCAGAGATGATTAGCAATTGCTCTGAGATTTATGAGCCAATTCTTTAAAAGTCGTAGGATGACTCTGTCAAGCTCAGTGTTCTCCAACTTATTCCCTCCCTGTTGCAGGCTGAGGTCTTAACCCTTTGTTGCTAGTATTAACTGTGACAGCCACTTGATCATAGATGACTTTATTAACAGATGACTTTTTTGTTGAAGATACTGAACATGATCATCCATGGGTAGCTCTACTTCACTTCTGAGCTTTGACTGTTTCCTTTACTCAATCCTTCTCTTAATAATGCTGCTTTTATAGAACATTTCCTCTTACTATTAATGTTTTCCTGCTGATTTTATCTACTTCTGTGCCTACATTTCTCTACTTGTCATAAAAGTACCTGGCAGATTATTTTTCGTTTAAAAGCAGTCTAAAAGGTTCCTTTCCTTACATGCAAAGCACCCGGCACAAAAGGTTCCCAGTCAAAGTGGCTTCTGATGTTTCCATATTGTAATTATTCAAATTCACTGTAGCAGTAAGAGGTAATTACATCCTGTGAACATAAGAGGAAAATGTATATTGAAATGCTGAATTTCATAAACAAGATTAATTTGCTGGGTGTAGAGCAACCAAGCAATTATATTTGCTGTATCTGCTTTGAGAGGCAGCATGGTTTGGTGACAAATCTCGAGTAAGCAGCAGGTCACAGTATCTGGACCATGTTGGAAGTGCTTCCTCATTGTAGGATAGACCCAGGGAAGAGGGGGCCAGCCTTCCTCCAAATGAGTACGTGAGCTTTATAATGGCGATTAAGGCTTGGTGCCCCTAACTATAGGCAATTCTTGTGCTTGCTCGTTGTGTAAGTAGCATGCTCAGGCTGAATCTCACTTCTCTAGGAGCAACAAAAGTTGTGAAATGCATGGAAATAATGGCATTTGGGAGTGAGTTCAGCACGGAATTCTGTATTCTGTGTCTCATCCTATGTCAAAGGATAATAGTGTAGTCGTATTTCATCAGTGATGCGTGTTGCTGACTACAATGACCAACAGAATCACTGGGCTTGAGAAGGAACGAGTGGTGTGTCAACATTGTAGTTTCTAACCTGGCCTACTGTTCCCA
Organism: Dromococcyx pavoninus; assembly: GCA_033558185.1. Classification (NCBI taxonomy): domain Eukaryota; kingdom Metazoa; phylum Chordata; class Aves; order Cuculiformes; family Neomorphidae; genus Dromococcyx; species Dromococcyx pavoninus. The sequence goes on along the minus strand of JAUMJL010000386.1, from coordinate 229,134 downwards.
TGGAAGTCTTGACAGAAGCAACCACCACCTTTCAGCAAAATTAAATTTCCTGGGCATGTCACTCAAGTACTGGTTGACCGTTGGCATAACTATGCTTTTAACATTGGCCTTCTTCCTAAGAATTTACTCCATCCTTTTTGCTGTACAAACAAATTTGAGGTGAAGCAAAAACGCACCCACATAGTCATCTGATTGGAAGCTTGAATTCTGGTAAAGTGCAGAAGAGAATAGAAGGTCTAGAAAGGCAACGTGGCAGTTTTAATATGGGTGGTTTATTCATTTCCTCCAAACCAAGCATTAGTGGGACAGAGGAGTGACCGGGAAATGAGAGCAGAGTGAGGTGACCTACTGTCGCTCGCTATGTTCTTCTGAGGATGCTCAGTTACTGGATGGCAAATTAAAATCCAACAAGAACTGTTTCCAGGGATTTCTCTCCCACGGGCTGTTTTTTAGGCTGATTTCTTATGCTTGCATTTTTTTTTCTAAGCTGAATCTTGTCTTACTAGTCCATGTGTGCTTCACTTTGCTGCATGCGTCTGCCCTGGCTGCAGCTGATCCCCTCCAACCAGTGAGTCTCCCTGTCCTGGATCTGCTCAGCTGTGCTGTTTCCCAGCACTTTTCCTGAGGTCTACCTTTGTCATCCCTTTTCTCTGCAGTCTTTCCCACTTTCTGCAGTGTGCTGATTTATTCTTGTATATAGGCCATCACAAGACTAAGAGAATTTCACTGCACAAATGTGGTGATCTGGATATTATTCTTCTCAGATGAAGTGCTTGTACTGTGGAGTTTCATTAAAAAGAGATAAACTGGGCAAATGAGTTCTGAGCTCCCTTTAGCGTGCAGAGGGTCAGGAGCAGTAGCTCTGAGGGCAAGAAACTGAGGTTTTTGAAATGCTCAATTTTGAAATGCACAAATTAGAAAGTAAACATCAACAGAACCTTTCATGTCAGAGGTATGCCAGAGGTAAGAGACATCCATGTTACTGAAGACTTCCCAGTCTGTTGAAATGATGGCTCACTGAGTAGGTGGCATGTGGGAGAGAAACACTGTACTCACTGGGTGTCCTCCTACAAAGCAGAAAGGCCAGAAGAAGGAGTGGAGCCTCTGTGCAGGAGCACTAGGGAGGGGACGGCAGCTGCAGAGAGCACTTTGTGCTTCCAGGATCGATGGGAGACGGCTTCGTCCTTCCCAGGAGCAGCAGAAGCTGTGTGGGGGAGAGGGGACTACATGGCTCCTGCAGAGAATGGAGATCCTCTGCTTCCTGCCCACCAAGGGTCGTCTTCAGAAGTGGCTGATGGTGCTGCATGACCTGTACCATCGCATTTGCACTTTTTTCCATTCCTGTAGTGGAAAGAAGCTGGTAAATTAATGTGGCAGCCTCTGGTGCTCCCAGGCAGCTTTGCCACTCATCCAGACCTTCCCGTGAGAGGGGGTCAGGGCAGCCAGGCAGAGATGCTTGTGGTCGTGCTCCACACGTCCTGCCTGAGCAACCTCTGGGGTTGTTGATCGTGGCAGAGAAGGAGGATTTTTGCTGTAGTGACACATCAGTCCTGTGACAGAGTACAAAGGCAGTCCCATGTTCTGAATTTTTAGAGAGGTAACCCCTGGAAAGTGCTGCAAACGCAGCAAGAGCTGGTGTCAGCACGGCTGTCCTTGCAGGCTGCACCCACTGAGCCTGGCAGGAGACCGATATCCCAGCTGCAATGGGGGGGCGTATGTTGTGCTGCACCACGAAGCCCCAAAGCCCCCAGTCCTCCCCCTTGCCACCCTGTCGCCCCCAGCAGGGGTGGACAAAGGGCCTCTTCCTTTCACACAGCCCCACTCCTGGACCTGCACCCACCTCCTGGACCTGCACCCACCCATGCTCCGACAGTAGCTGCCTGTCTGTCGGTCTGGCCACAGCGATGGGAAGGCAGGGGTCCAGGATGAGCTCCATGTGGCTCTGACCGGGGCTCCAGCAGCCTCGCTTGGCCTTGGGAAGCTGTGGGAATGGCCTTCCTCTCTTGTTTTTCATTTATTAAGAATCGTAGCAGCAGCAAAAATCAAAACTAAGTATCATGTGTCTGCCTGAGCACGCTTTACTGCAGAGTTCCAGGCAACAACAGTCACATTCCCCGTGCCTGTGAGAGATTAGGAGGGAGGGCATAGGAATGTGCATCTGGCAGCACTTTGTATCTTAGCCATTTCATTGTTTTCTCTGCATCTGAGGTTCCCGAAGTCCTGGTCATGGAGGGCCATTTAATCCAGGGAATATCGGGTCGGGGCTGCATAACAGATTTTCTCCAGAGGGAAACATCATTGAAGAAAAATTGAGGATAGTTATAAAATAAGTCTTCATCCAGGCTGCCTGCAAAAGTAGTGAGGAGCTTTATTTAGGGATCCCGACCTACCACAGCAACAGGGGGAAGCAGACTTCATTTGAGAGTGTAGGAAAATCTAGCTGCAATATGCCAAAAGCTTAGCAGCTTTGGTTAAGGCCTGGGGCCAGGAACAGAATCTCAATTAACTATTCCAATTTTATTTTAATTGCATAGATTTTCAGATAATATTTATAATAAAAATCTCTCACTAGAAATGCAGATTATTAAATTAAGGTTCACAGGGACCTGGTCGCAACATTCTTACTGAAAGAGAGAATATTTGAAGTCTTTCAAAAAGTAATTAAAGATAAATACAGACAAGTAACCCTCATTATTCTTTAGACAATCTCAGAAAATCCTTTCATTGACTCCTCTGAGAAGGAGAATCATAGAATTATTTGGTTGGAAAAGACATTTAAGATCATCGAGTCCAACCGTACCTGTCCACTACTATGTGAGGGGCCCAAAGATGAACCCAAGATTTGAGTTGTGGGCTCACCAGCACTGAGACCAGGGGCATGAATACACAAGAATACACCAGCAATGGAGGTCTGACCAGAAACTATGCTATGATGCTTTTCTGACTTTCTAGTTTTTGTAAATAACTATTTTGGGCAGTTGACTGCAGCAGAGGTGGATGTTGCCATGCCTCAGCCTTGTGCCTGCATGTGGGAGAGTCTAGGTAATCTAAGGCAGAATCCCTTCCTTCTGGAGAGAACAGACACTAATTATTATCTGTTATGAAGTGATTTTATTGTGTCTGGGAAACTGCAGAACACAGCATTGGAATCATGCTTGTTAAAAGACCCCATAGTGATGTATTGAGAATTGAAGCGAGCAAAGGCACGCCCTGGCACAGCCCCTGCGTATATGATGGGTGGTTATGAAAATATTCACTTGTTACATAGGGATATTGTACCTTTGAGAGAAAAAATAACTTTGTAGTGATTTGTATGGTTTTCATTATTTTATTTTTACTCGTAACTTAGCTGAGAGAGTTATCATTGTTCAACTTGGAGAAGACACTGAGGAGACCTTATTGCAGCCTTTCAATGCCTAAAGGAGGTCAATAAGAAAGATGGGAAAAACTTTTTAGCAGGGCCTGTAGCAATAGGACAAGGGTTTTAAACTAAAAGAGGAAAAGTTTAGACTAGATATTAGGAAGAAGTTTTTTACACTGAAACAGTGTTGGTCCAGGTTGCCTGGAGAGGTTTTGGATGCTCCAGCCTTGGAAACATTCAAGGTCAGGTTGGATGGGGCTCTAAGCAACCTCATGGAGTTGAAGATGTCTCTGCTCAGTGCAGGGGATTGGACTGGATGGCCTCCAACCCAAACCATTCTAGGCTGCTATGAACTTCTTTTTGCATCTTCTGCGTTGCTGGAATGGAAAATTGTCCCAGTTCCATGTAAACTACAAAAGCAAATGAGTCTTTCACTAAAGTTCTTGCAAGCTCCCCTGTTCATGTCATCATTGGTTGAAATGCTGGGCAACAGGAGCATTTTGCTGCTGGGACAATACTTCTAGCACTGGGATTTGTTTACCTGGCTGCTACGCTCTGAGTCAGGCAGCGTTGCTGGAAGAGAGGATGCTTGTAGTTTCTGGGAGCTGTGAAGCACACAGACGGGCTGCTGGGTGCAGCAGGGCTGGTGGAGGGGTCAGCAATGGCCTAGCAGCCAAAGGGATCCACAGGAAGCCAGGGATTCCCCACCTGTGCCTCCAAGAGGGATTTTGTTGAAGGAACCAGGAGGGCAATGCAAAGTGTGGAGCAACACAGAAAGTCCATACGCTACATCCAGAGGAGACCTGAAGGAGCTGCAGAGTAGGCAAGGCACAGGTTTCTTTACATCATCTTCTTTTTTCTGCTAGGTTTCTGTCCAAGTTTTTTCCTCAGTTTTCCCAGAGAAGTCATGGATGCCCCATCCCTGCAGGTGTTCGAGGCCAGGTTGGATGGAGCTGTGAGAGACCTGATCCAGTGGGAGGTGTCCCTGCCCATGGCCGGGGGGGTTAGACCGGGATAAGCTTTACAGTCCCTTCTAACCCAAACCATTCTGTGATTCTGTGATTCTATTTAAGCAGCTACTTCTTGTTTGTCTTCAGATAAAAGCCTGTGACATTTTTGGGGATAATTGTAGCAGGAAGGGGGTATGGCACATCCCTATGAAGACCAGAGTGCCTTGGGGCTCCCTTCCGTTCTTCATGCACACATTTTACATTTCGCACAATGTCTTGTGAAATATCCAACCCTGACACTGCATCAAATCCCACAAAGCCATCAGTGCTTCTTGGCCCTGGCCAGAGAACGGGAACACATTCCCACACGTGGATGAGCACGGGAACGCCTTAGGCTTTGTCCAGGGCTGTTAAGCGAGTGTTGTGTCAGCCCATATAGCAGAGAGTGTTTAGCCAGGCTGAGCTTTTCTGCAGTGTCCAGGCTGGAGGCCCCATATAAAAACACTTGGCGTTGGTCCCAGATGTTTAATTTCTCCAAAATCAGCTGCACTCACAGGATCCTAGGAGTGAAAAGAGAGCCATGTGGCCCAGCTCTTTGCCTGCCTTCAAACCTGCTGTGGTTGAGTCTCTCTGCCTCCTTTCCGTGCTGCAGCCAAGGGAGAGGGGTCAGTCCAAGAGGGGCTTGGACCATGGATTGAAGTTGCTGTGGAAAGTTTCCATTTTTAACTGTTTCCAGTGCAGAGTACCTGGAGCAAGCAGCATGTCCCCAGCTCCCTGTCTGCCTCTGGGTCCTCAAGACCATCTCGCTGGTGTGCCACGCTCCGCCGTCACTCAGAGGGGTGTCTGTTCCTGCAGCATGTTGTTTCAGATGGGAGTCAAGCAGTAATGCTGCAGCTGGCTTGGCCTAGCCTTGTGACTCTCTGGGCTTATGGGAGGTGACTCCTACAGTACAAGGTTTGCTGAACAATAGGGCTGTTGTCCCTGAGCGCCCAGGACAAAAAATCCCTTCAGAGTGCTTGGCCCTGGTGCTCTGCCTTGTACCAGATGCTGATGTCAGAGACTGAGTGGGCACATCCCTCCTGAGCAGGGTGAGGGGAGGAGGACTCCTGCCTCCTCCTGGGCTGCCCTGGCACAGAGCACATCCAGCCCAGAGCTCTTGGAGTGCTGGTGCTGCCTTATCCCAGGCTTTTAAATTGTCGTGCCCATTCCCACTATACAAAGCCACAGTGTGATAACTCTTGCTAAGGGAAGTCTTAGGATCCAGGAGAGCAAGCTGATGGCAACCTGTGGCAGAGCTCTGGGTCAATTCTCCAGGAAAACATTATAGTGGCCTTCCAGTACCTGAAGGGGCTCTACAACAAAGCTGAGGAGGGACTTTTTACAAGGGCATATATTGATAGAACAAGGGAGAATTGGCTTCAAATTGGAAAGGGGAAGATTTAGATTAGACAGGAAAAAGATCTTCACAATGAGGGTGGTGAGATACTGGCATAGGCTACCCAGGGAAGTTGTGGATGCCCCCTCCCTGGAAGTGTTCAAGACCAGGTTGTATGAAGCCTTTGGCAGCCTGGTCTGGTGGGAGGTGTGGCAGAGGGTTGGGATGATCTTTAAGGTCCCTTCCAACCCAAACCATTCTATTATTCTATGATTCTAATTCCTATTGAGGGGATGGGGCTGTGACTCAAATAGCTCATGTCAGACTTCGTCATTTCCTGGTGAGCTGAGTGTATGCAGCAGCGTGCAGAGTGTGGGCCTAGAAATACGAAACTGTGCTACCATCAGTTCTGAATCTCTTGAGAAATCGGCTTTGTCCCAGCTGGCCACATCCTGTTATTTCGAGACATTGTGTTAGGAAAAGGTCATGGCTTCATTTCCTAATAACAGAAAGGTAGCAGGGCAGAGCACTCAGGGTGCTGCTTGTTGATGGCCCACCCATCATTGTCCCTCTCTGTTGCTGTTGCTGTTCTTCTGTGCTTCGTTGTGTGTGCCTTCCAGTACCTGAAGGGGGCTTCGGATTTTTGTAGATGACGCTAAACTGCAAAAAGGGAGGCTCTGCAGGGGGATCTGGACAGGCTGGATCCATGGGCTGAGACCAACGGGATGAGGGTCAACAAGGCCGAGTGAAGAGTCCTGCACTTGGGACACAACAACCCCATGCAGCGTTACAGGCTTGGGGAAGAATGGCTGGAGAGTTGCCTGGAGGAGAAGGACCCGGGGGTGGTGGTTGACAACCAGCTGAACATGAGCCAGCAGTGGCCCAGGTGGCCAAGAGGGCCATTGGAATCTCAGGATGTATCAGACACAGCATGGCCAGCAGGACAAGGGAAGTGATTGTGCCCCTGTACTCGACACTGATGAAGCCACACCTCGAGTACTGGGGTCAGTTCTGGGCCCCTCACTACAAGAAGGACATTGAGGGGCTGGAGCGCGTCCAGAGAAGGGCGACGAGGCTGGGGAAGGGGCTGGAGAACAAGTCCTGTGAGGAGGGAACTGGGGCTGTTTAGCTTGAAGAAGAGGATGCTGAGGGGAGACCTCATCACTCTACAACTACCTGAAAGGAGGTTGTGACAAGGTGAGTGCTGGTCTCTTCTCTCAATGATAACCAATAGGATGAGAGGAGATGGCCACAAGTTGTGCCAGGGGACGCTAGACTAGACATCAGGACAAATTTCTTCACTGAACGGGTGCTCAGGCACTGGAACAGGCTGGCCAGGGCGGTGGTTGAGTCACCATCCCTGGAGGTTTAAAAGACACATAGATGAGTTTTTGAGGGACATGGTTTAGTAAGGGGACAGGTACAGTTGGACTTGATGATCTCAGCGGTCTTTTCCAACCAGATGATTCTATGATTCTACAGGAAAGCTGGGGAGGGGCTTTTTACAACAGCAAGTTGTGATAGGATGAGAGGGAATGGCTTTAAATTGAAAGGAGGAAGATTTAGATTAGACATTAGCAAGAAATTCTCGATAAGGGTGGGGAGGCACTGGCACAGGGTGCCCAGGGAAGTTGTGGCTTCCCTATCCCTGGAGGTGTTCAAGACCAGGTTCCCTGAGGCCTTGAGCAACCTGATCCAGTGGAAGGTGTCCTTGCCCATGGCAGGGGGCTGGAACTGGATGGGCTTCAAGGTCCCTTCCAACCCAAACCATTCTATGATTCTTTATATCTGCATTATACTTGCAGGGCTACATGTGTGCATCACCACTTAGAGCAGATACCAAGCCTATCTGGCTGTTCAGGGTCTTGGGCACCTGCTGTGAGAGTGGCACTTGGTTTGCGCTTTCTTGGTCGCTGATTCAGTGCTAGGACTCGACACCCTTGTCAGATAGTGCTAAATGCTGTCACAGGGTAGCACTCACACGGGCTGTAAGCATGTTGAAAAGGAGCATAGGATAGTGATGAACTCACTTGGGAGTGTGCTGAGAGTTCAGGCACAGCAAGAAGTGAGAAAGCCAGGAGCTGGGCTGTCCTCCTCTGCAAACTTCGCTTACCATCCCATCACACCTACTGCTCTCAGGAGCTGGCATCAGCTTTTTGTTTTCTTTCTTGCTACACCAGCCTCTCCAAACCAGAGCCCTGTTCCCATGCTCTTTCCCCACATTGAATCTTCCTCTGCCCACCTCATCTTTCTTATCCTTCCTGCTTCTTACACCTGCCTAGTTTCCCTCTCCTTAGCCAAAAAAAAATCTATAGCCATTGTCAAACACCTCCCTGAACTGCTGCTTTGTGAGGGAGTGAGCATCATCTGTGGAAAAAATCTAGACCAGACCGGATGCCGTGGGTCCCATGAGATCCATCACAGGGACAGGCTCAGCTGTGGCTTCTCCCAGTCCATCCCTTTATGTGGGTCTATGCACCACATGGAAAAGGAAGGGAGAGGACTGAGCTGCACTGGAGTTACTCAAATTTTTCACCTCTGGCTCAACAGGCCCTTTTTTTAAGGATTCTAGGTGGGGTTCATGGATCAGAGTATTTCTCTTCCCACCCATTTTGGTCTCTCACAGAGCAGTAAGCTAGAAAATTTCACCCAGTCTGTCTCCCTGGGTCACATACCCTTCAGAAACAATTTGGTTTTACCTAGTGTAAGGTACTGGCAGAAAAAACTATACCAGTCCCAGAAAGCTAATTCACTGCAAACATGATGCTGTTCAGGGATGTTACCATAAAGCAAAGTCCTGGGCACATGCCTGCACCGCAGCCAGGGACTTGGGTGGGGAAGGAGGGAGGATTTTGGCAGCTGTGGATCTGGCTGGGAGAACAGGCCCTCAGCAGGGAAGGTAGAGCTGGGTGAGAAGCACACACACAGTGTTTCAGAGCCAAACGAGAAATAGAGGGGTGTGGAGAGACAGGAGAGCTGGTCCCAGAGCAGACACCCATGCACAAGGGCCACCTGATCCTTCTGGACACAACTGAGGAGGGTTGGTAGAAAGGTGGCCGAGGTGGCATCCGAGGAAACAGCAGCTGTATGGAGATGGTGAAGTTATTTAGGAGGAAGAAGGGGTGAAGCAGACTTTGGCATGGCAGAGAGGAGACTTATTAGGTCAGGAAGATTCTTAAGACTGGGAAACATGAGAGCTATCCTGCTAAACTGGCATGTGGGCTGCGTGCTGGGCATAGCACAGCCCACAGCTCCAGCCTGGCAGCACAGGCGATGCTCTGAGACACCCTAATACTTGGCACAGGCAAAGGGACTGTTTCTCTTCGAGGAAGAGGGCTGGTGCTGTAGAAGGTGACCAGAGCTGAGGCGTGTGCCCAGGGAAGAGGCTGCAGGGGCTGGAGGAGGGATGGCCATGTCTGTGTTGGCAGCGTCTTGCTGTGTTCCTGCTGCAGAGGCAGTGCCTGCAGGGCCACCCAGGGAGGGTGACTTGTCCCCAGCAGCCATGTGCCACCAGATTCAGCTGAATGGGAGCTGTGCTGGTTGCCTTGACAACTGGGACAGGTCATATGACCCGTTCCACTTTCTAAATATAAATCTGTTTCACACAGTGTATGTGACTCCATGGTAACCAAATGTTGAGCAAGAAAGATTGCATAAAAATGAACAAAATACAGAATGACTCAAAGTACTCGAGAGAGGCTGTGGGCAGTGCAGGAGGGGTTCAGAGATGCACTGGGCATTCCCCTTTGCCGGGGCACACGTTGGTGCAGGAGTATCCATGCCCAGCCTGGGGAGGCTCTGCAGGGCCTTTCTTGGTGCTGGGGTCCTGTGTCCTCAACTCAGGAAGGAAATGGATCTGTTGGAGCAAGCCCAGAGGGGACCATGAATGTGGTCCAAGGGCTGGAGCACCTCCCATACGGGAACAGACTGAGAGAGTTGGGTTTGTTCAGCCTGGATAAGAGAAGGCTCCGGGGAGACCCTAGAGCAGCCTTCCAGTGTTGAAAGGGGCTACAGGAAGCTGAGCAGGGGCTCTGAGGTGGGACAGTTTTCAGTTGAAGGAGGTGAAATTTAAATGAGATCTTAGGAAGAAATGTTTTCCTGTGAGGGTGGTGAGGCACTGGCACAGGCTGCCCAGAGAAGTCATGGCTGCCCCATCTCTGGAGGTGTTCAAGGCCAGGTTGGATGGGGCTTTGAGCAAACTGGACCAGTGAAAGTTGTCCCTGCCTGTAGTGGGGAATTGGAATTGGGTGATCTTTAAGGTCCCTTCCAACCCAAACCATTCTGTGAGGCCAAACTGGAGATGGACACAAGTGTTGGTACAGGCATCCCCACTGCCAAGGGTTTCTTCAGGACCTCTTTCACTTGCAAATCCTGTTTGCAGCATCAACTGTGCTCAGACCATGTGCTGCACCATGTCTGCCTCATTTCTGATGCCTGCCCTTAGGCTGGCACATACCTTTGCCAAGCTGGGTATTTATGAACATTGTGGTTACACAGAGGCTTAAGCTCAGTAATGTCAGTGAGAGCAAGCTTTTCTCTGCAGGACAAAGGGCTGTTCTGATGCAGGTCCACGTTGTGGCAGGTTTTCCCTGCTGTATCCTTGCCTTGGTTCTTGCAGGGAGTTTCATCTGCACGTTTTGTCTGGTTTTCTGTCACCAGTGGTCTTCTAACACTGGGCAGGACACTGCAGGGGAGCTGGACTCTGTAAAATTTAAATTGAAAAGTAATTTTGGAGGTCTCTGGTCCAACCCCCTGTTCAGACTCAAAATGGGTTGTGATGGGCCTGCCTTTGTGCTTTTGGGATTGTTTTGCTTTATCTTAGATTGTGTGTTCTGGAGAATGCCTAGGCTGCAGTCTACTGGAGCTCAGTGTGGAGGAACACATCTTCAGGGAGCTCAGGCTTTTAAGTGCACAGATGTTTCCTCCCTAGGATCCCTCTTTGAAGAGGAATGGGGATTTCCTGCAGTTTGAAAATGAGAAGTGATTTTCCTCTATTGAGCAAGGCTGTCTCAGGGGGTCAGTCAGTTTGGGATGTGTGCCGGCCCTTCACATTCCTACTGCCTAACTTTGCTGTGGAAAACTCCTTTTGACTTTCTTTTTTTCCACCATTGGGAGGGGAACACATTGCGAAGTTGTCTTCCAAAGGGACAGAATGAGTTGGGCTGCTGCTGACTTGATCAAGAAGGGTGACAAAGAGAGGAAAACCAAAATAGTTAGAGTGTCAGAAGATGTGGAGTGGGAGAGGCACCCCCTCTGCCTCTCTGCTGGATGTGATACCCTATTCAGGGCTCACTCAGTGAGAAAGCAAGTCCCAAGTGCCAGGACTTCAATGTGTAGGCCACAGCTGGTGCTCTTTTTTGCATGGAGCATCCATCCAGGATGTCTGACTCCATTGTCATTCTCTTCAGACATGCTTCTAGACAATCTGTGCTTAGCCGTGCGCAGATGTTCCCTGGGAGGGGCATAAATGTTTCTCTCAGCCCAAAGGCACTGTGGGAGTTGCAAGATTTGGAAGGCAGAAGGGATCGCTAGCCCACCCAGCCTGAGTTTCTGCATTGCTGGGTCAGGGGCTTCAGGGTCCCATCTTTTTTCTCTGATTGAAATAGAGCAGATCTGCAGAAAGAGGCACTTAATCTTGATGGAGGAACTACAAGAAGTGCTCATCCCCCTGGTGAGCCTTCCAGGCAATGCTTATCCTCATGATTGGCAGATTCTTTTCAATCCAAACCTGTCTGTTTTCAACTTCCAGTCACTGTCTGCTGTTCTGTTTTTGCTAGTTCCTAATGCTTTCTGCTCTCCTCTCCCTGTAGGCAGTCCTTTGTTGTGATCTACCATTCTCAAAACTATCCTCGCAATAACGCTCCTAAAAATAGGAACCAGAGATCAAAGTAATGTCATAGCCTTGCAAAGCTGTCTAAAGAGGGGGTTCACAAGCAGAAGAGCCTCACTGTGCTTGTGATGTGGCTGGGCACAGGGAATGTCCCAATAAGAGCTGGGTTTGGGGAGCAGTTTGACATCTGGTTGGCAGTGCTGCACCAGCTGTGGAGCTGGGCTCTTGAACACCTTCTGATGGTCACTTCCCATCTCTGTGCTGTCTCCCGGACCCTGTCCTTGTCTTATCTCGGGAGCAGGATTGCCTGGCATTATCTGCCAGGTTAGCCCAACCATCTCCCACATGCATGTGCAAACAGGGTTTCAGTTTAAGTGTGGTGATGTTAGAAGAAGCGATCTCAAGAGGGTCTGGTTGGGACAGGATTGTGTCTGCCAAAAAAACAGAGTGAGAAAGTCTCTCCTGTTACTCAGATCTCCTGTTTTTGCAGAGAAGGGAAAATGTGCTGCTGCTATGACCTCTGTGGCACTCTCATTTCTGAAATGAGAAATGCTGCATGTGCTAAAACCATGAGGTACTTAATCTGTGATGCATTATAGAGCCCAGCCCCATGTGCTACTGCCCCATGCCATCTATCCCAAAGCCTCCCAGTATCTTTGCTTCAATGGGTGTAAGGTGGTGAGGAGTAGAGCACGAAGCGAAGTTTTGTTCCTGCTTCAGATCCTCTGCTATGCCATTTTCAGTTCCTCTTTCCCCTGCAGAGTATCATTTTGAAGCAGAGCTGCTACAGGAGTGGGAGTTCAAGTGTGTGAGGGAGGGGTCTGCGCTGGGACCAGTTAGGGGCTGTAACATAGATGTGATCCCAGCATCCAGCGGATGTTCCTCTGCGGTCCCCATGGGGATATAAAGTTTTGCCCAATAGGTTATGAAACTGTTGGAGCGAGTCCAGAGGAGGCCATGAAGATCATCAGAGGGCTGGAGCATCTCTGCTATGAGGAAAGGCTGAGAGAGTTGGGGTTGTACTGCCTGGAGTAGAGAAGGCTCTGGGAAGGCCTTATAGCAGCCTTCCAGTACTGAAAGGGGCTCCAGGAAAGCTGGTGAGGGACTTTTTACAAGGGGCTGTAGGACAAGGGGGAATGACTTTGAACTGGAAGGGGGAAGATATAGATCAGACATTAGGAAGATATTCTTCATGATGAGCATGGTGAGGCACTGGCTTGGGAAGTTGTGGATGTCCCCTCCCTTTAAGTATTGTTCAAGACCAGGTTGGATGGGGCCTTGAGCAGCCTGGTCTAGTGGAAGGTGTCCCTACCCATAGCAGGGGGGTGGAACTGGGTGGGGTTTAGGGTTTTAAGGTCCTTTCCAACCCAAACTGTTCTCTGATTCTGCAATTCTCTTGACGTGGTCTTTGTTTAGGACCACAGCCATGGCACCTATCTGTAAAAGACCTCTGCTTTTCCCGCAGTCCATCAAGGAGACCTAAAGCAAAAGTGAAAAGTAGCTCAAAGGGTGTTGGGGCAATTGCAGAGCTTCCTTAAGCAAGCCAGTGGCATCTGTCCTTGCAGGGTACTGGTGCTGACTGTGTGAAATGAAGTAATACCGTGGGCCCCTGAAGTGAGCTGAACCTTGTCTTGACCTACTTGGTCCATGGGATCACTGTAGTATCATATTAAGAAAGAGGGGTGGTCAGGAATGGATAGGACTTCAGTACCTGAATGGAAAGAAGGTGTTAAAGACAGAAATGGTGAGCGTCCAGTAAAAATGTGTGAAATTCTGTTCCTTGTGGATTCTGGAGCAGAACTCAGGGTTGGATTATCCCAAATTCTTCTTCATAGGGTGATCATGTACAACAGAGATAGTCTGGTGTAACTCTTTTATCTTCAAGGCCAGAGATCTGTGCAGTGAATCAAAGGGACCCAGTCAGCTGCCAGATTCTTCACAAGTTGCTGCACTCCTACACTGCAGATTTGTTCTTTCTTCAGTGTGCTTTTGTGAACACTGATGTGGGACCATTAACCCTGTGCGAGATGAGGAGCCGTCCCAGGGTTTGTCCCAGCACTCTGAAATCCCTTGACATATTCTGGGACCAGGGACATCTTCAACTCCATGAGGTTGCTCAGAGCCCCATCCAACCTGACTTGGAATGTTTCTAGGGATGGGCATCCACCACCTTTCTGGGCAACTTAGGCCAGTGTTTCACTACCCACAGCATAAGAAATCTCTTCCTAATATCTAGTCTAAACCTCTCCTCTTTTAGTTTAAAACCATTCCCCATTGTCCTATTGCTACTGTCCCTGCTAAAAAGTATTTCCCCATCTTTTTTTCATTTGCATCCTAAGCTGAGGTCAGCAAAAAAAAAAAAATCAAATAGCAACATAAACTGTGAAAGGTTCTGCTTTCTCACATGTGCAGCAGGCCAAGTGGAACTGTAAATTCATTCAGTTAAAACTTAGAGCAGAAACACAGGGGGCAGGGCTAGATGGCAGAGATCCAGGATGCTGGGCCATCTCATTTTAACTGTATATCACCTAAAAAGGTTGGACCAGATGATCCTTGAGGTCCCTTCCACCCTGACATTCTATAATTCTATGATTCTATGGATTAATTCTGCCTACCCCCTGCTTGCCATGGGTATGCAGAGCATGAGGTTTGGGTCACACACCTGGTACTTGTTCAATTCATGCTAGGCCAGTTGAGTCTGGCACTCTGTATCTGCTCAAGGATAGGAGCTAAAATCAGAACCAGCATAGGCTTCATCTGTTCTCCAGCGTGAGACAGCATTCCCCTCATGCTGACCTCAGGTCCATATGGCTGCCCTGCAGCCCGTGACCTGACTGTTGAAGTACACTGGATGAGGCACAGACCTAAGATCGTTCTTGAGTTCAGTGCCTCTTAAAAGAAACCTAGAATAGACTTTTGGCTCCAAAATCATTAAATGGCTCTTTAATTCTGCTGGGTTGGAACAAAGTTGGAGTTCCACTCAGAGACTAAAAGTGCAGGAGAAGGACACATCGCAGTTTCTTTCTGGTGGTACTGTTCATGTGTCTGTCAATGTTGGAACCAGATGCTGACACTGCCTGTCCCCTGGACATGGCTGGTTATGGAGCTAGCACAGTCCCTTCAGACCTGTCCACCACCGTGTGGGAAGGCATTTCCTGGATAGAGATTAGCTTTAATGGGATAAATAATTCCATTTCACACATCTTTCCTTCTTCAATTGTGTTTCTTCCTTTGAAGGTTATGCAAGCAAAAAAAAAAAACCCCAAAAATGAGTTCATCACATGCCTGGTTTACCTTAGGGAATGTGGAGAGGCAAAGTGGAGCTCTCTGGATATGAGACAGGGGGAGGCTGTTGCTTCATTGCTATCTCTCTGCCTTTGCCTTATTCAGTGTTCCTGGTTGAAGGGACCAGATGGGGTTCATGTTTCTTTTGAGATGAAGCCTTCTTTGCCAGTCTCACATCAAGCAGCTGCTGTAAATTGCAAGATACTAGGGAATCACCAGAGCTACTTGGAAGAGGGAAATAGTCCAGGTGGTGCAATGTAGTGGAGACAATTCCTTGCACTTGAGCTTCACCTCTTTCTTTTCCTTGCACCCCGAGCTTGCACTGAGGTTTGCAACTGTAATGGTGGAGATGTACAGCTGAGGTGGCACTTGAACCCTGATAACAGTTCTCTGTGTGCCTGGAGAGCAGGTGACATGACCCTCATCTCCTGCTGGTCCTATTGATCTGGATCACTCCTAGTAATCTGAATCCTAATGATCCTGTATCTGGATGATATGGATCCAAATTACATGTAGCTCAGTAATGTATGCATTGTTAATTACATGCATTATTAGTACATAATCAGCATAATGATAAATTCTCTTCAGCACACTGCTTCTACAGGCAACACGGCTCTGCAGTGGTTATTCTTGAAAATGTCTGAAGGTGATGGTGCCCATGTAAGTTAAATTGGGGCACCACCTCCATGATCACTGCCTTGACCCACCAGTGTTTCCACGTGAAAGTAACTGTGTGCCAGATGCATGCCTTTCTTTCGCAGACATGGGTTTAGGAGGGGCAGGTCCTGCCTGACCAACTTGATCTCCTTTTATGACCATGTGACTCGCCTGGTGGATGAGAGGAAGGCTGTGGATGTGGTGTACCTGGACTTCAGCAAGGCCTTTGACACTGTCCCCCACAGTAGACTCCTAGGGAAGCTGGCAGCCCGTGGCTTAGATGGGAGCACTCTGTGCTGGGTTAGGAATTGGCTGGATGGCCGAGCCCAGAGAGTGGTGGTGAATGGTGTCTCATCCAGTTGGTCACCAGTGGTGTCCCCCAGGGATCGGTGTTGGGTCTGGTCCTCTTTAATATCTTTATTGATGATCTGGATGAGGGGATTGAGTCCATCATCAGCAAGTTTGCAGGTGATACCAAGATGGGAGGAAGGGTTGATCTGCTAGAGGGTAGGATGGCCCTACAGGGGGACCTGGACAGACTGGAGACATGGGCCGATTCCAATGGGATGATGTTTAATAAGTCCAAATGTCGGGTACTTCATTTTGGACACAACAATCCCATGCAGAGCTACAGACTGGGGACAGAGTGGCTGGAGAGTAGTCAGGCAGAAAAGGACCTGGGAGTGCTGGTTGACAGGAAGCTCAACATGAGCCAGCAGTGTCCCAGGTGGCCAAGAAGGCCAATGGCATTCTGGCCTGCATCAGGAATAGTGTAGCGAGCAGGACCAGAGAAGTTATCGTCCCCCTGTACTCAGCACTGGTCAGGCCTCATCTGGAATATTGTGTACAGTTCTGGGCCCCCCAGTTTGGGAAAGATGTCAGGATACTGGAATGTGTTCAGAGGAGGGCAACGAAGATGGTGAAGGGGCTGGAGCACAAGCCCTACGAGGAGCGACTGAGGGAGTTGGGGCTGTTTAGTCTAAAGAAGAGGAGGCTCAGGGGAGACCTCATTGCTCTCTACAACTACCTAAAAGGAGGTTGTAGTCGGGCAGGGGTTGGTCTCTTCTCTCAGGTGACCAGTGACAGAACTAGAGGGCATGGACTCAAGCTTCGTCAGGGAAGGTTTAGGCTTGATGTTAGGAAAAAGTTCTTCACTGAAAGGGTGATTGGCCATTGGAATGAGCTGCCCAGGGAGGGGGTGGAGTCGCCAACCCTGGAGACTGGATGGGGCACTGAATGCCATGGTTTAGAGGATGGTGTTAGTGTTGGTGTTAATGTTGGGATACAGGTTGGACTCGATGATCTCAGAGGTCCTTATGATACTGTGATACTGTGTGATTATTTTATGCTTTTCGTTTTGCTGCTTAATAAGAGTAATTTTCTTGGACAGGTCCAAGTGTTCATGGGACATCAAATACAGAAAGATTTCATTTCTCTCCCAAAGGGTGTTCTGTCTAGCCAGTACTGCAAGGAAAGGTTGCTTCTTGTTCTGGATGAAGCTCGAGTAGATGAGGGTAGAAATAGACTGAAAGTCTTTAGGTGTATTTCAATCTCTAGAATGCTAAACCACATTGTCCCTTTCCAGATGTGTGTCTGGTTAGACTTTATATTATCTAGATATTGACTTAACAGGTTGGGATTTTTCTCTTTTCTCAGCAGAAACCCAGAAAGATAACTCCTCAGACAGGAGAAGATACCTTGAATGGCCATCTTCCTCCTGGCTGGCAGAGCTATATGTCTCCCCAGGGCCGAAGGTACTATGTGAACACCTTCACAAATGGTAAGTAGGTTGGGCATTCCAGTAAATGTGTCATCCTAGCAGTAAGGATCTGTTGCAGGAAATTGTCTCTCAAGTTGATTTTTGATGACAAAGTGGGCCTGAGTCAAAGGAATTAATATGACCCTGCCACCAGATGAAACATTTAAGTCTTCCGGTCATCTGTCATCTTAGTTCTGACTGTTAGAAGACATCTGAAGCTTTTACAAAAGACAGAAAATGTGAAGTAGGAAAAACTTTGCCATAAATGCTTTAGAGTATAAAACACTCTTAAAGATATAATTTTAACCACATTCCTTATTTCCTTTCCCTGTAGCTGGAGATATTTATGTCTATATGTGTACATGTATGTAAAGTAGTTTGATAGAACATCAGGTACCATTAAAGCACTGTTAGGGAAAACCAGAAATTGATTGTACAGTTGCTTAAGTCAGAGTCAGTTTGCCCTGGGAGACAAGGGAAGTAAAACATATGTAATAGGATATCACAGACAGAATTTTCAGTCTGTATTTGTGTGTTTTATTCAGTGTTGTGCTAGCAGAGAAGTAGACAACTCACGATCTTAGCTGCTCAAGACCTGTCAAACTTGTACCACCTCCAGGTTACCTAAGGCTCTGTGTCTACCTGCTTTTCTTGTCATAAACTCTCAAAAGCATTGCAAAACAGAGATTTCTGACCAGAGAAACCAGATTTCTTTAGCAGAAGGAGTGAGAGAATGACGTGGGAGGAGAGGACAGCAGAAGTTCACCTTGTTCACAATCAAGTCAAAGCCATCGGGAATGACCACACTTCCTCTTTCTGACTCAATGTGAGTGCCAGGACAGCCACAGACTGTCACAATGTGCCCCACAGTCCATTCAGGGATTCATGTTTTATTTCAGAAGCCTTTGGCCTAGAACTCCCCCAAGTCATTATTTACCTGAGTTTTATGCACTGGCCCCTCACAGGATGCTCCAGAAGGCACATTACCATTAAAGATTGCCTTCATTTTCAAGTATAGTCTGCACTTCCTCATGGGCAGTGTTCCCTGCACAGCTGAGGAGATCAGTAGGAGTTAGATACTCTGTCCCCGCTGCAGTTTGAGCCATCATGGTGATGGACCCTTGCTCATATGCACTGAGTTGAGGTCAGCTAAAACCAGTAAGAGGGAGACCCCGTTTTAGGTAGATGGCCTGGCCTCAGTTCCTCCATAATGTCAGACAGCTTTTTACCTTCCTCACAAAAGTTACAGACAATATAACAAGGGTCAATAGCCACTCCTTGCATGGTAGGTCCAGGTCAGAAATTAGGAAAGCAGTTATCCCTAGGAAGGCAGGATAGCCCTGGCACAGGCTGCCCAGGGAGGTGGTGGGATCTCCACCCTTTGAGGGGGGCTCAGAATCTGGCTATACAAAGCTGTGGCTGACCTCATCTGTTGTCAGCAGTGATCGTACTCAGAGTGGGTAGCTGGGCTGGAGACTTCCAGAGGTCAATTCCAACCAGCCCTTCTCAGGAGAATGCCAAAACCACCTATCGTTGCACTCTCAGCTGCTACAATGGGATTGATATGCAGTAAGGAATATGGTCCTCAGAATAACAGAGAATAAGAAAGAGGGTAGAAGGGGGATTTCTGTGTTCTGGTCCTTGCTTTAGTGATCACTTAAAGTTCTGTTTAGATGAGAAAGCTCCTCACCAGAGTAGTCCTAAGCTCCACTGGCTTTGAAGTTAAGCTTCCTATTGTTTCTTGTGCTGGACTGAAGGATCATGCATTTCTGGGCCTCCCACACCTCCCATGAGGGCTGCAGCCTTTCATGAGACAACAGTTCTCCTCCAGCATGGGCACTCTGGCCCTTCTGCTCCTCCAGCTTAGCAGGTGTCCTGGCAAGTTTAGTTTCTCTCAGCCTACTCAGTTAGATTATGCTGCTGCCTGAAAGTCTTCTAGCTGTGTAGACATGGCTTTCTACTAGTTTATCAGTTTGATGATATTGCTTGGGAGTATTTTTGCTCTAGTTGGGCTGTATTGTACTATCAGAGCCACATTCCAAATGCCTGTCCTTCCTCAAAGTGGATTATGTGCCGAAGAATCATAGAATCCTCTGGTTGGAAAAGACCTCTGAGATCATCAAGTCCAACCGCACCCATCATCCACTAAACCATGTCCCTCAAAAACTCATCTATCCTTTTTTTAAACACCTCCAGGGATGGTGTCTCAGTCCCCTCCCTGGGCAGCTGTTCCAGTGCCCGACCACCCTTTTGGTAAAGAAATTCTTCCTAATATCCAGTCTGAACCTCCCCTGGTGCAACTCATGGCCATTTCCCCTTGTCCTGTCACTGTCACTTGAGAGAAGAGATCAACACTCACTCTGCCACAGCCCCTTTTCAGGCAGCCATAGGCAGCGATGAGGTCTCCCCTCAGCCTCCTCTTCTCCAAGCTAAACAGCCCCAGTTCCCTCAGCTGCTCCTCATAGGACTTGTTCTCCAGCCCCTTCCCCAGCCTCGTTGCCCTTCTCTGGACGCGCTCCAGCCCTCAGTGTCCTTCTTGTAGTGAGGGGCCCATAACTGACCCCAGTACTCGAGGTGTGGCCTCACCAGTGCTGAGTACAGGGGCACAATCACCTCCCTTGTCCTGCTGGCCCCACTGTTTCTGATACAGCCCAAGATGCCATTGGCCCTCTTGGCCACCTGGGCCACTGCTGGCTCATATTCAGTTGCTGTCAACCAACATCCCCAGGTTCTTCTCCTCCAGACAGCTCTCCAGCCACTCTTCCCCAAGCCTGTAATGCTGTGTGGGATTGTTGTGCCCCAAGTGCAGGACTCATCATTTGGTCTTGTTGACCCTCATCCCATTGGTCTCAGCTCATGGATCCAGCCTGTCCAGATCCCTCTGCAGAGCCTCCCTTCCTTCAAGCAGATCAACACTGCCACCCAGCTTGGTGTCATCTGCAAACTTGCTCAGGGTGCACTCGATCCCTTCATCCAGGTCATTAACAAAGATATTCAACAGGACTGGACCCAGCACTGAGCCCTGGGAAGCACAACTCGTGACTGGTTTCCAACTGCATTTAACTCCATTCCTCACCGCCCTCTGGGCCCAGCATTCCAGCCAGTTTTTCACCCAGCAGAGGCTGTGCCTGTCCAGGCCAATGGCAGCCAGTTTCTCAAGCAGAATACTGTGAGAAACAGTGTCAAAGGCTTTAACAAAAGTCCAGGTACAGCACATCCACAGCCTTTCCCTCGTCCATTGACCAGGTAACCTTGTCGTAGAAGGAGATCAGGTTGGTCTGGCAGGACCTGCCTTTCATAAACCCATGTTGACTGGGTGTGATCACCTGGCTGTCCTGCCTGTGCTGTGTGATAGCATTCATTATGATCTGCTCCAGGACCTTCCCCTGTACCTTCCCCAGCCCTATAATTCCCTGGATCCTCCTTCTGACCCTTCTTGTAAGTGGGAGTTACATTTGCCAGTTTCCAGTCAGCGGCGCTTCCCCAGTCAGCCAGGACTGTTGACAGATGAGGGAAAGGGGTTTGGCAAGGACCTCCACCAGCTCCCTTAATATCCTTGGGTGAAGTGTCACCTGTGGTGTAATCTAGGCCTCAGACAAAGCAGGAGGTGGTTGCAACCTACAGGCCTTTCTGTTGAAGTGTGTAGTGAAGCCTCATCCAGCCCTGGCTGAGCAGCATTCTGGACACTATTTATATGTAATCTGATTAATTGGCTCTGACCTTTGTCCCTGCAAAACTGGTAGTGCAGGGCTATCCATAGGCAGTTTGTCCAATCTCATGTTGAATATGCACTTTCTTCCTCAACTGTGCTGCAAAGTTGGACCTGCTGAGCCATGTGGTCACCAGGAAGTCGTGTTTAGCATGCAAGGTTTGCTGTCTAACAGTGGGATTACTCCTTGACACCCAAGAAGTATTCTTTAGCTTTGAGCCAAGACAATATGCCATAAACCCACAACCCCACCTGCGCTGTGGTAGAGCCTCAGTGGCATGGGTAGTGTTTATGGGAGGTCTCTGGACCACTGTCTTGTCTTAGCTGCCTCTTTGTCCTGACAGCAGGACAGCTGCTGCTGGGAGTATCAAGATAAACCCTGGCAGTCTTTATCATGAGGACGTGGTGCCAGCGTACATCTCTGACACAGGATTTCATGAGCCTCATTTGCCTCTGTAGCACCATTGTTTCAGCAGCAGGAGCTGGGTCTCTTTTCCATCAAGATGTCATTTGTGCAGATGCACTTCTAGCTTGCTCTCTCTTCATCATAGCTATCACCAGTTGCTGAAAGCATACAAGTGTTTGGGAGAGATACCACTGTTCAATTCACAAACATGGTAGCTCAGAGGTCAGTGGAAGATAGCTGGTTGCCCCTCAGTCGAATCCGTGTAGTTGAAGGTCTTCTGCTAACCATTACCCACCAACAGCAATAGATGCAAAAGTCTTGGTTTGTTAAGTCATTTCTCAGATCTCCCAGAGACTGGTGGTCTCTGTGCTGAGGATGGTCAGGAAGCATTTCAAGACCTCCTCCACGCTCTTCATGAATTCCTTCATCTTTTGTTCTACCACAGGGACATCTGAGTCTACAGCAGCTTTCGCACAGTGACTCACCAAGTGGCTGGCTGCCTGCATATGGACTTGCTGCAAAACCACTGCAGGGATGACAGCCATTGCTAGAATATACATCTGGTCTCAGCTGCATGAGAAAGGAGGCTTCTAACCCATCAGGAAATGCTGTAGATCCTGAGCATGTTGCTTTCCCATGGTCTTTACCTCTGATTCCACAGCTGAGATGGTCTGAAATGATTTTTCTCATGCCCCATACATGCAAAAGGAGATCATGAGGGATCAAGGAATACTGCTTTGTGTGCTGATGGCAATAGTGCCTCCTAGGAAGGAATAAGCAGTTCTCTTGCTATGACACTATATATCCTGACAAACCCTATTGATATCTTCTTGCTAGACAGAGGTCCAGCTTCAGTGGGGCTGATGAAATGTAGGCTGTTTAGAATATAGCATAGGCTTCATGGCATAGAATATAGCATTGAGAGAGTTGAGGGTTGAGAGAGTTGGGGTTGAGAGTTGGAGAAGACAAGATCTTGTTGCTGCCTTTCAGTTTTTAAAGGGGACTGATAAGAAAGATGGGGAAAACCTTTTTAGCAGGGCCTGTAGCAGTAGGATAAGGAGTGGTGGTTTTAAACTAAAAGAGGAGAGGTTTAAACTAGATATTAGGAAGAAATTTTTTATGCTGAGGGTGATGAAGCACTGGCCCAAGTTGCCCGAAGAGGTGGTGGTTTCCCCATCCCTGGAAACATTCCAGGTCAGGTTGGATGGGGCTCTGAGCAACGTTATCAAATTGAAGATGTCCCTGATCACTGCAGGAGGGTTGATCTAGATGATGTTCATGGTCCCTTCCAACTCAAGCCATTCTATTATTCTATAGCATGGGAAGTAACAGCTCTGGAATCTGTCCATGCAACCCAGCAGAAATCTGTGTGGTGAGTCTGCCTACAAGAGACATGTTAAGAGATTACCTACCCAGCCACTGTTGTGTCTCATCTCAGCCATCTGCCAGCAGTGCTCTACATGTATTAATCCCATATGGATGGGTGCAAGAAGTGTACTGGTTAATGTAGAGTATTATAAACTACAAGATGCTGTGTAAGATACCTTTCATAGTTAAACATGCCAATGAGTCACCAGAGGGAGGAAATGGAACTTCTTGAGGCAACAAAGTGTTAAACAGTCAGCCAGAGTAGGTCCCACCCATCTGAGGAAGAAATTCTTGCATCTACAAGGGAGTGAAGCAATCCTTATTTTAATGAAGACAAATGCCCAAGCTATCTCCTGGACAAAGAATAAATACTGTGAGATTCCGAGTGAAAGATTAGATCTGTCTGAACCCCCTTCAAAGAGCTTGGGAAGGAGCCTTCCCTGAGTCAAGGAGCTGAGTTTGCATTGTGATGCAGACTTTCTCGTGGAGGGCTCTCCTTAACAGATGCAACAAGGCATAAGGTATGCTTGGAGAAGGTAGCACACTGGCAGGAGAGGATTGCACTCCAGAGCAATGAACTTTCTGGTTAATTTTAGTTTAAGTGGTTTAATCATGGTTTGTTACCTTTTTTTCCCCCACTTCTTTCATAGCATCTGTACCACTTTGGTGTTGTGGATAAAGTGTTTATTATTAGAGGTGTACATTAACAAAGCTGCACTGGAAGGTGAGTTTAAGGCAACTTGGAGAACAGCAAAGCACTGTTCACTGAAGGTCAGGGTGGGTGTTTCAGTTGGAGACCTCAGCCAGTAACTGTCTGCTCAGCCCTAGCAGGGCCTTCTGCTGCATGGAGGAGGTGGAGAGCTGGCACCAGGACAGCAGACCCTCTGATGTGCACCAAAACACTGGGACACATACTTGGGCTGTAAGGATTCCCATGGACGTTGTTACTCTGGGAAACACTGAAAAATGAGTTTTCCTTCTCCATTTGGAGGCTTCTGCCAGAGAGGATTTCAGCTTTAAGTCCCAAAGTAGAAGTAGGTTCTGATGTCAGAGCAGTTTAGGCGTGCCCCTGTGTATATCTCATGTCTCCTGTTATTAGGATCTTCAAAGCTTCCTATTCAAGAGGAAGAAACATGACATTGTCCTGGAAAGGTTCTGGCATTGCTGTCTGTCGTCGGTTTCCCTCCCAGGCACCTCTGAAATCCTCTGTGGCATTCCCTTCCATTTCCAAACACAGAATCGGGAGATGGATCAAAATGACCGTACCAGATTACGGAATATCTTCTCCAGGTGCTGAAGCACCAAATTATCTGAAGGGACTGTACAGCTTCAGCTTTGTTATAGTGTATTGTACTTTAGGTAGCTTTTTTTTCTCTACTTGACGTGTTTGAATGCAGGAAGGGATTTTATATCTCACCCATGGTCTGAGCTCTGCTTGCTGAGGGAAATAATGGTTTCAGGCAGAATAGGCACGACCGGTTATTCTTCTAGCTTACAACAGGTCTGTCTGGCTGCTGTGGAGACGACTTAGACTTAGAATATCCCTCCTGTCAAAGCTTTTCTGTATTATTTGCTCTGTGCTTGTCCTGCCCACTGAGGCTGAGCCATGCAAGGAGCTGTAGTAGAAGCAAGAGGCTATCTACTTCTAGTCAGTCATGCAGAAATTTGAGAGGAGAAACTAACAATAACTAGAAGCACAGACATGTTCAGTGGACAGAGTGGGAGGTGCTTGTTCACTTTCTAAGTAATGATCTGGGAGGAAAAGTAATCAGAAAGTGAGTGGAAGGAAGAGCTCCTCTCCATGGCAAAGAGCATCCAGGAATATCCTCAGCATTCCTCAGCCTGGAGCCCTGCTGGCAGTTTCTTTGAGCTCTGCCTTGACTGTGCTGTACACACCCTGGGGACCCCGTCCAGCTGCTTACATCCAAGGATGCAGCTGCTGAGCCTCTGCTAACAGCACCCTGCTGGAGAGGCTGCCTCTGATCCCACTTTTTCGAGAGCCCATAGGCACCAAGACTTGGCCTGCCACTGAACTCAGCTAGTTGCTGGAATACCACATGGTGATTTTTCTTTCAGGGCTGATGTTAGGTAGCAAATGTAGCTTTGCACTTTGGTAGAACTGCGCTCTCTAAGGTCTCCAGTACTCTTGAGGTCCACAAATCCATGCTCTTGCTTTCTTTCTATACATATAATGCATCCCTTATGCATTGCTACCACATGTCCTCCTTTTGGTTGTCCCTTCCATCATATGTCTCTTGTGTGAGGTAGAAGACAGGCAGTTATCCCAGCCGTATGCTAAGCATATATGAAAGCTCCAGGCATTGAGTTCGTTGTCTGTTCTTTCAACTATTGTATTTGGACATCCCCTGAGCAGCGTGTCCTTCTCTTGCAGCATTCCAGCTGTCCTGTGCACCCAACAAGTTGCCCTGTAGGTCAGTGGAAGGCACATCCCACAGCAGGGTGGGGGGTATTTGCCAAGGTCAGGGCTGTGACTGAGCCCTGGGTGAGGCAGGAGCACAACAGAGCATCGTCTTACCCCGCTGTGGGGTCTTGCTAGCATCCACCACCCTTCTGAAGATGCTTTCTTGGCTGTTTCATGACGGGTTTAGCACTTCCATCATTGACAAGAAGTGATGGGATGAGATGGGAGTGGTGGTGGCTTCTAGTGATAGGATTGTGACTAAACATTTATGCAGCCTCGGGGCAGGGCAGGTTTGGAAGCAGAGACCCTTGCGTGCAGGGAAGGCAGCTCATTGACAGGAACACAGATCTTAAAAGCAGCTAAGGCAAGACTGAAAGCTGGCTAGAGGGAAGACAAACTAAGACTAAAGTGGACCATAGTTAAGTTACAATAAGATGATGCAAAACTGCTTGGCAGATCATACTCAGAGCATGGTAATCAACAGTCAGAGGGTATTTGGACTGAAGGAAATCCTGTCTGTGGCTTTGTTCTAGTCAGTATTTCCAGTAATGAGTGGCATGTTGACATTGAGAGTACTTATTCGAACGTTAACTTTAGCTGAAACTGGGAGAGAACATGGTGTGCTGCACAGAACAGGCTCAGAATTCACAATCAGCCTGCAGCTGAGGACTCATTGGAAAAGTAGGATGCTGTTCAGTAAAGATGCACTTAAGATTGGAGATTTCATCAAAATAATTAAGTAACAAAGACAGGCAATGGAGCAGTTTACAGACAAAGAAGTAGGGCTCTGGAGAATCTAAAACTGAGTGTGAGCCAGCAGTGTTGTGCTAAGACAAAAACAGCCAGCTTTTTCCATTGTATAAATAGGAATGTTGTCTGTGAGGCATGAAGTCAGCCTCCAACTTTACAAGGATATTTTAAAGCCTCAGCTGGAATATTTTATCTTGTTCGGGCTCTACACTTCAGGAAAGATGTGAGCCAGTTGGATAAAGCCCAAAAGAGAGTAGCAAGCATGATGGGAGGTGTGGAAAACATGGCCTGTGGGCAAATAAATGTTAAGAGATTGGGGCTGTCTGCCCTAAGAAAGCAAAGACATAGATGGACACGTGAAAGGAGGCTTCAAGTTCATAGAATGCTGTTGGAGAGAAGATTGTTTGCAATGGGTATCATCACTAGAAGACACAGTAACAAACTTCAGTTGCAACCGAGGACAACTGTAGCTCTTCCTAACTCTAAAATAGTAAAGTGTGGGGTAAGGAGTCGCCTGGGAGTCTTGTATCACTGGAGGTCTCTAGGAGCAGGTTACATAAACCCATGAAAATCCATGTTGACCTTTCTTTGGGGCACAACAAGGACAAAAGGACTTCCTGAAATTCTTGTCAAGCCTGTTTTTTCAGTCTGTAAAGCCTAACCTATGTGAAAAATATTTTGTAGAGGATGACAAATGCCTGGGACTCACATGGGAGTTGTTCTTTATTTGGTATCTTTGTGTTTCCCCAGTTTTTATGTCCATCACACCTGACTAGGCTGTTATCACTCAACTGGTGTTTAGCTTTTTCTGGTAGTCTTAAGTCAAAGAACCTTAATATGAATTCAGAGAAACATTTACTGTGTTCATTTCATGTGTACCCACATGCACCTAAGCTGAATATTCCCCCTGTGCTCTGGGACATATCCTGCCCTACTGCTTCCCAGGGAAAGGCAGGATTAGACAGCAGGGTGCAGGGTAGCAGCAGCTGGTGGGCAGTCAGGCTGCTGGGGTGGGGGCACGGCTGGAACAGGGAAGGGACACAGTTTTGAAGAAGGTCAGCAAGAAAAAGCTATACAAGTTTTGGTGTGATGGGGCTCTGTGCTGCTTCCCAGCTGAATCCTTTGTGTAGTTCTACTCCCTCCTGAAAACAGGAGGTGTTGGGTGACTGATCCATCCCACAAATTGCCTTCCTGAACATGCCTGGCATTGCACCATCTCTGCTTCACTATTTGCTTCCTTCCTCACATGATGCAGAAGCTTTTTTTAGGATTGAATAGTTTTTTGCTCTTGGTGCTTGAACTGTTTGAAGATGGGAACTCAAGAACACATTCCCACTTCTGGGGAAGGGAAATGGGATTTTAGGGGCAAATAACATCTTGATTCTTCTGAGCTTTCAAAATACAACAGAACCTTTCTCCCTTGTGAGGCTTTAGTGTTATTGTCCACTGTTTCCAGTCATTATTGTTCTTCCACATTTCATTATCTACCTCTGCTATCCATACATCTTATTTGACCATAATAATATTTCCACTATTTATATTGTTTGTGATAAAATTTTATTTGTCTTTATGTGAAAAACACAAGAAATTCGTTTCTTAACTGGAAAGAAATAAAATTTATGAGACAGTGTTCTTCTGTGTGAAAAAAGATGTTACAAATATCTGCAATGAAAGAATTGGAGTGACTCTGTAAATTTACACAGGTAAATGAGCCAGCAGGCAAAGACAGAACATTCCTGGCTGTCTCCACTTGATAGCCCAGTAAGATAGACACTCCATATTTATCATTGTTTGAAACTGGTTGGACTCAGTTCTGAAACCACTTTAAAGGCCTCTGACCTGTAGAAGGTCTGCAGAATGAAGCCCAAAAGAATTTCAGTGTACCTAAACTTTGTTTTCATAGCACAGCCTGCTGTAGAGAGGTTGAGTCTGCATCGATTACACGGCACTCAGGAGACTGGCAGCTAACTTGTGCAACGTCTGGAGACATCCAAGCATGTCATATCAAAACATAAGAAAGAGGAGAGAGATGACAAGCCACTCTAAAACACCTGGCAGACCCTTCTCTATAGCAGTCATGGTCCTTATTTTGCATCATTAACTCTGCAAGGAGTCCTGGGCTGTCTGGAAGGACAGTCAGGATACCTGCCCTTGAATTTGGAGGGTTAAGTGCATGTTCACGCTCTCTGTTTAGAATCAGGACACCACAGTAAGCAAGGATGATAAATTGGTAATAAGTCTGTGCAAAGGAGCTCGTAATTGTCAAGATGATGCCCATCAGAGTCCGCAGCACTGACTTGGGTCTAGGATGTTCACTCCTGTGTCCTTAGGTTTCTCCATCCCTGTTGCCGTCTGAGCAGGGCAGGGTTTGATTTGCCTGACAAGGTATCATCCACAGGATGGACAATTCCATTCAAACAGGATCTTCCAGTCTCAGCATTTATCCATGAAAATAAATAATTACCTTTACCTCTCAGTTGTCTTCCTGCTGTAGGTGCCTAAAGTAGCAAATGTGAGCTATGTCCTCTAAGTGCCAGTTTCTCTTCACTGACTTTAAGGAGAGCTTTGGTGGCAACACCAGCTCCACAGACAGGTAAAGCTGGGTGTAGTGAATCTCACCGGGGACTTGAGCTTGCAGCCTAGGAACAGGTTAGCCAGAGGGGTGGTGGATGCCCCATCCCTGGAAACATTCAAAGTTGGATTGGATGGGGCTCTGAGCAATCTGATCAACTGCAGGGCAGTTGGATTTCATGGTCTCTTCCAACCCAAACCATTCTAGGATTCTATGATTCTAACTGAAGGGGAACTTTTAAAACATCCTTAATTTCCTTGCCTGGAATTAATGCCCCTTACTATTCCCACAGCAGAATGCAGCCATGATGGTGTCAGCAGGCACAGAGAAACAGTCTCTTCCCATCAGGTCACATGGTGAGCACACCCCCCTTCACACCCAAAACATCCTCCTTGGCTTTCTTCCCCAGCTGTGCGTAGGATGCAAGGACATTTGTAAAACACCGCACCCCATTTCTACACTGGGTTCCTGCAGCCTTTGCAAATACCAGGCATGTTCACACATGCACACAAACACACATCTGCACATGTGCTCAAACTTCAGGTGGACAGCACATCAGGGGAGATGCATTGTCTGAAAAGCTGCAGGTATTCCTGGGGGTTACTTGAATAACAAGAGCTGCAAGGCCAGGCCAACAGCTCTATAAGTCACACCAGGGTGAAAATATTTATCCAGAGGGAGGAAGCCTTGACAGGTTTAGGAAATGTCAGAAATATCAGAAATATGACCTGTTGGCATAGCAGTGGTTGAGGAAAAAATACATCTCTAGATACCTTCATCACACAAGTGCCAAGAGGAACTTAGGAGGCCACATGGGGTCTGGCAGGAAGGCAGTGGAAAGACACACTTTGCCAGTACAGCTTCAGGGATGGCTCAGGGAGGAGAACACCCTCCCCATAGCACGCTTTGCCTCCTTCAGGGTAGCCACAGCATTTGGCTTAGCACTTGCTGGACCTGCAGCGCAGTGGTACAGAGCTATAAGCCCCGTAGAAAGCTTTTCTATGTGCTAGAAACTACTAGGTGAGAGCTGTAAAAAAACTGCATGTGTGTGTGCAGCACTTGTAAGTTTGATTCAGCAGATGAAGGGGAAATATTTTTCTGCTATTGGAGCAATGAATGGGAGACCTCAGAGTGGTTGCTCTGAGAAGTCCTTCTCAGACCTGAAGTACTGGTGGTTCCACAGAACTCTGTCCATGTGCTCTTGAACAGTACTACTCTGCCTTGAATTTTTTACCCATTCAGTTTTAGGCATTAAAATCTCCTCTTAGCCACTATTTGGCTGTTTGCATGCTCACACTTCCCCAGTTTCTCCAGCCCGTGCATTACCACCCACAGGCACACAGGTCCTTGCGCTACACAAGCCCTCTAGGACATGTACTCAATAGTTCCTGTTGTCCCATTCCCACTGCATGTCCCAAAGGAAGAGGAATTGGCTGTCTGAAGTGTACAAGTAGCCCAAACCCCTTGTCCCCATCTCCTGAAGTTCCTGCTGCCCTGCAGAGGACATCTGAGCTGTAGCAATGGTCCTTGTGACTCTGCAAGGGGAGAACATGGTGTGCAACCCACCCCTCTCTGGCCTGATCCTTCCCAGTGGCCAAGAGGAGTTTGTAGGGATCTGCTTCTCCTTCCCAGGGATGGGGTGGATGTTGGCAGCTGGGGCTGATGTTAAGTGATGGCCTGAGGAAGAAGGGGGTCAATACATCCCAAGATGTTTATGGGTCTGTTTTGCAGGCAAGGGGAGAAACAGGTGTAGGAGGACTGGAGAGAGTGTAAAATGCCCTCATGCACAGCTCCCATACTTCTTCTAAACCAACCTGGCTGCCCCTCAGATTCTTTTAGTTGCTCAAAAAAAAAATATGCACTCAGGCTTTTTGTTATTTCTTCATCAGCAGAACTGCACTGACCTTTTCGTTGGTTTTACCTCAGCAAACAGTTGTGGGCTCCACCTTGAGGCCCGCTGACCACCTGCATTCTCCTGGGGCTCACACATCAGCCCTGCTGGTGACCTGTTTGGAGGAACATGAAATCAGGCCTCCAGATACAACCGGTTATCTTGTGGCCTTGATATTTCAAGAGAACTGGCTCAAGTCCCAGCTTGATAAATATCCCAGTGCTTTATGCACATTCCCCCATCTCTGTGACCCAGGTGAGGGGCTGTTGTGTGTGATCTCACTGAAAAAAAGCCAGTAAATGTTTATGTGAAGTGCTTTAGAGTTCTGTTGGCCCCTAAGGGCCTGGGTCCATTTCCCCACTCAGCTGAGATTGGAATCATAGAATGATCTGGTTGGAAAAGACCTCTGGGATCATCAAGTCCAACTGTACCTGTCCCCTTACTAAACCCTGTCCCTCAGAAACTCATCCACCTGCCTTTTAAACGCCTCCAGGGATGGTGACTCAGGCACCTCCCTGGGCAGCTGTTCCAGTGCCTGAGCACCCTTTCAGTGAAGAAATTTTTCCTGATGTCTATTCTGAACCTCCCCT
Organism: Dromococcyx pavoninus; assembly: GCA_033558185.1. Lineage (NCBI taxonomy): Eukaryota > Metazoa > Chordata > Aves > Cuculiformes > Neomorphidae > Dromococcyx > Dromococcyx pavoninus. Next base: position 198,209 of record JAUMJL010000386.1, on the reverse strand, counting down.
GGCACAATTTGGGGCCATTTCCTCTCGTCCTATGGTAGATTGCGTGCGCATGGCTGTGTACGGGGGTGTCCCTGTCCATTCCCTTCCCAAGATAGGCACCACTGCAGCAAGTCAGCCAGCAGCTCTCTTGTTCTGCTGGAATTTCAAGAAATAGATGTTAGAATCATGGAATCAGAGAATTGTTTTGATTGGAAGGAACCTTAAAGCCCATCCAGTTCCAACCCCTGCCATGGGCAGGGACACCTCCCACTGGATCAGGGGGCTCAAAGCCCAATCCAGCCTGGCCCTGAACAGCTCCAGGGATGGGCAACCTGAGCCAGGGCCTCCCCACCCTCACAGGAAAACATTTCTTCCTAAGATCTCATCTCAATCTTCCCTCTTTCAGCTGAAAACCATCCCACCTTGTCCTATCCCTGCACTCCTTGATAAAGAGCCCCTCCCCAGCTTTTCTGCAGCCCATTTAAGTACTGAAATGTGCTCAGGCTGGTTTGAGTTGCAATATCACTGTGTGTGAATCTTTCAAAACCTCTCATGTATATGAGCTGATGGGAAGACTGTGAATAGAAAGAAACCCTGTCTGGGAGAGGGGGCAATAGACAGAGTGCTGACATTTACATTCAATTCTGAGCACATCTGGACAACCTGTGGGTCTTTCAGAGGCAGGTGCAGGCAAGGTGAAATAATTTTTGCCCTTAGTATCTCCTACCTGATAGTCCCTGTGAAAGCACTACATTTATTTACTTTCTGCTGGGTTTGGAGGTTGGCAGCAGGCTTCTAGCTGGCATTTTCTGAGCCCCATGCAAGGAAAATAGCACTGCTCTGCCCTGCCTGCATTTTTTGACAATGCTTTGTATTCTGTTAAGGCTGCTTATGAGGGTTGAGTCTCACTCCTTTCCCAGGACTGCACTGGCATAATCTGAAACAAATGTGTATTTCTGAAGTAATTCCCTGGTATGACATTTTCCTATCAATAATAATTGTATTTCTGTGTTGTGATTGTAAATTAGAGGAGACAGAAGTCCAGGCACAAGTGATAGGGAAGGACATAAAGACATCAGGCAGGGCAGGTAAAATGAAAGGGCAGAGAAGGTGAGAATCAGTCAGGGTGGGAGGGTGGAGATGCTATCCAGTCGCTGAAAGGTGTAAAGAATTGTGTGCTTCACACAGCCTCTGAAAATCATCTTCTATGCATGGACAGTGCTTACCCATTTTTCAGAAAACTGGGGTGAGCAATATCCTCTGTTTTGACATGCTGTTAATCCTCTTGTCAGATGTGAGACTACTGTAAGCCTCTGAGTGGTGCTGTCAAAGCAGATGATCCTGCGTATAACCTGGACTGTAAGAGAACAGAGAAAAGTTTCCAGACTGCTCAGCAGGGATGGTCTTGGTGTGTTTTCTGAAAGGGGGAACCCTGGTATTACACTGCTGTGCCAAGTTCAAGAGTACCATGTGCCCAGAATGCACAGCGACCATGTGGTTAACCGTACAGTTGCTCAGTGTCTTTGGGAGTGGTTTACAACTGCGTGTGGGTGGTAGATTCAGCAGGAAAATATTTGATTATGGTGAACAATTTCTGTGATGTGCTGCAGCTGTAATACCTCCTGCATTAGTCAAACAATAGCACTCCAGCTATCTTGTTCACTGCATTAAAGATGACTTATATACCTATGACACGAGTGCGTGTGGCTTGCTGCCATCATGTATTCTCAGCTGAGGTCAGCCTTACGTGGTGTGTCCTTATTTCCAGGCTTTTCTTGTCTGTGGTGTTATGTCCTTCCCATTTACTAAACAGCTTTCTGTCTCCTGCAGAGCAGGAATTCTGCTTTCACGTTATCTTGATCCTAATTAAGGTCCATATATTCTCATCATCACAAACATCATTAGTAAAATGCCACCTGCAACATCAAGTTCTGTGGCATGGACTTTCAGGCAGTCCTCAAATGTGTAGCTGCAAGTGGTTATTTTCTTGGAAGGAATCTCACGTCCAGCACTTCAGAGTTTTATGAAAAATTTCTTGATCTGCCTGAAAAAAATACATATTTCTTGGTATCCTCCTGGTACCAGCAGCCAGCTTTTCTGTTTCTGTCCTCCTGGGTGCCTTTTTCAGCTTATCTTGTTGTACCCTTCACCTTTCTGCCAACTGGAGTTCCTAACTCCAATCAGGTTTCTGAACCAGCTGTGCACCCACTGCAGCCTGCAGCCTTGCCCACTGACCCCAGGAAGGGCAGAAACAACAGATTGTAGGTTTCTGGCCAGTGCCCAAACAATAGCTGAAAACTGATTGCCATAAACACATTGCATTTCCCTTGCAAACCAAGTACTTAGGGGCATTAAACATCCTTTGGCTAGTGAGCAGCTGGGTGGTTTCCATCCAGCATGATGCTGTCTTTGGATTGCAAGTATTTTTCCCCAGTATCTGCTAAAACATCCTGGTCTGAGTAATTAAGTGCTTACACATCTAAGCTCCATTGGAATCCACAGCTGGAAACTTCACTGATCTTGGTGTTCCTTGTGCTTTGTGCATAGGCTGTTGTCATAAACATGGCCTGGCAGAAACAGGGTTTGGAGCAGCTTAGCATGACAGATTTATTGCTGTTCAAACAAAAACAAACTGCAAACCTATTTATAAAGACGTGAGATAGCACCAGTAGTTGGATGACATGTTGTGGCAGTCACAGATCCTTAAGAGCAGGGAAGGTTTCTGCACTGTAAGCAGACCCAGAGATCCTCTGGCTTGCTCTGCTCTTTCCTTGTAGTCTGGCCAATGAAACTGTGGGGCATTCATCTCCTAAAATAGCACTATATATCACAACAGCCCATTCCTGAAAGCAGTATAAGCACGCTCAGGAGAGCTTATGCTAGACCTTAAAACACCAATGTTTGACTGATGTTGTATATTCAGACTGGAAAGCAGCTTCTTTGACCTCAGGATTCGTGGAGAAGGGACAAAAAATTCCTTCTTCACTTGCTACACTTTGATCACACAAATCATCTGCATCGGAATCTCCTCAGAAACTGTTTCTTGTCTAACATGACATCCCAGAGCATTTGGCTCTCTGAAGGCCTGACACATCAAGTCATTTCTCGTTCTGCCAAACAGATGCAAAGTGAACTTTTTTCCCCCTAAGCACCACAGATTTCCGCTTTCCTTTGGGAGGAAATGTTTAACCACATCTGTGAAAACCCTCTTTGGTTCTGTTGGCGCTTGTGGGCTTGGGTCTTGTAACATTTTTTCCTCTCACTACGTCATTTCAGTTTGAACAAGTGGCTTTCTGCTGCCTTGGTGTTCAGTAACTCATTTCCATATATTTCCCGGTGTTGCAGGACTTCTTTCTATTCACAGACCTCCTTCACAGGCCTAAGAGTGACAAGGAAACTACTGATTATTTCTTCACCTCATTGGCTAAGTAGAATAATTAACACGTGGCTGATGAGGGAGGAGAGAACTTACAGGGTTAGTCTTCCAGTGCTAAATTACACTCTCACAGGGTGGGAAGTTTGAGCTTGACTCCAACATCCTTTCTGGAAAATTGGGTGGGATATAAAATCTTGTCCAGCGTTGGATCTGTTCCTAATAGCAGTGATAATTGTTTTATCACAGGGTTACAAGTAATCTTCAGATTTTCCAAGCACCAGGATCAGTGGCTCCATGTGTTACTCAGAGATCGTAGCAGCATAGAATCATGGAACTGTTTGGTTGGAAAAGACTTTTGAGATCAATGAGTCCAACCATACTTGTCCACTACTAAACCATATCCCTGAGCACCTCATCTACCCACCTTTTAAATCCCTCCAGGGATGGTGACTCAACCACATCCCTGGGCAGCTAATTCCAATGCTGGATAACCCTTTTAGTGAAGAATTTTTTCCTGGTATCCAATTTAAACCTCCCATGGCGCAACTTGAGGTCATTGCGTCTCATCCTATGAGATGGGAGATGGGTCTCTGTCTTGGCTGTATCAAACAGGGTCCTGTCGCTCACCAATTCTTCTCTGTCTAGTTGTGGGAAAAAAACCACACACACATTCACTTCTAATCATGACTAAGCTGCAGAGAAATTTGTAATGTTACAGTATTATCCTGGTAAATGTAATTGGTTCCAGTAGATGGCATCACAGCAGTGCAGTCCTGATCAAGGTTCTTTCCTGTCCCTGCTTGGGCTGCCAGGATAATCCCTCCTTTACTCTGTACACAGAATTACTTTTTTTTTCCTCCTAGCACTTAAAATAAATGGAGTTACAAATGTTCTGGTCATTTCCTGCCCAATAAAGGATGTTATTTCTATTTTATGCATTTTCGTAGCAATTTTTTTTTATCTTTCAATGTGCATAACTCAACAATCACCTTATTTTTGAAAATTTGTCAAGACACTGGATGTTTTGGGTTGTATTGACAAACACGCCAACCACTGGGTGCTGCTCTTTCATGTATAAAAGTTCTGCCCTCAGTTTATGTATCTGGGCTTTCTGTGTAGCAGAGGGGAAGAATTTGGCACTTCAAACCAGCTCCACAGCAGCTGGAAGTCAAAGTAGCTGGTAATTTTAACCAACAAGAAGCAGCTGGTTATTTTAACCAACTAATTACATTTCAAATATCTTTGTTAGATTTTAAGGTACGTTCCTCTGTACGGTCTCAAAAATGCAAAAATGTTGTAGACAGATACGCTTGCATAAAAAAAAAATGACAAATATGAAGGTAATTGTTTTTACTACTAATGTCAAAGTCAGTTCTGACAAAAACATATTACCCCACTAATTATGCCTGGCATAGCATGAGGAGACCTCATAATCCCTCCATACAGATCTCCAAAAGCCATTCTTTAGTGGCTGCCCAATCCCTGGAGGTGTTGAAGGCCAGGGTGAACGGGGCTTTGAGCCCCCTGATCCAGTGGAAGATGTCCCTGCCCGTGGAGGGGGTTGGAATTGGATGATCTTTAAGGTCCCTTCCAACCGAAACCATTCTACGATTCTATGGGTTTTTTAAACACTTGTCTTCAAGTCAACTCACATTGTTGATTAATCAACAATTTACAACAGAAAAAAAGATCTACCAGAAATGTGGGTAGCACATTCTATTGTTTACCTTTGCATTACAATAAATGTTAATTAGAGTTTCTCTATTTAACTATGCATTTGTATATTTTAAGCCAAGACAGGCTGACTCATAAAAGACAACCCTTAGCATTTGGTTTTCCTTCTGTTTAGTTGAAACTCATTCCAGTTCTCCCTCATTGACCTAGTGTGGAATTTATTAACTTACCACCTAATTCACAAAAAGCTGTGTAAAATTTAAATATTTCCTCATGATTCGCCAAAACTTCCAGTCCACCAGGTTTTGCACTAAAAAAAAACACACTCAAAGTGTTTTTCTTTGCAAGGAAAAGCGTGCTGGGGCACGGGGAGAGAGGGGGAAGCAGGGAAGCAGTATCTCAGGGATTTGGGCATCACAGATCGGGGGGGTGGCACCTTCCCCATCTGGGATCCGTAACTATGAGTCTTTTCCTGAAATAAGGAACATAACATAACCCTTGAGGACATCAGTATGTGTATATATGTGCATGAATGCATATGTTGAGACAAAACAGTGCTCCTTTCTTAACCCTGTAAGCCTTTTATGGTTCTTGAAGAATGTTAGCATCTTGTTTGTTGCTCAGATACACTCACCAGGGACATGCCCTGATGGAAGTGCTGATTGCCAGCACTAAACTATTACACCCATGGGCTTTCCCAGCCTCAACTGCTTCATTAATACTTGACTGTGTTCATCCAAAATAGAGAGATGCAGGATTTCAGGCTTGGAGAGGGTTAGATGGCTGTAAGCAGGGATTTGGGGAATGATAGTTTCAAGGGAAGTGGCCAAAGTAGTCCTTTGACTTGATTGCAGAAACTTATCATAGAATCATTTGGTTGGAAAAGACCTTTGAGATTAGCAAGTCCAACTGTACCTGCCCACTACTAAATCCTATCCCTGAGCACCTGGTCTGCCTGTTTTCTAAACACCTTTAGATGGTGTGGTGACTCAGCCACTTCCCTGGGCAGCACCTTCCAGTGTTTGGAACTTGCTTGGGTTTTTTATTTGACATTGGCAAGCAGACAGTATTATTTACTTGGTTTGGTACTAATATGTTTATTCAAAAGGGGTGGTGGCTTGGGCTTTCTAGCATGACTTCTGCCAAAGTTGTGGTTCTAACTCTGTTCTCTGCTGTTTGCAACTTTGACAAAGTTTTGCAATTAAGTCTTCTGTATTTAGCATGTGGTCAAAAATAATTTTCTGTTTGCTGAGAAAGTAAGCAGAATAGTTAAACTACAGAGGAAACAGAGGGGAAAAGCGGCAACACTCTTTTGAGGATCAAAACTGGTGTGACATGCATTTGCATATCCCAGAAGCTAAAGGACCTGAGTGGAAAAAATGACTTTGCCAGGGAAATAGCTCTTCTGAGGGGAAAAGAATGCTATGGTCTGTGTGTATGTCGCTAAAACCGCATCTCTGAGTCACTCACGGCTGCCTTTCATGCAGAGAGCAGAGGCGAAGGCACCAGCACTGCTTGGTCCTTGTTCCCAGGGTGAAGGCCATGACTGGCTGTGCTGTAGCTGCTGCAGCTGGGCAGGTCTGTGTGTCCACAGTAAGCTGTGGGTAGGAGCCCAGGCTGGGCTCAATTTAACTACACCTGGAAAGGCTGGCTGTGCAGATCTTGGCAGCAGCTTATAGGCAGTGATCTATGTTACAGCTGTATCCCTGCTTTCTTGCCCTGAGGCAGACCTGTACTGGAAGAACCAGTGATGCAGCTCCAATCTGCTCAGTTGCCAGCTGGCTGCCAAGGGAGCCAGGGCTGGGAGGTGACAGCAGAAAGAAATGGGAGGAGATGGAGAGTACAGAGAGGTGCAGGCACCTTCCTCACATGGTGAGAACCTGGTTCAGAGAACCCTGAGGGTCAGACCCTTTTGTATGTGTGTAACAGATATAACTGGTGTGTGCACAAGGCCTCTGTCACCTTTACATTCATGTTTCCCTTCAACAGAAACAACCTGGGAGCAGCCAAGCAGCGTGCCTGGGACTCCAAAGAGCCCTGTGTCACAGAAGGGTTCTGCAGGTACTGTTCAATGCTGCATTGGGTGAACCTACCCCTCTACCACTCAGCAGAGACAAGGGAAATGCTGTGATTACATGGGATATATGCTTAATGTACATGAGCATGTGAATGTAGCTGAGTAAACATAGAATCATTGCATTCCATGCAAACCCAATACAATATACTCCCTAAAATTCATCATATTTTTCCAGACAGCCCTACGGGAACCGTTTTGAGGTTCTCTTTTTCTTGACTCTTTCCAGCTCAGTAACTCCTGTCCTAACTCCTGATAAGAGTGTTGCAGGATCCTGAGGGCAGAGTGTGCCCATGGGCTGAGCTTCTGTAGAGTCTGGTTCTGGGGTCTTTCTGGGTTAGAGCTCACATATCACATCGGCAGCCTGTTGGGATGGGGAGAAGCCTCCATAGTTTCAGAGACTGGAGGCGGTGAACACTGGTGACTCAAAAGAGGCACTATGATTTATGTGTGTAAATTTTATCATGTGATTAGTTTTTAAAATGTGCAGTCCTTCTTTTGCTACCAGCAGCAAGCCTGCTAACTCTCCATCTGTTCCTACAGTGAATGGCTACCACATCTCAGGGACCCCAGTACACCAGCTTGACTCTGGTCATATGAGTCTCCGAAAAGCCAGTGGGGACCACCAGGTAAGTTTGGGGGAAAAGCCAAGCAGTGTCATCTAAGAAAAAATGGGTCTCCACTTAAGTAGTTTAGGAATCCACCCAGAGCAGGAGGTCAAGAGGTATTTTATTTTAGAAACTGTCAAATCAAGACTGATGCATTGCACCTAGAATAGTTACTCTGTGTGTACAACTGATGAAACAGTGCAAAATGGCGAGATATTTTGGATTTTTTTTTTGTCCTAATACTCTTTTCCAAAAAATCCATTGGGCCACTTCGGTCACTATTAACAACCTACAAATTTCTCTGCCATTCCAGCCTGAAGCTCGGTCCTGCCTCCAGCACAATCCTCTCTCTAGACTTGAACATCTGCCCATGTCTATGTCTCATTGTATTTTCTCACAGCTCAGCTTTCCCTCCCAAAGACAATATTCACAAAGAATTTGTTTGAAGGTTTTTCTCAATTATTTCATCCATTCCTACATGTCCTTTGACAGGCTCTCCTCTGTGCCTGACGTAGCTTGGGCCTCACCCATCTCATCACCCCAGGCTAGTGTACAAGACGCTGACCCATGGACAACCAGTTTCCCCGGCCTCTTGGTCCAAGTTTTCAATAAACTTGAACTTTTTCTTGCACCACTCCATGTCCCTGGGAGACTCTTCCCCGCAGGTCTGCAGATGCAGCACAGGGCTCCCTTCCAGCTCCTCCTGTGAAACTCTTCACTCTCTGCCAGAACAGCAACAGAATAGCCGATGGATTGCACTGCTGCTGAGTTGTGTTTCCCTGCCCACTGGCATTTTTCCCCCAATGGCGTCAGATCTGAGTTCTCTGTTTCATTTCTTTATTAACTGGGAGGTTCTTCTGCAGTGCAGCTCCTTAAATACCACCAGTGAAATGCATGTTTGATTTGTGTGCTGCTGCCATGCTGAACTGGTTGCCTGTTGCTCTCAGCGTCCTTCTGATGTTCCCACTTTCTTGGTCTAAATTTTGTGTTCTCTCCCACTGCTTCCTAGGTAGTGGCCTTCAGCCTTCCCCTCATATGTGCTGTTTCAGCTAAGTCAGCGTTTCTGGTTTTGCTTCCCCACCAGTAGATTCATGGCATTTCCCATGATACAGTCCAGCACTTTGGACTGCCTGTTCCTCCCACATAAAAGTCATCTTGCATTTAGCTGCCCATGCTGCTGCTACTCTGAGCAGAGGCAGAGCATGTGGGCTCCTAAATGAAGTCAAAAGCATTTTAGAAACTGATGACACGCATCAGAGGGGATATTTAGATGAGATCTTAGGAAGAAATGTTTTCCATTGAGGGTGTGAGGCCCTGGCACAGGTTGCCCAGAGAAGTCTTGGATGCCCAATCCCTGGAGATGTTCAAGGACAGATTGGATGGGGCTTTGAGCAACCTGAGGTGTCCCCACCCATGGCATGGGGGTTGGGGCTTTAATGTCCCTTCCAATCCAAATCATTCTATAATGCTAAGGTTACCAGACAGCTCTGTCCACACGTCTGCAGAGAATCCCTCAAAGAACCTTAATAAACTTGCAGGCTTTGACTCCCTTTTAAAAAAATAAGCTATTTTAATCCTTATGCAAAACATTTCCTTTCTCAAAGTATCTGATTCCCAGTGGGTTTGCACCTTCCTTGGTACAGAAGTCATTTACTGCCTGGAACTTCGTTTTTAGCAACATTTGCCACTTCCAGCTTTTACAGTGCTGAGTCTGACTCAAGTTCTTAGCCACCTTTTTGGCCTAGTTTACATCCGAGGTACACGGGGAGTCCGCTACTGGGCACTGGTTTGCTCAGCTGACTCCACCTTCACATTGACAAAAACCCCTTCCACGACTTTCCTCATTCACTTCCACAGCCTCCATGACTTTCCTCGTTCACTTCCTGTGTATTACTCCTTTATTACAGGTTTTTCCCAACTGCCATCCTGGCTTCATTCCCACTTTGAAGCTGTAACTCATTTTGAATGTAAAGCTGGCTCCTGGTGCCATGAATTCTAAGAGCAGCTTGTGTCCACACCCGCTTGGGAGCTTATTTTTCCTGGGAGCTGTGGCTGCTTTTTTCCTTAGTAAGGAAAACTTTTTGCCTGACTGTAAGATGCTGGTTCCCTACACCCTCAGGTTCTCCCACTTCCCTGTCCTGGCCCATCCCAAGCTGCTTTGCCTTGACTTTTTTCCTGTTCCTGGCCTATCTCCTGCTGCAGAGCAGCTTCCAGGAGTTCTCCAGGATGCTTTCTTAGCAGCTTCCAGGTGTTCCCCAGGATGCTTTCTTAGCAGCTTCCAGGCGTTCTCCAGGATGCTTTCTTAGACCTGGGTAGCAGACATCCTGCAAACAAATGCTGGCAAGTTCCTTCTGGCAATCCCAGCCGTATTTCTTGGAAACAGGTCAAGGGGAGGAAGAAGCCACAGATGAGAACAACGCAGAGTTGTGCTTGTGCTGGGCGCAGGGCCAGGCCTTGTTTATGGCTTCCTAGAGAGCAGCCGAGCACTGCCCACCCCGGGTGTCCCCACCGCCAAGGGAGCAGCAGCAGTGGGACTGGGACCAGTCATGCTGTCCGCATCCAGACTGGGACCGGGACCAACAGCGCTGCCCACAGGCAGGACTGGGACCAGGACTCGAACCACCCATGCTACCTGCAGCCAGGACTGGGACCGGGACCAGGACCGGGACTGGGACCAACCACACTGCCCACAAGCAGGACCGGGGCCGGGACTGGAACAAACCGTGCTGCCCAGGACCAGGACTGGGACCAAACGTGCTGGCTGGGACCAGGACGGGGACTGGGAATAGCACCAATCACACCACCCGCAGCCAGGACTGGGACTGGGAAGATAACTGGGACTGGGACTGGGACTGGGACTGGGACTGGGACTGGGACTGGGACTAGGACTGGGACTGGAAATGGAGCTGGAATTGGGACCGGGACTAGGTCCAACTGTGCTGCCTGCAGCTGGGACTGGGACCAGAACCGGGTCTGGAACTAACCACGCTGCCCGCAGCCGGGACTGGAACTGGGACTGGGACTAGGACCAGAACTGGAATCGGGACTAGAACTGGGGACGGGGTTGGGACTGGGACTTGGACCAACCGCGCTGTTCAGGACCGGTGTCCGAGCTCCATGCCGGAGCCCTGAGGCAGCGGGCAGGGGGTCCGGGCTCGGCTCCTGCTGCCCCCGCGCCGGCCCGTGCAGCACCGCCGGGCCCCGGCCGCTCCATCCCGCGGGGGCGAGAGGCGGGGCGGGGCGCCGGGCCGGGCCGCCCCCAGGGCTGGGCTGCGAGCGCGCTGTGTCGCCCGCCCTGGCGTTGGTGCACGGGCTGGCGGTGGCGGGGGGTGCGGCTCTGCCGGGCGGAGACAGTGCCTCCAGCTCCCCCGGGCCGAGTCGAGCCGAGCCGAGCGGAGGGGAGTCGGGCTAAATGGAACTGCGCAGAGCAGAGCCGAGCAGGGTCAAGCGGAGCTGAGCCGAGCCAAGCTGAGCTGAGCCGAGCCGAGCTGAGCCGAGCGGAGCTGAGCTGAGCTGAGCAAAGCCGAACCGTGCTGAGCGGAGCAGAGCTGAGCCAGGCCGAGGCGGGCAGCGCTGAGCGGAGCGGAGCCGCGCAGAGCTAAGCGGAGCCGCGCCGCGCCGTGCCGAGCCGCGCCGTGCCGAGCCGCTCCGGGCCATGGGTCGCGCCTAGCGGCCGGCACACGCGGGGCTTGCCCGCCATGCTGGGCTCCGAGAGCGGCCGTGACGGGGCGCCCCGCTTGTCTCCACAGAGCCCGGGGTCCCCGGCGGCGCTGCGGCGGCAGAGCAAGGAGAGCAGCCTCACGGTGAGTCCCGGGGTCGGGGCGGGGTGTAAGGTGTCCGGGGAGGCTCTGGGATCTTTGTGCGGGACGCAATTCCAAACGCTAAGCCGGGGGTCTGGGAAGCTGTGGGATCTCCTTGCAGGACAAAATTCCAGGGTCCAGGGACGCGTGGGGGTCTCTGTGCAGGACGCAATTCCAAACACTAAACCAGGGGGCCGGAGGGGCTTTGGGATCTCCTTGCAGGACATAATTGTAGGGCCCAGGGAGGCTTTCTGCCGTGCAAGGCAGAATTCTAGCATCATCTCCCCTTTGGGTAGCTCTGGGATGAGCAAACTCAAGAGGCATGGAAGGGGAACACCCATGCTTCAGAGATGCTGGCTGTGACCCAGGTATACTGAAAAAACTTCCTCCTATCCCTCCCCGCACAGCCTCTGTGTTCGGAGCAGCACTGAAATGTTGCAGAAACACAAACTGAGGCGATGAGCCATCGCCCTGCTGGGGTAGAACCTTCAATTTTGCTCTCACAGAGATGCTGGAAGGTGTTTGTCTGTGCCAGGGTGCTCACATGAAGGTTTCCATGGGGAAGTATAGGCAAAGATTTGAGGTTTCTGTATGAATTTCATCTTAACGTTTGCTTTTTATATTCGTAATTAAATATAGCTGACCCAATTAAGATGTTTTCAGCATCATGTTTACAGACATTAATGACTTGTGTGTGCCTGGTTAACTCATCCGGAATGGAGTTTGCACTTCTGGATGAGACAGATTTTTAAAGGAAGGAAAACAAAATAGATTAATGAAAGTGACTGGGACTAGAAAAGTTTATTTAAAAGCAAATAATAAAGCAGATAAATGAGCAGATAAAAGAATTGCCGTGATAAAGGAGAAGCAATAAACATGCTGACAGCTGCAAGCATTGGCAGGGTGTAAAATCCACGATAACAAAAGGAATAATTTAGTGTTATACATCATTGTTGACTGTTACTACAAGGAGAAGGTGGTTGTCCACATCATCATATGGAGCCTGTTGGTTTATCCATCAGCAGGCACAGTTCCCTGCATCTCTGGTGATAGGGAGGAGGATTCGAAAGGAGCACATCCAGGTGTCTGAATGCATTGCTGGCTCCATCCAGGTGGAGCTTTCTGGGTAACAAAACATTTTCAGCAGTTTACTTGGTTATCAAAGTCAGTCATTATGAATGAAAAATGTGTTGTTGAAATGAGTGTATGGAGAGGGTGGTATTCATGAAATACAGATCTGTGGGCGGATTTGCAGATTTCCTGCGGAATTGACTGCAAGGGCTCCTGGTGCTGCACTGACTGGACTGGAAATGTGTCTGAGGTGCCCAGGTTGGAGAGGTGAGAGCAAACTGCCCTGAGCCCATCCAGAGGGCCTAGGCACTGTCCCAGAGTGGGCTGCACTGGGTTGTGTGGCACAGCGCTGGAGTGACAGAGAGTGCCTGAGGGGTAGTGGATGCCCCATCCCTGGAAACGTTCAAAGTGAGGTTGAATGGGGTTCTGAGGAACCTGATGGAGTTGAAGGTGCTCCTGCTCTTTTCAGGGAGTTGGACTGGGTGACCTTCATGGTCCCTTCCAACACAGACCATTCTATAATTCCATGACAGCTCTTGTGTTCCTGAAACACTCACTGCTTCCAGGGGTGAGGACTGAGACTGTTCACTGAGGGTGGTTTTCACTGTCGCATTTGCTGGCCCATGTGCCATCTGGTAGCATCTGCAAAGCAAAGAAGTGTTGTGTGTTATGTCAGGGTCACTGGGTGTGTGTTTCTGCAGCAGAAGTCAGAAGCTTTCAAGTAGGATGCATCAGGCAGACACAAACAAGCTAATTTTAACAGCTGTTTGCTCAAAGCCATTGCCTGCATCAAGGAAGCATTGTGAAAAACAACATTCTCATATGGAGTGTAAACTGTAAAGCAATGTAATTTTTCCCCTGTCTCCTAGGAGGTTCTGTTTGTTCAGTGCCACTCAAGCTGACATTGGGATGTTCAGCTTAAGAGAGCTGTAGGGCACATCCTTAGCTTGCTGTCAGATGGGTTTTCTTCGTCTGTAGCAGTGCTCAGGCAGAACATCTTAATGCAGAGGGGAATTTTGAGATTAACTTTGGGTGCTCAGTTCAACAAACCTCTCCCCAAATTGCAATCACCTGTGATACACAAACTGTGGACATCCGGTGATGTCCAAGCTGACCAGCAGCTGCAGCCTAACTGTCTCTGTTTCATTGCTTTCAGCACAGGGGTGAGAGTTTGTTCTCATCTTCCTGGGAACGTGTGTGCCTCCTCTGCCTCCAAATAGCCATTTGGGAGCACAGGTTCTGGGAATCCTGAAGGTGGGTGCTAGGGTGTTTCACATCTACAGGCACCCAACAAAAGGAATAGTATGATTCCTCTTTGGTAAACAAATGTTACTGACACTGTGTTTTCTGTTTTCTTTGGAAGGGAACCCCCCGCTGGGTTATATCAGAGGCTGTTATGAAACTGCTACTTGCACAAATTATTGATGCTCCCTTAGTAAGCAGCAGTGCAGGTGTCTGCAGTCTGTGTTGATTTTGCAGTGAGTTTCAAGGTGCAATCATTAGTTTTAGGCTGGATGTTTCACTGATTCCTGAAGAGCTGTCTCTGTGGCTGTGAGTTCCTGTGGAAGCTGAAGGTCCTTTGCTCTAGGGTGAGGGAGAATTAAATGGAGAAGGTGCAGAGGGATATTGATTCAGAGGCAGAGCTATGTCTCACTTCAAGAAACCTATTCTGAGCGTGTGTTTCTTTCTGAAGAATGCTCCAAGTACCTTGTAAAGATAAGAGAGGACTGGAAAAATGCTGGCATTTGGATTGCATGTGTTGGACACAGAAACAAACGCGTGCTGCAGATGGGAAGAGGGGCAGTCTGTATGCAGTAACTTGGTATTTTCTGCTGCTGTGCTCTGCATCTGACACAATGTGATGAGCACGTTCAGCATCATTCTCCCTGCTGCCCTGGGGCTGACTGCCTGGCAGAAACTTTCTGACCCACTCCTCCACTTTGGCAGGCACTGACCGAGTCATCTCTGGACCTTTCTACAGACAGACCAAATAAAGAGGACTCCTAAACACTTGTAGCAGAATCTTCTCTTTGAAATTGGAAGCATATCAGTTCACTTTGTTAATGATCAGAACTTAAGTTGTCTGTTGTATGGTAGCTGCAGCATCGCCCTGTCAGTGCTAAAACCACATGCAAACTCAGAATCCTAGAATAACAGAATGTCATGAGTTGGAAGGGACCCACAAGGATCATTGAATCCAACTCCTGTCCCTGCACAGGACAAACCAAACATTCACACCGTGTGTCTAAGTGCATTGTCCAAATGCTTCTGAAATATTGTCAGACTTGGTGCTGTGACTGCTTCCCTGGGAGCTGTTCCAGTGCTCCACCACCCTCTGAGGGAATTATCTTTTCCTGATATCTAACCTAACCCTCCCCTGGCACATCTTTCTGCCTTTGCCTTGGGTCCTAAACTCGTGATGTCAAAGCTACCTCAGCACAGTCTTGGCATTTCTGGGCTTTCCTGTGTGGAGTTACAACTGCCCAGGCCTTTGTCTTTGCCTGCACTGTTCTGATCTGTCATCCAGCCTTTGCATTTGGCTGTTGTGCCTAAGAGGTCCCTTTTGGCATTTAGTGGAATTGTCTGTTGTACTTTTTAGGTCTCAGCTGAAATTTTAAGGGGATACTAGAGTCAGGCAATCTGGCACAGCTGTGCTGTGTTTAAGGTGCTGTGAATGTGCAGAAATCAGGAAAAATAATCTGCATTTTTAAGTTGAAGAAATGAGGAAGAGTGCTGCTCTGCTTTAGTCCCTTCAGAGTGGCACAGGAAGCTCGCCACTGTCTGCTTATTTATTTATATAGTCTTATGTAATAAACATGTAGTTGACTATCTAAGCCTTGATCAAATTATTCCTGTTTTATTCATGTTGCTTGGCAATGTCTCATTTACTGGTAGCAACTTCAAAGCCTCCAGAGGACTTTGAAATCCACAAAATGCAGGTGTGTGTACAACCCAACAAAGTTTCTTGCTTCTTGTGCAAATCCTGTGCCCTGTGACTTTTCTTCTTCTGTCACCTTTTGGCAGCTCAGAATCAAGAGTCACCTAAATGCAAACAGCTCGTTTTGCCATCGCTGCCAGCGCACTCATGTGGAATAGGAGCTGGAATGTTTAGCTGTGAAGTGAATAATTGCTTTTGCTCATGATCAGTATACAGGAAAAAGTATTTTAATCTACTTATTGAGATTGGTACAGCAGGCTTGTCAAGGGAAATGCATCAATTTGTGTTGTTTGGTTGGTTTTTGTCTTCCCTCCTCCAAGCTTTGTTGTCGCTATGTTTTTCACACTCTTTTCTCTGGCTGTGTACCCTCTTGAGCCTCGGTGATCCAGTGGCTCTCATGTGGGCTTTAGGGAGCCAGTGGTGGCAGCTGGAAGGACCAGCTGCTGTCTGCTGGCACATTTGTTTATGAAGTACGCCTTGACAGTGTCTTCTCTTTAATTTTGCTTTGTTGCAAGCTGACAACAGCCATTATTTTTATTAGTGAAGAGGCTGGATGAGGACTTAAAATAATATCACGGCGAAACCGATTATCACCTCCGCTGTTACTGTGGAGCCTTTGCAAATGTAATGCAGGTCATAATGCCTCATTTTCTTTTAAAGTTCTGCGACTCCATCATTAGCTGAGATATGTGTTTTAATTTGTTTTGTTTCTTACTGGTAATAGTCAGCTTCTGCACTCTTTTGTTCAGCCCTTGTTGGCTAGTCAGCGTTGTTGAAAAGCAGCACTGCAGTGGTCATCCCTCTTGTTGGGTTTTGGACCTTGCATGCAGCCTGGCTGTCGGGTGTGCAGTTAGTGAGGGTGGTGATCCCTGGGCAGAGAGGGGATGTCACTGGCTGTGGGACTCAGAGCTGTTTCATACACGTCAGAACGTCATTGTGAGATGCTTCGGTTCTCTTTGGCATCTGTCAAAAAACTCATCAGTGGGATCAGCTGGTGAACCAGAGTGCTTTTTTTTTCAGTGATCTTTGATTTTTAGAAACAAGCAAAGGGGAGTTTCAGAGGGAGGACCAGGTGGGGAGTGAGATATGGTCATTCCACTGCTGTGTCCTGCTAAGTGCCAGCCCAGTGTTTTCCCTGCCTGCTGGCAAACCCTAAGAGCTGTTAGAAATGCTCAGGTATTTAGGTACAAGAGCTCTCAATTAAGTATGAGAAATCTGTGGTCATGAATGGAAAGAAGGAGTCACAGGATTTCCTATGGAGTTGTATATAATACTGCTAACAGTGGGACTGAGGGCACCCTCAGCAAGTTTGCTGATAACACCAGGGTGTGTAGCACAGTTAACAGGCTGGAATGAAGGGATGCCATCCAGAGGGACCTGGAAGGCTGGAGAGATGGGGCTGTGTGAACCTCATAGAGTCCTCTGATTGGAAAAGACCTCTGAAATCGAGTCCAACTGCACCCATCATCTGCTAAACCATGTCCCTTAAAAACTCATCTATCCTTTTTTTAAACACCTCCAGGGGTGGTGACTCAACCCCCTCCCTGGGCAGCTGTTCCAGTGCCTGACCACCCTTTCGGTAAAGAAATTCTTCCTAATATCCAGTCTGAACCTCCCCTGGCGCAACTCATGGCCATTTCCCCTTGTCCTGTCACTGTCACTTGAGAGAAGAGATCAACACTCGCTCTGCCACAGCCTCCTTTCAGGCAGCCATAGGCAGCGATGAGGTCTCCCCTCAGCCTCCTCTTCTCCAAACTAAACAGCCCCAGTTCCCTCAGCCGTTCCTCATAGGACTTGTTCTCCAGCCCCTTCCCCAGCCTCTTTGCCCTTCTCTGGATGCGCTCCAACACCTCAGTGTCCTTCTTGTAGTGAGACTAACACAGAGCTCTCTGTTAAGCCAAGCTGGTTTTCTTCCCCTCGACTCATTTTGCGGCTCACAGGGATGTCCTGCTCTTGTGCCACCAGAACTTCCTTCTTGAGGAGCATCCAGCCCGCGTGGGCTCCTTTGTCATTTAGAACTGTCTCCTGCTGGACTTTATCAATCATCCCTCTAAACAGTTCAAAGTCTGTCCTCTGGCAGTCCACGGTGGCAGTTCTGCTGACCCCCCTCCTTAGTCCTCCAAGAACTGAGAATTCTGTCATGTCATGATCACTGTGCCCCAGGTGTCCTCCAACAGTCACCTCCCCCACAAGGCCCTCCCTGTTCACAAACAGCAGATCCAGTGGGGCACCTTCTGGTCAGTTCACTCACCAGTTGTGTCAGGAAGTTATCTTCCATACCCTCAATGAACCTCTTAGACTGTTTCCTTTCTGCTGTGTTATATTCCAGCAACATCTGGAAGGTTGAAGTCTCCCACAAGAATGAGGGCCAACTATCATGAGACTTCTCCCAGTTGCTCGTAGAAGAGCTCATCAGTTTCCTCATCCTGGCTGGGTGGCTGATAACAGACTCCCACCACTATGTCTGCCTTACTGTGGGTTCCACCGATTTTAACCCTCAAGCACTCAGCCCTATCGTTAGCATATTTTAGTTCTACACAATCAAAACTTTCTCTAACAGAGAGGACAACCCCACCACGTCTCTTTCCCAGCTTATCCCGCCTGAAGAGTTTGTAACCACCCATGGCAGCACTCCAGTTGTGCGAATCATCCCACCACGTTTCCGTGATGGCAATAGTTTTCCAGTCTCACAATGGCTTCCAGCTCCCCTTGTTTGTTGCCCATGCTGCGTGCATTAGTGTAAATGCACTTCAGTTGAGCTGTTATTTCCACCCCTTTCCTAAGTGGAATAGGCTCAAGTTCTGACTGTCCACTATCAGTGGTTTGTAACCCACCTTTGAATTCTGGCTCATGAAGTTCAGCAACACCTTCCAGCACTGAAAGGGGCTGCAGGAAGGCTGGAGAAGGGCTCTTTATGAGGGATTGCAGGGATAGGATGAGGAAAGGACGGCTTTCAGCTGAAAGAGGGGAGATTTAGATGAGACATTAGGAAGAAATGTTCTCCTGTGAGGGTGGTGAGGCCCTGGCACAGGTTGCCCAGAGAAGTCGTGGCTGCCCCATCCCTGTTCAAGGCCAGGTTGGATGGGGCTTTGAGCACTCTGATCCAGTGGGAGGTGTCCCTGCCCAAGGCAGAGGGGTTGAAATTGAATGGGCTTTAAGGTCCCTTCCAACCCAAACCATCCCATGATTCTATGTTTTTTTTGTAATACTTGTAGCATTTTGAACTTTTTTCATGGCCCCTCTGGGACTTTCTGTAGGAAACCATAAGTTCTGTTCAGTTCTGTTTATCACACAAATAATTTTTTTTTAAGATTGCAAAAGCTTTTAATTTTTTTTTTTGGTTCTGACACCAACTTCCTCCTAAATGTGACACTAAACCTAAATGGCTTTGTGAATTTTTCCAGACAATTCAGCATTGTTTCTATGCAGTTGATTGGATGTTTCTGAGAAGTGAAGAATATTTGGTTTATTCATAAAACTTTGGGTCTGATAATGCTCTGAGAAACATGTACATGAACCCTTCTGTTGCCATGTGTCCTCTCTGTTCCTCTTCCTGCTGCCTGCGTGGATGTGGTCCGGTGTGTTCAGCCCATTGCAGTGAGACACCTTCACCTCTGTAAGCGTAGGCATTTCCAGTGACTGTGTTTATTTCTTCTGGATGCCAGTGATGTAATGGGGAATCTTAAATAGCTTCCAGCTGACACAGATTTAGTTTTTGTGAAGCAGGTGCTGTTTTTAGCAGGGAATATGAATTTCCCTTGCGGGTTTTTAAGCTGCAGGGAGCAACTTGTATCTCAGTGCATGTGCTCCCTGCTGCACTTCACCTCTGTGTCCTGATGCACAGTGCAGTAATGTCCAGTCTTCTTGTAAAGGCTGTAAAATACACTTAGGGAGTGCCTGTTTCTCCCCTGCTTCTCCTTACGCAGTATGACAATGTTGAGCCCTAGAAATCTGCCTCAAAAACACTGCTGTCTTCATGGGAAGCACTTGATCCTATCTCAGTTGAAAGAAGTCATCTTGGACAACACAAATCTCTGCTCAGCAGTGTGTCTACATGGGATCTCCTTGCTGATCTCAGCAACACCACCAGTAAGAGGGTAGATGGAAACCAGAATAAATTCTCCTTTCACCACTGCAGTATTGATGCTCCCAGTGTGGAGATGTGAATGGTTTTCAGCATCCCTAAAACTTCATGCAGTCTCTTTTCCTCTTCTGCCTTCTGCTGCTGACTATCTTTGCTTGAGGTAAAACCTCAGTTTCCTGTAGGTTCCAGTCTGCTCTTAAGAGGCAGCACCTTGTCCTGGATGTGCATGATGTGTTGTATAAGCGCATACAGTAGCTGTGTACACGCCGGTGTTTCATGCAGGCTGCCAGGCTGGAGGGGTTTCAGGGGATGAATGGGCTTCAGGGGATGGAGATGCTGGAGGAGTTGGAGTTACTGGGGGGAGATGACGCTGTAAAGACTGGAGGGTCTGGAGAGAGCTGGAAGGGCTGGTGTCCAGGTGACCTGTGGCAGTCACCCAAATTGAGTGAGTGTGAATTGTAGCATCAAAGCCAGAAATCCTGAAAGCCAGAAGCTCTTTAAACCTTTCTTGACTCCACCACCTTCACATGGTTACCTATAATTTTGTCATTGCTGACAGTCCTTTGTTTCCTGTATTCCACTGCTGTGGGAGGATGAGCTGCGACGTTGCTCATTCACTTGAAGCAGTTGGCCTGCTATGGAGAGCAACTGAGCTTGGATTCCAAGACCATCTCATTTTTTTGAGGGAAAACTACAACATATTGTGTTTGTGGCTGTGACAGCGTAGAGTCATGCCCAGGTTTCAGGGCAATCCATGATCAGCAGTGCCATGGGATTTGATGATCCGTGCAGTGAAGCAGAGCCTTTCCTCTGTCTGCCCCTGTGCGCTGGTCCAGCAGTGGTCCAGGCTGGTTCTTGTCAGACGCTGTCTGAAAGTAGCAATTTAAAGTTTCTAGCTGGTATTTTTATGACATTTGGGCTTCCTGGCGGAGATGAAAGGCATTGATGGCACGTAACTGGGGCAGTGCACATGGGCAGCCTCTCACACTGAAGCTTTGTGGTGTCCACGAGCAGCTCTGCCCACCCCTGCTTGCACCAGCTGCTCCTGGAGGAGGGGTGTCAGCTCCTCTGCCCTGGCTGGGCTGCTTCCAGTGGATGATGGGATCTGCTCACTGGCTTTTAGATCTGGTGAGCCCTAAGTGGAGAATGGAAGGTAACCCAACCTACCTAACGAAAAAAACGGAGTAAGATGGGCTTGTGGTGCTGTCCTGAGATCACTGAGCTGACAGGGAAGAGGCAGGACAGGAAGACTTTAGCAGAGGTAGATGATGTCCTCAGTGAAACATCCCTCATGGAGGGGCTTGCTGCTGGAGGCTGTGGTGGTGGCAGAGGTCAGCCTGGGATAACACAGAGGCCCTTTGTTACAGCGTGGGCAAGCCCAGCTGAGTGTGACTGCAGCAACGTGTTCCTGCCTGTCCCCTGACACTATGGGGGTTTGGGGTGCCCAGTCAAGAGTGAACACTGGCACCACCATGTCCAGTCGAGGGTGAGCACTGGCACCTCCATCACATGGCCATCCCACTCTGAACTGAGCTGATGTTTTATAACACCTGGTGTGTGGGGCAGTTCTGATGGGGAGCATGAAAAGAACTGGGAGGTGTTTTCAGCAGCTCCTGTTGTTGGAACCATGAGAAGAGTGGAGGCTGGCTCTGACTGGAGACATAGGCTCACCAGTGCACAGCTCAAACTGGCAAAGTGATGGTGAAGTGAGAGCCCTGATCTCTACTACAGATCAAAGCCCAGTGGAAGCTGGAAAGGAAGATGCAAGATTTAGGATGTAGCTGAGGTGACAGCCAAAGGCACAGGGTCCTCAGCCTGCTTTGAAGTTGACTTGGCAAGCTCTTGACAGAGTGATTTTTGTGGAGAAGAGGGGTGAAGAAAGTTCTTGCTTTACATCCAGGATAACCACTGAAACTGCCGCATGGGCAGAGAGCAGCAGAGCCAACGGGAGTTTTGCAGGAACAGCGTTGTATGAGCGAAAGGCTTTGTCTACATTGCTCTAGCATGGTGGGTTTACAGAGTCAGCACTTTGCAGCATGTTGTGTCATTTTTCATCTGCCCAAAGGCAGTTTCCCTGCATGTAAGCACTACCTTTACATCTGCCTGTGGAGCTGTGCTAACCCTGCCAACAGCTTTGTTTTTGGATTTCCTGTGAATGTTAACTGATCCAACATCCCCCCCCAACCCCATACAGTTACATTTGTGAGTCTTGCATCCCCAGTTTCTCTTGATTCCTTGATTAACACCCAAGTACCCTTAGTGTCCAGTGAATCTGTGGGTGCAATGAGAGGGAGTGCTTTTAGTGTGTATGCCCAGTGGAAATTTGAGGCAAGCATCACATACTGACAGTGAGTTCTGCCTCTTCCCCTGAAAGACTTAACTGCACCAGAGTTGTTCTGCAATGGCTGCCATGCTCTTTGCTTCCATTGTGCTTTTATCAGGCTATATTTCCTACTGCAATAACTTAATGAGCACTTGTAGTATTTTATGCCTTTGTTTATTGTGTGATGAGCCCTGTCTCACAAAAAGCACTAAGGCTAGGCTGACTTTAGACGCCCCTGTTCGTTTTCACAGGCAGCATTGCTTTCATCTGAAAAGGTCTCTGCAATAGATTGAAGGGCTGTACACTGAAAAAATAACCCCTTTTGTTGTGATCCTGTGAGAGAATGACATAGTCCAGGTGTTCAAATGAGATATGCTGATTATTCCTTCAGTGCTCTCTGCTGCTTATGGTAATTGTTGTGTTTGGGGGCTGCTCAGGGTGTTCAGCGTCAGGATTTTTAGGGATCCAGGAGAACTCCCTGTATGGTGCTTTCCAAATTGAGCAGGTTTTCCTTGTGTGAAACTGGCAGTTTAAATTCGACGCTGCTGCTTGCTCAGAGGAGCTTTCTGGGAATATTTAGCTGCTGTTTCCATGCAACAACTGATTTTTCTTCACTGACATGCTTTCACTGTGGATTTTCTGGTTGGAAGTGTGTGTATATAGCCTTTCATTCGTGTATTTCTCATCAACAGCTACATTTCATTACTTTCTAACTCTCTTTTGCTTGTTTTTACAGATAAACTGTGTGACTTTCCCCCACCCTGATGTAATGCCAGAGCAGCAGTTGCTGAAACCTTCAGAGTGGAGCTACTGTGATTATTTCTGGGTAAGTAGGCAGCCAGCCACATGCCATATTGCAGCTCTTGAGCTTCAAAAAAATAGAGTGGAACAAATAGCTTGATTTTTGGTACAAGGTAAAGGAGAATTTAGGAGGAAATGCAGTGTGTTAGGGCAGCCCCAGGGAGACTGAGGACATCAATCAAGATCAGGTGGAAAACATCTAAGTGGTCTCACTGAGTGTTCAGAAAGGCAGGGTCAGCTCTCAGGAGATGGTTTTGGTCAGGAAATAGGGAGGATGTAGGACAAACTACACAATACCTCAGCCAAAAGTCTGTGCAGTAGGAGAGGAAATAGTGAGGTCGCTGATGGAGAATATTGTTTCAGTGATTCTCAGAGCATGAGAGCTAGGGTTGGTGTAAAAGGAAGCTGGGGGTATCCCATTGAAAGCAAGCATATCATTAGAAATGGTGTTGACTTGTAGAAGTCACGCCTGTGGGAGGTTCAGATTAGATATCAGGAAAGATTTCTTCACTGAAAGGGTTCTCAGGCACTGGAAGCAGCTGCCCAGGAATGTGGTTAAGTCCTCATCTCTGGAGGTGTTTAAAAGACAGGTAGACAAGGTGCTCAGGGATTTGGTTTAGTAGTGGACAGGTACAGTTGGACTCGGTGATCTCAAAGGTCTTTTCCAACCTAACAGTTCTGTGTTCCTGGAGACCAGATGATAAATGACTTATTTCAAGGATGAGGTTTGTGAAGGACAGGCCTGTTAGCACCTCTTGAATTGAGTGGTTTCAGTGCAGCCTTCAGCAGGTGCAGTGTTCAGTGGCTGTGTTTCTGTGTGTGCCCCTTTGTGCTTGACTTTGCTTTCAGCATCCTGGATCAGATTGAAATGATACTGTAGTCCTTCAAGTGTGGAGCTGATACAAATCTTCCACTGATGAACTGTTTTTTGGAGGACGAGGGAGAACTACCTCAACAATGAAAATTTTCTGACTTTCAAATGTGTTTTCAATTATCAGTTAGTGAAGCGTTTCCTTGGTTTTTAAAACAAGAATAGTTTCACTTACAGGGAAGTGTAGCTGTTGGAGGCACAGCACCACTTCCTTCAGGCTCATTCAGAGCTGACAAATGGCAAGAACTTGCTGAAATACATTGGCATCATTGCAAATGGTCTCATTAACAGTCAGATTTTGTCCAGGCTTCTGATCCCAACAAGCAATAAATAGGGAATGGTGCATAGGCTTATTTTTTGTATATGTCTTCCAGAAGTTGTTGCTATTTGGTTATTTCCATCAAGCCACTGCTTGATACCTTGGGTTTGGTCACATTTTGCTCTTGGTGAAACTCTGCTTAAAGTTGCTTTTTTTTTCCTGCAAACTTTTAACCTCCCATAGCTCTGCTCCCAGGACTTCCCTCTTTTTCAGCCCTGTAAATGGTCTGCCTGTTCTGCCCATCACACATCCTCCTTCGCTCTGCTCCACTCCTCCACTGCCTCAGGTGGCAGAGTCCAGCTGCCGAGTGCCTGGCGTGACATCCTACACCTCTCCTGCTTGGATTAATGTGGTGTTTTTCTCTGTGCAATTACACAGTACTCAGGGTATTGGAGCAAAACCTGTACACCTTAGGGAAGTGTTCTCTGGGCCTGTTTGTTGGGAGAGAGTGGGAAATGAAATTTTGAAATAGTGAAAAGCGGAGAGAGATGATAGAGACAACAGAGAGAAAACTGTGTTGGCAACCCTGAAGTCAGGGGAGCAAGGAGTGAAAAGGACTGTATAGGAACTAGTGGAAGATGGGATGGATGGTGGTAATCTGTTGAATAAGTTGCTGTTTCACCCTGCTTCACAGCAGATCTGTGCAGTCTGGCTCTATTTTCTGAGTGCAAGTCAGGGTTGAACTTGACAGTCTGTTAAAGGTCATTCAGGGCTGTGTTACCCCTGGAAGGAGCAGCGGTTTTCTCCCCTCTTCCCAAGCAATTCCTTGTGCAGGCTCCAGGATCCCTTCTTCTCTTTGCAGGGCTGAGCTATCAGGGTTCATGTGTGCCAGAGCCATCCCAGGGGCGATTTAAACTCTGGAAGGCTATGGGCAGAAGGGAAGGCAAGACTGCTGCTTTGGCCCCCACATAGTCTAATGCTATCTAAAGGTAGCTGTAAAGCTGCTTTTTTTTTAATTAAAAAAAAAAGAATAAGAGGAGGGGGAAAGAGAAAGTGTTGGACTATTCCTCTGAGAGAGGCTGAGGTGTTGCAATTATCAGTTGTTATCAGTAGGGCTCTTCAGACACCACTGCTGCCCCTTGCTCAGCCTGCTGCGTGGTCAGTGCTGTCAACTGTGTGGCTGTGGGTTTGCTCCCTGTATCTTTCTGTTGAATTTCCTTTTTCCTTCCAGGCTGATAAGAAGGATTCACAAGGGAACAATACAGTGTCGGGATTTGAAATTCTTCTTCAAAAGCAACTTAAAGGGAAACAAATGCAGAAAGAAATGGCAGAGTTCATTCGAGAAAGGTAATTACTACTTTGAAATAAACTGTTTATGGCAATGGGGTTTTTTTACTGATTTAGATATCCTTTTGGTACATTAATGATGTAGCAAAAACTGCATAAAAGATATTCTACTAATTCTCAAAAGAACTTTTAATATTACTTTAGTGTCTATCCATACTCTCCAGTCTTCCCAGCTCTTCCTCATCTCTCCTCCTGTGCTTGTCTCTGTCATATTGCACACGGCTGTCCATTCAGATAGAGGGAACCAAGGCAGTTGGTTCAAGGAAGAAACAGGAGATGGAAATAACCAGGGTAGAGATGATATTTAGAAAGGAAATATTTTGTCTGAGAAATTTGTTTGGTTATGGAGCTAAATTTAATATTTAGAGCTAACCCCAAGTCATGAAGGCAGATGTCACTACCAGAATATGCTGTTAATGGTCTGTTGCTCTGCTGACATGGGGAGCCCACTGAGTGCCAAACCAGCAGTTGATAGGTGCTCAGTTCAACAATGTATGGGAGGTGATGTCACATCATAACTCATAAGTAATGTCACTGTTATTGAAATCACTTGTTGTCTGTCCAAGCCAGTGCAAATTACCTTGAGGATGACTCAAAACTTAGAACAGCCAGTGGGGAACAAGCAGTGTTTACCTTCAGAAGGAAGGCAGAGCTTGCTGATGGATGTTCTCTCTTGGGGGCAGCTGAACCAGTTGAAGGAGCTGCTGTACTCCGTTATTGCCGGTGTGTTACTGCTTGCTGCTGAGTTGGTTTTGCCTTCCTGCTCTGCTGCTGCAGACACAGCATGGCTGTGCTGATATAAATCAATAGTAGCAGTGAATGGGACAACAAACAGACACCTGCGTTTGGGGGGCAGTTCTGTTGGGTGGGACTCGTGGATAGTTCATTCCATTTGTAGTTTTTCTTTCTCCTGCTCCTTTTTCTTTTTTCAGTATTAGGGATATGGCAGCAGTGGAGAAATGCAAAGTATAGCATGGGCAATAAAAGTGGTCTGATATAGGAAGTGCAGAGTGCCCGGCATCCGTGTGTGATTCCTAATGCCTTTAATGTAAGACAGTCTGAGAGACAGTTGCCTCTATGATCCCTGAAAAAGTGTGATCAGATGATGCAAACAGAAGAAAGGACCAGCTGGCAAAGGAAGAAATAGTCTTGCTAAGCTAAGATGAGAAGGCACTCAGAATTGTCATCGCCATGGCCAGGGTAAAACAAGGAAAGCCACTCTAAAGAAAGCATTATATAATGAAATTTGACAGAAAAAAAAAAAAGCAACATTCAAGAGGGAGGGAAAGTTGACATGAAATGAGAGAGAGCAAGGAACGAGTGGCTCCGACACTGGGAAGAGGCACGTTCATGTCCTCAGTAGGGGAAGAAGTAGACATGGTATAGAAGAAAAGACATGAAAAGATTCACTGTGCTGGAAACAAGGATTTGGAATGGTGTGTGAAGAGGTTCTAGATGGGAGTTATAAAAAGATGAATATATTTTTCTTCTGTTTGGAACAAATGATTCAGGATTATTCTAACTGGAAAAGGAGAAGGACGGTTGGACCTTGAAGAGGTTACTCACGGAAATGGGAGCTCAGGCCATCAGGGGACCTTTACCTTCCCGGCTAAGAAGGAAAAAGTACTGATGATATTTTCTTGATGACCATCAGATGGCTTGGAAATACAAAACTGCATTTAACTAGAGTGTTTCATGTCCAGAAAAACCCTCTCCATCTGTACAACCAGACTTGTGGACGTGAGGTTGGTTCAGGCAGCTAATAAAAATGGCTGGGATGAGACACAATAACCTGATTTCTCCATCAAAGAAACAACAACTAATTCAAATTTAGTAGGTGCTTTTAGAGGAGCAACTTGTAAATAGCAAACTTGGACTGAACAATTATGTGTTCATTCAGTTCTTGTTGACGAAGTTAGGGTCATAATACAAACTTTGAATTTTAATAAGACAGACCTCAAGAAATAGACAAAAATAATGAGTAGATTGCCTGAAGTGTAAGATGATGTGGGTGTGAAAGAAGGAAAAAACTACTTTAAGTCAAAAGTGACAATGTGGTCCATCATTTGCATTCAAGTAGGCACTCCAAAACAGCCAAGAAATTCTGCAGACTGCCCTGAATAGCATCAGTCTCTCCAAATATAAGAAGTGTTTTTATTAGCAAAGGAACTCTGTCTTAGGCTTTTGGCCACTCACTTTTTAATTGAGCTGGTCTGTGCTTAGAAAATCTGAAATAAATAGCATATTGTTTAGCTACATGAAAAGAAACACAAGCAGGAGAAGAGCTGTAGTGAATCTGATCCAGGTCTGTTTAGCCCGCTGGCTTTATTCGGACTATGGCAGTACTGAGTGCATTAGAGGAAAAGAGCCCAAGAACCTCTGTCCTCCCAGCTTCCAATAACCAGAAGTTTGGGGAATTCCAGAGCCAGAGTTTGTTGGTCTTGTTCAGCCTAGAGAAGAGAAGGCTCTCGGGAGACCTTACAGCAGCCTTCCGGTACTGAAAGGGGGCTACAGGAAAGCTGGGGAAGAAGCTGTAAGAGGGGAGATTGAGATAAGATCTGAGGAAGGAATGTTTTCCTGTGAGGGTGGTTGAGGCACTGGTACAGGTTGCCCAGAGAAGTTGTGGCTGCCCCATCTCTGGAAGTGTTCAAGGCCAGGTTGATTGGGGCATTGAACAACATGATCCAGGGGAATATGTTCTGCCCACAGCAAGGGGGTTGGAATTGGGTGATCTTTAAGGTCCCTTCCAACCCAAACCATCCCATGATTCTATGATGATTCTGTGTTGTGCAGGTACTTGTTTATCTGATCCTTTTGAGTATTTCTGTTTTTTTGATCACTACAACAATTTGTAGCAGATTTCTGCAATATGCACAAGAGAAGTAATTATGCTTCTAATACAGTAATTTCATTGTTGCCTTCTAATCTGGAGAAATAGGACAAAAAGAAATGGTGTAAAAAGGCACTGTCGTCACACAGTGACAGTTGTGTAGATGTCTGTCACATATCCTCTATCACCTTTTCTCCGTGTTGCCCTTCTTGTCTTAATCTATTTAGTTTCTTCTTGCATGGTAGTCACATCAGATCATCCTTGTCTCCCCTTGTAGCTCTGTCCTTCTTCTTCATCCGTTGTAACATGGTGTGACTGAAACAATTAGAGTGTGGGTACACAAAGTACTTGATTTTTTTATAAAAGCATAAGAGAGCATGAAATAAACATCCAAACAGCCACTTTAACTAGTAAAGTTAAGATAGTATGGGTCAAAATGCACTTACAATTTGTAATTCTTCTGACTACACAGGGAGTGAAATTCTGAAAGTTCTCAAACAAGGTGGTAAAAACAACAAGTGTAAGGGGTTTTTTTTAGTGTGAAGCTGAAGTAACTGTGAAACAGCCGTGGGGTTTCTGGAAGGCTCACATCGCTCAGGAGTCATAAAATCACAGAATGGTTTGGCTTGTAAGGAAGCTTAAAGCCCATCCAGTTCCACACCCCTAGATCAGGTTGGTCAAAACACTGTCCAACTTGACCTTGACCACCTCCAGGTTTGGAAACCAGTGAACAGCCAGTTGTTTGCCCTGGTTGGGATCATGTTTCACAACAAGAAGAACTCAGGGGAGACTAAGATGGATTTCAGGCATGATGCATGTGGCCTCAGAACCAGCAGCTGCTCCTTCCATGCTGCTCTGACATCAGCATTTACCCTTGTCCCCTCACTCAACAGCTACCTTTGTTCTCTTCCCTGTAGCCATTCCCATAGTGGTTGGGTGCCAGCAGCTTCCCTCTTCTGCACCCCAGCACTGGCAAGCTCCAGTCACCTTCCTGGTTTGGTGCTGCCGAGTGAATGGAGAGAAGGGCAGGGCAGTGGGTGGATGGATGAAGGGCAGGGGCTGTGTTGGTGACAGAAGCACCTGTTACATCTTCCCCACCTTTGTTGTCTGTAACAGGGATCGGGAAGCATTTGGTGTCCCTAGGAAAGGCGCAGTCTTTCCCCAAACCTCATTTGGATTTCTCCTGTATCACTGCATTCCTTCAAGGATGTGCATCCTCAAGTTTAGCAGCAGACTGAAACACATGCCTCTCAAGTGAGCCCAGTTCTGCAGGCAATCTCTGTTGCACAGTAGAAACACTTTGTCCTTGTTATTTGCTCTCCATAACTCTAGCTTTTCCTTCTAATTTTATCACACATGCTGTCCTGAATATATCCCTGCTCTTGCCACTGCATTTTTAGCATATGGAGGGGAGAGATGGATCCTCAAACTGGTGCTGCCAAAGCCCAGGAGACTGAAAGGAAAATTCCTGTGGCGAGATCTGTTAAAATGCAGAGAATATCTTTAAATTTACGTGCGTGGGTTTCTGCCTTAAAGCTTACTTACTGCTGTCTTTTAATTTTCTCTCTCTCTCCCTGAGTGTAGGATAAAGATTGAGGAGGAATATGCTAAGAACCTGTCCAAACTGTCTCAAAATTCCTTGGCTGCTCAGGAGGAAGGGTAAGTGTGTCTGTGACTTTTGCAAAAGGCAAGAATTTTAACATAAAAGGCATTCCTCCCACACAGGTGCAGATATTTTTCCTGAGCTCTCCCATTGAGTTAGAGGTTTATTTAGCTTGGCATCCTGGGTGTGTTGAGGAAGATGGAATTGCTTTGGAGTATTTTGCTTTTGAAGATGTTCATGATAAATACTTAGGAATATCTGAATAAAATCTTGCATTTCCAATAATGTGTTTACACTCTCCTGTTCTAGCCAGCTCTGGAGTAGCATTGTGTAAGTACTAAAATACTTTTAATGTGGAATAGTATATGGAAACTTTGTGCTGCTGGTAGTAGATCCATAATGTCAGGCCAGTAGAATTGCAGCGGGGCAGACAAAGAGAGGAAGAAGTCTCTTATCTTGGGTCTAGCCCTCCAAGAAAAGCAGCAGATTGTCCCTTCTTTACAGCATGTTCACACTCTGGAAGTTGTTAAGAAGGTATTAGGCAATGCATTGCAAACTAGGTTTTAATTCTTCAGTAATAATGAAGACACCACTCCTGAAGGGTCAGGAGTTGTTAGCTCTATCTGTTCCAACACAAACCCTCTCAAGTACTGAAAGTCAAGGTTGGAAATGACTGTCCTCACCCCAGTTCTGACACAGTGTGTTTCTGCTGGTGGTGAAGCTCTTGAGAGGTGTTTGCTCAGCTTCCAGTAGGCAGGGACAGAAATTGCAAGAGGCTAACTAGGCTGTTACTTTCTAAGCACCTGACAATGGTTTCTGTTCTTCTTTCTCCTTTAGGGGTGGGTGTTAACCTGCTCCTCCCAAAGCTGAAACTGATTTCTTCTACATCCTCTTCCCACTTTCTCTTACCCCAAACAGGAGAAGAAAGAATGCCTGAAAAACGAAGGGAAGGAAAACCAGGAGAGAGCAGATGAAAAGAGAGTGAATGAAGTCCAAAGCATAAAAGCTGTTGAAGTAGGGAACTGAAGGGGACACAGAGCAGAGTGCAGGGAGCTAGGAATGCTGCCCAGTGGTACCTGGAGAGGTGGCAAGATGAGGGAATGGAAGGTGCTGTGGTGTCCAAATTGGCTAGGACAGGAAGAGACCAGTGAGAAGATCTACAACTGGTAGTTTCATACTTCACAGAGCATTTTCCAGCTTTGCTGTCCTCCAGAGATCTGTGGAATTGGTGCAAAGTATGGATTATCCTTCCAGGGGGGCCTCTGCCCTCCTCTGGTGGTAAGAAGCCCCACCATCATGTGAGTGGAACACGAGGGTGACAAGATGGGACCAGTTTGTGGTATCTGGATGGTTCTGTCCAAGTTCCTCTGAGTATGGGACTGCTGCACATATGCAAATGGAGATATAATCCATGGTCATTTAAGTCATTGCCATTGCATAAGAGGTGCAGAAGATGCTCAGCAGGCTGAAATGCCTTCTCTATTTAAGTAGGTCAGATAGAATTGTTAACTACCGGTGAGAACTGGACAATGGGAGAGGACCACAGGGTGGGACTAGGCAAGGAAGAAGGGTTGGGAGCACTTGCATAGGTGAACCAGTCTCAGGTTCTTTAGCTGTGGTGAGCACCATACTTGAAGACTCAACTTGTTGAAGCAGCATCAGAGATTACAGATCATTATTTTGAAATTGCTCGTGATAGGCAATCTTTCAAGCTACCAGCAAGGGACAAATATGACTATCTTTGAAAAGGTGGCTGGGGAGAGAGAGAAGGAGCCAGGAAATCATAGATCAGTCAGCTTTGTATAACCTGTGCAAAGTGGTCGAATAAACCATCAAGCTTTCCAGAAGCACTCACCAGAAAACCAAGGCAATGGGCAGTTATTGTGGATGAGTAGTGAACAATGTCAAACCAATCTAAATGCCTTCTGTGATGAAATAACAGAAGTCAGCATCATAGCTCTTAATTTAGTACAGCTTTTTGCAATGGGATATTCTTGTAGGGAGGCTAGAGAAATGTGACCCAAATAAAGCACACGGTAAGAAATCATACCCACTACTTAGCGTTGGAGTGAGATCCCATAAGGTTCATGCCAAGTCTAGATTTTTTTCAATGTTTTCATTAGTGACTTATGATAGAATAAATAATAAATATATTGTAATCAGAGATGAGACAAAGCTAGGAGGGAGGGTGTAATTTGAAGAAAGGGTTGTAATTCAGAGTTACTTTGTTAAACTATGGAATTGAACTGGAAAAAAGATGCATTTGAAGAAGGACAAAGTACCAGGTTTTATACTTTCACAGGATGTGAAAGATAACAGTTACATAACAGCTAGTGGGAGATGGATCTGGCTGTAGTGAATCACGAGCTTATTCATCAACAACTTTCGTGCTGTTGTTTAAAGAAGCAGTCATACTGAGATATGGAGAAGAAACAGTGTCTGATATGAAATTATCTGTTACCAGTTTAGCAACTGGAAGACCTCTGCTGGAAGACAGTGTAGTTTTGGTTATGATGCCTTAAGAGGAGTCTAGGCTGTTGGAGGGGAGCTAGAGAAGCTGTCATCTAGAAAATCATTTGTCTGAAGGAAATAAAAGGTGGCTAAAAGACCTCATCATTTTCAAATACTGGAAGTCTTCTCCAAGAAGAACGAGGATAATCTGTTCAGCAGTGGTAGGGTGTAAAGTAGAAGAGGCAATGGGAAAACTGCATTGATGAAGATTAATATTAAAGATTAGAGAAGAAAAATATTGTTATGGTAAGGCTAAGGTACTGAAGCATCTTGCTTATGTGGCATCTGTGTAGCTGGACATCGTTGTGAACAGTGTTTCCAAAGATCTGCTGTGTACAGTGCTGGTGTAACTCTCCCTTGGTCACAGAGATCGATTGTCTTAGAGTTCTGCTATCACGTTTTCATGATTTTGCTCAGCATGATAAGGTACCAAGTGTTGTACCATATCTGTCAGATGTCATGGGAGGATGTGGAGAAGACAGAGCATTGATCATTGTCACTTTGTGTTCTTGCAGCACGCTAGGAGAGGCTTGGGCTCAGCTAAAGAAGAGTCTGGCCGATGAAGCAGAGGTTCATCTCAAGTTTTCTTCTAAGGTAAGTATTTCTTCCTTTTAGAAAGATTTTTGCCCTATAGTTGATGTGGATCTTCCTTTGGTGATTGTTAGTGGGGAAAATACATGTGCATATGGACTTAATTTAGAAGAATTAATAAACTGGTGAACAAATTTACTGCAACTCTATCCATTCTTTCTACCAAAATCTGATTTTATTTGATGAATAAGTTAAACCACATCTAACCTTAATTTTTCATAAAAAAGAAGGAAAACTGATTCTAAAAGTTACTCAACTAGGGTTCTACATTCCAGCCTGTTCAGGTAAATTTACCCAGAGCTCGTACAAGTGGCTTTTGTAGAGGAAAAATTAAAAAATATTTGCTTTACCAACAAGAATCTACCATATCTGTCTGGAAGGAAGAGAACCAGGACTGTGACTTCTTCGTATCATTAGCCTTTCAGAAAAGTGCCCTGGGAGCTTGCTCCACGTTGGTTTTGAATCTGTCAAGTGATATCCGAGGAGATTTCTTGTACAAAGTATGGTATTTATCTGGTTTTTACCACCACATGTGACATACTCTTACATCCTGTTACATTATGTTAACCTCTGTGGGTGATCAAGTTCAATACAATGACAGATACTTCAGCATGACAGCCATGTTCTGGAGGAAAATTATAGCTCTTGCCTGTTTGTAAGGGATTATGCAGAGGTTACTCAGGCAACCAGCCGCTGCCTTGGTAACCCTCTGCTCTGCTTCAAACTTCTACTTCAGGGCTGTAATTAGTGAAATACTTTTTGCTCCCCGTTGTCCTCCTGTATTGTTTTCCAAGAGGAAGAAGTGCACCCTGGAGTGGTGTATGCCTGTAGGGGCTCTTTCATTATTTCACTTTTCCTTAAATCCTGCACAGAAAACATCCTCTGAACTCTCCCCACTGTTCTGTACCTGCTTTGGGAGTTCCTAGTTCTGGCTTTCTTTTTTTAACAGAGTATGTTTTTAAACATATTGATTATTGCTGTAAGTTTCATAGAAGTTATTGTTAGAAGTAGTAATTATATTTGTCACTGGTAGTGGAATAAAAGCAGTCATTGCTGGCACAAAGCAGCCGGTACAGTGCAGAGCACACCAAGGCTGCACGAGGAGAAGTGTCATCAGCAAGTCTTCTCTGCTCTGGTGACATCTTCAACTCGATCAGGTCACTGAGAGACCCATCCAGCCTGACTGTGAAAGGTGTTTGGTGTCTCCCTGGCCCTGGGGATTTTTATAAGGATTTCCACAGCAGTGCTTACTTATGTCAGGTTCCCACTTCTTCCACTGAGGGTGGTTGACTAATGTTGAATTATTTACCCAGGTTAATCTGTTTATTAATGGAAGAGTCTGAAGGGCACACAGACTGTTTAGCTACCTCAGACTCAGTTGGGCACAGACATCTGGGCAATCTGATTTAGCCTAAGATGTCCCTGCTCACTGCAGGGGGGTTGAACTGGATGACCTTCATGGTTCCTTTCAACCCAAACCTTTCTATGATTTTATGATTCTGTGATCACTGTTAATTATAAAATGTTGCCTCTGGAGTTCACTGAAGCCATCCTGAACTTCTCCCTGTTCCAGGAAATTCCATGACCTCTCTGATCAACCTGTTCCAGTGCCCAGCTCCCGTTCTGGTATTTTTTTATAGTCTACCTGAATCTCCCAAAGCTCAGTTGTCTGTTGTGACATTGCCTGCCCCTATGAAGAAAAATTTGGCTCTGTTACCCTTACACCTGACCTCCGTTATAGCTGTAGGATCACCTGGGTGCCAGTCTAAACTGCCTAAACAAGCTCTGCTTTGGGCTTGTTTAACCTCTCTAGGACACTTGACTGTCTTGGTAGCCTCTCCAACAGAGTGCTGTACTGAACTTGAATGAAGTTTTCCTTCTCCAGCACTGGAGCCAAGCCTAAAATACTTGTTTTCAGGGACTATTTGATACTGCTCACTCTGGACTGTATTAGGTGATTACAGACCCAGTTCGCCCATGCTGTTGGAGTCTGGCATCCCTACAGGAGGGACAATATTGAAATAAGTATTTAGCTGCTTCTGGGGAGGTGAAATATCTCTATTCCTTCAGAGCACGTTTACTGGATGTCAAAACTGTAGCAGAAAGCCAAAGAGCACCAAGATACAAACTCTGTTGGAATTGATTGTTACTGACTGTCAGGTCCTGTTTGTAAGAAATAAGTCACATGTGTGATCTTTGGATCTGTCCTGAGTTCATTTCGATTTCAGTTGGTTTTGGTCCTTTTGCTCCCTTCAGTAAGTTTTCCCTTAAGGAAGTGGTCCTGGGAAGAGCAGAGTTTTGCAGTAGCTTCAGTCTGAGATCTTGGGGAAGAGAAGTGTTGCTGTATGACATATGACATCGCCTTTGCCTGTGATGTGTGCATTGTTTGCTGTCTTTCCCAAGCTCTGCTCAGGGGAAGAGCCAGGAATTACTGCCCTGTTCCTGATTATTGCCATTTCTTCGTTTGTTTTCATTACCAGCTTCAGAGTGAGGTAGAGAAACCCCTGCTCAACTTCAGAGAGAACTTTAAAAAAGACATGAAGAAGTGTGACCATCACATTGCAGACTTACGGAAGCATCTGGCCAGCCGCTACGCAGCAGTTGAAAAGGTGGGAGTAGAGAACAAGCTGGAGAGATTATGGGCTGGTTTGGATACAAAAGCAGCTGCCTCGTGCAAAGTTTCTGTTCTGCCACAAAGAACCACAGAGGCTTCTGCTGAGTGCTTTCTGCTGTTAGTTATGCTCTGCTGGGCCCCAGACATCATTTGCTGTTTAGCTGAGATTTGGAAAACTGGGAGCTACAGGCAGGGCTAATGCTTTACTGCCGAACTGGCTTTATGTTTCATTCTCCCTTCCCAGTTTGGGACAATATATTTCTAACATATTTGGTGAAAATACTCCTTGCTTGTATGCATCTGGAAGTTACATCTATTGGCCTCAAAATTTAAGAAGCCTTGCCTTAGAATAGCAGCAGGGTCAGCCAGAGGCTTGCCTGCACCTAATATCTTCTGCAGCTGCCAAAAGCAGGTGGCCAAGGATGGCAGCTCAAACGTGGCACAGCACAGCAAGTCACAAACCCTCTCCTCCCAGTTCCTGTTTTCTGCACCTGACAGCAACCATCCTCTCCTGGAAAACCCAAATAGCAGCAGCACCCTAGTATTAGGGACTATTTTAACATGAACATCCGATTATACCCATAAAAAGTGCTCATTTGTCAGGGAATGGGATGCCCATGCCTTGCCTGCGAAGATGCTTATGTTGAATGGTGTCCTGTCTTGGTTTGCTCTTGGGTGTAAGGTGGAAAGGCAAATGCCATACTCAGTCAATGCAGGAGGTTATCTGGGCTTTCATTAAAGATCAGAGTGCACATGAGACAGTTTGCCTGAGGCCAGAATTGTTGCAGGATATAGAGTTATTCGACTGTGTGTGTGCAAGGGAGGCATTTTCCTGGAAAACAATAAGTTCTTTGCAGTTATATATGCATAGAAACACAGTCTTCAGTAGGAATAATGGAAGAAACAAATTAAAATAGCCTTGGGAGGGAGGAATAAAAGAAGGGAAGAGCCATGCCTACAGTGTGCCTGGTGAAACACATTGCTGCTCAGCAGATTGCAACTCCCTCTCACGTCTTGCTGAGTGAGCACAGAAGCTTTCAACACTGCAACTTCAACTTGCAAGCTGGTGTGACGAGAAAACTGCAAGGTGCTGACAAAATATTATAACCCAAATTTAGTTTTAAATGCTATAACAAGTCCATGCAAAATGAGTTATTTTTATTTTATGTGTTTAGGCAACCTCAGAAAATGAGGTGACAGCATGCACGTGTGGCAATGTTTATTGCTTAAGACACTACTAATTTTTATGTATAAGTTCAGTAATGATACTGATAAGTTGGGTTTTAAAAGCCTGAAGAACTTTAAAATAAAGTAATTTGAATAATTGGTTGTGACCAGGTCTCAGGTTCTTGATTTCTATAGTACGAACTGCAGTTGTCATGATTATGAATTAGCTTTTCTAATTAGTTTTCAAGTCTAAAAGTTCCTATTATCAAAGTTTCTGAGAGTGAATATTCAATCCAGAAGGTACTTAGAAATAAATCTTATAAGGTACTTGGAATTCTTTCCTCAATTTAGATTGTAGGAAAAGTAAATGGAAGATGTGTCTTGGTGACGCTGGTTCAGACGTATGAAAGAAGCTCCAGCTCCCCTTTCTTCTAGAAGTAGGGAGAAAGTTCCTAAGAAACATGAGAGGCTGATGATGCCTTTTGTACTGTGCCTTTCTAAGAACTTAGCAAGAGTTCAGGTGCTTGTGTGGTTTGTTGGTAGTAGGACACTTCTGTGAACACCACATGGTGTCCTAAGAACTTGAATCCCGGTTAGGACCCAGTTTTATGCAGAGTCCCCGACTTCTTACTAACAAATACTTGTGTGAAGGAGTCACAGATGGCTGAAAGCAGCTGGCAGCTCTTTTCCTCTGAAACATGTGATTCTTCTTCAATTACTTCAAGGCCCGGAAAGCTTTGACAGAGAGACAGAAGGATCTAGAAATGAAAACACAGCAGCTAGAGGTGAAGCTCAGCAACAAGACAGAAGAGGAAATTAAGAAGGCAAGACGGAAGTCCACTCAGGCAGGTGAGTACCTGTTTCCATCCATGGCCGGAGACAAGTGCAGCCCTGCAAGCAGCAGAAACAAAACAGGATGCAACTGCACATCTGCTTGTGTTTTTGTTGTTTTTTGTTGTTGCAGCTACAGTGTCAAAGTGAACCATGCTACAGGTTTATTTGATATTCAGTCCTCTGAAGAAGCAAGCCCAGTTTTTCCAGCTCAGACAACACAAAATTACGATGTTAATAAACGGGGTGAATTGTCCTTTTGTTTTGTGAAAGCGTGCTGAAATAACAATGTTTGTGAAGCTTTCCAAGTCAGGTTCAAAGAAGCTTGTGGAGGGTGTTTCTTCCTTAAATCATACTTCCTTCCGTGGTTCTTTCCTAAATCACAGTCACCTACAAATATGTGGCTGCCTATTATGTTTCCTATTACTGTCTTTTTCCTTGAAAGTGAACTTTTTGTCCTTTTTTTCCACTGCAACTCAGTGATTAAAATTATTTCTGCTTAAGAGATAACTGAGGATGTAGTGCTGAGCTATACTGTACCGAGCACACAGCTGGTGGTGTCACCTGTGCACATTTTAGAGCAGCTCAGACCACTTCAACAGGATCCATCAGGGTCTGTTTTGAGATCTGCAAAGCTGATCTGTGCAGCTCTATTGGTACCTTTGCTGAAAATATGTTTTGACTAGGGTTTCCATGTTGCATGCCTTCCTTTTTTTGGTAGAGTGGTCCTTCATAGTTCTGAGGCATGGAAAACTTCAGATAGCCTGGGTGGATTTTGAGAAGACCATTAGGGGAATCATAACTGAGCCTTATTTAAAGAAGAAAGAGAATTTACTAGCTGGAAAGCAGTAATCTCTGAAACACGCCTTCCAGATTTTCCACCCACCTTTCCCTCTCTGTCGGAACAGAAGTCTTGCAACAAAGGAAAAACTGAAATAATTACAGCTGATTTTGTTACTGCCCTGAACACAAGAGGAAGCCAGAGCTCAGCTGGAATCCTCAGAAGCTGGAGGATGCATGAGTCTGCAACTGGGTTGAGGTTGCAAATAAGCATCCTCCGATCTCAGACTGCTTGGGCCTGATGTTTTGCCCTTGTTTTAAACAGACCTGTTGGAATGCAGTCTCACCTGCAGGGTGCTACCCAGCAGCTCAATAACTCATTGTTTTTGATTTGCAACTTTAATTATTTTAGTTTTTAGATATAACTTTCTGTTCTGTAGCCATTTTCTTTTTCCAACTGAAGTGACTTGCTTGCTTAGTCCTGGGCATTTTGTAAGATATTATTAATGCTCATATTTTCCTTTTAAAATCTTGTCTTTCCCTCTTATTCTTTCTTGCCCCAGTCACCTGGTCTTTCACCACACTTGAAGTGGATATGTTTTGTTGAAATTTAGTTTCATCTAACAAATGCCATGTAAGAGAAGTGCCTTTGGCCACGGCAGGAGCTGACCTTCAGGCCTTCTGGGCTTCTCTAGGAAACCTGAACTGCACTCCCTAACGCTGACTAGAGAAGACTCACCTGTTGCTGTCTTGAACTTTTCAGGAGATGACTTGATGCGCTGCGTGGATCTTTACAATCAAGCCCAGTCCAAGTGGTTTGAGGAGATGGTGACCACCACTCTGGTACGTTACGTTGTGTAGCATCTTACAGGTAGAACATTGCAGAATTGTGATAGTGTGAAATATTCATCACTCATAGCGACACAGTGCAAAGCAGTGGGAAAAATTGGGTGATAGAGCCCCCATTGTTTTTCTCGTTCTCAGTTCTAAGAAAAACTCATATCACAGGGGAAGGAGGAAATAATTGTTTCATTGCAGAAGGCATTAAACCAATTCAGGGCTGCGTAAGGGCCAGAACGTTGAAATTGTCCCAAGGAAGGATGAGGTAATGCACAAGGAAGACATGGAAAAACATGAGATAAGTCACTTAATGCATTTATACATTTATGAATTTTTGTATTCCATGATTTCACTTCATGAATATTGCCAGCTCAGAAGCAGCACACTTTAGTTGCCTGTTGTTCCGTTCCTCTGAAGATAACACAGCTCACAGTCTTCGCCCTAAGGGCATTTACCTTCAAGGTTAGTCATCAAGGTGCCAAGATACAGTTTTGATGTGCTGTATTTCTTGAAGTGCCCATATTTTGGCTTTAGGGCTCATGTCATTTTTTAGAGCCCTGGACAGCAGCCAGTTGCTTTCAAAAGTGGGAAATAAAAGTGTCTTTTGCATGTATTTTTCTCATTGAACAAACACAAAACTGTAAACTTCTCTTAATAAGAAGCAGGGTAATAAATTACTCGGAGTTTGGAGCTGTGTCAGTGCAATATTTAAACTGTGGTAAATAAATAAAAGCAGATAAGTGAGTGGAAAACCAGGAGACAGGGAAGAGAAGGCTCCGAGGAGAATTTAGAACTTGATCCAGTGGGAGATGCCATGGCAGGAGTGTTGGAACTGAATGGGCTTTACACTCCCTTTCAACCCAAACCATTCTATGATTCTAAGAAAAAAAAGTGTGTTTCAAGACCGTGAAGACCTCTTGCTCCTTCCACTGCTGCTGTTCACGTGGACAAGGAGGGACTAAATGCAGATTTGGGGTATAATATCAGAGTCCAGGAGAAGGTGAATGTAGAAAAAATCAGGGGGAAGGTTAGAAATCACCTGCCATTTCATCTAAAGCATGGCTGGGGCCTGCTTACTTCTAGCTGAGCAAAGTGGAGACTTGTCACAGCTCATCATCTGGTAAGCAGATAAAATTGCCCTCACAGGGGTCTGGTTAGACCGAGGTCTGTCAGAGCCATACACTCTACACCATCTCCTGCTTCCCCAAGGAATCACCGTAACTTCTGGAGCTACTATGCAAAGCTTTGTGCAGGAAACAGAAAGCCTCTTGCTTTCAGCTTCCCTGAAGATAGTAGCTCCTCACTCTGCCTTGTTTGTCTCAGTTTCAGAAAGGATTCAGTCATTAGGCTCAGGCTGAAGTGAGTTCTCTGAATGCTCTGCAAATCAGAGGCATGTGAACCACAGAATTCCAACTCCAAAGCGTGGCCTTGGGGTAATATTGCAGTGACTGGCAACCTTTTGTGCATCGTCCTCTCTCTGGGCCTTCAAGCTCAGCTTCCAAGATAAACGTGGGCTTGTTTTTCTTCATTTCCAGGAGCTCGAGAGACTAGAAGTTGAAAGGGTGGAGATGATCCGACAGCATCTTTGCCAGTATACACAGCTGCGGCATGAGACAGACATGTTCAACCAAAGTGTAAGTCTGCTTTTGTTCAGTACCATTGGTCTTTCCTGTGCTTCAGCTGAGCAGGATGGTCCCTGTCGTGATCTGACCTGTACCAAAAGAAGTTGCCAAAAGTGAATGTGGTCAGCTTGTTAGCTTGCAGCAGTACTCTACTGCCAGGCTTCAGTCCCGCTCCTCCAGAGCTCTCTGATCCTGGGTACATTTCATACTGCTGCAGCACAACTTTTTGCTGGGGGAGACACAGTGAATTGGATTACATTTGGCCAGCATAAGCCGTTATAAGCTCTCCCAGCATGCACTGCTCCTTGAGGTCATCTGTTCTTGAAAGGAAAATGGAAAATAATTTCCCTGTTGGAGGAGGGAGTATATTTTTTTGTCCTTATTAAAAAACCTGTCTGATATTCAAATACTAAAAGCCAGCGGATGCATGCCAACCTCAGTACATGGTTGTATTTGGTGCAAGGTACAGATTGCAGGACAGGAGTCAGAGACTGGCTGGCCAATGCCTGGCGTGGGAAGTCTGTCTCTGCTTGATGTAAAAATCTGCCTCTTCTCTGCTTCCTGCTGTGAGGCTTCACATTGGGATCTGGCTGTTGTCCACCGAGTCTCGTGTATACTCAGTTCTCTGCAACATAGGCACACTACACTTCAGAGCAATGACTATCTCTGCTTGAAATTTGCTTTTGACATTTTGATTCTTGTTTTGTTCATTTTAGACAGTAGAGCTCGTGGATCAGTTGCTTCGGAAAGTGGATCCTGCCAAAGACAGGGAACTGTGGGTGAAAGAACACAAAACTGGAGATATCCGACCTGTGGACATGGAAATATAGACTGATCTATAGTTGTATGTGATGAGTCCACTGAATTAACCAGGCTAATGTTTGTTTCTTCAGGGTCAGAAGAGCATAGGGAAAAGGTTGTTCCACTACCAGACACCTTGTAATTTATGCCTGTATGGGCTATCTCTGTTACATTTAGTCTTTAAAATGGTCCTCGTTGTGCTAAGCCTTAAGTACGAGACGTTCCAGGGTGAAGAAACCAGATGTGTGCTTCCCACCAGAGGTTTCCAATTGCACGCAGCTTCCAGAAGAAATCTGCTTTGGTACAGAGAGCGCTCTGTTCTTCAGTGACTTTGTGCTACATCCCTTGCATGACTATCTTTATCCAGTACTTTAAAAAAAACCATGCAGAGAGCCTCTGGCTAGCAAGTAGGTAACGGTTTGAACATGACACAGGGGGCAAGGAAGTCCTGATTATGAATCCCAGGTCTGTTACTGACTGCTTTCATGGCCATAGGCAATTCAGTTAACTTTTCTGACTCCCCCATCTATGAAACATGCATATCTCACAGGAGTGTTGTGCATACATCTCTTTCATACAACACAATTTCTCACCATGGCAGTGAAGTGATGGCCCTTCTCCCAGAATTTATGGAGAAAACTCCTGTTCTTCCTGTTTTATACTCCCGCTCAGGGATCCATAAACCCATTATCATCATGATTTCTGTTCTAGGCCAATCAATAAGATTGCAAAGTGTTACTATCACCATTATTTATCAAAAAAGACTTGGTTGTGCAATACCTACCTCATTAGCTGTCTAAGTGCCCTCAATGACAGAAAGAGGTTATATACCAAGGAGTAAATGAGATGTTCAAAACCTCTCCTGCTTGTGCAAGATGTTTCCTCACAGAATCTCTTTCAAACAGTCCTCTGACATTGTATTTGGGATCCAGGTTTAAATTGCCCTTTGTTGGTTCATTCAGGTGACTATCACAGCCTTTAAGTATCTTAAATTACCAAGTTTGTTCAGCTAAATTGTGGTGTTTACCTTTTTAGAGCCTGATTTTCAAAGGTGCCATGAATCTGTGATGCTAGATTGCATTAAGTGTAGATGTAGGTGCCCACCATCAAATTCTTAACCTTAGGTTTTTCATTATGCTTACCACAAATTACCAAAAATTCAACACTGCTCTTAGCACTTAGTGTTATGTAGTTTGAAAACTGGTTTTGAAAAGATATTAATTTTCTTCTTTTGCTGTTATTTCTGATTGATTATTCAGTGCTGCTGTTAATATAGTTTTCAGCATTTCATACAATGCCAAGATTCTTAAGATTCTGGCTTTAGATCCAGCAGAAATCTTGATTCTCACCCCTGTGGCCTTTACTCAGTGTTTACTGCTATCTGCAGTTTCTCAAACCATACTATTTCATTTGATCCACAATTGTGCTCTACTTTATCTCCTTGTTACTATCCTTTTTTTCCCCAGCACCAAAATTACATCCTCATTTTGTTCTGCTATTCTAGATTTTTGTTCACTAGCCTCTAAGTGCTGTGATTAAGTAATTGAGAATTGATATTCCCCTTTATAAATACAAACTGAGACACAGAAAACTCTTACATAAAATACATTTTTAATATTGCTGCAGTGATTATTTTTCTGGTTTGTTGTTTCAAACTGAATTCTGTTGCATTTTCCTTTTGTTCCTTTTTTCTCAACCATCTCTTTTACCTGTATAGACTTATTCCTGCCTTGCAAATGCCTCCATAACCCACTTCTCTGCTGTGTCATTACCCTTTCTAAACCTTTGTACGTTTGATGCAATGCCATCACCGCTGCGTGCTCGGGATCTCTGTTCTGGTGTGACACCTCCTGCACTTCCATTATGCACTTCTGAATTTGTGACTACTATTTTATTCTCTGTGTTGGAAGCACCCAGCACACTCTTATGTAGGTCTCTTCTACAAAGACAATACAAAAGAAACATAATTTCCCTAAGCATAGTGTAATCCTTGAGCTCAGTTAGAGTACATACCCTTCTCTCTGCTGCTGTGTCTCTGCTGCTGCTCAAGCAGAGAAGTTTTATGGTGATCCCTCTTTTTCAGTCTTCCTATTGATTCATTCTCTATCCTATTTTTTTTTTCTGGCATACCAATGTATACTTTTCCTATCTTTACCATGCACTTTTTAGGACAGGCACTTTCTAAACCAAAGGTGCAGGGTGAGCTTTCAAAACTTCAATGGCAAAAAATAACTGGAGCACTTAAGAGCTGCATCTCAGGTCAACCCCTGTATCCTAAGCTGTATTGTAAATTAAAATGAGCAATCTTGACGACACCTCACTACATTCTTTTTTTTGATGGCAAAACCAAGCTAGTTGTGCACTTTATACAGTATTCTCCTTAATAAATAAATAATCTGTTATCAATTACACTTTATTTTTCCTCTTTCTTTGAAGATGTTTGTTACTTTAGCTATTTTGTACTGGAAATACTGTCCATTAGCACAGGTTTCTCTGAGAAATGAAATGTATTTTGGTTCCTCTAAGTTGTATTTAAGCTGCTCTCAATTCTCAGTTGTATTTTCCGGTAATTTT
Source organism: Dromococcyx pavoninus (assembly GCA_033558185.1). NCBI lineage: Eukaryota > Metazoa > Chordata > Aves > Cuculiformes > Neomorphidae > Dromococcyx > Dromococcyx pavoninus. The sequence continues at coordinate 154,240 of JAUMJL010000386.1, read as the reverse complement.
TTTCCCTTTTGTTTTATTTCCAGGCAGTTTTCCTACTTCTGCTTTTCGGTCCGTTTGAAATGTTGCAGGAGTGTGTGAGCTGCACAAAACAACAATTCTCTTGCTGGAGTCTGTATCTCTTTTTCACTTTGATAATCTGAGGAGAGCATTTTTACCTGGCTGTTAATCTTTACCAGGCCCAGGAGCTTTGCCACAAGTGAGAGACTTCCTCTACCACAAGCTTTCCACCTGTAATCAGTGGAAACATCAGGGAAGTTTTATTGTTCTTCATTGACCATTTCCAGCTCATTTCTTGCAAAAGGTGATACTCACTTGTGATACAACACTGCAGGCAGTGGGATCAGTGTTGCCTGGCTCATTCATCCTGCACAGTGTGATGAGCACAACTCAGAGAGTGCTGGAGCTCCTGTGCTTCTGAACAAACAGCATCTCCAAAGAAGGTAGTGGCATATTTGAAGGGAAGCATGGCTTCCTGCCCTCGTGTTTGTTCCTAACAGTAACTTCAGGAGTTTCAGTATTGCTCTAGTCATCCTCCATTGAGCTGCAAAAATGTAGTTGAATACAGTCTTTCCTCATGCAATAGCTCATCCTATCAACAGCTTCTCCAGAGGAAGATCAAGATTTGTTTCATGTTAAACAGCTAGCATGTGTGAAAAGCATGATGATACTGTAACGTAGCTGAGTAATAGAAATAGCAAATTAAGTCTCTTGCCTCCATAGGTACTGAGCTTAAGGGTCATCTCATTTTGTTTGGCAGGTGGGCTTACACACTTGATGCAGGTCTGTCTTTGTTGAGTGAGGAGACTGTCTTACATCTTCATAGGGCTCTGTGGATGAAGAGCAGAAGCTGAGCTTTCAATTAGTACTGTTTGCTTTCACCTGAAGAGGTACAATTAGTGGGAATTTGCATCTGGCTTTTATCTGATAGCTCTGCTTGCCAGGATTTGTTGAAGCCCCCTCTGTTTCAGGAATCTTGCTGCTCCTGCAGAGCTCCTCTTTGTCTAAACAATGCTGCCACATACTTGTCCCGTGCTGTCAAGCTTCTGGTTCCCTGGTGATCTCTGCTTCAGCCAGAGCTTTTTGGCCCTTATCTGAGCTCAAGGGCTTCCTATGGCTTTGAATCTTAGGCGTCCCAACTCCAATGCCAGAGCTGCTGAGGTGTTTTCCAGCTGTAACCTCAACAACCATACAGCATGAGAACGTTTTATTCACCATCCATGCTAGCATGCCTGTGTCTTCAAAGCCTCCATCTGGCACGGATTCCTCAGCAGAGAGCCCCCATTGGAAGTCTTGCTCTAAGGTATTCTTTCAGCTTGTTTCCTAACACAACTCATTCTGGATCCAGTGCTGTTGGCTGATTCCTGGGGGAGTTAATGAGTTGAAAGTGATGGGTTTGTTACCACGTGGACCAAGTGCACTCTTCACTCATGATTGACGAGATTCTAGTTGCTTTCATAGAGCAACATCCAAAAAGGGCTAATTTTGAGATTTGCAGTCTGCTCTAGTTCACTCATGTCCATAACTCACATTTGTTCATCGATTCTGAGTGTTGAGCATCCTTTGAAAGACTTCAGCTGGTCTGTTATAGAAATGTAATTCCATTATTTGACTCTGGGATCTTTACAGATAGCTTTAATATATTTTTGTAAATGTTAAAATATCAGAGCAGCAGTGAAAGTCCTGGTGAAATCCCTGTTATGGTTCTAGAATACTGTTTCCTCTCTGTAGCCCTGCCTGAGCTGCTGTGGGGTAGCTGTGCACCCCCTCATGTCCACGGTTCCAATGAGCACTGAAATCGCTCTTCCTTTCGTGCGTAGCAGGCAGTGTGCAAACTCGTGCTCTGGTTCTCTTTACCCTTTTTCATCTGTGCAGTTTCATGTTGCAGAATTAGATGCTTTTTGTTTAACTGACAGCCCTGTGCTGTGATGTCAGTGTGTGTAGCTGTCCTGTGACAGTGAACTGCACTCAGATCACCTCTTTTTTTGGTTTTAACTTTTCAGGGGTTTTTTTTGTTTTTTTCCTAACAGGAATTTTCTGCAAAGCCTTTCACAGGAAGCTTTCACATGCTGAGTAGCAGTCACAGTTTCTCAGAACCTCTTTAAATTTGTCCCTGGTTTGAATGTCATTATTTAAATATTTGCTGCACATTAAACTATGTGTAGAAATGTGCCCTCTTCTTTTCACCTGCTCTTTGAAAGCACTCAGCACCCAGAGATTTCTTGGAACACAACAAGGAGCATGTAGGTGATAAAAGACTTTGAAAATCAGGCTAACTAATAGAAATGCACAAGCCTCTTCTTTCCTTGGTTGTTGAGTACACATATAAGGTAAACATTAAGAAATGAGAACCTCAAATGTGTAGTGTATAAGACATAGCTGCTATACATGCAGTTCCCAGAAGCTCCACGAGTAACCCTATATGAGACTATGGTAGGAGCACAGCTCTAAAGCATGGGCCTACATCTCCAAATTAAGTGAAAAAGTAGCTCTGCCCATCTATTTTTTCAGTCACACACAGGGAGAAAAAGAGCACTGCTTACCCAGGTGTGTCCTTCGCTATCTAGCACCTTAAGAAATCCAGACTAGCACCTTGAAGGTCTCCCTGGAATGAGTAGATGTGACTTCTTGGTGTGATCAGTTGGTTGTTTCCTTCTGAACTGAAAAGCTGTTTGCTGTTTTATAGTAGCTAGTGTGCTCTTTTGCACTAAGTGCAGCCTGTGGGGTCTGCTCCCAGAGTTGGCAGTCAGAGTCTGGGTCCTGGGGGCAGTCCTGATCATTCTTACATTTCTGCTTTGCAAGAACCAGGTCTTCAAAAGACAGTGTCAAAAATGCAGCTTTGAAACTAATGAGCTTTCCTGATCAGACACTTTTCTGGAAAGTCTGAAGGTTTTTTGCTACCCAGCATGGGTTGAAATAGGAGAATGAGGTTTCAAAGGTTGCCAGAGCATTTCTGTGAGTGGTGCTTGCTGTGTGGGCATCCCTCCCATACTTGTGCAGTGGTAGGGAACAGCCAATGGGCGACTTTGCACAGTAGAGCTGCCTGACATTTAACTAGAGGAGCCTGGTGGTCACATTTAACTTCATCAGGTGGGCAGTAGTGGGCAGATTCAAATTAAAACCAGACACATAGGGCAGGAAAATATTTAGCTGCCCCAGTGCCATTTGAGCTTCTAGACATAGAATCATATGTTGGAAATGACCTTTGAGATCATCGAGTCCAACTGCACCCATCATCTGCTAAACCATGCCCCTCAAACACTCATCTACCCATTTTTTAAACACCTCCAGGGATGGTGACTCAGCCCCCTCCCTGGGCAGCTGTTCCAGTGCCTGATCACCCTTTCAGTAAAGAAATTCTTCCTTAATATCTAGTCTGAACCTCGACATGAGGCACTCGTCTCCCTCAGACCCTGATGGGCCTAGTAACAGCTTCATTGCTCTCCAAATTCTGCTTAGCACATAAAAATCAGTGATGAAACATTCTCTTGTATCTGTTGCTTGATGCAGGGCTCTCCAACTAGCACCTGCTTGTGCCTGTGGGAGACCAGTATGTGGTAATACTGCAACGGTGACTGCAGACTGGCTTTTGGCATTGGGCAGTGCTGTGATGTCCTGCACCCTGGCACTGAACTGACCATAAGTCAGACAGTCAGACGTGCAGGTGTTCTCCAGGAGCCTGGGACACACTGCTGCATAATGGTGATGAAGTCTTTCCCATCAGCAATTCCTTGTCTTTTCCTGAAAAGTGGTGTTGTATCAATAATATCCATTACTTTGTCTTATAGTAGATCTTATTCATATAGATGTGCATCTTTCAGTTCTTATTTTCTCCTCTTTGTTGTCACTGTAGCCAGCCCTCCATTGCTGAGATACTCCAGTTTTCAGGATCTTTACTTTTGAATTTTCATAACACATGTGTGGCTTTAATGTGCTGACCAAACTCTATGCTTTTGGATATTTTCTGAGAGGGGTAAGTACATGCTTTTTGGAGGAGTTATTTTGGTTTTTGTTTTGGATTTTTCTTACCAGGCACCAGGTTTGGAAATGCAATTACTCCTTTTTCTGCTAGTCTCAGCATATTGTTTTCTTCCTGGACTTTTTTTTTTCTGAAGAGACCAACACATAGCACAATTTGACTTAAATTTCTAATCCCATGTGTTCCTCAAGGCAGGAACCTTTTGTGCCTAATGATGAATCTTATTGTAAGAATACTGCATGGATAAAAGTTTTCATAGACCAATAATAAGTAAGTCTTGGGTTAACCACCTAATAATTAAAGAAATCCATAGCTTTGAAACACTCAGATTTAATTCCCTCAGCTTATATTAAGTTGAACTGTTTCAGGTGTGCCATAAAGAGACAAACTCAGTGGACTTTCAGAACAAAAGCTTTTCAGCTGCTGTAGTCGGGTTCAGTGAGTGGACGAGACTGTAATTTTGAATAGATGCGGTCCTTCAGGGCTACTGATTTAACAAGTAACTGAGTAATGGCTTGTATAACAATCCTGCTAAACTTCTGCTAGTTGTTCCCCTTGAAATGCCTCTTCAAATTCTGTCTGCTACAAGCATGTTGAATACACAGATTTCACCCAACAAATATCCTAAGCTCAGGAGCAGCCAGTATGCACAGATCTGTGCAGGATTCACAATCTCCCTTCCTTGCTCTGCACTGTGCGCTCTTTTAGGACATCCCCACATCCTGTAGACGTGCTTTTGTCTCCCTGATCATTTCCTGTCCAGCACACTCATCCAAAATTCTCAATGCTGAAACGAAAGTAGGACTTGTTAGATTTAAAAGCGACTGCATTGAAGGAGTGTTGCTGACTCAAACTTCTGACACAGCCTTCAGTATAGGTGTTTCAGTAGAATAATCAGGGATTTCTGCGTAAAAATAGTTGAGTTCAAGTGGCATGTAGGGCCGAACTCAGGCTTTATTGTGTAAAACAAAAAGCCAGCTCATTTATTTTTAAAGCAGTTGCTGAGAAGAAATTTGATGGTTCTGGAAGCCTGAGGCTGAACAGCGATTTCATGGATGTCATATCTCCATGGCATGACAATCTTAGCTACTGAATTTGGGAACCAGAACTCCCTTGTTCCCTTGGAGTTTTTTGATACAATGGCTGAGATTTTTTTTCCAGAGTGGCCTAAGGAATTTGGATGTCTGTTTACCACTCTCTCAGTCCAGCAGGTCAAAAATACTCTTTAGGGACACCAACCTCTACCCATCATGGGGGGGGGGGATGGGGGGGGGAATAAAAAGCAAGTACTAGTATTGGACAAAATTTTTTTCCTCCTCCTTCAGTGGTTTCCGTTCTTTCAGCAGCCCAAGATGGTGTGAAAAATCCACCAAACAGTTTTATAGTAATTCTAAGAGCAGGGATTCAGAGGCAGACCAGATCACCAGTCATATACTAAACCAGAGTTTTCTACTAAATTTGCTTACTCGGTCCCTTTTGTTAAATACTTTTGCTAAATACTTCTACATTTCTAGGAAAGTCATCGTTTGCCAGTACTAATGACTTATTTTTAAAGATTTTTTAACCAAAATTTTGTAACTTTCCATAAATGTGGGCTGAATAGACCCCTTGAATAGCTTATGTATCACGCGGCCTCTGTCTGGGCAACTAGTAAGCTTTGGATCGTTGTGCAACTTACAGGATGCCTTTTGTTCCATAGATACATGAAGGAATCACTTACTGAACTTAAGGAGCTGAAGGCAGAAAAGATTTAAGGGGTAGATCTACAGCTTGGGTAAACTGGCAGAGTTTGGTGGAAGATACTTTATGTCAGCTGTGGATCTTGTCCTTCAGTGTTGAAGGCATTTCCTATACATAGTTTTTCTGTCTAATTGTAAAACAATTTCATATGGTTAAACTGTATTTTCCTATATTGTTCTGCAAGTTTGTATGCACCACAGTGCTCATCTCATCCCCTGTAAAATAAACTGTACAGAGACACATTAAGCATGGAATTGTCTACCCAGTTGACTTTTTCTTCTACCAAAGCCACACACCTTTTGAATGCTTGGGATGCTGTATGCTAACTTACTGCATTTTGAATTTACAGTTGCATCACTTAGATGTAATCTGCTTGCACTTACCCTTTTCAGGTCTTTGCATGGTATTCAAATGAGTACAGTCCCTAAAACAATTTCATTTTTATTAGGAAATCAAGAAACACCTGTAGTTGTTTTGTTTGTTTGGTTTTATTTAATTAAACAAACAGGTAAGATGACCACTGTCCATCTGAAAGCAGCTGCCATGAAATGGGCATGCTTTAAATGATCTGTAGGTCTTCTACAGTTCTTCAGTCCTTTACCTGCGAGTTCCACGTCTGTCTTGAAGAGAAAACACTGTTGTAAAATGTTGTTTTTAACAAACTGTTCTACTTTGAGTGCTGGAGTTAACATGCATGGCTGGCAGGCTTTCCAACAGGGTCATAATCAGCCCTGCCAAAATGCTATCCACTGCAACAACTGCCATCAAATTGACCAGCTCAGAGCATGCAGGTGTTGCAGTCCTACAGCACACGAGCCTACCTTTCCAGCAACGTGTGGCTTGTGGACCTTGGAAGTAATGGTGTTATCCACACATCTCATAAACCTTAGCAGAGCTTTCTTCTAGGAATCCGTCTGGTTTTGAGTCTCTCTCTCTGCAGACACTTGGAGAATGGCATCCCAGGGCTCCATGGTGTGTTTGTACACTGCCATGGTAAGTAGTTACACATTCTTCTTGGAAAAGACAACACCCAAAAGGCCCAGGTGGAAGCTTGGTTTTCACCTTGCCCAGAGTAGAGTAAATCTGTTAATGCTGTTTCAGTTTTCGTGCAGGGTGTAGATGAGCTTTGCGAATACTTAACAATTCTCCCCGTGCAGTGGTGCATTTAACTGTAACTTACCAGCAAAAAAGCATTTTCCATTGTAGGAGACATTGAAACCCAGCACAGGGAATTACTGTACAAGCCATGATGCTTATTTGGTGTTAGTGCCAACACTCAGAATAGCATCGTGGTGAAAGGACCGGAGCGGATGGTGGAGGTAGCAGGGTGGCAGCCTCAAACTGCAACATTTAGATGTAAAAGGCAGACGGTTTTACTCCATTCTGCACAGAAATACTTGTGCCACACATCTGCAATCAAAATAATTACAAAATCACATTGGATTGCATCGTGCATTTGGGCCTTTGACCCCCCACATTCCACAGAAGTGGAAAGAAACTGCAAGGGCATCAGTGATTAGACTATTTCAGATCACTTTGGGGACTAAGTAGACATGCTTTGTGCCTCAAGCTGTTATCATGGTACTTTAGAAGTTCCTGTTACTTGTGAATAAAATTAAGGCAATACATTCTTGCATCTTCTGCTGTTTCCATGATCAGCAATTTCATCCGGACATCCCCAGGTAAGTGCAGGTTTTCAGTGTGTTACAAGTATCCTAATTCCTAATTTATTGGAAATACTAAGTGTAAGTGGATATTGGAGACTTTGCACACCATCATATTGGATCAGATCCCATTTTGCTGTTCCTCACAGCACCTACCCTGCCTTGGTGCTGGGTTCCCCTGCACCCACCTTCAGGGGTGAAATAGCTCAGGGTTGTTGAAGGCAGAATTTGAGAGCGATTCAGTGGTTCAAGTGACCCGAGAGCTGCTGTGCAAGGTGGGCTCCTGACTGTACACTGCAAAACAGTGCTGCAACCCTGCCCTGACAAACACTGGTCATCACAGACATCTCTTCATATACTGCGTTTGGTTTTTTCCTCTGGAAATATTACTTCTTCTGCAAAGAAAAGCAAAAAGCTGTTCAGAACAGAGCTTAGAATCATAGAATCATTAAGGCTAGAAAAGACCTCCAAGACCATCAAGTCTAACCATCAACACAATATCAACATGCCTGCTACCCCATGTCCTGAGGCTCCACATCTACACGGATTTTACTCCTCCAGAGATGGAGACTCAACCGCTTCCCTGGGCGGCCTCTTCTAACACTTCACCACTCTTCCAGTAGAGAAATTTTCCATAATATCCAATATTCATTCCGTCACTTATTCCTTGGAAGAAGTGAGATGCTTGGAAAAAGCAGTGTTAGAAGTCCAGTGATTGAGACAAGCAGAGAAAAAAGGCAATCTAATCAGTAGCATGATTCAGTCTATTAATTAAAATATATGAGATTATGTTATGTCAGGCATCGCTTTTCCACATATTTTTCTCTTTAATCAGTTTGCTGTCTGGGGAGAAACCCTGGGATGATTTGCCAGTGCCCCTTCACCCTGCTGCAGTACAAAGCCATTTCTGCATCTTACAATGCAGGGGTTGGAGTGCACGTTTCACTCTTTTAAGCCAGATGTCAGAATGAGCATGCACTTTAAAAAGAAGACCCTTTCCCTGCCCCACGAGGTAATACTTTCCTTTTCTATCACATTTCCCTTTACAAGCAAGACCAGGATGTTGTACAATCCTGCAAGTGGGCGCTGCTGAAAAAGAATGCAGCATTATGAGGCAGGGAGGCACACCATCGGCTTTTCTGTGTCTGAGCAAGATTTGAAGAAGCAACACAAGCAGTTCACATAGGGCGCTATCTCTGGAGGTACACGATCCTTGCATCTGTGCTCTGCTGAGCATGCCCTTTATAAAAAAAAATTGCTCACTGAAGCAAGAGGAAATCTTTTTATCTATGGTTTCAAAGCACTGATAGAGAAAGATCCTACAGAGTAGAACAGTTCAGCGCTAGCACCTATCCTCTCATGAGCAAGACCTAGACATTCTACAATCCTCCAGGAGGGCTCTGCTGAAAAGGCAGAAACCATGAAAGAATTTAGTGCTCTGAAGCAAGATGCAGACCATCATGATTTCTATCGCTGTGAAACTGCTGCCAAAAGAAAATTTTTAAGAAGCAACGCTTGTTGACACTAGAAAATCCCAGAGTGAGCTATCTCTGGGCATATATAATGCTTGCAGGCAGAGTCTGCTGAAAATGCACTTGAAAGACAGTACTGTTGCTCATCGATGCCAGAGCAGATCCCTTGTCTGTGTTTGAAAGCAATAGTAGGGAGAAAGGGTAAATGATAACACATTTCTCTGCTATAAAGATTCCCTTTATGGGCAAGACCTAGACAGTCTACAGTCCTCCAGGTGGACACTGCAGTGAAGGCAAAAGACACAACATAAAAGGTAGATCTCCGAGCCTAGGCACAGATCATCGTGTTGTTTCTATGCCTGTAACCGCGGTCAGAAGAGGATAAAGGTGAAGGAAGACACTCCATCCCCCTTCCCCCCCTCCCCAGGGTACTACATTCCTCTTCTATCACATTTCCCTTTACAAGCAAGACCTGGATGTCGTACAACCCTCCAGGCAGGCACTACTGAAAAGGCAGAAACCACAAAAGAATGTAGGGCTCTGAGACAAGACGCACACTGTCGTGATTTCTGTCTCTGTGGAAACGCTGCCTGAGGAAGATTTAAACAAGCAACACGTTTCAGCACTAGCAGTTCGCAGAGGAAGCTGTCTCGAGGCATATGCGATCCTTCAGCTGGAGTCTCACACAGTTAAAACAAGAAACAAGCTTCAGTACTAGCTATTTTCAGTAGGAGAAAAAGCCCTTATATGTAAACTCCTGCAGACAGATTCTGCTGCGAATGAAAAGAAGAAATGCTAAAACCAGCAGTGCAGAGAAGAGAGAGCCAATTCCTGTTTATCTGTGTTTGAAAGCAGTGGTAAGGTAAGACCCTACAGGGTAACACATTTCTATCACCTTTCCCTTTATGAGCAAGACATTCTAAAATGCCCAAGGCTGGCACTGCTGCAAAGGCAGAAAACAAAAAGGCTGTAGTGCTCTGAGGCAAAACGCGCACTGTTGTGTTTTCTCTCTCTGTGGAAATGCTGCCTGAGGAAGATTTAAACAAGCAAAACATTTCAGTGCTACCAGTTTGCAGAGGGAGCTGTCTTGAGGTGTGTTCAACCCTTGAACTGGAATCTGTGGAGAATGCACGTGAACCAACTCACCATTGCTATTTGAACCTAGAGGAGATAATGTTTATCTTTGTTTGAAAGCACTTCTAGAGGAAGACCATGCGGGTCGACACATTTCTCTGCATTTACATTTCTCTTTATGAGCAAGACGTAGATATTCTACAATGCTCCAGGTGGGCCCTGATGAATATGAAGAAAATACAAAAGAATGCTGTGTTCTGAGGCAAAAGGCACACCATGAGACTGTCTGTGTCTGTGGAAAACTTTTTAAAATCAACACATTTCAGCACTAGCAGCGTGCAGATGGCCCTTTAGAGCGAGAAAAATCTTGTAACCATAGTCTGCTGGGGTTTCTGTGAGCATATTCGAGGTCTCTGTTCTCAGGATTGGTCTGCATCCTTATATGAGCACAGCCCCCCATCCACTACAGATTCGCTGGGTCACTCCTCCCCCCACCAGCAGATGTGCAGCGCTTTAGAATTTTGGTCGGAGGTCCTAAGCCCTGTTTTAATTTTTGAAAACAATAGAGCTCTTATCACAGCCAGTAAGTCCTGCCTATGGGGAATCCTCTTAGAACTCCTATCTGGTTCCTTGTCTCCCCTATGGAGCCCTCTATGGAGCCCCTCTCGTGCTCTCTCTGTCCCTCCAATGGAGCCCCTTATGTAGCGCTGATCGCCCCCTCTATTGTGCTTATGGAGTCCCTGTCACGCCCTGTAGGATCCCAATATGGAGTCCCCTGTAGAGCATTACTGCAGCCCGTGTACCCTGTAAGCTGCCTCTCTAGATCCGCTATCGCTCCCTGTTTTGCCACCATGGAAAGCCCTGTAGAACTTTTATCACAGTCAACAAATCCTGCATGTGTAGCCCCATCTAGAGACCTTATCTTGCTCTTTGTTTCCCCTATGGAGCCCTCTCTATAGCCCCTATTGCGCTCCCAATATCCCTCCCATGGAGGCCCTTATCCAGACCCTGTCGCACACTGTATCACATTTATGGAGCCCCTTGTAATACCTTATTGCTCCCCCTAAATTCCAGATATGGAGCCCCTTCTAGAGCCCCTAGTGCCATGTGTACCCCTCATGCAGCCTCCTATAGAGTCCCTGTCGTGCCCTGTGTTGCCCTACTGGAACACCCTATAGAGATCCTATCACAGCAGTTGAGTCCCACATATGGAGCTGCCTCTACACCCCTATCTCACTCTTTGTCTCCCCATGGAGCATTCTGTAGAGCCCCTGTCACCCTCCCTGTGGCTCTCCTTTGGAACGCCGACACAGCCCCTATCACGTCCTGTATAGTGCCTGTGAGGCCCCCTGTAGAGCCAATATCACGCCCCCTAAATTCCCATAATGGAGCCCCCTGCAGAGCACATATCGCACTCTGTGTAGGCCGTATGCTGCCCCCTCTACAGCCCCTATAGCTACCTGTGTTTTCCCAATGGAATGCGCTATAGAGCTCCTATCACAGCCAATAAGTCCCATATGTGGATTCTTGTCTAGAGCCCATGCCTCAATCTTTGTCTCCCCTAAGGAACCCCCTTTATAGCCCCTGTCCCTCTACCTACGTCCCTCCTATGGAGCCGCTTATACAACTCATACCACTCATATTGGGCTTATGGAGACCCCTATAGAACCCTTATCACACCCCCTAAGTACCTGCTATTGAGCCCCTTCTGGAGCTCCTACCCACCCTCTGTTACCCACATAGAACCCCCTAGAGAGCTCTTATCACAGCCAAAAATACCCACATAGAGAGCCCCCTCTAGACCCCCATCTCGCTCTTTGTTTCCACTGAGGAGTGCTACATGGAGCCCCTATCACACCCTGCGTAACGCTTATGAAGCCCCCTATAGAACACCTATCACGCCCCCTAAGTTCCTGCTATGGAGGCCACTGTAGAGCCCCTGTTGTGCCCTGAGTAGCCCCCATGGGACACCCTATGGAGCTCCTATTAGGACCAGTAACTCCAGCATGTGGAGCCCCCTCTAGAGCCCCTATCTCACTCTTTGTCTCCTCTATGGAGCCCTCTACTGAGCCGCTGTCTCGCTCCCTATGTTCCTCCTATGGAGCCCCTCATACAATCCATATTGCACCCTGTATTGCACTTATGGAGACCCCTAAATAGCTCCTATGATACCCCATAAGTTCCTGCTAAGGAACCCCCTGTAGAGCACCTATTGCACCCTCTGTACACTGTATGAAGCCCCTTCTAGAGGTCGTATCGCGCACGCTGGTACCCCATATATAGCTCCTATCTTGGGCAGTAAGCCCCACATATGTAGCAACCTCTAGAACCCCTATTTCACTCATTTTTCCCCTATGGAGCCCTCTATAGAGCCTCTGTTGCACCCTGCATTGCCCCCATGGTACACCCTATGGAACTCCTACCACGGCCGATGTCTCACATGTGGAGCCCCACCTACAGCCAGTATCTGGGTATTTATTTCCCTCTGTAGAGCCCCTGTCGTGCTCCCCGTGTTTGATCTATGGAGTAGCTTATACAGCCCCTATCATGTCGTGTACATCACTTATGGAGCCCCCTATAATCCCCTATCACAGCACCTAAATTCCCGTAGGTAAAGCCTTAGGCTTCACCTGATTTTCACTCTTATAGAGTCTCATTTGTGGCTTCTTTCTGCTTCTTTTAGTTGATTTTGGATTATATTTTTTATTGCTCTGTTGGTTGTTTTAGCTGCTTGTGGTTTATTTTGTCAGATTTTCACTGGGTTTGCCTTGTTTTCTCCAATGTCTGCTTGCTTTGCCTTAGTTTTGCAAATTTTCATCTATTTAGGCTGATTTTGGCTGAGTTTTTCACTTTGTTCTTTCTGGTTTATTTTTATTTCATCTGAATTTGGCTGGTTTGAACTGATCTATTTCTCGGCTGGTTTTGACTTACTTTACCTGACTTTTCTCTTGTTTCGGCTTCCTTTGGCTAATTTTTGCTGATTTTGCTTGCTTTCCAGTTGTGAAGACAGCTAGAAATGTAGTCATTCTCATTCATGAGAATGGGAATTACTTGCTTCATACTTTTGTCCCACACTTGCTAGTCTCTGGGGTTTTTTTTTTCATCTACTCTGCTTTATAGAACAAAATACTAGTTTTCTCTGCGGGACTACAGTATGCCTAAAAGGACAAGAGATGGCAGCAGAGACCGTGGCCTGGATTATAGGGAACTAATGACTACGTAACTCGTGTGTGGATCAAAGGTACTCAATAACTTTGTTTGGCAGTAGTATTTGTGTGGAAAAAATTCTTTTTTGGCTTATACTTTTTGTTTTGGCAAATTTGGCTTACGTTTTCCCAGGGTTTTTGGCCGTTTTTGTTTGTTTGTTTGTTTTTGTGGCTCCAAAATTTCCAGTAACCGACAAGGCTCTGTCTGTATTCAAAAAGGATGTCCCATCTGCCCAAATCCTCCCCAGATCTCAGCTTCCATAGTGAAGGCCAATGTCAAAGGTAACATTGCCCTCCTGAGACAGCCTGGGACACCTTCTCTGTACCACCAGCTCCCTCCACTCTGCTGCTTGCTAACGCACACACACATACACAGACACAGGCTAGGGCTGTTGGAACCCCTTCCTGCACATTCCCATCCCTGGAAAGGAAAGAGCAAGGAACACCAGCCCCCCCCACCTCCACACCCCCTCATCTGGGATTGGGCTGGCCTCGCAGTTCTGCATTCTTCTTTTGCATTATCTCTTTTCACAGCAGTGCCTGTCAGCATTACTGTAAAAATTTGTGTCCTGGTCATCAAAGGAAAGGTATTAGACCATAAAATATTAGTTTGTAGAAACTTCCTGTACAAGTGCTTTTAAACCACCAAGAAACAGAGGATCTACTCTTGCTTCTGTGAGCAACGTTCATTTGTTTCTTGTGCATTCTCAGCAGATTCCAGCTGCAAAGAGTTTGTACATCCCACTATAGCTCTATCTGCGAACTGCTAGTGTTTCATGTCTTCTCTCTTCACAGCAGAGCTCACCTGGACGAATGTAGAACATCCCCTGTAGGGCCTCTACCAGCGCTTTCCCATGGGGGTGACACAGCGCACCATAGGTGCTCTATAGGGAGCTACATACAGGGTACACAAGGCACTCCATATCATGGTTTGGGTAGGAAGGGACCTTAAAGATCAATGGGTTCCAATCACCCTTGTTGTTGGCAGAGACACCTTCCACAGAATCAGGTTGCTCAAAGCCCCATCCAACGTGGCCTTTGATACCTCCAGGGATGGGGCAACCATGACTTCCCTGGCAGGCTGTGCCAGTGCTTCACCACTCTCACAGGAAAACATTTCTCCCTAATACCTAATATAAATTTCACCTCTTTCAGCCTAAGCTTATATTCTTTATGAAATAACAACTTTAACAACAGTCCAGAGTTTTATGCTTGTGTAGACCCTGTCAGAGGGTCATACCTGTTAAATTCTTCCTCTGGCAGCGATCATACGGAGACAGAGACAACACGATGAGGGCAACGAAGATGGTGAAGGGGCTGGAGCACAAGCCCTATGAGGAGCGACTGAGGGAGTTGGGGCTGTTTAGTCTGAAGAAGAGGAGGCTCAGGGGAGACCTCATTGCTCTCTACAACTACCTAAAAGGAGGTTGTAGTCGGGCAGGGGTTGGTCTCTTGTCTCGGGTGACCAGTGACAGAACCAGAGGGCATGGACTCAAGCTTCATCAGGGAAAGTTTAGACTTGATGTTAGGAAAAAGTTCTTCACTGAAAGGGTGATTGGCCATTGGAATGAGCTGCCCAGGGAGGGGGTGGAATCGCCGACCCTGGAGGTGTTTAAGGGGAGACTGGATGGGGCACTGAGTGCCATGGTTTAGATGATGGTTGGTGCTAGTGTTGGTGTTGGTGTTAGTGTTGGGATATAGGTTGGACTCAATGATCTCAGAGGTCCTTTCCAACCTCATGATACTCTGAAACTGTGATATTGTAGATCAATATTGCCAGCTAATCCTTCTGTTGTCTTTTTCTTTTTCCATTTCAGTATGCTGATTGGCTCGTGTTCACAAGTTTGGAAACAACATCATAGAATATTAACAAAATTGAATTTCATAGGTCTGTGGATGAGGTATATGCGACAATTAAAATTTCATCACAGTTATTAAATGCTGGGAAAGGCTTTCATTATATTCTTTTGGTGCTGTCATTGTCCTGTATCATTATTCATTTTGGGTCCCCTAGAAGGAGGATAGTAACAGCATTTGCCTCTGGTATAATTTGTCATTTGAGCCACAGCTAGGACAAACCTGCAGATGTGTGTCTTATGTCCAAAAAAATAGTGAAAATAAAAATAAGCAAAAAAAATTGTATTAAAAACGTTTATTTTGGGCACTTCCCAAAGAAAACATTTTGCTTTCATTTCATAATGGCAGTTCCAGCACTAAATTTTATATGAAGATACTTAAAAATGCAAGCAAAAGTCTATTTCTTCCCTTAAACAATACGTGTGGTTTGGTTGGAAACTGTTTTTTTTTTTTAAGGTGAGTGATGACCTGTGTCTGTGAAGAGAAAAGACTTCTACAAATGTAACTTTATATGACACACACCTATGGAAGAGAAAAAACAAACAGCTTCTCTATGTATGGATGAAGTTGCTGGGGTACAATATGGGTGTCCAGAGCCTACTTGTTTCCAGAACACGTCCTCCTCCCCAGGGTACAGGTCTCTCAGCATTAGTTATCTTCCATACTTCTTAACTCAAAGTATTTTTGAACAAGGAAACATTTCTATCCCTGCCACTCAGGTTAGCAACATCCAGATCAACATTTTTCTCAAATTATGAAAACTTGGACAACTGAGATATTAACTGCTTCCTTCTTGTACATTCCTAGAGATCTGTACAAGCTGGAGGTAAGAGAATATCCTTCCGAATCTCATGGCTGTTGGAAGGTGCTGGCCTAGTGGACAGCTTTCTAAATCTCACTTTCTTCAAATGCTTCCTCAGTTGTCTCTCCGGTGGTGACCTCTCCTTCACTGCTGTCTGACATGCTTGTCCGTGGACGAGAGGGGAGAGCACAGCCTGGCTGTGAGGTGGGATCTGTCCTCTGCTTCACCAGCATCTGCTGGAGCTGCATGCTCTCAGGCTCTCTTGTCTCTAGGCACAAGTGGTGTTTGCTGCCCAGGTGCTGTTTCTTTTTCTGCGAACATTTCCTGAGGTATTTTATGTTTTCCCCAAGAAAACAGAGTTTACAGCCAAAGGGATCTGCCAGCAGGAAGCGTGACCACTGTTTCTGGAGTTCTGCTTTCACCTGGGGGAAGAAGAAAACAGTCTGTCCATGGTGATGTCTTGTGAACCCCCTGCTGACCCAAGTGCTGCTGTAAACTGAGAGAGAGACTGTGGAAATACTGAGCTTTCTGCTCCTTTAGGGTATGCTTTGCATCTGGAGAGGTCCTTGTAGAGCAGAAACAGAGTAGTTTGCTAAGCTGATCTTAAGAGACCACTCTCTCTAAGGGAAGGCTTTTCCTAGGCCCCAAATCACTGATACCCTGTGATACCAATACATTTCTGCAGGAGAAGTCAACTGACTTCCGTGTTTACAGCCTGATGGAATGAGGAGGAAAGCTGTGGAAATGAGGAACACACAGCTTTGTCAGAGTGTTGTTTTGTTAAGCTTTTTATCTGAGTGTTGTTGAGCTTTTTATCTGGCAGACAGCTCTAAACCCTCAGTGCCAAGTGTCCCCCTGCCTGCATCACCCAAGCCAGCACCGCAGAAGGAGGGCAGGCTCCAGGCTGCACAGCAGAGCAGGACAGGCTCTTGGACCAACCAGCAGGCCCTTTGGCCTGAGAGCTCAGCTGCAGCAGGAGGTAGAGGATCAAAAGAGCAACTGTTGACTGCTGATGACAGATGCTAGCAGGGCTGAGCTTTCATGGACAAGTCCTCCTGTATTGCAGACAATTGCCAGTTCTCTATTTTTAAGGCGTTCCAAAATTGCTCCGGGATTCCTTTTTAAATATTAGGAACATAGCTTTTGTATAAAGTGTCTCCTTGTTTCACTGGTGATCCCTGCCAATGGGTAGGGACACCTTCCACCCATCCAACCTGGCTTTGAACACCTCTAGAGATGGGGCACCTGGGACTTTAGGCAACCTGTGGCAGTGCCTCCCGACCCTCACAGGAAAATATTTTTTCCTCAGATCTAAACTAAATTTCCCCTCTTTTAGCTTAAAACCTTTCCCCCTTGTCCCATCCCTGCAATCCCTCATCAAGAGTCCATCCCCAGGTTTCCTGGAGCCCCTTTCAGTAGTGGAAGGCTGCTTTAAGGTTTCCCCAGAGCCTTCTCCAGGCTGAACAAGGTTAGCTTTCTCTGCTGTCATCTCTTTGCTGATCTGCCTAGGTCCTGGCACGGAGCAAATTGAGCCCCCAGCTGTAATTTGAAGCATAGCAGGATACAACATTTGTATAAGGAATCCACTTAAATAAAGTTTAGATATGTCACGAGCAGTTCATGCATGACATTATTTTTTTCAATATGTTGCTGTCTAAGACATTAAAGCATCCCAAATTATATAATTTCATGGGGGCTTTAGGGGTAAACTAAGAGATAGCTTAGCCTGGCCAAACATGGTCTGGTATTCCAGCTGATTAATTTAGGAGTGAAGTTCAGGTGACTGACCATAAGCCCTCTCCTGGTGATTTAGTCACTCCAGGTTATCTGTACATCCACAGTCTTCGATGGAAATATTTGAATTGGAATCCCAAACCTGTGAGGGGTCTTGCTGTTCTCTTCATGCAGAACAACTATACCAGTTGAAAAGAATGCACGTATGCTCTCGAATAAGCATAGCTATTCAGTGTGTTTATGCTTCTTGGTGTCATTAAAATATTTTAGTAATCATCTAAAAACTTTCATCATAACATTGTCTCTTACCTCTCCATTAGCAAAGCAATACAAAACCGCTACAAAAAAGCCCTGTAAGAGAAAGACAGTAAGATAAAAAATTTAGAGTGCACAGGAAACACGTGAAGTTTTATTTAAAGATGATACTACAGTTAAACCCAGAAGTATAAACAACTTCAGTATTGAAGTACTCATTAACTTGGTTTTGGATGGTGTCTTAGCAAATGCAGGGCACATTTACTGCAAATGTTGAAGAACAGAGACTACACACAACCCAGATGGATCTTCTGTGCTTTCTTTGTTTTGCTACCACACAATACATATTTTTTTTAAAACTATTGCTGTGATTGCTGCTATTCTGAAACATGATAAAACAAAAAGTGCAGCTTGGGGGTCTCATATTTATCCAGGTGCTTGTGTTAAATTGCAAATGAGAATACTGAGAGGGCTCTATTTTGGATGCTTTATTTAAAAAGTGAAAAAAATCCTGCCAGAAGGTAAAAAATTTCTGTTGATTATTCCTTTTTTATGTTCATTTTATACCCTGATTTCTATAATATCTCTTCATATTCATTTTTATTGCAATACTTGGAACTTCATACTTGAAAATCTATAAAGTATGCCATGACTTCTAGAGTTTTTAAGTGGTGAGTATGCATTTGAGGCTCAGTCGTTTTGTTCTGGCTATTTTGAATTGTTGCCTTTCCATTGAAACTGATTTAAACAAACACTTTTTAATAAAATCAAATGCTAGAGATAAAACTTCTTCTGAATCAAGCCCAAACTACTCTTCCCATTTACTTTCTCTCTGTCTGTATGTTATTCCAGACCAAAACTTCCATGCCTGCATCTCAGCCTGGCACACACGAGCAGATTTATTACCATTGCTTCATGAAATGCGCTCCTTTCGGTATTTCTAAACACATCAGATGAGATCTCACCTGGAGCACTGCTTTCACTTTTGGAGTCCTCAGCACAGGAAGGACATGGATCTGTTAGAGCGAGCCTGGAGGAGGCCACAGAGATGATTCAAGGGCTGGAGCACCTCCTCTATGAGGGCTGGGAGAGTTGGGGCTGTTCAGCCTGGAAAAGAGGTGGCTCTGGGGAGACCTTCCAGTACGGAAAGGGACTAAAGGAAATTTGGGGAGGGGTTCTTAGAGAGTGCAGGGATAGGAAAAGGGGTTAAAGTCTTAAGCTAAAAGAGGGAAGACTGAGGTGAGATCTTAGGAAGAAATGTTTTCCTGTGAGGGTTGGGTGGCCCTGGCACAGGTTGCCCAGAGAAGTCATGGATGCCCCATACCCGGAGGTGTTGAAGGCCAGGATAGATGGGCCTTGGAGCAACCTGATGCACTGGAAGATGTCCCTGCCCATGGCAAGGGGGAGTTTTAGCCATCAGAAACAAGCATTTTTTTCCTGTGCCCAACAGTTCACATGCACCAGGGAGCCAAGATGTTCAGATTGATTCACTTTCTAAAGCAAAGCAGCAGCGTATCTACAGCAGAACTTGTATTTAGAATTTAATTGTGTGCTCCTTGAACATGTTTGAGTCAAAACCCCCAGATGAGATCCCAGAGGTAATTATTTTTCCTTTAACAAAACAGTTTAGCTCCTTTTTAAAACTACTGAGAAGATTTACAAGTTAACAAATATAATTGTGTACAGTTTATGTGCTTTTTTGCTAATCCCTTCACAAATAATGCTGTAGCTAAAGAAGAGAATTTGCAAGAAACATTGTTGAAAATCTTTGGGCATTTTGAAAAGTTTTGTTTCGAAAGCATGCCGTGCAGTCAAGTGCGTGCGTGTTCCTCTAAAAGGAAAGCCATTTGTGTTTTCTAGCAGGGATGAGTAAGCTATCTGCTCTATTAGATTTCTTTTTACAAACTAGTAAATAAAATTTTCACTTTAAATGAGTCTGTATTTCTTAAGATAACACCTAGTCACTGCGACCTCTCAAGTAAGGATATGGCTACTTAAGGAACGTGTACTTCAACACCATGTAAGCAGGTCCCCCTCCAGGGGACAGCTCCCTTCTGCCTGCCTGGACATTTTTCCCCTTGAGTTGTGGTGGATATTTTTCATTAGAGCCTCAATAACAGTGTCAAAGCACTGATGTAGACACACAGCAGAGCACACGTGAAGGTGAAAAACGAGGATGACCATAAATTGTGGGGAAAGAGCAATAAGGCTTTGATGACCTCATGTCTGAGCCTGCAGAAGAGTGCAGATGCTTATCAAAGGAGTGAGTTAGTAACAACTTCCAACCAGAGATGTTGCTGGGAACCTCATTAAAGAAAGGAGACCTGGAAACTGCTATCCTGTCTCACTGAAAAGGTCAAGGCAGGAAGATAAGGGCAAAGGACAACTTTACTAAGCAGGAAGTTTAATGGGAGTACTACCTGAAAAAAAGTCATTACTTAGCAGCTCTGCAGAACACAGACTGAAGCAGACAGCAGGGCTTTGTGCCTGCAAAGTGAATGGCATGTCCAGTTCTTAGCCTTTTTAAACTGGAGAGTAAATGGTTACAGTGAAACACATGCACTTGTGCATAAAGGTTACCTGAGAATCTACCAATTAGTAACAGCTCCCTGCAGAATTTGGACCATTTAGGATTGATCATTGTAATGGACTGTGGCCTCTTCACACATTCATGCTTGCAAGACTCGGATGTAAAGCTGTCTGAGCTACAACTCTCCTTCCATTGCTACCTCAAGTTCCTGCCTCCGTAGGGCAGTTTGGCTGAAGGAGAGTCAAGTGCACAAGCATCTCTGAAACACCCTGCTGGTTGTAAAGGTGAGAAATTTCTTTCCCACCTGTGGATGCTGGTCAGTTTTTCTGTTCCGCCCACGTGAGGCCTCTGACCAATTTTCTTTTAGCTCTAGAAACTGGTTCATCAGGACAATATTTTTTGTGAGTGTACTTTGTGTCACTTTGCAGATACGATGAATGAAGATATCCTTCAGGAAAATGGAGCCCACACTTTGGATGAATCATAAAATCGATTGGTTGGTAAAGCTTAGACATCAGTAGGTTGCAGACTTACACAGCTCTGTTTGGATAGGAGGAAATTATGCTGCCAAAGCCTCATTGGGCGCATCCCTTGGATCAGATTTGTGATCTCCTCTGGACTTGCTCCTATAGATTCATGTCCTTCCTGTGCAGAGGAATCCAGAACCAACTCCTTAGTGTGACCACAACTCTTTTTTTAAAAGCCATCTGCTGCTTATTAAGAGTTAATTTACGTGAGACACATTTTAAATAGATCACTCAAATCCTCTTGTCAGAGCAGAGGTCTGTGATGGGCTGTCACGCATTTCCAGGGAATACACAACACTCTCTGAAGATGTCAGGCTCCTTTTTTTTGGTCTGTGGGACAACCATATTTCAAATAAGAAGTTTATGAGTTTTTCATCATGTCACTGTAATAATGTATTTACAGGCATTGTAGGTGGAGCATAATATTATATTTAAAATACTGTATTATCTGTTGTATCACTAGGTGGATCTACAACACCTACAACTTGTAAAACAGTACTCACATGAAATGAACTCATTGTCAGCTGAATGAAAAGTCTTATGTGTCTTGAAAGTCCTTCCACCTGCTCATCAGTGATGAAGGTAAATACAAATTCGTGGATCCCCAACAAAGGAATCAGCACAAGTGTAGATCTTGCCAATCTTAAAAAGAAAATGTTTGTTAATACTTCTCCAACATGCTTGGTGCAAAAAAAAATCAAAAATTCAGCTGCAAGAAAATGGTTCCAGAAATGTTCTCTCAATATTCTGACTCCGGAATAATATCAGTAATTTTTTTATAGGACAAATTCCTAGATGTGAACTTTAGAGAACACTATCAGAAAAGTCTGTACAGGAGGGAAGCTTGGCTTTTGGTTTAAAGCAAAAATTTAGAGACAAGAAATTGAACAGGAAGGCCCCTATCATCAAACTTATGCTTCTAGGCAACAGAATAACATTTACATAGCTAAATATGATTGATCTGTTAACAGAGTTCTTAGACATTCCCATCACTGCTGAACCCTCTGTGTAGCCATGTAGGAAGTTTCTGCAGTTCTGTTGGCAGTCATCTGCTTCTTAAGCAATGCAACCAAAATAATGTTTATGGAAGAGAATCTTCTTTAATTGGACTGGGTGGAAAGGATGAAAGAGCAAATCTCAAAAGAAAATGAGTTCTGAGGAAGACTTGAAATGTGAGGAAAAACTCAAATCTTTGAAAGTTCAGCAAAATTATAAGCAGTGGAAAAGAGAATACAACAGAAAACTTCAGGGATTATTAAATACAGGCACCGCTGTCTGTGACTATCATCAAAACAAACTTCCTGAGGCAATCTGGAGAACAGAGCTGAGATCTTTTGGACCTTCAATGCTGAAGGAAAATGGAAATGTTTCTTGTTAGGGATTTCATACTTGAATTTAATCATAGAATAATAGAAAACTTTGGTTGGAAAAGATATTTGAGATCATTGAGTCCAACCATAGGACTGGAAAGAACCAGCATGTAAATTGCTGTTAACAAATCATCAGCCTTCCATTGATTCAAGTGCAGTTTTCATTGCACTTTTAGCTCCTTGTAGAGCAGCCCACCCTTGCTGGTCCCACAAAGTGGGGAGATGTTTATGCAAAGGCCAGCTCCAGGACTTTACATAAGATAATGATGTACCACCGAGTCTCTGGCAAAGAGAGCCCACACCAGGGCTTGCAAGAGTGCAGGCTAAGGATAATGGTCTCATTTTGGTTTATAAGATGATCAGGGACATTCTTGAGTCAACATCGTCTGTGTTTGAGAAAAACAGTAGAACAGAAATGTTTATGTTGTGTAAGACTGTTCCATAAATATTCCACAGCCCCTTTGCTTTAGAGGAACTTTTTTCACACTCATGAGAAAAATGTGTCCCAGCAGTAGAGGCCACAGGTGTACAGCGAGGTTACCTGAGCACAGAGATATTGCCATCCTTGAGAAAATGCCCCTAATCCTCAGCACACAGGTGCTGATTTGCCTTTGCCTCTCAGAGGTGAAAACCCCTTTGGAGCATGTTTCCCCAGGTGGCTTTCTTTTACCATATTCTGAATATTTGTTACACCTTGGGGGTGGGAGGTAAACGTACAATTTGCAAGGGCAACTTCTGACATTGTGAGGGAAAAAAAGTTCTAGGATTTCTTTGCTATTGGTTACATACCTGTATTTGTAGTCATGAAAGCTCATTTGCTGAGCTTTTAGTTTGGAAATGAGCATCCTGAGAATTTTTAAGAAGATGCCAAAGTTAACCTTGAAAGAAAATACATTGGGTTACTTACAATAAATGCTATGGTATGGCTCACATAACTATTAAAGAAATGTGAAACTGATACCAAACATTCGTGAAACCTGTCCCCAAATAAATGGAATGCAGTTGGAACAGAGGGAGATTGTTACCAGAGTTGCAGCAGAAAGCACAAGAGCACAGTGACAGAGACTGCTGGTAACAACTGTATCCAAACAACACAGTTAACAGAGTTTATATACTTTTAGATCATAAAATGCTTCACCAAATCTTGACAGGGAAGCAGGATGCAGTAAAAAAAACAGCAGTAAAAGAGGTTCTTCAGGTAAAAAGGCACCAGACAGCCAGACAAAGGAACCCTGAGCTTTCCTTTAGGAATAATTCACTCCTTTGTTAATTAAATTGTGCTCTCTTGGCCAAGATCAACCTGAAAATATTTCTTTCCTAATGAGGCCTGCAAATGCCTATGAGATGTCAACTATTTCACTTCCACAAACTAAAAGCCCTATACTAAAAAGGTGTTAAGGATGCAAAGTTGATAAATTTAGCATTGCCTTTTTCAGCCTTATTTAAGTATACATTGTACATGACCTTCCCATACAAAATTTCATTTTAATTTTAACACAGAACCCCACTTAGACTCATAGATTTATTTGGTTGGAAAAGACCTTTGGAAACATTGAGTCCAACCGTACCTGTCCACTGTTAAACCATAGCCCTGAGCACCTCATCTACCTGTCTTTTTAACACCTCCAGGGGTGGGGACTCAACCACTTCCCTGGACATCCCTGCTTTCTCCTTTTGGGAATGGACACACTCAGCACAACTTTTCTTGTTTTCTTTTTGTGGTGGTGTTGCTGCTGTAACCCTAGTTTTGTTCTGTGTAAAGAATTGAAAACTTTCCACACTGTTCTCCCCAAATGTGCACAGATGTAGCTTTAAAACATCACAGGGTGTTCAAAGGATATTATTCCCTTTAAAGAAAAAAAAAAACAGACAACTAAAACACAAATAG
Organism: Dromococcyx pavoninus; assembly: GCA_033558185.1. NCBI lineage: Eukaryota > Metazoa > Chordata > Aves > Cuculiformes > Neomorphidae > Dromococcyx > Dromococcyx pavoninus. The sequence goes on along the minus strand of JAUMJL010000386.1, from coordinate 130,145 downwards.
ATGGAGGTACAAAGCATAAGATCTCACCAGTTAGAGGTGCTTTGGTTTGATTTTGCACAGCAATCATCGTTATGTTATTTTAGTTGCAAACTGGAAGTGTTCAACCCTTTCCCCACTGACTGTCTGGACATTCCCAAAGCAAAAACCAGAAGTTAGTGGCTAGTAATGATATTTTATGTACAAACTTGGAAAGAAACTTTCTGAGATAGCACTGAGCTACCTTAAACCCAGGATCATTATTCTTCTTCATGAAGTGCCCTCTTGCCATTCACACATCTGTTACTGAAGTCTTGCAGATTATGCTCTCCTGTTTTATTCTGTAGCACTTGTTCATCTTGTAGGCATCACTTTGGACAAGTTAGGGAAGATACAGATGTGCACAAGTACAAGAGGGGCTGTATTACCTTTAAATGGATGACTCTACGTCTGGTCTTTCCTACGTTTTAGAATTTGACATCTTTTTACTATAAGTTTTTCTACAAATACAAAGAATTCATCTTAGTCAACACTGTAAAGTTCTTCAGTCAGGTTTCAGTCAATCTCACTGTCTGCTCACCAAACCCATAAATTGAATTACTCATTTCAATGGCTATGCTTTTGAATAGTTCAGCAGGGTAATCCTATTATAAGTACTGAAAATTAGTTCCTAGCCCACGTAAAAATGTAAAGCTATTTAGTAATAACTTGAGATTACAGCTAGAAAAAGTAATTTCAATGTAAAAATTAAAAAGATCTTTAATGCAAGAACCCTAATCTTTCATTTCTTACCTAATGAGAGAAAAGAAACCAAAATGGCACACGGAGTTTTTAAGACCAGTGTCAATAATTACATCTACCAGTCTCTTCCAGTTCTTCACCACCTGTCTCAGATAATTACTTCCTTTTTGAAGTACTCTGAAATTTCTGGATGGCAATAGTACATGAAAGTGAGGTGCCATTGTTCTTTTCCAGGCTGACTATAAGTGAATAGGACTGCTCAGGAAATAGCAATATACAAGCTCGCACAGTGCTTTCCCCATGATTCTTTTCATTTTATTTTTAACAAAACAGAGCAGTGGAATAATTTTTCAAAAAAAAGGAAATACAAACTCAGCATTTGTGATGTTTCATAATGAAAAAGTTAGATATTTTTGGTCTGTACACTGACTTACGCCGCATGAGGACAAGATCCAGGTGCAGTACTCGGCTGTTACAGTCCATGCACAACCATCATGAGGTAGTGCAGACACACAACTTTCTAATGAATTTTAGATAAGTTTGCTGAACGATATTTAATAATAAAATGTTTAAAGTACCCTGTCTGGTTGCTACATGATCTGGCTCTGCTTTTCTAACCCCTTCATATCTGCCCATTATTTTTTTCTCTTGCCTCCATACTGTGTCTGCCCCTCAATCCAATTGATCTTGTTAAGCATCCTCTTAATTCCTCTTTACCACTCTTTTCTCCTTCTTCTTCCCTATTTCTAGTCACATTTGATGTTCTTTTCTCCTGCAATCTGATTTCATCCCTTTTGCTTAATCTTTCCATTTCAGTTCTCACTGCACAAACAGCAGTGTTTTGAGTTGTTGTCTCTGAAATCTTTGTTGATAGAAAGGAGACTCTGCCATCCTCCCACAGAAAGAAACTTCTTTTAAAATTTTTCCTGTTTCATCTTCTCTAATTCAAGAATATACCTGGAGAAAGGGTCACTAAAGACAATCACACTGTGCGCGATATTACGAACGGAGAAAATAATTCTTACTGCAATAGAGAACAACATTGGTCCTCGGATGATCCACCAGATTCCCATGTGTTCATTTGTTCCCCAGCACCTGAAGAATAATTTCAACAGCAATTACTTTATTTTCATAGCAAATAATAGGAAAGCTTTCATGACCTATGTATATATTTCGAAAGGAAGTTCCCAAAGTGTAATTTTTTTCAGTGGCACTTAGGAAAAATTAAATACAAATAGGAAGAGTCTAACCAACAACTGGAAACATAATTATTCTGAAGATATTTTCACCAGAATGTTGAGAAGGGTTTCCCTAGACTGCAAACCAGAACTATCCAGCAAACTGACTTTAGATCCACACAACTGTACATGGCACTAAATCATCATAATAGAATTCATCCTACTCAAATTCATCTGTCTGAAACTGAATTATGACCGTGGTTCTTGATCTGCTAATAGTATGCATACTGTTTTCCTGAAACTCTCTCCATTTCTTCTGCATTAGCCTTCTAATTTGTCTTATGCACATGTTCATTCTTGCTAATTAGCTTGAAACTCTGTCATGCTGGCTGGTCATTTACAGTTTATGTAACATCTAACTCTATGAGACTGTAATTGTGATTTAGTTCCTGATGTTGTTTCTTAGTAACTATATTTGGGGTCCAAAAAAACTCTCTAGGAACCATGAACAGAAAATGGGAACAAAAGAAATCATACATAAATCCCAAAGCCTATGTGATTTTGTCTACAGCATCAATGAGGAGCAGAAGACTGGACAAATAGATGCTTAATCATGAAAGTCTTACCGATTCATTCACTGAATACTGAACACATTGATTTAACATCAGCTTTTAGTGAACATCAGTGTTTGTCATTGTCATCCATAACCTTTTTTTGTAAATGGCAGTGAATAGTAATTAAACTCAAAGTGTAGATGGTCTCCAAGGAAAGCACTGGTCCCCTTTTCTTGCTAACAAGATGTTCATTCTAGTTTTTGATTTATGCATAAATAAATCTGAGAATTCCTGTAAGTAGTTTAATGTAAAAGTAAAAAAATTAACCTAGAAAACATAATAAGTATTAATAGACACCATATAACTTTAATATAATCTTGTAGTCAATATTTGAATCAATTACTGTCAAAGACTTTAAAAAAAATTAAGCAAACAGAAAGCCAGTATTCTAAGGCACTTATGATTTAGTAACCTACCCTGTGTTCTCCAGTTTTGATCTGCTTATTCCCCAAGGGCCCACGAACAGGATAGGAACAACTGAAAAGAAAAGGACTCATTACAGTCAGGCTTGCAAAATAGTTTATACAGACCACAGGTTTAGTAAAGCAGTGCATGGTGCAAAGACCTAAGCTTTTCAGTCTCTCACATTTACAATTGTACAAAAAATCAACCTGATCCTGACTTTCCCCATTTGTAGTTCTAATATAAAGCAAAATTTCGTTCTATAGTTGAATCTTGCATTTTCAGACTGACATGTACATATATTATAAGCACATACCTGACCTGTGCAAATCTTCTAATTTCCTGACCCTGAGAACTGAAAATAATTGTCACTCGGGGTTTCACAGGCACCCTAAGGCACCATCTGTTACCATTTTCATTTGTTGAACCTTCAAGAGTTTTCAGTGGAGGTATGGAACTCTGGCTTGTTAATCAAAACAATTGACAAAGTCTTGTTATCCCAGCTTACCTTTCTGGACCCCTTAATCTGTTGTACCCATTCCCCTATTGTGGCCCCTCCCTTGGAGATCATAAACTGCAGACTGAAAATCCTTGAAATAAAAGATTACTACCCTAGCCTAGTGATGGACGAACGGGCAGGCACAAGCTTCAACCACAAGGCACGTGAGCTACAAAAGATGGGTGTTCAGCTGGATTCTCAGCTCATCTACATGCAGGAGACTTTCTGGTGGATATGACAGAAAGGAAAGGAGGTGTGAATCATGGGGACCAGAAGAGGATCTATTTGGGATTCTGGGTCATGGGGTGAACTGGTGTCTGGCAACATAGAAAAGAGGCTAAAAGCAAAATGCTCTCACAGACAGCTTGACAGCAATAAGCACAGGTTTCCTTTAAACATCTAAATATTGCAGCATTGCAACTGTACTGATTATAATTTTATCCTTAGCTGCCATTTTCTTCAGCTCTTTATGTTTGAATTTTAACACCTCTTTAAAATGTTAGAATTATATAATGGTTTGTGTTGGGAAACCTTAAAGCCATGGGCAGAGACACCTTCCACGGGATTAGGGTGCTCAAAGCCCCATCCAACCTGTCTTTGAACACCTCCAGGGATGGGGCAGCCACCACTGCTCTGGGCAAGCCCCTCCCCACCCTCACAGGAAAACGTTTCTTCCTGAGGTCTCATCTCAATCTCCCCTCTTCCAGCTGAAAACCATTCCCTCCTTGTCCTGTCCCTGCACTCCCCGATCAAGAGCCCCTCCCCAGCTTTTCTGTAGCCCCTTGCAGTGCTGGAAGGAGACTCTAAGGTATCCCTGGAGCCTTCTCTTCTCTAGGCTGAATATAGGCTAAATCATACCTCTTTATCCTTGGCTGATAATTTTATCAAAATTATCTACAACTATATAATCCTGCTCAAGATGCCCAAGACCCTTGAAGGCCACTGCCTCAAACAACTGGGCTTGCACAAGGGGGAGGAGAAATATAATAACTCATTCTGGGGAATGCATTTAATATGTATGATTATTCCAGGAATTCTAATGAATGTACAGATTTTCTTGTAATAAAAAAGGAACCCGCTGAGTGGTTCAGCTTGCATGAATGGTTTGGATTCATCCATTGTGCATCCAGCACTGTCAATAAAAGAATACCTGATTCTTAATACTAAATGGATATTGAGGAGTTTTTTATTTCATTCCTGATTTTCAGTGACACTACTGCTCTCTTATGGAATGAGAGCACTTGCAGGTCAAGCCAAACTGCAAGGAATATATCACTGCTGGTTTACCTTCACTGAGAATCACTGACTTCAAAACAAACAAACAAAGAAGAGTTCTGATTTTTCCTTTCTTCATTACAAAATATTTACCACTGACTGAAAAAAGCACCATAGAATCAAATCATGGAAATGGTTCTGTACTTACCCCATCCTATCACAATATATGTCTGTAGCAGTTGTCTTTCCGAGAGTACCACAGTTATCAATAATGTATGCAGGTAAATTCCTTCCACTAAGAGCCAAAAGTAATTTGCCCCAACAAAGTAGTGCATGAAGAACTGGGCAGTCCTGCAAATTAGTACTATCTGTAGAAATGAGAGAACAGGAATCATTGTAGATAAGTAAAAGCTCTGACAAATCCTGGTTTTCTCTTGTTACCTTAGCAACAGTTTTAAAGCCAGCACATGGTGGTGTTACCCAAGGGGAGAAGGAGAATGTATTTTGCACCTCATTTACTTACTAAACCCTGATCCCAGAGATGCAATATAATATTATCTACAAACATCCTGGCCTCTGGTCAAAGCTGTAGACCCTTAGTCCTCTCTGCTCAAGGATGTAGACACTTAGTCTTAAGCAAATGTTGAACTCGGTAGTTAATCAACTCAAGGTTGAGAATGTGTGATGAAACAAGGAAAGGGCTATCAGAGAGGGAGAATTTGTGGTTGTTTATTACCTGAAAGACATCCTTATCCTAAGGATGTGGGAAGGAATAAGGAATTTTGTGTTAAATTAGAATTGTTTAACCTAATAAATATCTGTATTAGATAGGCGTAATGATTGTATGAGCTAAGTAGGATTTTGAGCATTGGTTTTGTATCAGTTTGGAGTCTTCAGTAGGTGTGCTAGTTTTGTGGAAGATCTTCCACCTAGAACCCTGCATAAAATAAAAAAAAAGTCTCCTCTCTAAAGAAAGTGCTTTGTTTCAGGAGGTTTTCTTTTTTATTGATTTGAGTCCCAAATCTCGCAGGATCCTCCTTGCTGCCTGGGAGAAGCTGAAGGGCAGTGCAGCAATTTAAAGACTTCTACATCATCAGAGTGGAGGTAACAGAAAAGGAAATGACAGTGTAGGTTGGAGTATGGTTCTTTGTCATGATTTGCACATCAGAACTTGGATGAGCTATTAAAATAATAGTTATCATTGACACCTTATATGGACAAATTATATTTATACAACATCATACAAGTATAATGTATCCATAGCACTCATTGTTATTCCATTATCTCAACAAGTGTAAGAAAATCAGCATATTTTCCCAATATAGAATAGTCTTTAAGCTATTTTTTCTTTTTTAATGTTCTTTCTTAGCAAATATATTGTTTGATAAAATTACATTAAAAGCAAGATTTGTGTGCATTCAATTGTGCTCTGCATACCAACCATGAATAAATATATATGTCATACAAGTACCAAATAACTGCATAGATTTCTACCTAAAAACGTACAGGTGTGAGGTTTTTTGCTTCATTGGATTTCTAACTATTGATTAAGTTATTTCTATACGAGGCTTTATACAAAATAAATCGATGACAATTTATCTAATCAGATTTTTTTCTTGATTGCCCCAAACTTTCTCAGCACAATATCAGCATTCAAAACTTGTTGCCATATGGCAAATTTCCAAAACTGTCATTTTTAAGGGTACTAACAGCACATATTTATAAATAGCAATGAGCTAAGAAGTTACCTCAGGACCGAGGTATAATATCCATCCGGTTTCATCATTCGGTCTTTTGGAGTAAATATTGGAGTATACAGTGTCTTTTACAAGTACTGCTGCGGCACGCAAGATAAAAGATGCAAATAAATTCATATGGATGTAGTTTCTTGTGCAGTGAAGTTTTCTATAGGAGAAAAAATATTGTATGAAACCTCTGGGATATAATTAATTTGCAGAAATAGAAAAATACTGTTGTTGCCATCGATGGAGTCTGCTTAGGTGTTGCTTTTATAATGCATAATAGGAAAGTACAAGATGTTTACATTGGAAGCCGAGCAATAAATTCAATTACATAAAAATAGAAATGTGCATACTGGGCTTTGTATTTTTAAAATCCATATAAATTTGTACTAACCTGAGTAAAGAAAGTATAAGGAGAGCTAGCACAAGTGAGATGAGAGAAAAATAATATCCTATAGTGTACAATAACTGTAATGTGGTGAGTAATTTATGTTCTTCTTCCTAGGAACAAAGAAGAAAAAGGTGTTATACATGTGGACAGGTGGGCAGAGCATGAACACAGCTCAGAAATTACTGAGTCCAAATTTGTGCTGCAGAGTAGCCAGGGGAGGTTTCCGATGCCCGCTCTCTGCAATGCCCCCTGAAACCAAAGTATGACAGACACTTGCAGAACACTTTAGCTTCTTTTTAAATTTAAAGACACTCGGGGTGTCTTTCCTGATTGCTTCTGCACAATCGCCTTTTACAGATAATCCATTGCCTTGATTACATGCACCAAAGGGATCCTGGTGGTTTAATAACTGCAGAGATCAACTCACCCAACCTGTACACAAAAGTGCAATTACTTTGTGTGTGGCCTGGGGACACAGACAAAGATCAGCTGTGTCTAAACAGTGTTGAGAGTCAGCTCTCCCCAGAGCCATTGAAATAAAGTGATTTCTGCCCTGAGTTCCAAGAAAAAAATTATTAGAAGAGAATTGTCTAGAATGAGCTTGAATGACAAATAAGCTGAAAGAGGGGAGATTTAGATTAGATATTAGGAAGAAATGTTTTCCTTCAGGGTGAGGAGGCACTGGCACAGGTTGCCCAGAGAAGTGGTGGCTGCCCCATCCCTGGAGGTGTTCAAAGCCAGATTGGATGCGGCTTTGAGCCCCCTGATCCAGTGGGAGGTGTCCCTGCCCATGGCAGAGAGGTTGGAACTGGATGAGCTTTAAGGTTCCTTCCAACCTAAACTATTCTGTAAGACTTCAGAGGAGCTTCATTTAACATTTTTTCTCATTAAGTTTTTCCATGTAGCTTCTTACGTCTACCTCTTATCTATTCATATTGGTTTTATAGCTCAAGAAATCTTTCGTGCAAAGCTGACATAGAGATATAGGATATGCAACTTCCATAATCTATATTAGGCCTGCAAAGATTTTCTTGGAACTTGTGTCTTCTCAGTCATGTTGCTGTTTTAATTGTGAATAGTCTTGTTGCTCAGTGCCAAGGAATTCAGCACTGCCTTCCTGCCAGTAGTCGTCTCTAATCAATTCATGCTAATGGGAACTATCTGGAGAGCTCCGGCAAGCTGTGCCTGCTGGTAGGAACCCTCTTGGAAAGGACAAAAGTGCCCAGGGAGAGCAGTGTGGGTGCAGGAGTTTCCCATAGCACAACCATTAGTCGCTCTGCTCCATGAAAACATTAGAACAGGCATGAACCTAAGAAAAAGCGTGAGATCATTTTGGCTGTGACAATTTTGCAACACCAAAGCAAATGGAACCTAGCTGACCCCTCCAGCGTGTGCAGATACTTGCTCTGGGTTATTCCTAACATCCTGCAGCTTTCCACAAAACCTAAAACCAGGTACAAACTCACACTTCATGTTGGTAGGAAAGCTGGTTCAAGCTTTTGGAGACACCGCCTGCTGTCACACAAGATAAATTAATGTGTCTCCCACCCACAAGTTTGCAATCTAGAATGGTCAACAAACCATGGAAAATTCTCAGCACTTATGAATATTTATCACATTTGTATAAATAAACTGAAACTTTGGAAGCTCGTGTACTGACTATATAAAGAGTTTAGTAAAACTAAGTAGAACATGAGAATTTTGAACTAAGTGTTCAATAAAGTAATGTTACTCAAAGTAATAAACAGTAACAGTGCTCACCCAATAAAGTACTAAACAGTAAAAAATAATCAACAGTAATAGTGCTCACCTAAAAGACTTAAATTTTTACATCAGCTGAGCTGAATTCTATGGTAAAAGATGTCACAAGAACCTGATACCAGATAAGATGCATACTTCACTGTTATCTGACTCTCCTCTGCATTAGTTGAAAGTCCTTGCTCAGCTGTGCAAGGAGGAAACAGAATCAGATCCCTAATTTACTGCTTGGATTCTCCTGTGCCTTAAAGGTAACTTGGTTGGTGGAAGTGAGCTTGCTGGGTTGCAAACTGCCAGAGGACAGCAGTCAGGGCTTGATTCTCTGCAGACACAGCCAGGGTTTGATTCCCAAGCTTCACAAACCAGAGCTGATCTGTAATTGTGTTAATTTTCTCTTTGGTACAAGGAGCTAAGTGGTGTCGAAGCAAGAGTGTCTGCTTTGGTTTTTCTTCATCTCAGGAGAGCTGTTTTCCCCTGCTGACAAAACCCATTGCTTGGGCTGCGTGCTGGGCCAGACTGGGAAGGCATCTGCATTGTGACTGATCCTCCAGCCTGTGACTACCCAAAAGTGAAAGAACTAATTAAATGCCAATAGGTTCAGGAAGGGCAGGGAATGAAGCTGTCAGGCCTCGGCAGACAACAACAATTTGGGGTAGATGATGGGATGCTTTGAACTGAAGTTATTTGTTTGTCCAGTTGCAGTTTTTCTCAAATTCATTAGGACACCTTCAGTGCCAAACTCTGAACAGAAAATAATTTGTGGCATCTAAAGCAGGAATCCCCTCTGTAATCTTTTCTCCTCTCCTTCTTCAAAATAAAACAACAGGTTTCTATTTGATAATCTAAATGAATTCTGATCATCTTTTGCAGTGTATTTTATCAGTTGCTCAAGAAGGGATTAAGGAGATTAAAGTATTAAACCATAATATAAAACATACTTACATTTTTTCTGAAATGATTTTTCTCAGAACATTCTGAGCTATCACGCCAAATGTCTGTGGAGTTTTCCTTTTTTTGCCAAGTCCCACTATCCAAGCAGACTCTGTATACATTTCCTACGCTTCCTGAAAGTAAACAGAGGTTTAGTCAAAGGTCAAAATAAAGATTTCAATATTCATATACAATTCAAAGATTTCTCCCTTCCACCACAGCCATAGAAACCCCCCCACTTTCACTCTAAAAAAGGAATAAAAAACAATTTTCTTTCATCTTGAACAATATATTTTTCATATTTATGTAGGAATGTAATCTAGGAGAAATAAATTCATATAAAAAAATACATAGCTCCTACATCCAAAAGTAGAGTCGACATATCACTTTATTCCTTTTGCCTCATTAAACTCCTAAGTTCCATCAAATATGGGTAGCACATGTCCCAGGATGTGCAGTCAAAATTGTAGAAGGAAGATTATGGTTTGATTAGGGACTGATCTTCCTCTGAAATTCTGTGGTTGGTTTTTTATTTACACTCTTCAGGGCCCAACCAGCAGGTGGGAAACCTTTCTAGGCTTTCACTGCATTGACCTAATTTATGCAGGTTAAGAATTTGCCCATAATGTCTTAAGAATGGTATGGGGACCCAGACTGATGTTTGTTTGATGTTATCCTCAACAGCTTCCTTCTATTTATTTCTAATCAGACCTAGCTTTTTCCTTCATTTTTCTAATTAGAGAGTGTTAAAAGGTTGTAGCAACAACCAGAATTTAACTCAGGCTTCCAAGTCCATCAGTGTCCCAGAGCACAGCTATACCTTCAAAATGGGACCAGCAATGGAAATGGGGACCACAAGCAACCTGAACCTCAGTCCTACAAAATCTTGAGGACAAACAGACAACTGGGATATCTCTGATGCCTTTTCTCCTCAGGTGCTGTGGAGTGGATAAGAATTTCAGATGATGCTGCAGTATAGCAGCCCCACTGTGTTCCTCACTGTGAACACAATTAAAAGCTTCATAACCTGACATAATGTCTTACATCTTGCTTTTGTAGGAATTTAGACAGAAAAAGAGAAAAAAAGAATCTCCATTACATGAAGGGAAGGAAGATGCTTTTATGTTCATTATGAAGAGTTGACTTTGTTCTAAATTGTTGTCAGAAGGAGTTGTTTGGGAGACTAAATAGAGGCTGAGTATCATTCTGTTTAGCAGCACAAAAAAGAACAAATGATGACACTACAGAACAAACCATGTGTGCAGTGTGTTGCAGAAAGCTAGGATAAGCAGCCCATAGCAGTCTCCCTTCAACTAAAGTACTCAGACACAACTGGTCTTTCCAAGTGGCATTAGTAATGCAGCTAAGAGAGCCGCATGTAGCCAAGAAAGGCTGTGTATCAGGATTCACAAACGCTAGGCTGCGGTGGTAGTCAAGTCCTTTCATTTGTTTAGGAGAAAGAGAATGTTGTTTGCTTTTAGACAGTTTTGCTCCTGCAGATGTTATTCATTTTTCCCTTCCCAAGACCCTCCTTGCTCCACTCCCTCCAGGAAAAGGCTGCCTGGAAAGCTTGTTTGTTCATTGCAGCATTTGCTGATGAAGTGGCATGTCCTACTGGAAGGGTTATTGCTTGGACTGCTGCTTTATTTGGCTTTTTCCAGTTTTCTGAGAGAGAGAGCTTATTCCCAGCATAAACTCAAAGAGAAGTTACCACTTTCACATTACCATTTTCCAGCCAAGGCAAATATGAAGGACAAGGAACAGAGACGTTTCCTGGGGGTGAGTACGGCCAGCAAACAAATTGATCAAATGTCCCATTACAATGGGTCCCTGGGGAGGCAAGCAAAGAGAAGTTTTCCACAAAGCTGTTCAGACATTGAACAATCATGGAAACCATTGCATAGTGTTCCAGGTTGTAGGGTTAAAGCCTGGGAAGTAACACAGAGAATAACACAGAGGCCTTGGCAGAGTTTGACAATGAGCTGAGAACTGGCTAACCTTGAAGTAGTGGAAAATCCCGAGCAGTTTATGAGGAGGGATTAGGTAAAGAAAAACAGACTCTGTGCTGCCAATTAAGAAACAGCTCAAGGCGTGTGTACAAGTGTTTTAACCCAATCACCAATGTTAAATTGCCATGTGGACAATGACTTTGCAAAAAGATTGTTATAAAAGAATTTGTGTTACAGATAAACAATTCTGTTTCGGACTTGATTTTGAACCTACATCGGGGTCTGTGCCTTATCCGCTGCACCAGGTAACCTGCAAGCTACTCCAGAGTGTTTACAAGATTGGCAGATAAACCATGCATGCTGAGTGCAGAAATGACTGCTCCCTGTCTTCCTTGGACCTCCACAACAGCATCAGGTTTACCCACTTTATTGTGAAATAAGGGGGGCTGCTCAAAATCATGAGGAGAGGAGAACAAAACATTTCCAAAAGGAAAACAACAAAAAGAAAACTCGAGGAGTGAGATCATACTTTCTTGTTACTTGTGTTCTGCTACTAGAAAGCACGTGCCTGGGGAAGATGAGACTTCCTAGAAGGTGGATTTTATTGGAGGCATGAATAACTCAATTCTGTTATCATACTGGCAATACCATAGAGGCAACCTGGTCTCTGTGTCTTAGCTTATTAACCTAATGACTATAACCACAAAAATGCATGAGCAGTCACACAAGTAGAGAGCAGCTCCTGCCTTGACCAGGCAGAACCCAGACTCTGTTTTGTCCCATGCATTTTGAGTTCTTGTCTGCCTTGTCTCTCTTTCTAAAGTATAGAAACAAGAGACATCTTTCCTGGGTGGTCTGTTGTCCTGTGGATAGCATAATTTCCAGGAATATGGATTTGACTTCCTTCAGGCTGAGCAGGGAAGTAAAAACTGGCCTACCTTCATCCAAAGAATGTGGTTCTTACCAATAATAGGTAGCAGCTACCTCTTAATCAAGCACTCGGTATTGCTCAGCACCTGCTGTTAAATGTTTCATTTCTCTATATGGTCTGGTTTTATATATAGGAACCTAACATGTTTCAGAACAAAGAGAACCATCAGCTTCACGACTGTATGTTTGCATGTCTGATTACAGCTAATTGTTGTACATTCAGAACTTAAGAAGACATGTCTGAAAATCAAATAAAACAATATTTGCATATTCATCACTGTTATTTAACACTTTGCTTTATTGCGCTGTTTGATGCCTTACCAGTATCTACAGTTGATTCCCTCAGCATTTTCAAGCATTCTTGTTTGTATTTGTTCCATCCAGTAGTGGTTTTTTCCAGTAGAGATCCTTTGGCCTGTAAGAGAAAATGCTGGATGTGAGGAAAACCAATTAGAAACTTTTGGTCTTTTAGTGGCAAGTTTCCTTCTCTTATGAGAAATTTAAGAGGAGAGGAGAAGAGCGAAGAGGAGAGAGGAGAAGGGAGATACAGCAGGGGTGTATGAAGGTAAAGACAGACCCTTTCCTTCTCCAGGAGGGAAAACTACTTTCCTGGACAGGCATAATTTTGCTGTTCCCTCGTGTCCATATGGGAGAAGAGTCTGCCTGCAAGATTTTTCACGTTGTGAAACAGATCATTATTTTTATCCATGCCAAAGTTTTCAACCATATAAAACATGGCACACAAATGGATTTCTATGTCCTGAGCTTTTGTAGGTACACTTATTTTCTTTTTGTTTTGTTTTAGGTATGTTCAAAGCTGGTTTTGCCTAGGCCTTCCTACTGTACTGTTGACCCCCAAACAAAATCAAGAATTCCTTTGTATTCAGAAAAGCTAGATTTCAGTAGATGATCTGGAAAAAATTGTGTTGCAGTGATCTGTTTAGAGAGAACAAGTAGTTGAACATTGACATGGTAAATTAGCAACAATGAAAAATTCACTACTGATTGATAATGTTACCCATTGTAACAACAAAATTTTGAAGAGCAGACTAAATGTAAGTATTCGAAACAGCAACAGTCCTTAAGCAGTGGATGCCCCATCCCTGGAGGTGTTCAACACCAGGTTGGATGAGGCTCTGAGCAACCTGATCCAGTGAAAGGTGTCCCAACCCATAGCGAAGATGCTGGAGTTGGATGAGTTTTAAGGCCCCTCCCAACCCCCAAAATTCTGACATTCTATGATTATACCAAAGGATGCCTCTCAGTTCTCCAGGGAAAAATCAGTTTCCATTTGCCTGGACTGGACCCTTTTTGGAAACTACTTTTACATTTGTGTTTGTCCTGAGTATATCTGAGCTTAGTGGTGTGCCAAGGGCTGAGATAAGTAACCAGCACAAAATACGGTGCTGAACTTCACCTGTAACTTTATCTTTGACCACATCTTTGTTGGAAAAAAGGTAAAGAAAATCATATTTATTTACTTTCAAAAGAAGAACGGGGAAGAATATTAGCAAGGTGTTACATGAGACTATTCTTTCATGCGTGTTTTTGCTGCATAATATGTTGCCTGCTCAATACTCCATGTTAGTCTCTCAGCTAATTTCCAGACACCCTACTTTAAACTCCAGGGAAGTACAAAGTCTATAATTAATCTTCCTCTGATGGGCTTGCAAGATAAGGAGAGAATATTTACAGCAGTCATGAGAAAGGAATGCATGTTTCCAAAAGAAAAAGCATTTCCCTCCCGTAGGCCTCAAAATGTTGGGAGCCAGGGAAGATTCTTCAGACACTCCTGGGTCAGTGAACCTCATTTGAAGAGGTAAAAACGTAGACATGACGCCTTTGTAGAAAAGATTGCTTGTTTTAAGGGATAACACTTAATTTTCCATTAAACAAATGTAATAAACAGTCAAGAAAATATAAGGAAAGCTTCACAGCCGCTACCTAGCTGTTGGTTTCCATTCCTGGACTTGGGGTTGACATACAGCCATGAAGAAGCTCACTTAGCAAGGGTGAGGAGCAGTTTAAGCATAAATGACAGTTTCACAGCACTTCCTTATGCAATCACCACTTTCTGCAAAGCTGTGGGCAGAATCAGATACCAGCCCCTAATCAATAGTGATGTAAATATCTGTGAGACACTTGGTTTTCTACCATAAGATGTTCTGAATAGAAAAACAAATCAAAAGGAATGTTGGTTGACAGCTGGCTAAATATGAACCAGCAGTGTCCACAGGTGGCCAAGAGGGCCAATGTCATCTTGACCTGTATCAGAAACAGTGTGGCCAGCAGGAGTAGGGAAGCCATCCTCCTACTCAGCACTGGTGAGACCACATCTCAAATCCTGAGGACCCCCCACTACAAGAGGGACATTGGGAGGCTGGAGCATGTCCAGAGAAGGGCAACGGAGCTGATGAAGGGGCTGGAGAAGAAGCCTTATCAGAGGCAGCTGAAGGACCTAGGTTTGTTTAGCCTGGAGAAAATGAGGCTGAGAGGAGACCTTATCACTGTCTACAACTGCCTGAAAGGAGGTTGTAAAGAAGTGGGTGTTGGTCTCTCCTCTCAAGTAACAAGTGATAGGACAAGAGGAAATGGCCTCATGTTGTGCAAGGGGAAGTTTAGATTGGATGTTAGGAAAAATTTCTTCACTGGAAGTTATCAGACGCTGACACAGGAGTCACCATCCCTAGAGGGGTTTAAAAGCCAGGCAGATGAGGTGCTCAGGGCTATGTTTTAGTAATGGATATGTACAGTTGAATTCGATCTCAAAAAGTCTATTCCAACCAAACAATTCTGTGATTCTGTTATTCTATGAAAATCAGTGCTGCATCCAAACAAAAACTTAAGAGCTGTCAGCCAATCTCAAAATTTATTTTGTAATATAGCTAAAAGAACACATGAATTAATTTAAAATATCAAAAAAATGTGCAGGTGATTGAAATGAAGAGGGGAGCAGCCAATGAGTAGTTAATAAGGGCCATTCAGATCACAGAGAAACAAACCCATCTGCAGAGCATGCACTGCAATAGATCTAATGCAACATTTTACTAACAGAAGCTGCAGCTGGAGGGTGGTTGTCAGGACTTTGTGAGAATTCATATTCTGTTGCAGAAATCAAGTGACATGAGACACCTGCAGACAATGTTGGAGTCCAGGAGACTGACTCCTGGAATTGTACATACAAGGGAGGATTTTGAAAGGGAATACAAGACAGTACTAATGACTTTGTCCCTGGTGCAAATCTGATGGTCAGACCCCAAAAGAGACAGAGATTTTCTGCTAGCATTGATGGAACCAGTGTTTTGCACATAGTGTCCTACAGATTTTAGGTGTCCCACAAACCTGAGAGTTGTTTCAGTTCTACATTCATTTTTGCTAGAGAACCTCTAGTTTTGAATTATACAAAAGCTTTATGAATATCTTCTCTTAAAAAAAACCCACACCAGAATATGTGTCTCCTGGTAACTTTTTCTTCATAAAAATGCTATGGTCTCTACAGCACATACACATGCAAACCCACTTCTTTAGTAATCCAGCTAAATGGAGGAGTAAATAAAAATACCTCATTATTTTCCATTTAAAGTAACTTTATATATTACACTTACTCTCATGTACACTTAATTCGTAGAAACGCACCCTAAATCTATATATGAATTTTATTCACATGAATTGACATTTACTACAACTTAGTAAAAAATTCATCAAAATCAAAGTTGATATTAATAAATAAAAATAATTATTAAAACTTACATGAGCTTCTCTATGATGTGAATCACACTGAGCTATTCTGTCAATAAATATATACAATTCTTCCAAATTATAAGACAGTACAGACAAAAAAGAAATTTTCATGTTTTTTTAAATAGATTTAGAAAAATAAAGAAGGGAAGAGTTTAGCAAATCTCTACTAAAAATAAAGCAGAAATGGCATACAGATCTCCTGGCCTTCTGTAAGAAGCTGTGATGCAGGATAAAACCAATAACAACCAAGGTTTCAAATATGAGATTCAACGCTGACCCCTCGTACAAGTCTAAAAGGCTGAAAGATATTGCTGGAAACAAAGCAAAACTGGTTTTAGAACTGGGGAAAACAGTAGAAAATAAACAGTATTGATATCTATTAGGAAAACTAAAAAATAAATACAATTCAATACCTACCAAAATTAGCATGGAAAGATACTGTACAAAAAGATGTAAACACAGTTTATTCACTGCGTGAAGAACAGTAGAAGAAAATTGTAATAAATGATGTAGTCAGAATGAGTTCTAATACAAAACTGCAGCTTCTCTGTCCACATTTCTCTTGACTAATTTTTAATAAACATAAATTAAGTCAGAACTATTTTTGAAACAAGTATGCTGTTTATGAAGGTTGAAATGTTATGTAATCTGAATCCACTTTTAACCTGTCTTATTAATTACTGAAATAGCTTACCTGTTTCACTAGAAACAATATCATGACAGAGCTGGCAGGCGATATTCGGGGCCAGAGCCCCATGCTGGAACAGAGACCGAAAAGTGTCACCATACCCATTCTAATCAATTGTCCCCAATACGCTCCAATTTCCCTCTCCTCTAGATCAATAGTATCACCCTCTCCTGTGGAAAAAAAAAGAGTAAAAATCTCTTCTTTTATGAGTGGAACTCTTTCATGAATCTTCTTACAAACAAGTGAGGAAGTCTCCTGAAGTGCCTAAGCTTGCTAGACTCCAACTACGTTTTGTTTTTTCTGATTAAAGGCAGAGAGAATTTATTCTAAACTTCACAGCAAATCTGCTTACTGTAGCTTGTCCTTTAGCCAATAAGAAGTCAGAACACTATTAAAACATTAAAAGGCTCATCCTGTCCCCTTGAAACTCCATGGGAATTTTGCCAGTGGTTTTGCAAGAATGCAATCCAGCTCCTTATATATATGTATATCTCTCATGAAACCATGAAAAGATGCCCCACAACACAGAAAAAACTTTGCACAGGAAGATCACTGAATCTTTTTGGCCATTAGGAAGCAGCTAAGTAACAGCTGGTTTTCCCTTTTCTGATCACATTTTGTCAAACATGCACAGTCAGTGCATGATTTGGAATAATCTAAATGTACAAAAAAATTATGTTACCTACCAGTAGTTAAAAATTTACTACAAATCTTGTGACATTTACTGTTTTTTTCACACCTTCAATTGAAGATTGGAGAAATTGCCAATGAATATCAGCTTTGCAACTTTGCTAGTTGCAAAGAAGAGCCGGGATGCATTAATATACTGTGTGTTATACAGGCTCAGGGAATAAAACCAATTATATGATAATAATTTTAGGGTCTATCTTATGATTGTTATGCTTTGAGCTGACAGTGTGGAGAGTCAAGAAGTTGTTGCCTCCTTCATTTCCAAGAGAAATGAAATTTGCAGCTATACTGGAGGGTGACTCCTGCCCTTTCCAGAACTCATGGGCATCTTGAGCAGTTAAGCCAGAGAATAGGCAGAGGTGAAACACTAGGACTGCAGAAGCCAGTAGTAGCCCAATTTTCAATGCCAGCCATAGGCTAAACCCAAACTGTGTGGCAGACACACCCTGCAGCACATCCCATCAACCTGGCTAACAGAATGGTTGAACTGGAAAGAACCTTAAAGACCATCCAGTTCCAGCCCCCTGCCATGGCAGGGACACCTTCTGCTGGCTCAGGTTGCTCAAAGCCCCATCCAGTCTGGTCTTGAACACCTCCAGGGATGGGGCAGCCACCACTTCTCCGTGCAACCTGTGCCAGGGCCTGACTGCCCTCACAGGAAAACATTTCTTCTTTAAGACCTCACCTAAATCTCCCCTCTTTCAGCTTAAAACCATTCCTCCTCATCCTACTCCTCCACTCCATGATAAAGAGCCTTGACAAAAAATTGACAAAGTTTTTTCCTGAAGACTCCAGAGACTGACACATAGTTGAGCCCAAGGTCTATTGAGCCAAAGACAACAACATTATGCTATTTATGCTGCTTAAATTTTATAATGGATATAACACTCTCAGGTTTGTACACTGTTCAGCATCATTGTTATTCCCAACTGCCCTGAGTCAGTGGGTTTACAGGTCTCAATATACGTTTGGACAGAGCCATGTGCAGGTTAGTCCTGGCAACAGGAACACAGATAAGTGTTTAATCCTTAAAAGAACTTCCCTCCTTCCCACTGATCCTGTTCACATTTTCCAGAGACCATGCACGGAGGCTTCAAGTGAAAAATCACATCCATACAGTAGCATAAAGCTATAGGAAAAACACAACTGCTGGCTCAATCCACATCCTGCTTTTCAGGCTGAGAGGTTTGCTTTGCTTTTTAGTTGGGATAACTTCTTGGTCTTTCACTGTTACTGGTCAGCTCTTCAAGTCATCTTTGTAACAGTCTAAAGCAGACATTTTTCTTGTTTCTTAGAGTTTCATGGTGGGGTTTGAGCAGCCGCATGCTTCTGTAACCCTGACATCTTCTGGGTAGAGAGTTGTCTGAAAAATCACAATGATTTTCATTAAAAGATAAGATGCTGTGGTATCCCTCTCCCTTAGGGCATGTGTTTTGACCTTTCAGTTGTAAAATGAAGTAATTATTTGCTAACACTCCTAATTCTTTTGGTTCTTTGCATTACTTTTTTGCATTATCAAAAAGGCAGAAAAAGGAACACATATAACATGACAAGGTAGAAAATGTTTCTTAGATGAAAGAAAAAAAAGTCATTTCACAGAGGGACAGAGAAAATTAGGATAATTCAGCATTTTCACCTGCCTTGGGTAAGACTTCTACCCTATGTTCACAGAGGCAGACTGGACAGTGCTCAGAAGCCCATCAATAGCAAAATCACACAACTTATGACTTTCATGTGTCACTGATAGAACTTCAAACAGATGCAGTGCCCTTCCCAGTGGTCCTGGAAAATGCTGTGAAATGCTCTAACTTAGCAACTGGGTCTGCCTATTTAAGAATTTCTTTACAGTAAGATTCACAACCATGTTTGATTTAATCAGCGTTCAATGTACCAGGAGCATTGGAAACTCTAAGATTTTATTTATTTCTTAGCTAAGAAATGGAGAAGCTCCATCTGTCTCCACCTGCTCATCAAGGTAAATAAACATATTTTGTTTGTATAAATATTTTTCTGATCACATACTGGAGCCTTTCCAGTGCTTCTGTGTTCTGTGTATCTTTACTCCTGCGATTCAAGAGGCAAACTGTAATTTGTTGTCCCAAATCCTTGTATTTCTTTCACAAGACATTAATGCCAAGCAGCCCTCTTCCAGACCCTTAATCTCTCCTGCCACGTGATTTCTGGTCATGCCCATGTCTCTGCTTTCTGCCTTAACTCCTAAGCTGGTGCAGTTTCCTGAGAGGAACAAACAATGGAATGGTGAATACAGACAGGCAGATATATAGATAGCTTTGTAAAATCTTGTGTCTGGAATAATCACTGATGCAGTCCTGGAGGATGCCAACTTCAGCCCCAGTTGCAGACGGGCGGCACAGAGCCTCCGCAGCGTTTTCTCTCAGTTTTCTCTCTTTAGTTTTCTCTGTTACAGCATTTGGCAGCAGCCACTGGTGTGAAGGGACGAGAAAAGTGGCCAAACCTTTCTGCAAAGGACAGAGCAATGGGAATCACTGCATCCGCTTTAACAGCCCTGACGCCAACAGCAGCAACACCGTGCAGTACATCTGGGAGACGGGAGATGACAAGTTTGTTGAGAGGAAGTTTCATGCTGGGATTTGGTATTCCTGTGAAGAAATTGTAGATGAAGGTGGTGAGTAAAACCATCTAAATTCACTTAAGATGTAATCAGAGTTCTTCCTACTTATTTGATGTCAGCTCCCTCTTTGCTGCAATATTTTGTTTGTATTTTAAAGGGAAATATATCCTTAAAAATTTGCTCCTCTCTGAGGAAAGGCATCTTAGAGCCTCCTGTTTAGTCAATCCCTAATAAATTCTGCAAGGAACTTTAGAGCAAAAAGGTTGTAGTACAGATGAGGATTCTTTTAATTATTATTATTCTATCCAGAGCAGCAAGTTCAGTTACTTTAAAAGCACTTGTTTTATTTCTCTGATGTTGCTGTCCCTTATGCAGAAATGAACATATTTGCCTTAAATGATCACTTATCATCCCCTGTGGCAACAACAAAAAAACCCACAATGTGTTTTTTTGTGGTTGTTGTTTTAAAAATCATTTGAGCAACTAAATTTGTGGATGCAAGTTACTTTATGGATTTCCTCTTCAGCACAGGTGTTTCTACTTTTTTACTCCGACTTCACCTTTCATAAGTCAAAGCAGAATAAGATTATTTTCCCCATGCTGAAACATAATTTAGAGACTCTCTAGTCGAGTGGTGATATTTAATTGAGTTTCACTCTGCATACACAAATGTCAGTAGAATGAAATCAGCTTGCCATTAAAGAAAGCTTCTAGTTAATTTTCCATCTTTGTATTAGGGAATTGCTTAACTGGTTTAAGAAATAGAGCATTTGGTGGAAATCCAGATCAACACTAAGTTTTTCCCCTTATTATCCCAATAAATTTACAAACAACAATTAGAACAAAACTTCAGAGAAATCACATCAACCATCACCTGTGGTCTAAAATGCAAGTATTTTCACAGTCACCTGTTGTGAAAGTCCAGTTCTATCAGAAGGTCTTATAAGTGATGCAGTTTTAAAGGGATAAAGGTCAAAGATCAGAGCAAAATACATCTCTAACAAACATCTTTCAGGTTGTGATTGCTATGAATATGGTGTTGTTTAATATGTGTATCTGCTATACCCATTCCTGTTTTCCAACTTAGTGCAGTGAGTAGCTGGAAACACCCCACCCCCTGCGTATTTTCAGAGCAGATTTAATTCCAAGAGCTTTTTTCACAACATCTGTGTGGGAGTCAGGAAGTCACATGGATTCGAAAATCCAAGCTTACGAAAAGAAACTGGAATCAAGCTTAGAAGAAATTTGTGTGAGCAGCAGCTTTGTTGTAAGGAGAGCAGCCCTTCCTTCACTGGGAGGATGGCACGCAAACTGCCAAGCTCTCAAAGCAATTGATCATTTTCCCATTCTGGTTTTCACAGCTACAACCTTTTGGGAATCAATTCATAGTCTTTCTGTAAGTGTCCCAGCCTCTGCTTCTGCCTTGAAAAGATCTGGAAGGAGTCTCTAAGTCCCAGGAGCAGGGTAAGGTACCAGGGACTGTGTGTGTACAGACACTCATCAGAAATATTGTCTCCTGATCAACTCAGCTTGTGCTTTTATGATAGGTTTTTGCATTTTTTGCTTTCTATTAATCTGTTCTTTTAGGATCATTATGGAACACAAAATAATTTTGAATTTTATTTTGAAATAATATCTTTTTTCTAGATGAGAAATGCAGAAGCTTCATCAGTCTGACGCCAGCCACTGATCGAGGTAGAGATGTGTATTTTGTTTGTGGAGATAAAACTTTCCTCATCACATTTACCAATATAAATATTCTGTACTTCAATTTCAGAAATGCTTGCTTTAATTCCACACAGCTTTTTGGTTCGTTGTTTAGTTTTTTAACTTCAAAATGAAGTCCACGTGACCTAAAACATGAATCTCCAGTTGACTAAGAATGGTTTTTCAAGTTATTTTGAATATGGGTACAGGAAGCCAAGATTTGTAAGGGGTTTTTTCCCTCTTCTCACAACTCCATATTCACCAAATCAGGAATATCATGGCTTGAACCATGTATCCTGTAGAGGGCAGAGGGACAGGCACTGTGTGAAGAAGGGCAAGCAGCATGCTGAGGGGGCTTGGGGAGATGTGTTTTGGACCAAACCAATCTCGCTGCAGTCTGAGTCCCCTCCCTGTACCTTACACAGATCTGTAAAGAAGTGCTTCCATCCTCCTGAAAGCAGAGTTGCCCTCTATTTCAAATAACCTTTCCTATAAAACATGCCTGCTGATGATGTTAAGCATCCCCACCGAATGCAACCCTTATTTCTGATGTGATTCAACCAAGCATTCCACAAGTGGCCAATCCAGGAAAACAAATATTCTTTCTTCCCCCAAGAGATTGAAATTGCCTGTCCAGGATACTGGGATTGGAGTACTTTCAGCCCCTTGGGAAAGAAGAAAGACTCAGTATCCAAAGGCTTGTCCTCCTTCCCTCTGTTATAGCTTGCTACTGTGCAAAAATAATTCAAGATTTTAGAACGTGAGAAAAAGCATAAATGAGTCAGGGTTCTCAGCCACACCAGCACAGTCCTCAGAAAAAAGGGATGGATTAAGGGCCTTGCCCTGAATGCTCCTCACAGGTGAAACCACTGGTAGACATAGTGCTGAGCCTACCTCTGTGACCAGCATCAGCAAATGTCACAGGCACCTACAGATCAGATCAAGACCCCTAAGCTGGCACCTGGGTACCTGATAACCATGTGGAAAATTTATGCCTGGGTAGTGAAGCCCTGTGTGGAAATGGGATGCTGCCCTGTACAGGAAAAGAGCATTTGTGTTCTACACATGCAGAAGGTTGTGATGTGCACAAAAGTCAGGATGCATCAGGCTCACCTCTTCTGAGTTTATCACAGAGGCTGATTATCATAGCTGTTCAATGACAGTTCACTTATATACACTGGTAATATGCAAGTTCTCACAGCTGGAGCAGCCAACACCGCTGGGCAACATAACATCTGGAGCTCCTGAGACAAGGAGAAATACGTCTTGTCCAGGCACCCCCACTCATAGCCTGACCCAAGAATTTAATGTCTAAATTGCCTTTGAATCTGGGAAGTGCCACAGAAAATGTCAGAACCTGCAGTAGGGGTTATTTACCACATAAACATTGTTTACTGTCATATTTAGTGTTTACTAAACAATGACCTGTCTGAGCAATGTTTTTCTATGATTCTTAATACGTACCTTCACATGAAATCACTATTTGAATCCACAGCTACATCTCAGGACACACTTATTTGTTGTTAATAAAGTTTGGGAGGGTTGTCCGCCAGTTCTTGCTCTGGTCTGGACACAAGAAGACCTCCTGTTCCTGAATGTGGGACATTAGAAACATAGAATCATAGGATGCTTTGGGTTGGAAGGGATCATGAAAGTTATCCAGTCCAACCCCCCTGCAGCAAGCAGGGACATCTTCAACTTGGTCAGATTGCTCAGAGCCCCATCCAATCTGACCTTGAATGCTTCCAGGGATGGGGCATCCACCACATCTCTGAGCAACCAGTTCCCACCCTTAGCATAAAATTTTTTTCAGAATATCTAGTCTAAACTTGTCCTCTTCTAGTTATTTGTTATTAATAAGGTTTGGGAAGGTTGTCCACCAGTTCTTGGTATGGTCTGGACACAAGAAGATTTTAGCATGCTATAACAGCAGGCTGGGAAATGTCATGGGACGATTAACTTCTTGCATAAGATTTTATCAACAGATATTCACAAAGAAATGAACTAAAAGATAACCAGAGAAATGAATCTCAGTGAAACCTGGAGAATGCCTGGGCTCACGAAGGCATCTCTGTCCAAAAAAAATCACAATCTGTTTTAGTGGAAAATTAAGTCCACAGAGAAGGTTTTATTTAATGACTAGACCCTCAGACCATGTGGTTGTGTGCATGGCTTTGCAGTTTGCTATTCCTCTAGATCTTGTAATAGCATCATCACAGCCTTAGAGCATTTGTTTAGTGTTGTATAAACAATACAAATGAAGAAGAAAGAAATGGTGAAAATAGTAAATAACTGCTTATAATATGAGTGCTATTGATTTGGTTTTCCAGGGGTTTTATGGCTTTCTATTGTAGCAGAGCTTCTGTACATCATTTTGCTTCTGACTGGAGCCATGCTTATGTCAGTAGAAATGTTCTACTTCAGCACTGTCATTGATGGGCTCAAGATCAACGCCTTTTCTGCAGTAGTCACCGTATTAGCAGGTACATTTATCATATCCATATTTATCATATCCAGAAAATGCAACACTGATAGGTTCCCACATGAAAATTAATATCCAAGTTTCAAAACTATTACAATAAATATGGAGAAGCAAAAAATACAAGATGTAGCAACATGTTGTGTATGTGTGCAATCCTTGTGGAAGGGCTAAGAGAAGACCTTCAGCACAGGAGCTGCTGTTCATATCCTGGTTATATGCTTTTCCAGGCACCTGGGCTGGAGGATTCAGGACAGATATTCATGTAACTCAAAACCATCTATGACACAGCATGCATTTGATGATGGTGAGAGATGGACCCTAATAGCCAAGTCAACAGGCAGTCACCTTTCTCCAAACAGTTTATTAAGAAATGTGCTGGCAGGGTACCAGTTAACTACTGAGTGCTGTGTTCCACAGCACAAAGCCTTTAGGCTATGCTCTACAAAGAAGGTCTCCCCCAAGTGCCTGTTGATGGTGTTTCAGATAACATCAGTAGTGCAAGGGAGACCATTTCGCAGTGATTACTGAAGCCAGGTCATTGTCAGCCCTGACTTGTTATGCCCAAAGACTTGTCCTAGACTGAGAGAGAATCATAGAATCCCTTGATTGGAAAAGACCTTAAAGATCATTGAGCCCAACCATACCTGTCTACTAATAAATCATAGCCCTGAACACCTCATCTTACCCACCTTTTAAATCCCTCCAGGGGTGGTGACTCAACCACTTCCCTGAGTTGCCTGTGTCAGTGCCTGAGAACCCTTTCAGTGAATAAATTTTTCTGAACCTCCTGTGGTGCAACTTGAGGCCATTTCTTCTTGTCCTGTTGTCCTGTCACTTGTTACTTGGGAGAAGAGACCAACACCCATCTCACTACAGCCTCCCTTCGGGGAGTTGTAGACTGTGGTAAGGTCTCCCCTCACCCTCCTCCAGGATAAACAACCCCAGGTCCTGCACCCGCTCCTCATAAGACTTGTTCTTCAGCCCCTTCACCACCTTTGCTGGATTCTCTGGACACACAGCAGCCTACCAGCAATTTTGAAAATTAAGTTATTAAATGCAAGCCCCTTTCATAATCCGGGCTTTCAATGCTTTTTATTAGCTTTCACTTCTTCACTCACCTCCACAACGCTGACAAACCTGCCTGCATTTCAGGCACTGGGAAAGGGTTTGTGACTGCAGGCCTTTGAAAAATCTTTCTGCTGAATGATGGGAAACTGTGGGAAATGTGTACTGTGCAATGCAACTGAGCAATGCTTTGTTATAATGGCTTATCCGTGCTCTGGGTTGAATTACTAAGATGTTTTCAGGGCATGAGAGCCTATCAATTTGTTGCCTTTAAAAATCTGTGGGCTGCATGTCTCATTGCTCCCCTAGATTCCTCTAGCAAATAGACCAAGTGGCTTGGAACTGCATGAGTGATTGTCTCAGCAAATACATGACACACAAATACACTTAGATTATAATGTTTAGTATTTTTAAGTGATTCATAGAATTTAGGTATTTCATAAAATGTTCTTCAGGAGCTCAAGGGACAAATGTAAAATGCTGACAATTTTCATTTACTAATATTCTTATGATATTTTATTTTTTAGGTCTCCTGGGTATGGTTGCTCATATGATGTACACAACTGTATTTCAAATGACTGTAAATCTTGGTCCTGAAGACTGGAGACCTCACACATGGGATTATGGCTGGTCCTATGGGTACCTATTTGTTCATTTTTGTTTCTTCCATTATATTTCAGTCAATTTACCCTGTGTTCAAGGAATGCAAATCTAATTTATAAGGAATAGGTTTGTCTTATTTCACTTCTGGGAGTGCAGTTCAGTAACCAGTGATTTTTCTTCAAATTCAATTGTCTTAGTTTATTGCATGGAGTGTACAAACCTGGGTGTTTTGCATTTGCCACCCTTCAAACAGGGCAGACACCTCCAATTGCTGTGCATGAAGTAGAGGTTCTTCTCCATACACATCATATCCAGACTTATTATTCTCATCTCCCAGGACAATTGCCTTGCATAAATTGTTTTAAAATCTACCAACTTTAGACATTTAGGCTGAATGCTTCAGGTTGTTGTGTCCAGAATATTTCAGACAAGATGACTTAATTTTTTTAAAATAGGCTTAGGTAAAACCCCATTATTTTGTCCCTGTAAATAATTGTAACACAGCCTCTGAGGAGACCTAATCAATTTATTAAGAAATGAGGCTGTTCAGAGGATTTTTGCTACAGGAATATGTCTTTGAAGATCCATCAAATCTAATCAATAGTGAGTACTCGAATTTTCAAATGCTGGAAAATGCTGCTGTTTCCCCAGCTGTGGCTGAGAAAAAGAATAGGAACAACTGCATTAAGTTAAATTGAAAGTCAATCAGGAGCAATATTATGGGTGAGAGGAGTAGAGCTCTTTCCAGATAATACACTGATACAATCATGTGTAAGAACTATTTAAAAAAATAAAATTTAAGGACTCACATATGAAAATATTCTGCTAATTTCTGTTAACATTTTTGTTTATAGCCTTGCATGGGTTTCCTTCGCTTGTTGTATGGCTGCAGCTGTCACCACTATTAACAAATACACAAAAACTATCTTGGAATTCAAGCACAAACGAAAAATGCTGGAAAGGAGTCTAAAGATTAAATACAAGTTTCCTGATAATAGAGCTCCAGAGAAAGCTTGCAATGTGTATGTGAACTCTTTTCACAGCAGTACAGAGGATCCTGCACGCCCAATAAAAGATTTGCGTCACCTGGGTACTATTTCAGTTCTGTAAATTTGAATCGTACCTCAAAGCATCCTGTAAATTATAATACTAGATCAGAAGGAAATGCTATTAATTAATTTAAAAAATGTATATTTGTGTAGAATCAAGTATTTTTCTTAATAAAGAAATTATATTTCCAAGGATGTTTCAAGAAGTGTTAGTATTGGAAAAGTACATTCAGGTACATTAGTTCAGAAAAAGACAGCGACACAGGTCCTCACTGCTCATTTTTAAGCAGTCTTTGATACTAATAAAATAGTATTAAAATATTGAGTTTGTTAGCATTTCAGAGCGTAATGGATTTCCACCCTAATTTTTTACTGAATAGACTGTAAAAAAAACCCCATCCCAAAGCCAAACCCCACAGAGAGCAGGGCAGTAAATGAGGAAGATACATTGTATCTTTAACCAAGTCACTATTTTGATTGTAGAATCATAGAATAGTTCGGGTTGGAAGCGACCTCAAAGATCATCTGGTCCCAATCCCCTTGCCATGGTCAGGGATACTTCCCCCTAGAACAGGCTGCTCAAAGCCTCATCCAACCTGTCCTGAAGTACCTCCAGGGATGCAGCTTCTCTGGGCAACCTGTGCCAGTGTCTCACCACCCTTATTGTGAAGAATTTCTTCCTAAAGTCTAATATAAATGTTTCTCCTTCCAATATAAAGCCACTTCCCCTCATCCTATCACTACGTGCCCTGGTAAAAAGTCCCTCCCCAGCTTTCCTGTAGCCTCTTTCCGTACTGCAAGAGTGCTACAAGGTCTCCCCAGAGCCTCCTCTTCTCCTGGCTGAACAACCCCAACTCTTCCAGCTTGTCTTCATATGGAAGGTGCTCCAGCCCTTGGATCATCTTCATGGCCTCCTCTGGACCCGTTTCAACAGTTCCATACTCTTCTTATGTTGGGGATTCCATAACTGGACACAGGACTCCAGATGTGGTCTCATGAGAGAGTGGTAGGGGGGTAGAATCACCTCCCTCTACCTGCTGGCAGTGCTTCCTTTGATGCAGCCCAACTGGTAACAAATTCCATTGAATCGCTCTGTTAGATTGTCTGATGATTAAGTGCTATTCAAAACTACACAACCTAATCATGTGACCTAGCTCAAAAATATTAATAAATCCCAAACTCCCCATCTTTCTTATAAGCCTCCCTTAAGTATTGAAAAGTCAGAGGAGAAGCTGTAGTGCAATAACTTTCTCCTATGACTTCTACAGCCAAATCAGTTTTGTACTCATTTATAAAAACTAGTATTATTAAGGAATCTATCTAGATTAAAATCTGTCTAAATAAGATTCATAGAAAATATCTCTTAATGAACTCATCTCATAATATTTCGTTTTTTATCATAATATTCTTTGTATCCATCATATGCCCACGGATATTTGGGCAGTGAGGTGGAGATGGACAAATGAAATAGAAAACGTCAGATTAAATAACAGATTTCCCTGGAGAAAAAACAATTATTCAGAAATACCATTGGAGAAACCTTCTTCTCAATAGGAGAAAAGCCCCACAGATTTATAAAAAAGTGTGACCCCATTTAAAAGGTCACCTAATCCTTCTTTTACTCTAGGCAGGATAAACTAAAGCTACATTGCTTTTTTTACAGATGTTTCATTACTTTCTTCTTTAAAGCTTCCAAAGACAGCATCTAAAATTTCTGTCACAATTTATCCTTTGTACTTAACTATTCTTAGCAGAAAACTCTTTCCTTGCAAATCTGTAAAATTAGTTCTGGAGTTTTCAACACAGGAAAGACATAGATCTGCTGGAGTGAGTCCAGAGGACACCACAAAGATGATCAGGGGTCTAGACCACCTCCGAGTTGAGAACAAACTGAGAGAGTTGGGGTTGTTCACCCTGGAGAAGAGAAGGCTCTGGGGAGACCTTAGAGCAGCCTTTCAGTACTGAAAGGGGCTGCAGGAAAGCTGGGGAGGGGATCTTTATCAGGGAGTGCAGGGATAGCATGAGATGGAACAGTTTTAAGCTGAAAGAGGAGAGATTTAGATGGGATGTTAGGAAGAAATGTTCTCCTGTGAGGATGGTGAGGCCCTGGCACAGGGTGCCAAGAGAAGTGGTGGCTGCCCCATCTCTGGAGGTGTTCAGGGTCGGGTTGGATGGAGCTTTGAACAACTTGATCCAGTAGAAGGAGAGAGTGAATAAATAGCAGGGCTCTCCAACTTGGGAAACAGGTACCTGCATGGAAAGAATGATGGGCATGGATGACTGGGATTGAATGAACTGAGCACCATTATTTTTTATCTCTCACAGTAAAAGAAATAAGAGATATCAGAGAACTTTAACACGAGGCTTAAACTCAACATAAGGAAGTCTTTTTTTACATAAGACTAGTTCCTTTATTCAGGGATGGAATGTTTCAAAGAGGAATTTGAGAAATTTGTCTGAAAAATTGATAGTTTAACAAGACAAAGAGATACATTCTGTCTGAAACTGTGCAGCAGATTACGAGAACCTGAGAGGGCTCTAAGACAGCTCTCCACGGGGACAGCTCCTTGCAGTGATGGCTCTAACCCTGAGCTTGACCATAAGCCTAACCATAACTGTAAACTTAAGTCTAAACCAAAGCCTAACCCTAAATCTAACTCAAATTCCAATAGCTCCTCGCCACTTGGGAGAGAAGAATACAGGGAGTCTCTCCATATTTTCATCCCATTTTTCTAATCCATCTTTGAAGAATGTACTTCAGGGTGCTGATGTGGATGAGACATTTAACTAGATAAGGCCTTATCTGGCCTCACCTTTTGCATATCCTCATGTGCTTTCAAAAAGCATATTTCAGGATCACTTTGATCCAGGATCTAACCCCATTTTCCACTTTTTTGTACTCTCCTGTCTCCCACATTTCTCTACTTCCCCATCCCTTTGTTTCTGTAAATTCTCATCAGTCCTAGTGCTGGCAGGCTATTCTGATAGGTTGCTGCAAGTCTCTCAACTTTGATCTACCTGTTTAGACTGGAAAATGCTCTCTTATGGGAGCAATAGAGTTTCTTGGAGAGTTTTGACCATACTGTTGTAATATGAACAACATCTTCTCACATTGAAGAAACCCAGAAGAGTGGAAGTCCCACAGATGAATGTGTGTCAATGGTAGTGAATCACTAATTGAGACATTGGTTGGTTTGTGTTTAATAAAGTCTCCTGCTTTATTCTATCCATAGTGAGAAGTAGAAATCATTGACATTTGGAACATAAACTGTTTTCCAGGTCAAAAGCAGAGAAAAGAACCGAACAAAATCAATTTTCCTCTTCTGTCTTCAGCTTTTCCCTAATCCCTGAGGCAACAATGGCAAAAAACAGCTCAGGGAGGAAGGTGCGAACATAAACTGCTGCTCTGGGGATCGGGTTGGCCATAAGTACCTCCTGCTTCTTACTGCTCACTGTGCGCAGGACTTCCTCTGCCACCTCCACAGGGTGCACACCGTATGCCACCTTTCTGAAAAAGACTGTAAATCAAAAAGAAAGGAATAAGAGTTACAGACAAACAGCCACATCTGAGGGGATGGTGGTGCAAATATACACAGCTGGTGCATCAATTGAACTAGTTAAATTTCTGCACACTTTCAGAATCTTACCCCTTCTCTTCCCATCATCAAATCTTTTTTACAATTTTCAAGTTAAGATCCTTACAGTCCCCAAGAGAAGGAGCAACTTGAGTACAGTGGGACTCTCCCTGGGGACCTTTTATGCTCTGCTCTATCTTCATTCCCCGTGTCCTTCTATATTTATTTTCTCACATAATGTTGTCTCTTTCCATTTTCCTTCTCTTTTCACCAGGTTTATCTGATCTCTCAGATCTCTCTTTTGTTTTGCTCCCCTGACCTGGTCATCCTTCCTGTGACTTCTTTTCCATATGCTGCTTTCTTCTCCGTGGGAAAAGCCTCCATACTACTGTATGGGTCTCACTATGGTCTCTCTCATAGAATCATAGAATAGTTTGATTCTAAAAGACCTTAAAGATCATTGAGTCCAACCGTACCTGTCCATTATTAAACCATAGCCCTGAGAACCTTGTTCACCCATATTTTAAACATCTCCAGGGATGAGAACAGCAGCACTGCCCTGGGCAGCCATTCCAGTGCCTGAGAACCCTTTTGGTGAAGAAATTTTTCCTGGTATCAGATCTAACCCTCCCCTGGTGCCACTTGTGGCCATTTCCTCTCATCCTATCACCTGTTGCTTGGGAGAAGTGACCAATATCCACCTAACTACAACCTCCTTTAGGGAACTGTAGGCAGTGATAGGGTCTCCCCTCAGCCTCTTTTTCTCCAGGTTAAACAACCCCAGCTCCCACAGCCACCTCTCATTAGCCTTGTTCTCCAGCCCCTTCTCCAGATCCATTCCTCTTGTCTGGATGTGTTCCAGCCCCTAAATTTCCCTCTTGTAGTGAGAGGTCCAAAACTGAACACAGTACTTGAGGTGTGCCCTCAGCAATCCCGAGTACAAAGGCACAATCACTTCCCTTTTCCCGCTGGCCACGCTGTTTCTGATACAGGCCAGGATGCTGTTGGCCTTTTTGGCCACCTGGGCACACTGCTGGCTCATAGTCAGCTGGTTATCAACCAACACCCCCAAGTCCTTCCCTGCCAGACAGCTTTCCAGCCAACTTTCCCCAATTCTGTAACATATCAGTGCATCAAACCTTACATTTCCAAATAGATGCCTCCCAGTTGCCAGGTGCTGGTTGGCGATAATACGAACAGATGAAGGTTGGACTCACAGTGCTGACAGAAATATCAAATTCTTCCATTTCAGCTCTAAGACAATCAAAAAATCCTACAGCAGCATGTTTAGACGCAGCATCTAAAAGACAGAAATGACCCCAGATATCCGTGTTTGGATATATGAATGCATGGATATACATGTATTACAGAGCTCCATAAAACATGAACGTTCAGAAAACTGTGCATGGAATGATTGGCCAAACAGCGAAAGAACAGTGAATTATTTCACCCAGTAAAGTTACTGAATGACATACTAAATATAAACAAAAGAGAATTATTTGTACAGAATTATCATAGAATCATAGAATCATTCGGTTGAAGAAGACCTTTGAGATCATCGAGTGCAAACACACCTGTCCACTTCTAAACCATAGCCCTGAGCACCTCATCTACCCATATTTTAAACACCTCCAAGGATGGTGATTCAACCACCTCCCCAGGCAGACTTTCAGTCAAGAAATTTTTCCTGATATGTAATCTGAAACTCCCCATGAGGTAAGCGGTCAGTCATGTTAAAGAGCAGACATCCGCATTTCCCAATCAGAAATATTAAGATCTGGGTTAAGGAACAATACTTCTTTTCTCTACATTTTGGCGATGTCTCTGGTGTACAGACAGCTGTCACCCAGTTCTGTCACTGCATTTTGATTTCATGGAACTATTAGTCACAATCCTGAGGTCTCACAGACCTTTTCATTCAGAGTCTATCACCCACTCTGACCTCCTGTCACAGTTAAAAATGTCTATTTACATTTATCCTATATTTTATATCCACTAAATTTGCATTTTATTAACACAAAGAACTTTCATCAGAATTCAGGAGAGCTTAGCTTCTTTAGGAGCTTTGGATGAAAGACCTTGAAAATTTTCTCAGCAGAATACAATTTCTGCATCTGCTTTTAAATTCCCCCACATAAACCTACCAAGAGTCTCAGTTTACAAAGTAGGAGTTGGTATCTACCAGCTTCATTCTACTTTTTTTTTTACTACTACTTCATTCTTCATTATGGTTTTGGTTTCCTCTACTATGTCTGGTATAGATTTCAGACCTACAAGTTTACTGTTGCGCAGATGTCTCCTAAGATCAAAAAAAACCAACTTCATATCACATTCATTATCCTCTTGTCCTCAAGCACCTTGGGCAGTAGATACACTTCAAAAACTGTATTTGAACTACTTCTTTTTAAGTTCTACTTCTTTTCAGCTAAATTTTATATTAATAGTTTGTTGATCAGGATACGAATTAGCACTTTTAATAACTTATTATGAGTGTCATGGAGTACTCACAACTCATGCATTAAAATGTCCCTTTTTCCTATGCATAACTTACAAGCTGCACGAAATGGGATTCCTAGCTTTCCTTGGATACTATTAATCAGAACAATCTGGCCAGTTCTTCTTGAGATCATGTTGGGAAGAATGGCTGAAAAAAATAAAGAAATGAAAGAAAGAGCCGTGTAAGTAAAAGAGCTCAATGTGTTTAGTGATAAGAAGAGACAGCTAAAGTGCAGAGAGCGCAACTTTAATGAAGGTTGGCTCAATGTTACAATCAAAAGTATTACAAAATCCAGTAGCTGGAAAGGGACAGTTGTCTAGACTTCACGTGTAGTGTACCTGCAGATCTGGGTGCAGTATTATCTCATTTTATTGTCAATGTGCCTGTAGCCTTGCAAGGGTTTTGAAAACAATTGTCTTTTAGTAAGAAAAGTAGCAAGCACATAAATAAAGGAGTTGTCATTCACAAAATACATTTGCACAAAATATTTTTCACAA
Organism: Dromococcyx pavoninus; assembly: GCA_033558185.1. Taxonomy (NCBI): domain Eukaryota; kingdom Metazoa; phylum Chordata; class Aves; order Cuculiformes; family Neomorphidae; genus Dromococcyx; species Dromococcyx pavoninus. The sequence goes on along the minus strand of JAUMJL010000386.1, from coordinate 96,633 downwards.
AAAATTTGTACAAATGTCTGTTTTTCATACATCTGCTTATATATTTCTTGAACAATCTTTTTCAAGACCCAAGCACTCTGATCTTGATCTTCTTCACCTCAGTTTCAGTCCACTGATTTCCACGGAATTGTTCTTGATTATAGTGAAGAAATCAAAATAAGTGCAAATGAAAGAGTGCAACACCAATGACTTGGGTCTCAAGCTTTAGGCAGCAACAGCAACACAGAAAAGAAAATTAAAATACCTTTGGTTAATGTTACAGGTCCAAAATAGTTGGCGTCCATTATCTTTTTATCAAGCTGCAATGAAATGCTCTGCACTGCTCCTTTCACCTTCATACTTGCATTGTTGATCAGTATATCCACACAGCCATAGCAATTCAGGATTTCCTTAGCTACATCTCGAATGCAGTTTATGTCAGAGATATCCAGAAGTATGAGCTTTGGTGCATATGTCTAATAAAGAAAAGACTTATTTCAAGGATACCTATTATACAAAAATGTGTTTCTATATACTTGTCTTGTACCTTAATTTACCTTCATCTCTGAAGAAAGTGCATTTATCGTTGTTACAAAAACTTTGATAAGCGTTTTAACTCACTCTAGAAAGAAGGTAGCTCAGCAAATGATATTCACAGACTCTGAAATTCAGATGAAGCAGAGCACCATGGGAACAGTAAGTAGGGTTAGCTCTGCCCTATTGAGTTCTGTCTCTGGGATCTGATCCAGTAGAAGGTGTCCTGGGTTGGAACTGGATGGGCTTTAAGGTCCCTTCCAACCCAAACCATTCTATGATTCTATAATTTAGACCTTTATACTTCTACTTGAGCACTCTAATTGTGTGAGAAATGAATGACAGTTCCTGTGATTAAATGAAGTGCTTTGGATCACAAATTAATAGGCAAATTCCTCTGGCCAGCATTTCTAGTTGGGTGTCTTGCTCAAAATGCAGAACCACTCAGTTGCCTTACAGCAAGTGCCTTGAATTAGCTGAAGACAGCAGGATTTCTGACCTATACTTCTGGCATTATCTCTGAAGACCCTTCTCTCTGTCTCTCTCTGGACCATGTTTGGTGTGTTACCTGGGTGACCAAAATCACCATTAGCAGTGTTTCAAGTACTTTGTTCTGGGTGTTTACCTCAAATTGTGAATTTTCAAAGCTGAGTGAGGAAACACTTACCATACTGGGGTCTGCTGCACTAATTAGAGCATCATACAAGGCTTCTAACTTTTCCCATGTCCTACCACACAACACGAGCCTTGCTCCTCCTGTATGAAACACCCGAGAACATTCTAGAAGAGAAACACATTCAAAAGAAATAATAACAATAAGAACCATTTAAAAAAAATTTATTTTACTTGTAATAGGATGCTGCTTTTGCTAATGATGTTGAATCTATGCTTTAAAATTCATTGATTTTGAAAGAATAAATACATATGAGAAAAAAGGAACTAAATAGAAATGATATATACGTGAGCAATAAATCAAAATTTAATGTCATGGTATAATGCACAACTACTGTTGTGGGATTTGCTATGGGATTTAACAAAAAGTTGATTAAGAAAAGAACAATACACCAGTTAATGGACGATGAATTTCAGTTAGAAAAATTGTTCTGATTATCTTTCTTCCTTAAATCTCTCCACCAAGACACACACTTGCTATAAAGGAAAATATATACAAAACTACACACATAAGGTTGTTATACCTTGAATCTTGGGTTCAGTTTTACGCCCCTCACTACAAGAAGGACATTGAGGTGCTGGAGGGGGGAATGGAGCTGGTGAAAGTGCTGGAGAACAAGCCTAATATGAGGCAGCTGATGGATCTGGGGCCGTTTAGCCTGGTGAAAAGGAGGCTGAGGCAAAACCTTATCACAGTCTACAACTCCCTGAAAGGAGGTTGTAGTGAGGTGGGTGTTGGTCTGTTCTCTCAAGAAGTGAGTGAGGAAGTGGCCTCAGGTTGCATCAGGGGAGGTTTAGATCTGATATGAGGAAAAATTTCTTCACCAAAAAGGTTCTCAGGCACTGACAGAGGCTGCCCAGGGAAGTGGTGGAGTCACCATCGCTGGAGGAATTTGAAAGATGGGTAGATGAGGTGCTCAGGGCTATGGTTTAGTAGTGGACTGGCATGTTTGGACTCAATGATCTCAAAGGTCTTTTTCAACCAAACAATTCTATGATTCAATACAAACTGCATCTTTTGCAAACCTTCACATCTACTGCAGTATAAAGAAGAAACCAACGCCACTGGACAAGGTTGCTCAAAGCCTCATCCAACTTGGCCTGGAACACCTCCAGGGATGGGGAGTCCACAACTTCTCTGGGCAACCTGTTCCAGTTTATGGAATGCCCATGTCAGACTTAATATCTGTATGGAAGAACTTCTGGATCCCCTTTTCTGGTTTTGTGAACCTGTGCAGCTGGAGACTTTTATTTATATAAAGTTTTTCATTATTTATAACAGTAATTTTATGAATGTCTTTCATTTTCTTTTTGCTACCATAGAAAGATTTTTGATTTAAAGCCCGAAAGATTATTTGCCACTACTGGGACAAATACACTGCTATTTTTCCTATAAACATAAGAGTAAGGGCAGCCTTGTGAATAAAACATGACTACTGTGTAAACAGCAATAAAAGGGAAAAAGGAAAATAAGTGATGTTCTCCTCTAGAACTATTTCACACTTTTCTGAGTTACAGCAGTGAGAAGAAACGGGAATTGGGTTTAAATAATGACCATAAACCACTGCAAGCACCTTCAATGATTATAGGTTTTGTTTCTCTTTTTTTAACTTCAATGAATATTGTCTTTAGTCCAGAAATTCCGGCATACGAGAAAAGGAATTTGGCTGCTGCCCAAGAGCTCTAACATCCAGGAGCTGGCCAGACAGCTGGTATTTTAAAGTTCTGGATGAATGGCCATTGCATTTGCAAAGAGTGGACTGCACAGTCAGTTCTGCATGATTTGGAACAATTTAAGCCTGCCAACAAGTTCTTGGTATCACCCTATGGGATATCAGCAGTATATATATGTTTAGGACAATAAGAAGAAAATTGCTCTGTCATCTGAGTGAAAAAGAGTGCAGTGGTAGAGGAGGCCATGGCCTTTGTCGCCTCAAAAGACAGGCAGGAAGCAGTCACAGAAAGTAAAAAAAAAAAAAGATGAAGAAAGTTTAACAAGGAAATTAAACTTAGAAAATCTTCCCTGGTGGTAATGCAGTGCCGACACAAGATACATGGAGCAATGTGCAATAAAAGCTTTTCATCCTTGGAGGTTTCCAAGATTTGGCTTGAAGCCCCACCCAACCAGACCTAGCACTGGAGATGTTCCTGCTCCAAGTAGGATTTTAACCTCCAGGCATCCTATGATTCTACTCCAAACTCATTTGGAGAACTCAAAATGATACCTTTCCAAACAAACCCACTGATATAACCAAAGAAAATGTGTGGTAATATTATCTTCAGCGGAAAATGAAGTGTGTGAGGGAAAGACAAGGTGGGACATGGAGGTCAGAATTATTTCATACCATGTCCTAACACACTCTGATGAATTGTGCAAGTGTGTATTACTGTTGCAGGTCTCTGTCTGTTCTTTCACCATCTATTTCCTGCTTGGGAGTGCAAGGTTTCCAAAAAACAGTGAGTTGTCATTGAAAATGCCAAAAAGTAGCCTCTAGCTATGTTTCCCTTATCAGGTTCTTGCATCTACTGTCCCTGAAGTGATGCCTAGAGCAGGACTGTCCATGAGCAATATGTGACCCAATACCTTTAATACAGCCACACCATGTAGGCAGGAAATATAAGCCAAGAAGAAGTATCTTCTAAGTGGATGGCCTCCCAAGCAATTGGCTTGTATAAATAGATAATTTATCACATACCCTTTCCTTCCATTCCCTGTACCCACCATTACACATTGCCAGGTGGCCTAGTTGGATGCACCAGAGGATGTCCATAAAAGAGGAGTAACATGGGTAATAGAGCAGGCACAGACAAGAACATGGACAGAAGGGTGAGCACTGCTGCATAAAGAGAGCAGAAAATGTTGAAGTCTTTAAGGGCTGAAAAGGAACATGTAAAGAATATGGTGACACCTGCTTGTACTGATTTGCTCCTACCCTGCAGTGACAGCCGATGTAATACGATCTCATTGCAGCAACATGATAAAAATAGCACTCTCAATGCGCTTAACAGAACCTCCCATTGTATTGAAATAACTAAATATAAAGCTCTGCAGTTCCTAAAAGTTTACCAGCATTTCCTGTGGCTGAGACTAAAAATGTACATTTAAAAATCATAGGACTCTTTTAAAAATATACTTCTTATCTTCTGCTTCATTGAGGCAGTTATGAATATATACATGGCACATTGTCTCAGGTGGTACTCTGGCTGTTTCTGTTCTCTGATGCTGAGAAGAAATTAAATAACTCACCCTTGCCCAATCCAGAGATGGCATCCGTGATCACCACCACTTTGTTCTGTACAGCTGACTTGGACAAAAGCCACCTGACTGACTGGTAAATATAGATAACTACACTGATCCCAATGAGAAACAATGGCAGAGCAAGTACGGCAAGAATACCCATCTCTGTAGGAAACAAAAGACCATCTGAGAGCAAGAGTAATCATAACATGTATACATTATTATTTAAATCATTCTTATCTTAAAAAAAGGAATGTTTTAATATAAAGAAAATCCAGTAAACAGCATAATAAAAGGCTTGAAGCAGTGGGAAACTTGTTTGCCAATCAATGGCTTAATATTTAATTTAATAAACAGGGTAATATTACTTCTTTGTCCAGTTTTCTTATCATTGCATGGTCTAATCAAATCTGGATTCTTTTTATTCAAAATTACTCTACGTTGGCTAAAACACAATAGAATTTTAGTAGAAACATTCCCTTTAGGCAAAACATAGGCTAAAATGTAACACTGAACATTTCATTAAGTTGTTATTATAAAAAAATAGATAAAAAGCTTTTAATCCTAATTTCAGATAAAGTGGAGTGTTTTCTGTTCTAAAAGATAGAGAAAAAGAGTCACTTACTATGGCTGTGAAGACTCCAAGTACAGGTAAAGCATTCTAGTATCTTTTTGTAAAGTTTTATATTCCAGGTCTAGTTAAAGTCCTTCAGCCATGTCGTAGAGCGTTGCATTTGTTGAGGCTGCCTGCCCTGACTGAGAATGGCTATGTATAGCCATGTGTCAGAGACACTTTACAAGTAAATATAGCATCTACAGTGTGATTAGCATGCCTGACCTATCCAGTCCAACAGTCTGGGCTGTCATGTAGAAGCACAGTATTGATTCAGCCAAATATACAAAGTACCACCTATCAAGTTAGAGAAGGGTCTCGAGAACCTGGCTGAGGGACCTGGGATGATTTTGCTTGGAGAAAAGGAGACCGAGGAGAGATGTTATCACTCTCTGCAGCTTCCTGAAAGGAGACTGGAGCAAGGTGCATGCTGGTCTCTTCTCCTGAGTAACATGTGGTAGGATGGGAGGAAATGGCCTCAAGTTGCACCAGGGAAGGTTTAGACTGGACATTAAAAAAAAATTATTTACTGAAAGAGTAGTGAAGCATTGGAAGAGGCTGCCCCAGGAAGTGGCAAAGTCACCATCCCCAGAGGGGTTCAAACACTGTGTGGCTGTGGCACCTAGGGACTTGGTTTAGTAGGAAAGGTTGGGTTGGACTGACAGCAGGACTGGGCTTAGAGGGCTTTTCAACCTTAATGATTCTATGATTCTGTAATTCGATGATTCTATGATCTTTCTGCCTTGTCTTCATTTGCAGCTGTTTGTAGGACTGTCACAATTTCTTGTCATTAGCCTTCAATTAACTTTACACATAAAAACATTTGTATAAATACGATGTTAATAATAGATCTTATAAAACAACCAAAGGTCAAGAAACAACCATTCTTAATGTCAAACAATTTAAGCATTTCAGACTAAAAACCTGCACTTTGGAAAGTCCTGTGATCACAATGCAAGACCCAGAAACCTTTGTATCAGAAACTCTGCCTAGTTTCATCTGAGCACAAGTTCCATATCCTACCTATAAATAACTGCATGCTTGAGCAAGAAAATACAGGTTTTGCACTCTGATGTGACCAAACAACATCCTTGCCCTGCACTTGTCTCCGTTGCTGTGGTGCTTTTACTGGTGCTCCTGAACGATTTTTTTTGCTCACAGACTCCCTCTTATGGTTTTATGGAAAGAGATCAGTTCTCACCAGTCAGATGGTGGGTCCTACCCAGTCAGATGGTGGGGTTTTATCTGCTATTATCAGCGGGAGACTTTACAAATTTTTCATGGCTTTTGTGATCTCTTGCATAACGTACCAGCACCTATGGAAAACCTATAGATTGGCAGTATATATTTTTTTCCATGGTCTAACCAAGCCTCCCTTCCTTCAAGGATTTCAGTGCTCTGCACCTCCCCCTTCATTTGGGTTGATTTTTTTTTCCCCAAACTATCAAGAAGGATCATCTTAAGCTCCTCTTTCTTTTTCTTCCATCTCTTTTATAACCCTTTTCTATCTTGCTCCAGACTGGACATGTGTCACACTGTGCTTTCAATGCTCTACCTAGGGACTGTTTAACTCTGTTCCACACTATTTCAAACCAGTAAGCACTATAATGTGCATGGAAGTTTGTGCCAGTCTTGTTATTTGCTCATCATATAGTTCATTAAAGGATGGAAAGAGGCAGACTCTGTTTACCTTCACAATTGGTGAAGCCTTATGCTGTAAAAAAAGCACCTGTTTGTCTTAGCATCTGGAATATCCACCCTGGAAAATCTCCTGGAAAGAAAGTTTAGTTTTCAGAACAAACCACAGTTTGTAACAACTGGGGACATGTAAGAAAACCGCATTTGAGTGGTGGTTAGAGCACCTGCAGGTACGAACAAGATTTACAGGAGGACACTGTTGCACAGGGAGACAGGCACTGCCCTAAAGAAAGGAGAATTTAAGACCACCCTTCCATCCAGCTCCTGAAGACTGTGATTGCAGCTCTACAGTAAGAAAACCTGAGAGCACTGAAGGAATTGTTGACAGAATTTTCGGAAAAAAGAAGGATCAGGTCTTGTTTGACCTCCTGTTGACCAAAACTAATTGGGCTAAACCAGCTCTTTTTGGCAATTGTTCTTTTTGTCTCTTTAGTGATGATTTTCTGCTGCACTGTCCAATTCATTCCCTTATGCATGCCAGAGAAAACCAAAAAGTGAGGTCGATGGAGAGAATCCTCAGTCTCAAAGGTGGGGAAATGCAAAAGAGCATATGCTGCTCTGAACTTCTCACTAGTGATTAGTAAAGGGCTCATATTTGCTTGTATTAAAAAGTCCCATGGAACTTTATTGCAGTATGTAAATCTGGCAGCATCTGGCTGCATCTAAAGGCTTTTGCTGCCTTTAGCGCTGGGGAATCGCGGAGCCGCTAACTGAAATACAAAAGAATAACACATGCCAGGTCCTTCTGTTTGCAAAGGAACCATGTGATGTGTTCTTGTGAGCAATTCCAGTCCTTGGAGGGGATGGTGCAGCTTCATCCCAGTTTCTTCCAGGTGTGTTCACTAATGTGAGACACTGTCAAGTTACATCTCTATGTGCTGATCCAGAAGGAATATCGGATGTTCACGGCCTCTGCAAGGGAGCAGTGAAAATTCGAGCCAGTAAAATGCCAAAGTTATCACAGGACCTGGACCAATGAATGCATCACTACTTAAAGCGCAGTGGGGAACAAGTCTTGTAGTTAAAGATCCAACAGCAAAACGAATTGCGGTGGAAGGGAGTCCTGAGCGATGGCTTCCTCAGTGGTGAGCAGGCTCCATCTGCTGGTCTGCCCCAGAGGAAAGTTGCAGGTCTCGGGGTGGAGCTGTTACACCGTAGGGATTTGCATCTCCACATCTTAAAGAAGTGTAGACAGCAGCCCACAGCTACAAGAGGTTAAACCTGGGCCAGAAACATCCCTACTTTGGGAGTGGTCTGGCTCGGTTTGGCTGGTGGCTGGGCGCAGGATGGAGAGATCTCTTCCATGCGCATGGCTATACTGTTTTAAGTTTCTTTGAGATTGTAATCTTGGTCTCTTCAACCACCAGGTCCTAAATTTGTTTCCTTTCTGCACGTGCTATGTGGTAAGAATGCTCAGCTGGAGAGGGCATTAATATGGATGTGTGTGTCCTCAAGGTCAGATTTGCTGTTCTTCCTGCCAGCCAGTATAAAGCTAAGAGAAAGAGAGTCTACAGCAGCACTCCTCCCTTCTGGTAATGCCTGCAGCAGTTCCTCATGGAATGAGTAAAGCCTGAGCCTGTAGTTGGAAAGAAGACAACTTAAAAAAAAGCAAAGAAGAGCTTGTTATTTCACGCACCAACTCTTGACTGCCTGAGGAGACAAAGCCTTGTAAAGATGCAATGTGATTATTTATATATATATATAAAAATATAATATTTATAGAGTGCACAAAAAATATTGTGCCTGCTGGTCACTGCAGAGAGCCCCTGGCCTGCAATGAGCCACTGTAAGCTGAAAAACTGTAGCAAGTACCAAACAGAAGTCTGCACTAGAGAGGAGCAGATCACAGAACTGAAACACAACAACCCTTGGACAAGGAAGGCATGAAGCAAGTACACAAAAGGAACCGAATGCACATGAAGGACAGGGATGAGTTGGCATTTATGTGAGCAAACACAAAGCTTGGGCTTTCAGCTAATGCTACACTCTTGAAGGGATTTAAAGGATATGTGGATGTGCCACTTGGCAGTGTTAGGTTTAGGCTTATGCTCTATGGTCTTAAAAGTCTTTTTCAACCTAAATGATTCTGTGAAATAGTTCAGGTTGGAAGGGAACTCCACATCTTGCTTAAAGTAAATTCACTATTGAACTTGGATCAGTGCTCACAGTCTTGCATCTTGAAAACCTTCAACACTTTTGGATCCCTGTTTTTTGGGTGGTGTGATGGGGTTTTGCTTTGGTTTGGGTTTTTTTTTGAAGAGTGGGCAGTAATTTGAGGAGGTTTTATGAATATATTTCTTCTGTGTGTACTAATTTGCTATTAAGTGTTACGTCGATGTGGGAGCTCTCCCTTACCCAGTCCCTCAGCCCCTTAGCGCCAGCCGTGATTTAATACTTTGGGGGAATTTATTTGTGGTTTAAATACTTATTTTTCTGTAAAAAGAAAAAAAAATACGTTTTATACCAGTCTACAAGAAAGCTCTAAGAGGAAAATGCCAAAGACACTGTGGTAAAAGGAACTTGAAGAGCTGCTTTATAAGGAAAGAACACTGTTTAATAAACAAATAAATGTTTCCCATTGCCACCGCCCGCCGCCGCTCGATTGCTCGGTGCTCCTCACCGTGGCCGGTGGATGGGCTCTACGCTCGGCGGCGCTGCCTGGCGGGGTTGGAAGCAGCCGGCGGCCTGTCCGGCTCGGTTCCGGTCGGCTCCGTTCGGCTGCGTTCGACCCCGCTCAGCCCGGCTCGGGCAGCCGCGGCGGGGCTGAGGCGGGCGGGTGCCGCTATGGTTTAAAGGGCGACGGGCGGGCGCGCATGGGAAGGAGCCATGAATCTGCTGCCGGCCAACCCTCACGGCAACGGGCTGCTCTACGCTGGCTTCAACCAGGACCACGGTGAGGCAGCGGGCCTGGCGCGGGGCCCGGGCGAGGCGGGGGCTCCTCTCGGCCGGGCCCGAGGAGGGGAGGGGAGCGGAGCGAGGCCGGGGCCTCAGCCTGAGTCTGGGCCAGGGTCTGGAGGGAAAGGAAGGAGGGCGGGGTGCGGGCTTGAGGCGAGCCGGGGTGAGAAGTGGGGAGCCTCGGCGGTGAGAAGGCGGGGGCCGTGGTGCAGGGCTGGGGGAGGGTAGGGTGAAACGGGGAAGGGGCTTCAGGCTGCGGGTTGGGGGGCCCGGGTTGCAGGAAGGGAAGGAGGGGCGGAACGGGGGGAGGAAGGGGTGGCCTAGAGTGCAGGGTTAGGGGAGCCCGGAGCACGGGGGGAGAGGGGGAGGGCGGGTTACGGGGTTGGCGTGGGAGGCCTCGGGCGGCAGGGTTGAGGGCGACCCGGGAGGCGAACAGGGAAAGGAGGGAGGCAGGGTACAGGTTTGGAGGTGGGGGTGCGGCGTGCAGGACTAGGGGTCGGAGGGGAAGCTGAGTGTGGGGACGAAAGGGTGGGGGTTGGGGAGGTTGGTGTGCAGGGGGGGAGGGGGAGGGCAGGGTGCGGGGTTGGGGGGGGCGAAGGGTTCCCTCCCAGCCTGGGCGTTGTGGTCACTGTGGGAGGCAACAGGAAAGCTCGGAGACCTGGACATGCTGTGCTTGTAGTGTGAAATCATAGGATGGTTTGGTTTGGAAGGGACCGTAAAGCTCATCCAGTTCCAACCCCCTGCCACTGGATCAGGTTGCTTAAAGCCCCATCCAACCCTGGACTTGAACACCTGTAGGGATGGCGTAGCTATGACTTCTCTGGGCAACCTGTGCCAGGGTCTCCCCACCCTCACAGGATATTTCTTTCTAAGATCTAATACAAATCTCTTATCTTTCAGTTTAAGCTTATATTCATTATCAGACAACAAATAACTTTAACATTAAGCCAGGTTTTTATGCTTGCAGAGACCCAGTAACAGGATTTTTCTCTTTACCAATCAGTTGCTCCCAGAGGAGTGAGAGCAGGCAGGTTTGGGGCGCATCCCTGCATCCACTGACTGGCTCCCTGCTGGGGTGGTACGGGGTGTCTGAGACCCTGTCCTCAGAGGGGTGAGCTCCTGAAACCACCATGCTGAAAGGTAGCTCAATATCAGTGTCTCAGTGTAGGTACCGAGAGCTCCCAATTAGTGGTGTAACTTCTCTTTGCCTGATTTATATCTATAACAGGGTGGTTAAAGGCAGTCATCATATTAGCAGACAAGTACAGATCCATGGACCATTGAAAAGCTTCAGAACTCTGTTTGCTTTATCTTTTTTTCTTTGCTTGAAAGGAGAAAGCCTTTTTGAGCAAATGGGTGCCTATGTTGCTTCTTGCATTTCCAATATAAAAATAGCACCAGTTGTATGAGTAAGTGCCATTTTTGTGGAATAAGGAACAGCAGGTCATAATTTTGTAATGTCCTTTGGTCTTAACAAATAACACTCTTGCCTAAGACAGCCTTGCAGCCTCTGTCAGTGTAGACTGTAGTTCATGTACCTGTTGCTGATGCTGTTGAAGCTGTGTGTAAACACAAATTGTTCTGTTGATTCTAGTCTAACCTCTCTGGTGATGTTTGTCAGGAGTATATCAAGCTGTTAATGAAGTGAGATTCTTGGTAGCTCTTTGTGCTGTCCTGCTGAGTTGGAGACAATAGTCTATTTTTCAGCAACTCTGCATTTGTCTTCATCTTGTGTTTGCAACAGATCTGTTAGGTTGTTCCTAACACTATTCCATCCTACCTAGCCTGACCTGCCAACTGAATAACAACAAAAACTTGAACAAAAAGCACGTTTGGCTTTTATTTCCACGATCTTGGACCTCTTTCTGGTTAGCAATGACTTCTGAACTGTAGGTAGCATGCTGACTTTTCTAAAACACCCTGAACAAGGAAAGTATTAAAGGAAAGATAATTATTTGGCTGCTCAAAGAAGAGTGGATAAGAGGAAAAGCTCACTTCTTCCTTGTTGCTTCTACCAGAAATAGAAATATGAGTCACTGGAGGGAGTGCTGAAGCTTAGTAATGTGGGTGTCTGCATATATTGTCACAATAACCTAATTTCTTAGTAATTTAGGACTAGCCAATCCCGTAATGGTGGGAGGATGGGAGGAATGAGCTAATAAGTCTCTCCAAGTCAGAACTTCCCTGACTGACAAGTGATAAAACTGACATCAGCAGTTTTTCTGAAATGTGCTTCCCTAGCTCTTTTTTGAGTGAGGCTGTATTTTTATATTGGGTGCCCTACCCACTTCTTGTTTTATAGAAAATAAAGAAACAATACAACCCCAGAAATGGAAGAGCCATTTTGCCAGGTGTTCTCAGTTGTTTTAAGATGGAATACTCTGCCTTTAGGTTATTTGTTTCAAGCTGGTGTACTCCTGATTTTGGGCACTTTTCTCATGCTTTCAGAAGGACGTGAAAGTGCTTTACAGAGAGGAGTAGACAAAACATCATAATAAAATACCTCACCAGAAAATATTTGTGTAAATTGCTGACAAGTCCCTCTTTAATCACCGTTGTAGTCCAAAGTGAGTTTGGAAGCTGAGGCATGGACTTGTTTCAGTGTTAAATCACTTGGCTTATTCATTTGCTCTCATTTAGTGGGCTGAAGTGCTCAGCTACAGGACCCCATGAGTGTTAGCGGGATTCTGGGCTCTCTTATGGCATTAGACAAAATTTGCTGCTGTGAGGAAAACCAAGGTGTTAGGAGCTGTGCCTGCCGTAGCCAGTTCCCTGGACTCCACTGTTGCAATTTCTAGGTGTTAAACCCTCCAGCCTGCCAATTCCTTTGTCAGCAGTGCCCCCTTCCATGTCTGGCATCTGATAAATTAACTCTTCATTTTCCCAGTGTTTTAGCACAACAATCAAAACTCACTGGGACTGCTGGCAAACAGTGCATTTCCTGCAGGAACAGTACAGCTGCAGATTAGGGCATTAACTCTGGAGATGCAGTTTCCCCCATCATCTGAATTACGTATTTTTTTTCTAGTATGCATCTAGATTGTCCTCTGTCAGTGGCTCTTTGACAGTGTGTCCGTCCCTTTGTAGACCACATGGAAGGAAGCACACCAATTTCTGCAGCGATTCCCTTCTCTGGCCCCCTTCCCCAGTGCTTTCACACAAGAGAGCTTTTGAGCTGTAGCTGAAATGCTGAATTCATTATCCCACTGGGAAGCACTGGAATCAGTCAGATGGGAAGCGCTAGGCTCCAAAGCTGCTCCTGTAATGTGGAATTGAATGAGTACCAGTAATCATCTTGTGTGGTTTTTCTCTTGTTTGGCTTAGGGGTTGCCATGACTGAGAACTTCCGATCTCTGTCGGTAATGATCAGCTGGGGGGGGGGTATCACCGTTATTCACGTTCCCTCCATTCTGTCTCCAGTTAAAAGTGTGGATAATCCCAAGACATTAAAAGCACCTTGTGTCTTAGTCACGAGGCTGGCCCTGCAGAAAAGCTGTAGTGGTGCCACAAGAAGTGTAATGTCTGTGTTTTATTGCATTGGGAACGCTCTGTGTGCATTTGCTGTAGAACAACTTCAGCATCCCTCTCCATCTGTCCTGGAAATACAATTTTATGCCATAAAAATGTTGCTGGAAAAATAAATCATATGGATACACATTACAGCTAGCAGCAACAGAACAGTTCTCATCCTGTGCAGTAGTGTTCTACGTAGAGAGAAACATTTCCATTGTAATTTGCTTTCTGCAAAAGACACTGCACAAGGTGGCAGCTTACTGGTGCTGTGGTTTCAGTGCGTTCTCATGTGTTCACCTGACAGAGCAAACTGAAGACCAATGCACTGAGAAGGAGGCAAAACAAATATAGTTAATTTAAAAGCATCTATTTCAATATATTTACTAATCTTTCTATAATTATTGTGTTCTCGTTAACCCCTCTCTGTGTTTTTACATATGTGAGCAGGAACTTTTTGCACTTTATTACAAAGTCCTGGACAGGACTCAGGAGTCTTCCAGGTTAGAAGAGTAGGTTTAGTGAGTGTGATCTTCAGCAGTTAGCTAACTGTTGTACTGTTAGAACAGCCCAGCATGTTGGGTCTGTAACTCTGCTGTTAATTGCCTGCATGTGAAATAAAAGGGTTGATCTGTTTCCATTCTGCACTGGAGGGTGCAGTGGTGGATGCTGTTGTGTGTGAGTTGAGTGAACAGGAATCCTAAGGATCCACCCCATACCTTATCAGCTACTGGCCTGTAAAGCAAAAGGGGTGTGTGATGCCTTCTATTTGTTGCTGTTGGGCTTAGGTTGGTTGGGGGGCACTTTGTTTAGTTGTTTTTGTTGTTTGTTTTTTTTTTTTTAAGTGGTCCTGCTTGAACTGAAACTCTTAAAATATTAAGAAGGAATCTCAATTGGCTGCATTATTTTTCCTAAATCATGGAATTTTTAAAGTAATATTGTTGTCAAGATCAAGTTTATATGTTTTTGTATTGTTACATGAGAACGTTGAATTTTTTCTGTGCTATAAGAAACAAACAAAAAAGACACTCCCAACTGCATTGTTTCTTCAGACATCTTAACCTGCATCAGAAACTGAGCAGTGAAAGATGTGTATTGAACATTGCTCACTTACTCATCAGTGAGCATATGCAGTTTTTAATTTACCTTATATTAAGCTAACAGTATGCAAACCACAAAGACAGTCAGCTTGAATCATAGAATCAGCTGGTTGGAAATCATGGGATCATCAAGTCCAACTGTACCTGTCCCCTTACTAAACCATGTCCGTAAAAAACTCATCTATCTGCCTTTTAAACACCTCCAAGGATGGTGACTCAGCCACCTCCCTGGGCAGCTGTTCCAATGCTGGACCACCCTTTCAGTGAAGAAATTTTTCCTGATGTCTAACCTGAATGCAACTGGTGCAACTTATGGCCATTTTGTCTTGTCCTGTCACCTGTCACTTGTGAGAAGAGCCCAGCACCCACCTCACCACAACCTCTGTTCAGGCAGTTGGAGACCGTGATGGGGTCTCCCCTCAGCCTCCTCTAAGCTAAACAACCCCAGTTCCCTCATCCGCTCCTCACAGGACTTGTTCTCCAGCCCCTTCCCCAGCCTCATTGCTCTTCTCTAGATGTGCTTCAGCACCTCAGTGTCTTTCCTGTACTGAGAGGGGCTCAAAACTGAACACGGTACTCGAGGTGCAGCCTCACCAGTGCTGAGTAGAGGGGCACTATCACTTCCCTGGTCCTGCTGGCCTTGCTATTTCTGATACAAGATGCCATTGGCCTTCTTGGCCACCTGGGCACACTACTGGGTCATATTCAGCCGGTTGTCAACGAACACCCCCAGGTCCTTCTCCTCCAGGCAGCTCTCCAGCCACACTTCCCCAAGCTTGTAACACTGCATGGGGTTGTTGTGTCCCAAGTGCAGGACTCAATATTTGGTCTTGTTAAACTTCACCCCATTGGTCTCAACCCATGGATCCAGCCTGTCCAGATCCCTCTGCAGAGCCTCCCTTCCTTCAAGCAGATCAACACTGGCACCCAGCTTGGTGTCATCTGCAAACTTGCTCAGGGTGCACTCAATCCCTTCGTCCAGATCATTGATAAATATATTGAACAGGACTGGACCCAGCACTGAATCCTTGCTGCACTGTGAGGACCACAGCAGGCTGTTTGTGGCCTTTAGCACCAGCAGTACTTGAAACAGTCTCTTGCAGTCTCAGCCTTTTTGCCAGCTTCTGAGCCATCGCTTCTCAGCAAACCAGTTCAGTCTTGGGTGTAGGAAATCCTGGGTCACATGGCTGTGAACAAGTGCTTTGGAGACCTTCTGTTAAGAGTGAAGACTTCCTTCCCCTGCCCAGCTTGTGGGTTTTGGGTATTGAGTTTGGGGAAAAGGTGCTCTTAAACATAGCTGCTTGTTTTTCATTTGAGGGATTCAAATTGTTGCAGCTGTTGTAGTGCATAAGAATAAAACCAGACTAATTTGAATATCTCTGCTCCAGTACCTCAAGGATCTTAACTTTGATGCAATGCACATAAATTGCGTAGCAACTAATCTTCTGTCAGTCTGCCTCTAGTGATGGTGGCTGCTTCTTAATGACTTGTAAGTGCCATAACCTCACACTGGCATTTCTTTATATAGAGAACTACATTCACCCATTAGGAAGTAAAACAGCAGGACAGGATACTGGTAGTTTGGTGGATTCCACTAAAAAGGCACAGGCATAACTCTATATGTAAAAGTAACTAAAATAATTTTCTGTAATATTTTAGTCTGGCTTCTAATCATTGCCTTGTTTAGACTGTGGTTCTTGGCATTTGACTTGTTAGGCTCTCATTAGAGCATTCTTAAAAACTGTTTGAGAAGGTGTCTTCTGTGGAAACAGGAACAAATGGTTGTACTTCCAAGTGGCTGTGATTGTGGTGTAAATGCAGATCTGATAAGAAAGGAGGGCTTTTGCTCCATAATAACTGTTGGGCCATTAAAAAGTTAAAATGTAGGTTTATTTCCCTGTGTGCCTGGTATAGGATACAGATGGGTTGGGAATTGCTCTCCTTTCCTTCCTTTGTTTTCTCACCTGTCTAAAAAGAAAATAGAGAACTTTCCACTCTCATGTGAGGCATGCAACTTCTCTAAATAATAAACTTCTCTAACAAAGCCTGCGAGTGGTCTTCAGCTCCAATTTAACAGTGCGGTCATCGAGTAATGCTCTCTTAACCCTCTGGCTCTCGCTTGGTTCTGGAGTGTATCTGGCAGTTACTATATGTGTGTGTATATATATGTGCTTTTTACCACAGGATGCTTTGCATGTGGAATGGAAAATGGATTCCGAGTTTATAATGCAGATCCACTCAAAGAAAAAGAGAAACAAGGTAAAATGCTTACTTATTACATCATGCTAGTTCTATGTTGTTGGAAGCTCAGCTGCCTCCTTGTTCTGTGAGATTCTTGCCTAGCTTTCACTGTTCTATCACTGAAAGGTTTTGAATAAAGCCACAGGAAAGGAATCCCATGCTGCTCCCAGAGGGATTCTCACTTGTGCCACTGCTTGGTCAGATGTCTGGATGCTGTTAATTTGCATAAAGCTGGCTGATGATGCATTTGTCTCACCTTCTGGCAGAGGCTGAATTGTGTTAGCTATTGGTAATGGTTGTAGTCCCAAATAGGAGATAAGTTGCCTGGTTATTCACAAGTGGGAGAGGAGCTGCTCACTGCAGTGGTGCAATGTACCATCAATAGAAGCTGTTCTGTTCTTGTACAGTAATCTGGATGATTTGGAACAGCAATAAAACCACTGCCTTCTCACTGGAGAGCTGAACATAACATTTCTCCTACTTGCTTTGAGTATTGCTTGCAAGAGCACTGTGAGCTCTGACCTCTAATACTCTAAAGTTTGTATTCTCTGGTTGCTTAAAAATTTAGGAGGATCTTAAAGCAGTAAACCTGCTCTCCTGCATTAACAGAAATTACTAGATGAGCTGTATTAACAGAGTGGGACTTTTTATCAGGAACCAAACATAACTTGAGTGAAAACCTAGAATGAAACCTAGCCATGGGATTCTAACCCCAAATACAGGAAGAAACCCGCTAAACAGGTTTCCAAGCACTTCAAGCCTGCAGTAACAGAGGATTTTAATAAGAGGAAGAATTTGTTTAAAATAGCAATTCCTACGAAATGTTCCATGCTTTCATTTTCAAGTGTGGTAAGATATTTTAATCACTATTCTTGTGTCTAAAGCTGACAAGCTCTTTTCTATTCTTAATAATTCTTCCATAAGCAGCATGTCTTGAGATTATCATCTGTGATAGTGTGCTAAAAGGGTCAGAGTGCAGGTTGAAGTCCTTTTCAGTTCCCTGTCAAAACTCTCTCTGCCAGTAGCTCTGGACGTGCTTCCAGGACTCCTGTGGTGGAAAGTTTCTTACGAGTCAGATTGCCTTTCCCCTCTGGATCCCGAGAGGACAGACTGTGTACTGGCTGCTTAGGTACGCAGAGGAATCTTGTTCATCTTCTGTGTATATTTAAAACTACCTGAGATAATGCCAGGTGGAGCTGGTCTATTTATTTAATTTCTGTAATCCAGTATGAAACCAAGTTTTAACTGTTACACCCTGGCTCGTCTCTCTTGTATCCATACAAGAGAGAATGACTGTGTAGTTCCCATAAGCTAATCAAGTTTTCAAACATAAGTTTCTAAAATATCGGTATTTTCAGAATAGACATACATGTAGTAAATCAGAATTTCATTTTAATGGCTATTTTAATGGCTAATTTTATTTCATACTGGGTCAGAATGAGTATCTTTCCAGGCATCTGCCTTCAGCATTGTGTAGTCAAGTCCCACCATAAATTCCTCACCTGGATATACTGCAGTGCTGCTTAATGTCTGACAGGATCTCCCACGTCCCATCCTTCACATGTATACATCTTTCCATGAGAGTGCTTCCTCCTGGCTCCTCAGATGTTTCTGCTGTGCTCTCCCATCCCTCTTTCTGGCAGTAGGTCTCTGTTGAGTCCTTTTGAGGTTTCAACTTCTCCTCTAGCTTTGAAGTGATTAAGTTTTGTCCACCTTTCCTGCCGCAACCTGCCAGTATGTGGAGTTATTGGACAATATCTTTTAAAGTAGAGGCTTGTTTTTAACTCTGCTCATCTACCTTGAAGGCCACAGTTACAGGCTGTCCTCTTGACAGTCCGGTTCCATCTCCTTAGTGGAATGCCAAGCAACCCTCTAGGCTACATAAACAAAGCCAAGCCCCCACTCACACGTCCTCAAATAGAAAAATTCTTTTATTGTAAATTCCTCTAACTGATACTTGCACCATAAACATGGCATATTCTGCTTCCTCTGCAGTTAAAAAGAAAGAAAAGCCTCTCTTAAAAAGAGAAAACCCTTTTCCTTGCACTATACATCAGAAACTGTGTGCACCAGTTGATCTGTTCTGCTTTCACCAGAAGTGATCAAGCTGCCATGATGGTATTTCTTGATCTCCTCTTGTGCAGCCTGTTTAAATGTAACTTTAAAGCCTTGCTGTGTTTTGGGTTTTTTATTCTATATATGAAAATGAAGCCTGTCCCAACTGTGGTGATCTTTGTTGCTGTGAAAAATAAAGCAACTTTGCTGAGAATCCTTATCTTACACAAGCATAAATAAAATCAAACAAACTTCTTCAAACCTGCAGCCTTTTGGTGAAGATTTATTGTCTGCCACATCCACTCTTAAAGGATTCTCTGGTTTGTTTTTTTTTTTTTTAAGGTTGGCGAGGGTAGGAAGACACGTTTCTGATTGAGTGTCTGAGAGATGTGCTAGAAAACATGAGCTTTTCTTCTAACAGTGGTAAAAATCAGATGGCATTTTTAACAGATTCTGACACTTTTAAATATTTTTTAAATGTTTGTCTTCCAGAATTCCTAGAAGGTGGTGTTGGCCATGTCGAAATGTTGTTTCGTTGCAACTATTTAGCACTGGTAGGTGGAGGAAAAAAGCCAAAGTACCCACCTAACAAAGGTGAGTCTTGAAGAGTAGATCTTGAAAATGTTTGCTTTGTTGTGTGTGCAAAACTGCCCAAAGAGCTCCCAAACCAAACGCCCTGAACTGTGGTCAGGTGTTCAGAGGCTGTTGCAGCAGGTTTAAGTAAAGGTGATGAAATAAGTTTCCTGCCCCCTGTTGAATGTTAACGGGCAGTTACTTGCCATGAACTGTCTCTGAGCCCTGCTGATGGTGTCTGCACGTCTCACAGTTCACTTTGCAAAGAGACACTCAGCAACCTGACAGGGAAAAAGTCCAAGCTTACAAGATGCTGCTTTTTTCTTCGACTGCTGCTTTATTTCTCTGATAACCCTCAGAGCAAAACAAAAAGGCTGATTGTCTTTAGGAAGCTGGATTTTTATTGTCAGCTTTTGTGTTTAGAGTTCACCAGCTCCTACCTGCACAAGTCCTGGCAGGAAGGGCTGGCTTAATACCTTCTGGTGAGCAGGATGCCAATCTGTAACTACTTAGCTATTGGATGCACCTCTTGATTAGCCTTCTTGGAAACTAGAAGCCGTTTTAATGGAAATGGTGTGGATCTTTGCTTATGCCTTGGTGATCTGATGCAATCTCTGCACTATTCTAGTAATGATCTGGGATGACCTGAAGAAGAAGACGGTCATTGAGATAGAGTTTTCTACAGAAGTCAAAGCAGTTAAGCTGAGAAGGGATAGGTAGGTACAACAAACACACTCCAAATGCACAGCTTAGCTTTGTATGCTGTTCTTACTCATTTCCAGCTTTTTGTAGACAGAAAAATATCTTGCTTTAACACCTGGATAAACAACACTGGCAATTAAAGATGACACGGGCTTTTGAGGGCAAGCATTAGGTTTTAGTAGATCACAGCTCAAGTACACTGGTATCTGAAACCTTGGTGTCTGTAAGATTTTGTGGCCCTTTAACATTGGGAAAATGTTCTCCTGTGACTACTGATGACTGTTTTTCTAGGTATGGAGAAGTGAGAAGGGAATTCAAGTGGATCTCTAGAGCGAGAACATCTATTAGCAGCTGGGATCTGTGTCTGTGTGGGTGGAGGGGTTCTGCTCTCACAGCTTTGGATGAAAATCCTTCGCAGGCTCATAGTTGCATGTTTTTTGCAAGGCTGTGAGTCGGGGGGCTTGGCAGGGAGGAAAGAATATAGAGCTGTTAAATCACTTGAAAGCCTTTGCAGATCTGAATTAATATAAATGTCCCTATTTTACCTGCCCCAAGTCATAGAAGCTTCTTGTCTGTTTCAGAATTGTGGTAGTCTTGGACTCGATGATTAAAGTTTTCACATTCACACACAATCCCCACCAGCTGCATGTCTTTGAAACCTGCTACAACCCTAAAGGTGGGTTTTATATGTGGGCTGGGGAATGGAAACAAGTTTATTCTGTCTTTGACGTGCTGTTTATCTGTAGCTGCCTGAATCACTTTCATTTAGTAAGTCATTAAACAGTTTACTTACCGCACTGTGGTCCTGCCCTTTGGAGATGGTTTTGTGTTTATAAAATTGTTGATAAAATGTATTAATATTTGGCATTAAAAACCTTTTTTGTGTACTTCTGTTGTGTTATAGATTTGATTTCTGTAAGAGCTATGTGCTTCCTTCTGTGAAGAACCTGTAAACTTAATGTATGTTGTGCTGAGAGCTTAATTATAAACACAAACTCCTTGTTTCTTGTGATACATTCCCATGGCTCTGCTACCTCTGGGCTGAGTCTGCAGCAATTTGCTTGCTATCAGCAGAACACCTGGGAAAAGATGTGATTTACCTTAAAGGGGCTGCAAATAGTTGTGAAGAAAAGTGTGAGTGCTGCAAGAACCAAGCTCAAACATGAATAATAATCAGTTTTACTGATGGATGAGAAACTAAAATATCACCTCTTAGCACCTCTTACCCTTTTTGACCTGCTAAGGAGACGTCTTTGTTTTTTTTTAATAGCTTTGCTGTAACAGACTGATGGAGCTGATCTCTGAAAACATCCAGATTTTGAATAACCACATCTAGATCACTTTGAAATAAAGTTAGCCATTAAATTAACCATTAAAATGAAATTCTGATTTACTGCATGTACATCTATTCTGAAAATACCAATATTTTAGAAACTTATGTTTGAAAACTTGATTAGGTTATGGGAACTACACAGTCATTCTCTTTTGTTTGTCTTTTAGGTCTGTGTGTCCTTTGTCCAAATAGTAATAATTCTCTTCTTGCATTTCCTGGAACGCACACTGGACACGTGCAGATAGTGGATCTAGCTAATACAGAAAAGCCTCCTGTTGACATACCAGCTCATGAAGGAGTCTTGAGCTGTATAGCTCTTAACCTGCAGGGAACAAGGATTGCAACAGCATCAGAAAAAGTAAGAATTGCCTCCTCTTACCTCTGATTTACTGTGCATTCTAGTGTAGTAGTGTCTTCTAAAACAGGAAGTCACATCCTTTCATAGGAAAGACATTGAAATACCCCAATGGAAAAACATTCATGAAATTATACATTCTTAGTCTTCATCTCTGCTGCTTCTTTAAGATATCCACGCAGCAATCAGCAATCCAAATGCTGTGCCTGAGGTAGCATTTATGTTTTAGCTGACCAGCAGTGAGGTTTGAATGGCCTAAGCAGTTCACGTTTCATGTGTCCTTCAACAAATATTGTTGATTTAAAAACTGAGGGAAGAGGAAGCTTATTTTGCATTTGCCTGCAGGAAAGCTGAGGATGGGCTCTTTATCAGAGAGTGCAGGGATAGGACAAGGGAAAATGGTTTTAAGCTGAAAGTGGGGAGATTTAGATGAGACATTGGGAAGAAGTGTTTTCCTGTGAGGGTGGGGAGGCCCTGGCACAGGTTGCCCAAAGAAGCTGTGGCTGCCCCATCCCTGGAGGTGTCCAAAGCCAGGTTGGATGGGCTTTAAGCAACCACATCCCGTGGGAGGTGTCCATGGCAGGGGAGTGGAACTGGATGGGCTTTAAGTCTCTTCCAACCCAAACAATTCTATACCTTTGTTAACTGGGTGTCCAGTACGAGTTGTAGGTGACAGTGTGTGCCCATGCTTCATCAGAGGGAATCATTGAATGCTTCATCTAGGATAAGTGTAACTTGCTTTGCCTCAAGCTTAATTTGCTCTGAATGAAGTAGTTTCCCACGTGGTAACCTGGCTCATCTGTGGGGTCTCTCTCAATTCAGATGAGTGTGTGACAGGTAACTAATCCTCCTTGATTACTTCAGCTGAGCTAATTGTGAGGCAAGACCATCCACAGCCTGATTACAGTAAGTGGAAAAACAATGGCACAGTAGCAGTCAGAACAAACTGCTGTTTGTGGGCAGCAAGAAAGAAATGATCCCCAGAACCTGGGCCCAGAGTGCGTACACAACTCTGCTCTGATGTTGGCAAACTGATGCTGGGGCTGCCCTAGCACTTCAAAACATGACTTTGAAAAAACTTATTTAGCTGAGGAGTCAGTAACAAGGTTGTATCCCAAAGCATTATAATATTGTGGTGATGGTGTCTGGGAAAATCAATATTCTTCCCAAAAATTAATATGGAAAGGTTCTCTCAGATCTAGTGAGGTGAAAATTGGAATGGTGTGTGTATGGGCATGCTGGTCAGATAGGCAGAACATTAGGATGCCTCCACAGAGGTGAAGAGTCGTCTTGTCTTTCCTAATGTAATGCTTGATTCCTTTTCAAGGGGACCCTCATAAGAATATTTGATACTTCATCAGGGCATTTAATCCAGGAGCTCCGAAGAGGATCACAGGCAGCCAATATATACTGGTATGTTTAATGGCTTCTGCTTTGTCTTCTTGTGGGTGGTGCTGTGCTGAGGCACCTGGTAAATGGTCCCAAGTCACCTTCAGAAAGCCAGGGAAAGTTATGCTGCCCCAGGCACCCGGCAGAGCTTTCCTGGCAGCCCAAGGTCCCGGGGTGGCGCTGGGCCTGTGCTTCCTCTCAGCTCGGTACTAGCGAGGGAAGGCAGCCACGTGGAGGTCAGCACAGGGTGCAGGGGCTGGGACAAGAACCTAGATACTGACAGGCCCACCTCTCTTGTGGGATAAATGGTAGCTGGGGGGATGTTTGAATTCACACAAATATGGGAAATGCAGTGGTGCAGTCAGAGACTTCGTAGAGACCTGGATGAGTACCTGGGGGTGAGAGGAGGTTTAGGGACACCCTGTATGCAAGAGCCCAGGGCAGATGTGTGACTCTGCTCCACTGCTGAAAGCACTCTCTGGAGTGGGGAAATTCCCATTCTTTTACTGAACACCACTCTGAGGCAGGAGTGTTGCACATTTGATCCAACACCTGCCTGCTACTTGGAGCAGAGGTTGTTCCTGTTCTTCCAGCAGAAGTGGCGTTATGGCCCACTCTACTCTGGTGGTGGCCACATCAGGGCAGTTTGCTGTGTAACTGGTCCTGATACACCAGGCTCTCTGCTCTGCCCTCTCTGCCAAAGGGGCTACTCACCCTGTCAGTGAGGCTGGGCAGAACTGGAGGTGTCCCAGCTCCTCCAGCAGAGAGGAGCTGTTAGCACCTTGCTTACCCGGGAGCTGTGTCCAGCAGAAGCTGTGGGTATGTTCTGGTAGAAACACTGCTTCTGTCTGTGTTCTCTGCAGCATTAACTTCAATCAGGATGCTTCCCTAATCTGTGTATCCAGTGACCACGGCACAGTGCATATTTTTGCTGCTGAAGACCCTAAAAGAAATAAGCAGTCAAGGTAGGGTTTGGGCCCTTCTGAAGCCTTTGGCGAGGGGGGGCTGTGGTGTGCTTTTAAGGGGGTTTAAAACACTGGACTTGTTAAGCAACAGCAAATACTCCCACTGTGGGAGGTGTAAGGTCAATCTGCTGTGCTTGAGTGAAGGTGCAGATTAGGACTGTACAGCAACTGCCCTGTCTCTGCTGTCCCTTGTGGAGCTGTAGCCCTTCCCCAGAAGGGATGTTGGGCTTCCTTAGCATGAACATCCTTTGTGAACACTTCACATACAGCAGTCTCTACTAAAACCAATCCTTTGACAGCTTTTGCAGTCACTTAACTACCTTTCTGGCTTCATGTTTTTAGTTGTAGGGCCCCTCTTCCCCAGAAGCAGAGTAGTATATATCGCCTCATGCTTAGTAGAAGAGAATAAAAAGCCAATCAAGAAGAGCAGTTTGTGTACTCTGTGCCCTGTTCAAACATGGCAGCTGTTCTACAGCAGCTCTAGTCAACACCTTACGACGTAGTTATGCTTTTTTTTTTTCTCTCTCTCTTTCAGTTTGGCCTCTGCCACCTTTCTCCCCAAATACTTCAGTTCCAAATGGAGTTTTTCCAAATTTCAGGTTCCCTCAGGCTCTCCATGCATTTGTGCCTTTGGAACAGAGCCGAATGCTGTCATAGGTAAGTGCTGGAGACTTCCCCATGTTGTGGCTGGAGAAACAGCTTTGGCACTACACTGGCTTTGAACTGAAGGAGATGCTGAGCTGAGCTGTGTTGCAGGGCTGTGTCAGCTGAGAGCAGGAGCTCTGGCTGCTCAGCACAGTGAGGGAGTGTTGGGCTGACACTGCACAGGGTTGCCCTGCCTGGGGTCCCTCGAGCTCGAGGGGCTGGTGCCAGCTGTAGCTGCCCCTCTGACAGCAGAACCTAACAGGACTTTGTTTCTGTTCCAGCCATATGTGCAGATGGCAGCTACTACAAGTTCTTATTCAACCAAAAAGGGGAATGCTCAAGGGACGTCTATGCTCAGTTTCTAGAAATGACCGATGACAAGCTTTGACCGGGGAGGGAGCGCAGGGGTCAAAGTGCTTGCCTTGGTGATTCCACAGCTTTGGAAGGACAGTATGAACACTCTGATACTGATCAAGAAGTTTAGCAGACCTCACAGAGAAGCCTGACCCAACGTGACCAGAACAAACTGAAGTAATGGACTACATATGTTTATTCTCATTTCTGCAAGTATTCATCATTCAGATCTCTTTGAGTTACTGTCATCAACTCAAGTTTTCAAGATGTGGCTTTCAACAAGCTTGTGCCTATTGGGTTTCTCTTAATGTAAACTGTGAAATTTAGACGAAACACGAGTGCCTGCTGCACTGAGCGATCTGCAGGGGAAGTAGAACTGGCCTCAGGAAAAGAGATGTGGAAACAGAGTCCAGGCATTGCTTTACTTCCACTGAATGGCCGGGGGGGGGGGGGAACACTATGGATCATGCTCAAATAAAACTCGGTGGGCTTGGCTGGGAGTGGGAGTGCTGCTTTCCACTCTTCTGAGCACACCTGATGAGTAACAGGAGCAGAGGTGCTAAGTGTGTCACCGTGGCTGGCTGTAGCTTGAGCTGTGCTTGTCCTCTGTGCTGGTGGATGGGGCTGGGGGTCCTGTGGGCCTACACACGCTGTGATGGTGATTGGGTTGAAGGCTCAGCACTGATCAGCAAAGGTGCCGAGCTACAGAGCAGCTGGAGGCACCGGCTGACCCAGCCAGCCTCTCCTCAGTGTGTGGGGCAATCACCCAGGGCCCTGGGGCACGTGGAGCTCCTGGGTCTGTAGAGGAGTTTTCCTTCTGCAATGAAACAGCCATTCCAGGTTTACAAACCACCCTTGGTACTGCACTGACTGCTTCCAGAATTGCCATGCTTCAGCTGGAGGATGGGACAGGCCCCTTGCACATCCCGCACGGTAGATGAACCCGGTGGCACAAAGTGTGTGTCTTCTCCATGGCTTTACAGTTGCAAAGTAGTTCTTTCCTTTCCTTTTTTTAATGGGAGCTGTTGCACACTCTGTGCTGTTGCCCGTGGGACAGACAGGTTGGCCTAAAGCAACCGACCTGTAAACGCTCTCCCAACAATTGTTACCAGGAATAGTTCTGCTGCCTAAGCCACAAAATCCTGAACCAGGAGCTGGAAAAGACCCAGGCTCTCCCTTCACAGCACTAAGGGGACAGGCCTGGCTTGTGTGAACCTTAACTTCACAGTCACTTCAGACCTGATGTGCTCTTTCCCTCTGGGGTTGTTTAGCTGCAAACTCTAAATTTGACAGGTTTCTTTTAGTGTCATGTAATGTACTAAGGCCTAACTTCTACGCAGGTTTTGATGTCAAGGTTGCATGTTGCTTTTATGTGTATTTAATCACAGAAATTGTTTTGCACACTTACTTGTAATATGTTATTTCTTTTAAATAAAAGTGACTAATTTTGCTGTATTCACTGATGGTCACAGGCAGAGCTCCTGCTGCCAGAGGTTTGTGGAGTAACCACATAACTCAGTAAACG
Organism: Dromococcyx pavoninus; assembly: GCA_033558185.1. Classification (NCBI taxonomy): domain Eukaryota; kingdom Metazoa; phylum Chordata; class Aves; order Cuculiformes; family Neomorphidae; genus Dromococcyx; species Dromococcyx pavoninus. Next base: position 70,257 of record JAUMJL010000386.1, on the reverse strand, counting down.
GTGGCTGAAGGACAGACTGAAGCAGGCACGCAGAGGCACAGAGGACATTGCTGAGGCCAGGAGTGCACAGAACACTGCCTGGGACACTGGAGCTGGTATGTGCACCAACACAAGTCCAACCTCCAGTGCAAACCAGTTCCGTTCAGCATCGCTCAGAGAGGACCAGAAACCAGCCAACAGTCATCAAAAATATTCCAGAAAGTGTGTGTCCAATTAAACTTACTTTAAAAACAACCCTCTCTGTCAGCACGGCAGCCCGTGCCACCATGGCTGCGAGGAGAAGGAGACTGGTAGAAAGTCTGACTTGATTCAGAGTTAGAACAGAAAACAGGAAGCAGAAGTAGGAGGAAAGTTTGTTTCTTTTCTGCCAGTCCACAAATAAGATCAAGAAGAACCTGATGGTTAAAAGCAACCATGCACTGACTGGCTTGGAGTGTTCCTTTATCAATGAATTTGTGTCAGACACAAAGCAGGATTCTCAGAAGGTTAAACAGACAGCTAAGGCCTGGGTAGGAAGGAGTCAATTGCATCAGTAGAAACAGCACTCAGTTTGGTGTCAATTTTTATATATATATATATTAAAAAAACTGATATTCATTTTATATCACACATCTATATAAAATCACAAGTGTATAAAAACCACGTTATGTAATATAACTCGACCTGCACTAATGACCACCAACCCCTCAAAAATTACCTTCTGGGGGAAATTAAATCAAGGCACAAACCACAGATCCAAGCAGAGACTGGTGAAATGGCAAAGTTCCACTCATGGCTTTAAGTAATTCTAAAGCCCAGCATTTTGAAATGGCCATGCAAGCAAAGGCAAAGCCTTCCCTGTTTGACCTCCTGGGCAGCAATCCATGCAGTGAGGTGGGTCAGGAAGCAGAGGGGCTTTCACAGGTATCCTCTGGGATTGGGTTTACTGTACAAGTATTTACCTAACTCAGCAAAATTAGACTGGTGTAACAGACAGGTGCCCTTGTGGCAGCGAGCAGGGGCAGGGAGGCAGCAGCTCAGAGCTGAGAGCATCGAACAGCACCAGTCCTTACACACACTGCCCCCTTTTGAAGGCTAAGAGTCACTTTGCTGGATTATCCAATTCCCTACGGCTGTCGTTGGCACTGCCAGCACGAAAGCACAACCACCACCTCCAAAGGCAAGAACATCTGCCACCTTCCCACCCTGCTGGGACTTGGGGAACTGCCTTTGCTGGGTCAGAAACAGAGCTGCTGTACAGACAGGGAGGGTTGTCATGGAGATGGGCACTTCTGCAAACACACACTTAGGTCTTCCACAGGTCAGAGTTCTGAGTCTTCTTCAAAGTCACTTTAAAGATGACACAAAAGCTGACTTTAACAGAAAGAAACTGAACAGACAGCCTGGGAGAAGCACAAAAGGCAGTGACACCATGCACTGTGAAACACAATGGGTGACAGGAAGGGTTAATCCCATACCTGAACAGAGATCAAATCTTTACATACCTGAGGAACTGCCATTTCCAAAGGAAAGCTCACCCTGACCGCAGGAGGCCAAGGTGAACGGCGTCACCTCAGCAGCAGCAGCGCCACAAGGCTCCTCCAGCCTTTGCAGGAGTGTGTAACCATCACTGCACCAACAGCAGGAGCACAGGAACACATCAGCAACCAGGGAACAGCTCTGCTCCAAGAACAGAGCGACACCGCCGGCTGACCTGAGGCACGAGAGAGAACACGAGCCAACAGCACTGGAGATCATCCTGCAGAAGCACTCCTCAGTCACCACAAGCACAGGTAAGCACAGGTTATTTACTCCTGTCAGCCCATCACCAGTTCTCCCCTCTCCCAGCAGCAGTGCCAAACACCATCACCTGACAGAAGCAGCACCCAGACCACATTCCCCATCTCCCCTGCAGCCAGCAGGACACTGCACACGGCCTGTGGACAGCAAGGATCATTACCACACCCTTCCCTGTGACACTGCCGGTGTCAGCCGGACTAATGATCCCAAAATACACATTGATATGTCAAACACACTTGTTTAGTAATGTCAACTTAGTTAATTTGCTGAATAAAATTTAATTTTATTTAAAAAACTCTGATACACTATCGTTCTCCTAAGCCCTAGTTGTGAACAGATTCTCACTTCTGAAAATAAACCACATTCTAGTCAATTCATTCAACACCAAATTAAATTACTAGTACTGGATTTTTTTCCTTAAAAAAAAGTATGTTAAAACTTTACTTTTTTATTTTTAAAACCTCTAAAGAAAACGTTGCAGTTTTACAGAAATGCTTCTTCTCAGGTTATGCTTTTTTTTAAATGCCTGTTATAAATTCAGCTTCTGTAGAGTTTTTTTTTCATCATTTTTAATATGTATTTATCTGCAGAGACATCGTAACAGTTCCATTTTGTGGATGAACACAAAACTTGTACAGACTTCTCATATTTGGTCTTTAGGTAAATAGTTCCCAAAAGCTGCCTGAATAAACCACTCCAAACTGTTCAGTCCACCATGAGAATAAAGTTTTTTTTTCCTTTCGTAGCAGGAAAGGAAATATAAATAATGCATCATTATTACAGAAAATTACTAAAATCAGATGCCAATGAAGCTGCCTCCAGCTTTCTCTCCCCTTACTGTGTGAGGAAAATAAGACGTTCTGTGAATTAAAGACTGAACAGCAGCCTTACGTTACAATTTAATTTTGAAATGTAAAGTGGAATCTATTACCACAATTAAAGTGAGAAATTACCAATACATTTTAAAATGTTCAACTGCAGAACACACACAAAAAAAAAAAAGAGTTGTTATAATAACACAGTAGCCACTGTTAGAAAACCCCAACAGCTTCTCTGATGGAGACCCCAGGGGCCTCTGTCCGACATCAAATGTTACAGAGAAACTGGTCGGATTAATTCATACTGATGGGTGCTGAAGCTTAAAAATATCGAATATACCTCTGACAAGATAATTTTACTCTCTTTTTAAAAGGACTTGTGATAAAGAATTTAATCTTTCTAAATGAAGAACAGTCTGTTATCTTAAACATACACAATATTAAGCGAGACTCTTGTTTTACTTTAGACTGGAAAAATATGCCAGGGACAGTCAAAGTCAACACAAAGTAACAAACAGCAAAAGGTAGCAGAAAGAGAAACAGGTAAGTGCAGCTCTGGTCAAATTCATAGCAGTTCTTTACGTCAGTTAACGGCTCATTTACATCGTAATTTCTAATCAGTTACATGCAAGTCCAAAGAAGCATTTGATCACTACACATGGTAATAAAATCTGATTAAATTTATCAGGCAACTGCTAAAATATGAAAATTTGCAGATGTAATAAAGTAGCTTTATCTGAACTTTAACAGGACAGACAAAAGTAAATCATTCCATTGGTTAAAAAACCCCTACATTCAGTTTTTACCAAACAAAATATCACATGAAAAGTATTGTGTGATTCCAAAGTTTCTGGAGTAGAAATGGAGTGATTTGAAATGTCAAAGACCCCATTGTTTTGCAAAGAAATGAAAATACACCTCAAAAATTCCTAATTCCACATGTGAACAACAAAATACTGCATTATCTACCAACAACTGCATCGGGTCGGTCGTTATGAAAGGCTAGCTGCCAAGATGTAGGAAATGGCTCCTTGCCTCTGTTCCCTTTGAGGAATATACAATCGTCTGAAACCAGTTCACACTAAGCGCTATCATGCTGCCGTTACACTGAGATACTCAGTCCTTACGATAATCTGAGAGAGACTTGTTAAAGCTGCAGCCCCCCCCAACGCTGCATTTCTCAGCGCGCAGTTCTGCAGGGGCAGGGAGGCGCGGGGTCACAGCCTGGAACAAGATGGTTTGCAGTTTGACTTTAAATTACTGAGTTTTAAGGCCACCTGTGTTGGGTTTGTTTGTTTTGTTTTGTTTTTTTTTCAGTGCTGAAAGTTGAAGTCTGATCACAGGGCCCCTTTCCCCACTGCGTGAGAACATGTTCCAACATTTTAGGTGTTGCATTTAAGTGTCTCCTTTTGGCACCACGGAGTTTGTTTGTTTTTTTTTTTAAAAAAAAAAAAAAAAATCTCCCTAAGTTTCTAGTTCTGGCTGCCTTTATCGCTCACTGCCACAGCGGGGGTGTCCACGTTAACAGCTATGACTATGCTCTCTCCATCTTCTGTTTTGATACGTTTGAGTTCCTGCTGTTCCGACTGGTCTCCATTCTGGCGCTTTGTCGGCAGCGACGCTGACGCCGAGGCGTGGGTTGCTAACATATGCAAGGGACTCGCAGCAGCTGTGAAGAGAGAACACCACCATCAGCACCCTCAGCCCTGTCAGGACAGGTGACACTGAAAGCAAATGCACATTTCCATTAAAAGGGTGAATTCCCTCCTTTACGCAGCTGTCAGCAGTCCCAGGGACTGACGGGATTTTATCCGTACAAACCTCAAGGCGTTGCCCCCACCACTCAACATTCACACAGATTTGGAAAAAGGTGGGAAAACAGGAAGCGTGTCCGTTGTGCCAGCGGGAAGCTGAAGACAGAGAAGGGTTAAGAGACTGAAAGCCAATCTACGCTGTCATTTGTGATGGAACTAGGAAGTGAATTCAAAATCTCCTCTCAGCACAGCCTGGCCATGTCTGTGCTGCTTTTCTTAGCTGAGCTGTCCACGCAGTCAAGGTATTTATGCAGTAAATTTGGGACTGATGAAGGTTTTCCTTGCCTTCCTTTTGTCACTGGGATACAGTATTTGACTTACGAAGCATTTCTAGCCTACAGCTCAGTGTGCCACTGCGTACTGAAGCCAGTACTTGTTACAGTATGTTACAGAAATATTAATATTTAAAAGTCAGACGGTGTCTTGTAATTTCAAAGCACTGTATGACCACTAACTGAGGTCCATGGCATTGCCTTTGAGTCGGTAAGGAACTACCACTGAAAAGTAAGTAGCAGCCAACACGTACTACACTCAGGTCTGAACTACAGTAGTTATTTTTCCAGGTGGAACAGCAAAGACAATGAGTTTGCTCAGATGCCTTTCTATCAGTCTGATCACTGTGAGCGCCTTGCCGGGCCTGGGAGGAGCAGTCTGCCACGGCACAGCTGCAGCCCTGAGTTCACCAAGAAAAGTGATGCCACTCCCACAGGCGTAAGACGCAGACGGCTCGGGCAGCAGTTCCTCTCTGACAGAGAATGAGGCATTTACCCACAGTGTAGGACGGGGCTGTCAGACTCACGGCTCCTGCAGCTCTCCTGCTCCTGCAGCATAACGCATGTCACACACTGCACGTGTGACTGGCACAGTGGCAGGAGCATAGGGGCGAGGAGCTCAGTGCTGCCACCGGGCGGAAACAAGGTGCTGCGCTAGATAAAACAGGTGGAGAGTCGGATTCGGCCTGTGGGCCAAGTTTGACACCCTTGATGGAAGGAAAAGGCAGGGCTTTAACAAGTAGCATTCAGAAATTAGATTTGAATGCACAACTGAATTAGATCAACAGAAATGTGTGTAGTTTAAACACCCCATACACCATTTCAGTCTTTCTCATTCCACCGGAGAGACAGTCACCACTAATGGGTGAGTGCAGTCCTTTAAATCTTCTGAGGCATCCAAAGGTTCCTTCATCCTACTTGTTTGCCACCTGTTCCTCAATATTGACCCTGGTTTTATTAAACCAACTATTCAAATATATTTGGAAGTAAGGCAAAATACTAACATTATATGTTATATTACATATTACATATTATAATATAATATATATTATATTTTTTCCTTCATTGCGTTTCATGAAAATTTACCTAAACATTATCAAATCACCTTCTTTTTCTGCACAAGCTCCTCTCTTCAGCACCACTGCTTTGCTGACAGCATTACATCATTCTTATTAGCTCCTGCTAAAGGAGCTTCAAACATGAAGTCTGCAAGGAATTCTTGTTCACTAAACTTTTATTTGTTCTTAGTAAGGTGTCCTAGAATATCACCTCTGCATGGAACCAAACTGTTTTGTTGTGTAGAATGAGTGCTTCAGAAAATATGTACCCCATGCAAAAAGCTTCACTGCAACTGTAAAATAATTTGTTCTTGTAGCTCAATTTTTCAGATTCTCTTAGAAAAGCTGCTCTTTGTGCAATTTCTGAATGGATGCCACAGAGATAGTTGCTGCTGAATAAAATGCCTTACTGTAGATTCATTGTTGGTTAAATGAAAACGAGCAGTTCAGCCCTCATCTGCAAACACGTGTTAGGACTATCACTGCATCATTCACTCCAGGGTGTGCTGAGCAGAAAGAGACTCACTGGCTGCAGCCACAACTGATACGTGGACGTAAGGAATGCACAACAGAACAATGATGTTAGAAATCTACACTGGAAGTCAGAATAAAGGATATCTGGTTACATAATGTCATTCTGCAATAAGAGATTTGCATCTATTTTGGACTCCACAACTTCCAGTTAGACTGACAGGAGGTAAAGGCTGTTTTGCTGAGAGTAAGACCTGAAAGCACTTTCTTACTGTAAAGAGGAAATGTCAGAAGAACATCAGCTGCTCTGGATTTCTTGGATTTCAGATGGCACAAGCCCTCTTTCTCAAAAAGACAGATACATACACACATGTGTAAATACAGATGTATGCGTGTGAACGAAGATGTGTGTGAACACACACATACAAACATCTGTTTCTTGCTGGCTGGGGACTCCCTGTAACAGAGACTAGGACCTGGAATACACCTCGTGTGCTGTTCAAACGTGAACATCTCCTGAGGTACTGAAGCCCAGGGATCTCAGAGTGAAAACGCCCATTACTGCGAGCACATCCCTAACACACAGGGAGAAATAAGGAGAAGCACCACGATTCCCCTCCCGTGCTCAGACCCGTTTTTGTAACACACTTGGCAGCCATGAGACTTCCCAACCAAGGGAAGCACGTTGGAATCGGTTCAGTTTTCAGAGACCAGGACAAAGACAAAAATAATTATTTCTTACTTTTAAAAATAACTTCTCAGTGCTATTTTACATGAGACTCAGCTCATTTCACAGATATACTCTGACAAAAGAAGGTGCATATGCAGTCTTACAGTGATTGCCTTTGCTGTACTTATGCTGGAAATGAAGTGGAAGCGGACAGAACACTGACCTACAAAGAGCAGTGATGGAAGAGAAGTAAAAATGGAAGTAAAGCAGATAACTCACACCATTAGAAAGACTTTGGAGCAGAAATGCAGGTAATAAATCAATATAAGATAGCCTAAAACTATTGCCGTAAATACGTTTTACAACAAAAAAAGCTACTTCAGTATCAGAGAACATCTCAAAGTGAAACTGATAAAACAAGCTGCATCCACCTGCAAAGCCAAACAACTCTGAAAGCTCCGTAAACAAGTGTGAATATATGAAACTGATGCAAAAGTACTGTTACCCACTCCAACTGCTGAGTCCAAGAGAGGAATGATGGCATTCAGACAAGAATCATCTCAAAAGCTCACACTATTTTTATCCTTTTTAGTACAATCGAAACAGAATAAAAAGTAGCAGTTCAAAAACCAACCCATAAGCAAGTTCTGGCTTGTCTTTCTGTGGGTTGGTTCTTGACTATCTGGGCAGCAGTTATCATTTTAATGGCACTGTTTTACAGGAGCTTCTTTTAAAACTTGTTTATATCCTAGGTTTTATGAGTGGTTATCACCACTAAGTACATCCCTATAATGACCACAGAGAGAATAAACAGCTGTTCAGGTAGTTGTCAATAAAAAGCAACACTGGTTCTCACCAACAAGTAGTCTCTCACAAGGCTGTATTCGGAATTTCTTGCAGAGTTCAGTTTTAAATTAATTAAATTAAATTTTAATTAATAATGTAATAATAAATCAATAATCAATCACCTCAAATAAATCAATAATTAAAAAAGACATGAGGGTCAGAATTCAGCACTGGTCACCCTAAGGTTTTAACACGTGCAGTGCTCAGAACACCTTGACAATACGTACCAGCATTGCCCTGCCCTTGTATCGCAGTGGTGATGGGTACTATGTGCGTTCCGTTCTGCGTTACAGTTTTTATGGGTAGCTGGTGTTGACCTAGAGGTGCCTGTTGCACTATAGTCACTGTCTGTAGAGGTGTGGTCTGAGATGTCTGAATGATACGACTAGCAGCTCCGATTGTAGCATGGCTAATAGTGGGTATAGGCTCCACTTTAACTGGAAAACAGAAAATAAAACACTGTTAAAAGCAAGGAAGTGTTCAAGAATCAGCTGCTTTTACTCAGCTGAGCCTCAGTGAAAAAGTACGTTGCTTAATTCCCAGCCCAAACGTATCTGTTTCAGCCAAATATTCCAAGATCTATCATAGAATCATGGAATGGTTTGGGCTGGAAAGGACCCGTAAAGATCATGCAGTTCCAACCCACCTGCCATGGGCAGGGACACCTTCCATTTGATCAGGTTGCTCATGACCCCATCCAATCTGGACTTGAACATTTCCAGGGAGGGGGCATCCACAACCTCCCTGGACAACCTGTGCCAGTGTCTCACCACCCTCATTGTGAAGAACCTCTTCCTAATGCCTAATCTAAATCCTCCCCCTTCCAAATTAAAGCTACTCCCCCTTGTCCTACACTATCACTAGACGCCCTTGTAAAAAGTCCCTCCTCAGCCTTCTTGGAGGCCCCCTTCAGATACTGGAAGGCCACTATAAGGTCTCCCCAGAGCCTTCTCCTCTCCAGGCTGAAAGTAAGTCTTCTGGAAGCAAGTTCCAAATACTAATCCTTCTGTATAAAAGGTTCTCACCTTTTACTTCCGTGTGGTCTCCGTTCTCTTGAGGTTCTGCCTTGGGCTGGGTCACCATCGCAGCTTGTGTGACTACTGCCTGTCCAGCTACAGTGTAGGTGTTTGCTGGTGCTAATCCCGTCACATTGGTGACAGACACAGCTGGTATCTGGTGGACAACGTGGACTGTCTGAACTACGGGCTGCTGGGATGTCGTTGTTGTCACAGGGGTTGCAACAGTGTAGGTGACGGGTTTAATAGTTTGTGGTAGCTGCCGTTGTACAGTAATTAAAACCGGTTGGCTAGATAGAGGTGATCCTACCAAGGAAAGAGATAAAAATTAGGCTGCCAATTTTAAATGTCTTTTAAGCCAGTCATTCTTTTAAACTTAACACTAAAGCCTCGGAGGACTAACAACCTCCTTCACTAATACCTGAACGATCCAGAAGATGAAACCAGACAATGAAGACTACGCCACACGGCTGTGCCAAGGCAGACACTCGAGGTAAGCTCTGCATGAGCTCAGCAGGACCCACACACCTTTGGGGGAAAGCCCTGCCCTCCCCAACGCAGCCACACTCCCAAGGACGTGTTTAACATCCTTCATGGACTGAACACAGATGTGCTTCACGTGTTGGGTGGAGCCTATCCACATGGGCACAAATTGGCTTCTCAGGCAAGAGAAAGCCCGAAGTCTCTGCTCAGGACCATGTCTGCCTTTACCACAGAATGGTCACTGGCACTTCTGCAGTACCAGAATATCACCTATTAAATGTATGGCTGAAGTATATAAGCTAAGGCAACCAAGCAAATACATCCCTATCCCATCATCCCTTATGCTTGCTTTTTTTTTATAAAGGAAGATTCTCATCACACAAAATCGTTCTTTCCCTCTTTATCCCTTTCATTCCCCACCTTTGAAAGGGTGACATGACCACAGACCCATGCAAGACATTTACGTATATATACCCAAAAATCTAGGTTTTTTTCTTTCTAAACTAGAAAAAAACACATTCTGAAAGAAAGTGACAACTGTTACAGGACAGACCAGTCCCATACAGGACAGAATTAAACCTCTGCTCAGTAACAAAGTGATGAAGCATGCTGGAGCAACACACAGATAATGGTCCAGATGGATGCAAACAGAATTTCCCTGGCACATTTTGCTCTAAATGTGAAGAGGTTGAATATTTACCCTCTTTTTGGTGTACAGATGAAATCCTGGTGATATTTACGTGTGAGCCCTCTCCCACTCCAACCCCCACAGGTTTATTCCAGGATTGCTCACCTGGGGCACTCTGTGCAAATCGCGCTTCTTGTATTACCGCTAGTTTTGGCTGGATAGCACTGGGCTCAGGTTCCATGGGGACTGGAGATCCTTCCCTGGACAGACTCTCGGGGGTCTGGACGCCACTGGAGTGCGCAGACAACACTCCAGAGTGATTAGGAGATGCTGGGGCACTTCTGTATTTAAAAATGAAATCAGCAGCTGATGTGTTTTAACTTATGAACTGCGACAGACAATGACCATAGCACACACTCCCACCGGAGGGCACCTCTGCCTCCTAGTGACTACAGCTACAACCCAAAGCAGCTCTGATCAGCTTTTAAAAGGCTTCTGCCAAACAGGGACAGAATTTAAAGGCAAACCAGGTACAGTTAAAGGAGACAAAGTGGCTGGACACCTTCTGACTTTAAATACGAGAAACATCAAAGTTTCTTCTGGTGGAGAAGAACGATGAGCAAATCTCAGTCTACGGGGCAAGTAATCAAAGATCTGCACCAGCAGAAAGGCTGTAACTTTACAGAGGGAATAATTTCAACCCACATATTTCCCCATCATGAATTCTGATTGAACATTACATAACTGTGTCATCTCTAAGCTCAATAAAGCAGTAGCTGGTATTTGATAATTTCCTTTGCAAACAGTTTTGAAACACAGTAGGTGGCAGTTAGAAATTTAAACTATAATTCTGTAAGAAACCCGCCCAGGTACAGCAAGGCCTGCTTGCATTAATGACCCAACAATTAGTTATGCAAACTGAGGCAGTTCTTTAACACTAAAAAGAAGCAATAAAACAAAGCCTAGTGCATGGGGCAGCCTCCTAGTAAACTGTACAGACTTCAAAAAACTGAATCTGAATGAAATAATATTACTAAACTTGTGACTGTATCCAAAACTATCACGTCTGTATCAGCCTGAAGATTAAACAACAGCCATAGTCTTTGTGTTCATCTGTTTTTCCTTACCTAGAAGAGAGTGGTCCCAGAGGGGTTCTAAAGCAAGGTACTCCCCTAGGCCGCCTTTTCCTAAAAGCCTGCTCTATTAATTTGCTTTCAGAGGCAGGGTCTATCCTCCAGAATGAGCCTTTGCCTGGTTCTTCCTGGGAACGTGGTACTTTGATGAAATAACGATTCAGAGAGAGATTGTGACGTATTGAATTCTATGGAACATAAAAAAATATGTAGAATTCATATAACTTTTCCAAGTCAGAATGTGGCCCCCTGCAGCAGTTCGCACTATAGGAGACTCGGGGGTCAGCTCTTTTCATCCCTTAATTCAACACAACTCAGAGTGCTACAGAGGCAGCGCCATAAACCTGGAAGGACTCTGGTATTTTTCAGATCTTTCCCAACAATTAAAACAATATTGCTAATGCAGAGATAACAGGAATCCCATTTAATTTTCTAATTATAAACATGGTGATTGCAACACCACGAACACTTGAGCATAATGCAGTGAGGAAATGAAAAATCATCAGTCTCCATGTACCACCCTTCCCCAGCTATGAAAGACAACATCAGCTTGTTCTAGGAGGGCCAGTAAAATACAGTATATACCGCTTCTGATCTTATATGATAACCCTGCTACTGTTCCACAATACAGAAAGAAAAGGTTAAATTACACAAACTCCAAATGCAGATTGTCAGGAGTTCACCCAGCCCAAAAGGAGCTGTTGCCCCAACAAAGAAGCCAAGGGTTTAGTGCGTCTAGAAAAACAACAAATGACAGCTCTTCAGTGAGATCTTTATTACTGCACTCTGGATTTTATCCTCACTTCACTGTAACGCACACAACTCTGATCAGACACATGTAGAAGCTGCTCACACCCTGAGGTGGCTGTATCTGTGCTTGGCTTTGTGCACATCTCCCTAAATGTTATCTCTGAACAGGAAGAAAATAAAGATCAGATAGATACTGAAATATGTGTGGGGCAAGAAGGGAAAAATTAAGAGAAAGCTTTATGTTAACAAAAGCTCTTCAAAATTTGCAAAATCAAACGCAAATCCTGCTCAAATGTCTGAGTTCACGACCCTGATGGCAAGTCTGGAAAACTTAAAGCAATGATAACCATGTATGGCTTCTTAAATGCAAATTGATGAAATCAGAAATGTTTTTTCCTGCCAAAAACTGAAACAGAACTAGAAAGATGCCAAGAACATGTTTATAAATTGTATTTAATTCTCCATTTTTTTTTCTAAAACAAAAGAGTAGATCCAAAAGTATCTGCTCAAACAAGTTCACAAAGAGGAGTTTTCAAGTCCTCAACAAAACGATACCTTTATATAATCAAATATATGAATACCTCAACACTCCTGATGAAGATAAAGATTTTGGATACTATACACAGATACGCACTCTAGGTTTTGAATAATGTTTGCATATATAGCCTCAACATGATTTTAAATGTCTCTCCTAAGTCACTCTAACTGCAATCAAACACCTGATGGGTAAAAGCCAGCAGAGCTGCTCACATGTGAGACAACTGCAGTGACTGAACACCACCCGACTGTCAGCTTTTCCAAGTCTTTTTATCAATAGGTGCTAATTAATTATTCCAGAACACACACTGTCTGCTGTATCTATCACCTTGGTTTTGCGAGGCACATACACTGTTCTAAGGCAGAATTTTTTAACCACACACATTACAATGTATGGGCATGTTTGGTTCCGTGAAGCTTACATAAACCAGCATTACACACACATATATTCAAGGTATTTTGTAATAGGAAGTGAAAAGCACAACATTTTATAAACAGAATCTTGTTACTAAAGCAGATCTGTTGGTGTGAGTGCAGCCACGATTCTGCATTGTTTATCTGTCATAGAGAAACAAAATTCTTGGAGACTTCCTAGCCACAACACAGTGAAGCCCTTCACTAGCCAAGCCACTGGCAAAAAGCTAGGGACAAGGACATTCCCCACTAACCCTGGAATTCCTCTAAGGGTGACTCAACTTTCACACAGGACCTATGACAAATAAGCATATGAATGTTTAAAGAGCTATTTCTCTACTGAGAAAGCATGTATTCTTTCACCTACTTTACACCAAGCAGAGTATAAACACTTTCTCACCCTTCCCCTCCCCCAGTGTCTCCAAATTTTACTTCCCTGAAAATAACTTCAGAGCATGCCTTTGTTGGAGAACCTGACTGTGCTAAGCAGCACCACAGTGAAACTGATATCCCGTGATTGACAGAGCAGTCTGAATGCTATGTGGGTGAACTCGTCAGCCCTGCGAATTGTGCTCCTCTGTCCTTTGCTGAAACTAAAAACAGCAGCAGAGGCACTGAATCTCTACGCCGGCCTGGAAAGACCACGCCAGACTGATTCACACTCAGTTTGTCAGCCTGGCAAACACTGAGGTTGGTCTCTCTAAAAATTAAAAGAAAGCAGAAATTAATCCTACAGAGTAAAAGGGTTTGGTCTACTGCAGGACAGAAACACTGGAGTCCACAGACTGTCTGTGGCACAAATGGACACCGGCAAAGAACGGTGCACGATAAGGACAGAGAACACACACTTGTTCCTGCACCGTACTGCATGGTCAGGCTAACTGGTTTCAAACAAAACTGAACATGTGGCATTCAGTAGCTTAATTTTATCTCCAGGTAACAAAATGGATGTTTACAGAACTGTAAGTTACAGAACACAACTACATTCCTAGATAGCACATGTATATGTAAATCCATAGTGCCTGCTGTACTTTTCCTTCCCCAAAAGCCTGCACATATTCCTCCTAAGAGGTCTGGCAAAAACCATTCCATCAACAAAGCAATGCTTCAAATACAGAATAACGTAAATGCCTACTTTGTTGGAGAACTTACAATCAGGGAAAAAAAGACACCATACTTGTTTCGTAAGTTCTACTTATGAAGAGCTGTTACGTTCACCGATTGACTTCTTGTGGCCATTTATAGCTGCCAGCATTGCTCACAACTGAAAAAAAACCATTCCAGACATGAAACTTACCTGCCAGCCCTTGTCTGCTGTCCTGTAGTAAGGATAATTTTTAGTTATGTGCGTATAAATTCCATTTAGTGTAAGCTGCTTATCAGGTGCCATCGTAATTGCTTGTACTATTAACTGTGCATAGGAGTAAGGTGGCTTAGAGTCATCCTGTATGGGAAAAAGAAAAGTCTGCATCAAGAAACACCCCTTTTTAAATTAAAAGTCACAAAACACAATTAACTTGGTTTAAGGCACTTTTGGATGACCAAAATCTTGACTCAGAAAAGAAACTAAGACAATTTTGCTCTTCTGATCAGCACGTTTTAAGGTAACATTAAAAATCTGGAGAAACGTATACCAGTACAGAATTCCAATTGCTGATGAACAGATCAGTAACTGAAAATATAGACAGACCCACTCCCAAAGGGATGAGAGCTCACAATAAATGTCACCTCTAATCACAAAACCCCACAAACTGTTTTTCAAGTCTGCAATGTTAAATTATGACTTAGCACACATACTTTAGCAAACACAATTTCCGAAGTCTTACACTCACTTTGGATGTAATTTACAAGTTTGATTTCAAACACTGTTTACCTTTGGGCTATCTCCACCCGATGCTTCCTTGTCATTCTCTGACTGTGAATTGTCAGCCATTAAATGTAGGTCAGATGGTATTACACGACTCATTTTGTACCCTGAAGAGCCTGCACCGCGGGGGCTAGATGGGCAGGAATTTGCAGCACTGTAGAGCATAAAGAGAAGATCCTACTATTTTGTTATACAGTATATCACCACATTATGTCTAATCAAAAAGCTCTTACTGCAGAAAAGCCCACTAAGAGAGCTCCTAGACCACACCTAAGGCTCTGTCAGCATGTCCATTATACACTCCTCCTTCCAAGCCTTTCTAACTCATCCATAAGAATTAAAATCACTGCAGGAAGAAACCTGTCAGATGAAGCTCAGGCTTCCCTCCTCAAAGGAAAAAGAATTAACCGATTTATGAGGTTGTATCACATTTGCATAAGATTTGCCAACAGAAAAGTCCACTCTAGCTAGATAAGCAAGCACAAATTTTAAGACACTAATTTGAAACAAGAAGCACATAATGCAGGAATTTTCTGCCATATGCTTGTATTCGGTCTGCTCAAAAAATGATCTCTCCTGTGCAGTACTCTTGTACATTTCAGAAAATGTAGTGAGCAGTGAGGAAAAAGAAGTTTTGATTCTCATTTAGATCTAAACTAACCTCATTTCAAGTATTTATAGGTATGTGCACATACACACACATATATATGCATAAAAATCAGAAACTTCACTACAAATAGGATGCACCAGCACTGACTCATCTAATTTAACGCAGTATTAGACCAACAGAGCAGATACACTGCTGCAAAGCAAAAGATCTTGCCAAGCAAAAGGAAGAAGTGGGATTCGATACCTCACACTTTGCTATCCATCACAGAAAAACAACAGTTAAATAACAAGCAATTTCACTGTAACATCTTTCTAAGAGTTGTTCCCCTGCCTCGCACACTCCACAGCAACCAACACCGGTTTTCTTCTACCTTTTCCACTCAACCAACAGAAAGAGAGACAGGCAGAAGGTGATGTCCGAACCATTCCCTCAAAAAGCATTTTGGCAGTTCTCTACAGGGATGTAGACGTCTCAGCAATTCATACTGTATCTGATTTCAGCACAGCCCTCAGAATCCAAAACAGTCAACTAACAATCAGGGTGATGAAGCTGCTGTGCCCCCAGAACCAGCCTCATCTCCAGAGACAATCTTGAACCCAACCCGAATCTATGGTTGAAAACATTAAGTAACAAATCAAGCTAGAGAACAGTGTTTGAATAAAGCTTTAACAAATCCACATCTGCCACTTTGTGTTTGTCTACCTTTCCAGCGTTTCGCCACCTCTCTTTTCATGTACAGAAACAAGGCAGGCGCTGTGGACTAGGCAATATATATGAAAAAATGTTCTTCAAGTTTCACATCACAAGAAATCCACTAATATTTTGCTACTCGTGATAAAAAAAAAATCTAATCTTCCTTGTCTAGGGTAAGCATTGTACAGCAGAGTTCTTGATTAGAGCCAAGACTTGTAGCTGATTTATTTTTTTAAATATAGGTCACTGCTGTTCTATGTTTTCACAGATCAGTTGACAACATCCCTTGACTGCGCTTGCTTTAGCATATATTGACAAAGCGACACATATGGTATAATCAAAGCAAGTTTACAAGCCTTCTACAAAACAGGATGATTTGAAGAGAAACTGTCAAGCTTTGCTCTCAAAATAGACTCAACACTGCCATCTCTTTTTTTGTAATAAATTGTACTCAACAGGTGCACGAAAGCCCTGAAGAGAATTACAAAATTCATAGAGAGGCAAAGGCTGTGAGGATGTATGTGATATTATCTGAAATATTTATGAGCTGTTCTGTCATTTCTTGGGCAAGATCTGTTTTCCCTGAATTTTAATAAGAAAGCAAACCTGTTACACAGTCAAATCTAGATCTCTCCTCTCTCTGCTTTCACCATTTATACAGATCTCATTAAACCACACAATATTGAGATCAAGGTCTTGGCAAGCATGAAAGAAGTCAATTATCCTTACATTCAGATTTCATTAATGAGATCTACATGTTTAACAATCAAGCATTAACAGTCTTTCACTCACATGAAGATACAGAAACTAAGAAAAAACCTTCAAAAGCATGGATGTGACTTCGAAACACAACTTTCAGTGTGTTTAAATGAAATTTTTGCTCCTGAACTTTCTATGAATTTAAAAAAAAAATCCAAATTAATTTTACCAGGTTGTGAGGACAGCTCGCTCAGTTTGAGTTTGTTCCCAAATACAAAGTCAGACAACGGCTATGATTATCAAATTAAGTAGCACAGTGATTAAAAACCCCAGATTAACCTCCCCTGCAGAGGACTCCCCTACACTGAACACCACATCTTACACTGTATTTCAAGTAATACATCTGTTTACCTCCAACAATGACTGATCAATAACAAATCTTCTGGACTAACAGATCAGTCTGTTTTCCACACTGGTGATAAACAAAAAAACATTTTTCCTGCTAATAAAAAATAAAACCTCAGGGGGACAGTAACTATCAGAGTTTTTAAAAATAGTGTAATTTATCCTTATCTCATTTTAAGTGTCGCCATAAACATGCAAGAGTAAGTAGTAATCTAAATCATCTCGAATGTTAAGGAAAAGATACGCTTCTTTGCTGATCTAAGAACACCAGGCTCCTAACACACTGCTATGCATTTAACATAGTAAATGTGCATGTTAAAAGCTGTTCATCTCATCAGTTAGCAGAAGGGTGGTTTTCTCCAAGGCACGTAATGATGAGCCTCAACAGAATTTCTACCACAAGAGCAAAATACGTCTAACAAATCAGAAAGCTGTCTCAAGTCTGTAACCACACACTGCCCTCTGTCCAATCCACAGGGTTTAAATACCTGATAGTTCCTGTGGGAGAAGGGAGAGGGCTGATCAGGTGAGCCATGTTGTCTGGAATGTTTATTGTTAAGGGAGAGATCTGGGGTTGCACAGGCTTCACTGGGGACTCTGGGGCCTCCTGTTTTTCTCTCTTTTCATTGGACAGAGCTGTGAATGTTATCTTGATGTTTGTGCTGGGAAACCTGAAAGTACAGCTGAAAAACAAAAAACAAATACGTAAGCCACTTGTTCACAGAATGTGAGATCATCTTTGCACATATCCCCTAACTTGACTGAAAACCAAAAAGGTGCAGCACCTTACGGAATTACCTGTAACCACCTTCATTCTATAGATTGTACTGAGAGAGCACTGACCAGAAACAGATCCCCAAGGAAGGAATTTTAAAATTTGGGAAGAAATATAAGCAATTGAATTCTTTGTAGCAGGGGTAGTTTATGTCTTGTCTCTAATTTCTTGAGGCTCATTCTGATCTTGCATCTATCCCTAGAAAACGTTCTACTTTGAAGACATTATCTTATGATGCCCAAGAACAGTTTCAGCAAATGAACAAGTAGTTTGGTAATATCACAATTAACCAGGAGCATAGATGTTGGCAAGTTTGAGGTCTACCCAGTTTTATACACTAGTCTAAGAGATTTGGTTTCTTTTCTCTTACAATACTTATTAAATTAAATATATATCAATCCTCATTCTGATCATCCTCAGAGTACATTGATGCTGCAGTACTACATTCAAATAGCTTTGTTTCAGAGCTGAATTTAAGAGCCAGTTTCAATAAATTGCCTATTTTCACACATTACCAACAACTGCATGCCCAAAAATTAAAGATGAATGATAGATGAACAATGTGAAATTGTTTAAAAATCTGGAAAACAAAATACAATGAATGCACCTCTGAGTATTCTCCTTTCCTCATCTCTGTAGACAGGATTTAGAAGTTAACTTAATTAAACAGAACAGGCTATTTATAAGTTTTCAGTAAATAAACAGAGTGAACAAACAAGAAACTTGATTTTCTCTCTACAAAACCATAGTTCAAATGCCTCTCCTAATCTACTCTTTCTTACCTGTTAGACTACGCTTAGCACTAAACCCACAATTACATTCACACATCTCATCCACACTATAAACACGAGTTTCCAACAACACAGTATCCAGAAAAAAAAAAATGGATTTTGTTTTTTCCCCAAGTGATTCGAGGTAGATGTGGTTTTATAAAGAAAGGGAACAGCAGCAGACTGGAACAGGACTAAGAAACACAGCTATGAACGCATGATACAAACTGTAAACAAAGTGATTGTTTAGCTGGAAAAACATATTCCACATAAAAGTGATGTAAGAATTGGAACGCTCTGAGTAGCCTTAAAACCAATAACTCTCCTGTGTTCTGGTTTTTATTTCTTAACATCAGTCCAAGGGCATGTATAGAATAAAGGCAGCATTTGATTTTCACTACGGTTCCTGCCACGTGCACTGCAGTGATGCTCTTTTCCTACAATGCACACCCAAGGATCAGGAAGAAGAGAAAGAATTGACAATGACCTTCCTTTTCTCTCAGCCTTACTTCTCAGCATGGACGACATCCGAATTTAACAGACGACCTATTTCAGAAACATGCTTAATGCACTAAATTAGGAACAGAATCTATGCCAAAAAATTGCACATCCAGTTCAACAAGGAAGTTAAAGGGACCAGTTTCTGGGTTGGCAGGTTTTTTCTCAATACCTTCATTAACGACTCATTTTTGTGCTTTTTCCAATAGAAAGTATTTTTGCCTGTATTGTTATGTGATAACTGAAAGAGAGCTCAGCTCTTTTGCTAATAAAAATGTACGCAAAAAGGGTATTGAGGAGCATCCATTTTGCTAAATATTTAAATACAAATCCCTGCGAGAAAGTGAACAACACTGATCTGACAGAGACAGGTTTAAATTTCAGTCACCTGTTCCACACCTGCAAATATTACTTAATGCTTTTCAGACCAAACTTATTCTAACTTAAAAAAATCATGGGAACAGCTGTACATCGCTTTAGATGCTTGTTTACTGGTTAGATTTCTTATTGCCTGGTAAAAAAACATTACATAACAGTGAGCAACCAGTGTCCTACAGTGCCAGGGCAGGGAACAGATGGGGAGGAGACAGCCACAAGTACCAGAAACATGGAAACATACAAACCTGTACTCAACACTCCCTCCAACATTCCATGTGAGTACATCTATTGAAACACCTCCCTCCTTAAACTGCTGCACTGCCTTAATGCACTGTCTCCCCTGCGGGCATCTCTCACAAGAGTTAAGGGCCGCTGACTTGGGTGAGACAAACGCACAGACCTCACAGCACAGCAGAGATGCGGTGCTTGCAAATGCTGATAACCTACATAGGACCCTTGATTAGTCATTGTGCGAAACAAACTTGGAACCTGTAGTCAGGAACTATATCAAAACCCACAGGTGCTACCATTACAGCTTACAGCATTTCTCACATGGAGCTTGAAAGGATGGCATCATCAAAGAAGACACAATATACTTACAAATCACCGTCTGGTTAGAACATGCAAACACCTGAATATTATCAAAAACACACATCTGCCAATTAATTCCTATTTGTAAACAGAAGTTTTTTTAGTAGAAGTATATTATTAATAGCTGGAATTCAGAAAAAAAAGCAGAATAAAGAGTGTATATTAAACAACAGATTTTCTGAATCAATTACATTAAAGTAAATGTTATTGCATTTGCATCCAAAATCAGCATAAGGAACATGTTCTAATTTGGTCAGAATCGAGTTGGGTTTGGCACATTCTTTAGTTATAAAATGAACTAAAGAAAAACCACAGCACACCCAGCAGGAGAAACGTGATCAAACGCAGTCTACAGCAAGCCGAATGTGATTTTACTCACTATTTAAAGTGTTTACAACAGTTTCAGGATGTGCTACCACAGGACAGTCACTATGGAAGACTCATCTATCCTCATCTTAAAAACAGAGGAAAGAAAACCAGCAGTTTTGTAACCTGTGGCTCGGCACCTCACCTACCCAACTGACCATCTCTCTTCCTGTAAAGCATGATGCCATTTGGAGCAAGAAACCGGAGCCACCAAGACTGATCCAAGAGACTCTATTAACAAATGTGTACAAAACATCCATGCTTAAACAGTCATAGATGAACAAAGCATTAGTTATCCAGGGGATGAAAACAAACAGCGTTAATTAGCTGCCATGCTGGTTTTGAATTTTATTTATTTCAAACAACTGGTCACAGGATCCACAAGTCATTCATTCTGAACATGTCCATGGCAGGGTGTTTGAAACTGGATGGGCTTTAAGATCCCTTCCAACCCAAACCATTCCATGATTCTATGATTTTGAATTATTCCCAAGAAAACTCTTATTATCTCCACAGCTCCCAGCAGATGGAGATGTGCTGAGCTAAGCACTGCCTCCAAGAGTTCCACAGCTTCATGGGGTGCCAGGTAAGTGCCTGGTGGGAAAATGTGAGAACGATACCATGTCACATCTGTATTTCTAACATTTTCTTGCCCCCCCGCCCCCCTCAGTGATTCTGTCTTTACTGCAGGCAAAAGCTAATTATAAACTTGTAATTTTGCCTATATGAAAACGCTATTTGATTGAAAATGAGGAATGCTGTCCTGGGGAGCCAAAACATTGAAGCAGGAATTCAATTTCCTCCCTCTACAGAAACCCTGCTATGACACTCAGTCATAACCTTAGCATCCTTTGAATTATTCAGTTTTAATTGTCTTTTAAGCCCCAGAGCAGACACTTGATGGAAGATGCCACCTTGTTGTTCTTTGCTCAGCACCTCCATACTTTACAAACAAAAAGATTACTGGGCTTCGGCACAAACCACCTTCAAGTCACAGCAGTTACGACTGTAGAGTTCAGTTCTTTGAGACTGACCCTGACACTGAATATCAGGAACTGAAGGATCCCCTGTATTTTAAACAGATCCAAGAGAATAACTCGAAAATGAGAGTTTTCAAACTTTTCTCGATACACTGAGAGCCAAGGAGAGCTTCAACTTTTTAAACTGGAAAGGTACGGCCTGCAAAAAGAACCCAGTCATCGTCTGGGAGTCTGGTTTTGTCAAATTTTTACTTAAAACACTTTAAACACAAGACAACAGTGTAATTCACCTCAAAGAGAAACAAGTAATGAACCACACCTGGACCACTAAACACACCTTCTTCACTCCAGGTTTTCTCAGACAGCACAGTAGATAAGATGGTGGTGTTCGTACTTCCTTTTCCTCCCCTGTTTTGATCAGTGAACGAACAAAAACGCATGGAAATCACTGTACTTCTATATATGTTCTCCCTTCCATTGGAGATTTGAAATTAATCCCTTTCCTAATCCCTCTTACGTACCTACTTAAGGGTTCACCTCCCAGCTACTCTTTCCTCATTGCTCCAGTAAAAAATGATCTCACAGCCAGCTAGTTTATTTATACTTCTAGTAGAAGACATGCACCTTTGAAGCTTAGGTCACCAGTAAGGTACCACAACACACAAATCCAGATCCACTTTTGATTCAATTATATTTTAAAAATTAAGCAAAAAATGTTTTTTCTTACATCATGCAGACAGGACCACAAAGAAATGGGAGTTTGGAGGGGACCTCTGAAGGTCTCTAGCCCCATCTCCTACTCAAGGCAGAGCTCGCTTCCAAGTCAGACCAGGTTGCTCAGGGCCCTGCTTAACCAAATTCTGAAGCCTTCCAAGGACAGAGTTGGACAATTCATCCCTGTAATTGGCCACTCTAACAGTGACAGTTTTTCTCACTTGTCCGGGTGTAATTCCTTAGTCGCAACTTACCACAGTTGCTCATCCTCAGACTGTGGTGTACTCTTGGCACAGCCTGGCTCCATCTTTTCTACACCTGCCCCTTAGGCAGGGTAAGACTGCAAATTACATTCACCTCTGCATTTCTCCATGCAAAGAAAGAAACCAAAGTCAAGCTCTCTGCTCGTATGCTCTATATGCCAGTTCCTTAAGCATCTCCGCAGCCTTCCCCTCACTGCTTTTGTTGCTACTGGGGGCCCAAACAGCTCCCACCCAGTACACAGCCAGGCACAGTCATCACCCCGGTGCACCGCTGAAGTACACACAGCCTTCTCCTCCAGTCCCCCGCAGAGCTGCTCCCCAGTCAGTCACTCCCAGCCCATATCCACCTCTGACACAGGACTTCATATTTGTCTTTGCTGAACTTCACACGGTTCCTATCTGTCTGTTCCTCCAGCTTGTCAACGTCCCACTAGAAGACAGCCTCCAGCATACTGAGTGTTCCTACCCTGAATTCAGCACTATCTGTGACCTGCAACGGGTACTCCCTGTCCCAGATCTGAGGGCACTGATGAACAGCATTGACTCCAGTTTGAAGAGGTCAGAAAGGCAAACAGGATATCGCTTCCGTGGCGCCATCCTATGGAACACCTATACATGAAGTCCAAGACCAGTGTGTCAAAGATGAGTGGCACTCAGGCATCCAAAAGAACACGATACTTGGAAATTACAGTTTACATGTCCTCCTACTGAAGGGTAAATTTCAGTAGGAAAGAACAAGAACCACAATTTCACCTTTCTCCATTTGCTGCCTTATTACTGATTTTATCATAATGGATCATTAGGAAATTAATTATAAATTAAACTAGATCTAGCTATTGTTTTTTAGCCAATTTTTAAATAAGCAAAGTTTAAAAGATGAGTCTTTACAAAAACAACTAGAAATACCATGGAGGTAAAAAAACCCTCAAAAAGCTGAAGTACAATTACATGTAATCTTAGCCTTTGTAGAGTCTGTGTGCTGTGCCCCTGTGTCCTTAGAAAAAAAAGCACATCTCTAAAGGTAAGAGCTGAGCTCAGTTCCCTCACAGATCAAACCAACACATGCAAGACCTGTAAGAAGAAATACAACTCCAAGCCTTGGAGATCTCTGGAAGAAGCAACTTCCATTAACTTGGAGAAAAGCAAAAATTCCCACACCTAGCAGCTGCTTCACTCAGCCCACCCTTTTCCAAAAGAAACACAGTCACATTTCTAACTTACTCACCTTCCCAATTTTATACCAAAAAGGTTTCTGCATGTTTAACACCAAAAGCAGGTGTATGAAATTACTCACACACAAAATTTCTTTTTAAGACTTTAGGTTGTATTTAACTGAACTGGAAGTCAACGCTGCAGTACCCTTTAAAAACAGAATCATCAGCTTCAGACCTAAACAGTATCAACAAACCCAAAACATACTAGAAAGACAAACTGAACTAAACTGCTTCAAAATTTTAAGGCAATCTTAAAGTACTCAACAGTTAAAAATCTGAAATAATGAAAGTAGATACATAAATCCACCCAAGTAATCACAGTATGAAACAGCTGCCTGAAAACCTCCAGCACCAAAATGATTGCTAATGAGGTATAGATTATTAGGAAAAAAACAAACAATTTTTTGTAGGAAACATTTCCTAGACTCTTTAAACACAAATAACTGTGCAGAGATCTGTTTTACCAAGTCTTTTCTAGTACTACACAAAAAGCGCCGCTGCAAAACTTACCCATAACAAAAAACAAGTTAAGTGTACAGGAAATCTTATCATGGATACACAAAACGGGTTATAATACTAACCAGACCCTAATTAGTTTCTTGTTGCCTGAAACAGAGAGAATATTCAAAATGGGCAATGTTTTACATCACTGCTGTTCACCTACATGAAGTCTTCTGTCAGAAATTATGGCTTTAATATTATATTTGTAAAACTTTCTACGCTGCTGGTAAGAACGGAAGGAGTATCTGTTGTTCTCTATTGACTTTTAGGAGGGGAAATAAAATAAAAAATACCTCTAAACCATAAAGAAACATAAAGCCCAATTACTCTACTAGCTTTTTAAAAAGGAATTTTTTTAATGCTCTTCTGCTTGCAGTTTGCCACAGCCTGCACAGTGATGTGAGAAGCTACCCCGCCAGGAACAGAGCATCTCTGCCTACCAGTACATGGAAACAACTGAGTGTGGTAGGATAGATTCCTCCTCCTCTCTGTCTCCACAGCTTTAAACTAAGTCCTGGTTTGGCTAAGCTATCATAACTTTACATTCAAATATATTTGGCCATTGCTAGGTCAGGACACTTCTAGATGTTACCCAAAAAGCAGCTGCCCCTTAAACAGCAGCAGCTTTTTCCTCTGCGGAGCAAATCGTGACCTCCTGAGTGTTTCCCTTAATTCCCTGTATCCTTTGCAACTGATTCCTGTTGATCAAAGATCAATAGTTGCAAAGCACATTCTCCACAAACAGCAATGTGAGGGTTCCATAGCAAGCTTGACCTCCAGCACAATAAGCAAAACCACACTCCCAGATTTTTAAACATGCAATTAGATTTTTTATTCAGAGTGCTAGGCAGACTTCGTGTGCTTTTTCAGGTGTGCCATCACCGTTTGCACACTGACAGAAAGCAGCACGAGAAAACACCCTGCAGAAAAAGATCCCTGATCTATCTACACACTCAGGTGTCTCAGATTCAAAAGTAAAGATCAATGCACCATCAGAAGTGATGAAATCCTGCTGTGGCCTCATGGTAATCCAAGTTGGCCAACAAAACATTTCTATCAAATTCAAAGCAAAGCCGTAAAACTTGACTTGGTTGTAAACCAGTGGCTCCCCTGTAGGAAACCAAGGTTACAGCCTTCTCCATTTGTGTTTTAGAACGTGAAGTTGTTGGTATTCATCGCAGGAATTGTGTTAACCCACTTTTGGAAGGATCTGGAACAAGCCTGTCTGCATCAAAAATGACCCTATGACAACAGACTCTTGATGACGACACCAGGAACATTCCAGTACCACCAGCAGCAAATACAAACCAAATAACAAACACAGGTTCTTGTTTGAAACACTGTTCAATTCCTCCTTCCTACTTAGAAAGCAAACTTCACAAGGACCAATGTATTTTTAACCCTGTGTTCACAACAATTCCTCTAAGGGCATTTAAGAGTTGAGATTGAAAATGATGTGTCCTGAAGTTGTTCAACTACAGCAAATGTAAATGATTCTACAAGAAAAGCTGATCTTGGCCCCTCCCTGGTGTTATTATACACAAGCATTATACACATAGAAACGAGCATTAATGAGAGTGCTATCGTAAATTTTTAAAGGTTCTTGTTTCAGCAGCCACACATTTAATTTTCTTTCTTTACCAACCACACAAACATTGGTATTGATTAGCAGCAAAAACATTTCAGTTACCCTACAGTCATGGAAACACGTTATGGTTAACTACAAATACAGATCTCCAAATCACAAATTCTCACTTCATTCTCCTCAGTTCTTAAGGAGCAAAATATTTAAACAAGCAAAAAGGAAAAAAAACCCACAAAACCAAAACCTACAGAAATTCAATACAGTAGCCCTGCATAGGCTGCAGAAACTGAGACAGAAATTGGCCTGCAGGCAAGAATGTAGGCAGCAGTTACTGTAGAAACCAAGCTCTTCGTTGCTTTTCTCTAAGCAAAAGAAAGACACAAAGGGCTGGAAAACAGCGATCGATGGGAAGCAGCTTATAAAGCTGCTTGTCACATCTGCTGCAGGAAAACCAGACACTAATTCATTAAAACTGCTCATGTAATGCCTCTGGAATTTGAGGCTCCCCAGCCTGTGAACACAAAAGAAACTCCGCCTATGGAAACACTGCATTTGTGGGTATTTAGCATCTATGTACACAAAAGCCATATGCACAGTCAGGCTGTATAGTCTCAATCCCTAAATTTCATTTAGACTATAAAAACAAATTAAAGTTTGTCCAAAAGACTGTGTGCCTCTCTCTTTGCCAAATTGCAAACAGCTATTTCAAGTCCCAGCAGAACATACATAACTCTGTAACACAATAGTTTCCTGTTTAAAAAACAGAAACAAAACACTTGCAACAGGAAAGTAAAAATCAATCATAATTTCTTTTTCCCTCCAGATAACTGCATTTAACAATGGTTTCCTATTATCAAATATGCAACTCAGACTTTTACCATGACAGTAAATACCACTCCAAAACTTTTCATAAGGCACAGGATTTACAATCGTGGCTGAGCTGAAGGAGAAGCCAAACCCACTCTGTTCTTTATTGCTAGTCAGCTGGTTACCGAGGTACCTGGCATTGCACCTTCAGCTGTGGGGTGTGCACCAGGATGCAAAAGTTCATACAGAAACACAGGCAGTATAATATTATTATTCAGTGATAAATAAAAAGCTACCGGTAAACCAAACCGCTTGGAGCCAAACACACAGCACTTGGCATTTTACTGCTCCTTACAATTACAACAGTAGGAGGAAGTACAGTGAACAAGTGCTGTCATGATGTGTTTTTATGCAAGCATAATCGTAAAAAAAAGCACTGATGACTCACACATTACTTTAGTAACAGAAGAGTTCATTTATTACCTCATCAGGGACCTGTAGTCTATTGCAAAATCCTGCCCTAATCATTAACAAAAGCACAGCTACCCACAGAGGCCAGGCTGCACAGAAAAGAATCAAAGAATCAAGGAAGCAGTTCATTTTAGATTGTTTTTCAAGACATAACTTTGCTTCCAAGAGCAGAACAGCCCTTTATTTCACACAGAAATCCATGACTAACTCAGGCCATTGCAGAGTGACAAAAACTGCTACCTACCACCTCTAGTTCTGAGCAGACAGTAGTGTTTCATTTCCCCCTTAAATCTGCCTGGCTGGCCAAACAACATTCTCAGACTCCTCTCAAAAAAGCATTAATCACATCTCACAAGTACTTGAAGATGCTGGATGTCCAAGGGCCACTCCGTCCTTGCTTCCCTGTGCCGATATTGCTGGGCTGGCTATCTCAATGGAAGTCAAAGTTTTATATTATATTCTGAGATTGTTTTTTTAACCACCTGTACTCTGCAAAATGTTTGTTGAAGCCACTATTCAATTTCTCTTCTATTTGCAAAATCCTAAAGCTCTTCTCATGAGGTGCAGACCCTCTAGAAATGGTACATGCACAGCCTGCTCCACCGGACACACAGACCTTCCGGAATCACTTGTGTTTGCGCTCCAGAACCAATCAAGACTTCAAGGAGTCTGAAAGGCCACCAAGGAAAGAAACTATTTAATCTACAACAAACGTGCTGTTACTGGAAAATATCCCTCAAGAAACACTCCTCCTGCATTATTCTTCTAAGATTACGTCAAGTTCTCTAACTATGGGCTGCTGTAAGGGGCAGCAGGGAAGTGAAGAAGGATAAAACTGAATAAAAACAACAGTCATGATTTAACAAGTCAGATAGTCACGCAAGTGGAATCTGTCCAGGGACAAAGAAAAATAGAATAAATAGAAGTCTCCAAACAGAATGTGTGTGAACTGTTGTCATTGTGCTGATAAAGGAACAGCAGGACAGGGAGAGAAAGGGTATAACTTGCCAACAAGAAGCATGGGATTAACTCCTCCAAACAGAAACCTGTACCTCTGTTATTCATCTAGCTCTGCAGTGAGTGAACTGAAGAGATGCCTGATGGTGCACATCCCACAGAAGCAAAAAGCCTAAATCGATTTGGAGAAATCAGGTCTGGGGATGCCTACTCTTCATCGTAGTTGAAGGGAGTCTAGACAAAGACACATATACGCTCTCACTTGCTCACACACAGCCCAATATTAAGCAAAATGAAAGCCACTCTGAACAACATCTAGTGAAGTAGTGAGAAATAAAAGCCAAGATTCCTGAAGCACAGGTACCAACCAGGCTCCCTGCAAGAAAAGCTTGGTCTTGGGGAGGGTTTCATGGGATGCAGCAATGGAACAGTTCAGCACTGCCAAATGGCTCTTCCGTGTCTCCTGCCCCAGCTCTGTTCCCAGTCACCTGATCCCTCTGCTTACCTGGAGCCATTCCTACCTCCAGCAAATTTACTAACCCAGCAGGAAACTATGCTAACCAAAATGTAGGAGTTTGCTGATGTTTTATTAAGCTTACGTTATCTCACAGTTTAATTTTTCTTCAAAAAGATAAAGCAAAACCACCATGACACCTTCATTTCAAAGCTCTATTGTAGTTACGACATTGAAAAAGTTTTATTATGCAACTGTTCTCATCATTCTCTTTGAAAGGTTGAAATTTGAACTAATACAGAAAAATAACCTTCCAAAAGTTACTGATCATCAAAGGGAGGACCGCGTGTGTAAATAAGAGAGCATGTCCAACACTTTTCAACAGAACAACGTTGGGTTAACTTGGGACCTTTTAGCTTGAGTGAGGATTTTGCTTGCAGACAGTGTTAACAGAACGGATTATGACCACTTCAGTCAAGCATTCCTCACAAGGTTTCTACTGCTCTGAAGATGTATGTGTTCCAGAAACTACACAAGGAACAAAACTTCTGGGAGTAATGGCACTCATATATGATGTATTACTGAGTAACTAAGACATTTAAATGTTCCCAGATATACTCCTTTCAAGTTCTCAACTCTAATTGAATAAACATACTGCTCTGCATCACTAAAGTACTGAACACATTTTCATAACACACCAGGTCCTCTGCACTCCTGGGCACACCGAAGTTTAGGGATAGCAGCATTCCCATAAGAACAGTGTACATAGGAAATCCTGGAACACTGGCAAAACCAAAACAATAATCCCCCAAAACAGGGAGGGGGGAGACAAGACGGAAAGGGAGAGAACTAGGGCATTAGCACTGAAGACAAAGAACGCTACTCTAAAACCCAAGGCATTAATGTTAGAAGGCAAGGCATAGCTCTTGATAAAAGGTGCTAGAAAAGTGCACTGAAATTTCATCATTTCCCCTGCGCCTCTGCCCATGAAGTATTATCTCCATTTTTAAAAACAGATTAAACAGATTTGTGACTTGGCCAAGTCATTTTGGCAAGCGTGCGAAAGAGTTGGGAACAGAACATATTTTTCCCTAACACCCAATCTTTGTTTAAATCACTGGATCACCCCTCCAATCTCCCTTCTCCTACAAGGCCTTTAAAATGTAGTACACCAGGTGAACCACACATCTTCAACAAAATGGAGATGATTTAATTAAAGAAGACTGAACAATCTCACCCTTAGTTTGTTGCACAGGAGCTGTTGCTTAAGGAGCAAAAAAGCAGTGTCTGCGAAGCCCACACAGCAAAAAGTAACACGTGCACAGGTATCTTAAGCAATACATCACATCTTCCCAAACAGAGCTAAAGTTCTTTTCAGTAGTCCTTTACTAGTACATCGTGAAAACTGCTGATTAATGTCAACACTCTAATCAAAATCTATAGTTACACACTGAATATACTAAAGAATCTGAGGATGTTAAACTACATAAACCTCATTTCCCATATAACCATAAGAAGTAGGACTTTTTTTTCTATTACCAAACAGAAAAAAAAATAAAACAGGATTACAAGTAATTTAAAAATAAAAATAAAGCATAAAAAGCTAAAATTTACATCCTAAATATTGAAAAATATCTGGGGGAAAAAGGGCTGTTCATTTGCTTTCCTTTAATAATAAGCAAGAGTTCCTCATTCAAGTTGACAAATAGTTGTCAAGTTACTAAACCTGTTACTCATTCACACCTGTTCCTTGGCCCAGTGCAGAACCACCTGCAAATGCCCCAGCAGCACAGAGCTGAAAGCACTGACCAGTCAGAGGAAGTACTACCTGCTTGCAATATTGAAAGATACTTTTACTTTAGTTATCTATATTATATCTATTATTTTTAATTAATCGTACCCTTACCTTGCTCCATACCCATGTAATGAACCTGCAAAAACTTTAACTGCCAAAAAAAATGCCAGATTCCTAATTATTTTATTGCAATAACCAAACTGTTTTCGAAAGGGAAATATATGGCAAATACTATGTTCACTTTTCTCTTTATTTTTTGTCCTATTTAAATAATAAGTACTACAGCACTGCTGCAACCTCTTCAACTTGTTTTCACTTTAACTGCACTCCTACAGCAAGCAGCAGAGTTCATAAACGGACAGATCCCCTACAACAAGGAACACCCTATGGGAGGGCAACGACAAAAAGCACAGTTTGGTTGTGTAAAGCAAACACATTCTGAGCTTTTCTGACACTCTAACAACCATGTTTTGAAAGTGGTTGCTTTTAAGCATCAAGTTCCAGACATTTTTTAATCCTTATTTTGTGATTTAGGTCCAGACCACTAAATTTCCTAAAAACAGAACATCAAAATGGGAAAAACTAGTCCCAGTACAAGCGCACTATTTCACTGTACATCACTCTTCTTTAAGCTCTGGTCCTTCTTTAAGATACGCTAGAGCCAAACGAACTTTGTAGGAAGTAACGGACACAATATCAGTTAAAGTCTCCCGAAATAAAAATTTATGTTGAGTCCAGCCTTCTCTTCCTCTTGTGCAGCCAAAGGGATATCATTCAGTTTATAAAATGCTCTGAAATGCTGAAAAAAAGCAAGCTGAAATCAACTCCAGAAAGGTTCTTGTACAGCCACATAAAGGAACATTTTGCTGAACTGCTCAAAATGTTGAACTTCCCTCCCTGAGGAAGAACTGGCAAAGCTTTCCTAGATATATACATATATAGACATATGGGTGTATACATACACACACACACACACACATATATATATATAAAGCAATCCCTCCCTCAAAAGAAAGTGACACATGTTCAAGCCAGGCTGCTCCAAGTTATCAACTGAGCATCATTCTTCCCTGAACGGGGCTGCCCAAACTGTCACATAAAAACCCCTCAAAATCATTGATCAACAACTCCCCACAGATCGATCTCCTGGATCTTCTCTGTATCATGTGCTGTTGTTTAATTTCTGTCACACACAAATACTGATTACTATAAAATTGTAAATGTCTGTGGTGAAATTTGGCTGAACGACTGCACATTTAAAAACAACTTTATCAGTCATCAGTTCTTCAAAATTTCACTACAGAATCCACTCATAGAGCAAAGCTAAGAGGATGCAAATGAGTTCCATGCATTCGCTACTACATAAAAAAAAAAGAACTCCAAACACTAATTTTTAAAGCACTTAAATTAACAAGTTTCCATTCAGGCTTGAAAAACAATCAATATTTGAAAGATTCAGATTTTCAGAAAGATTTATTATGTTAAAATGAAATGTTAATCCCTAGCTACAGAAAGCGTTCCATAATTTGTATATATGTGAAAGGCATTATATTGCACCTTCTTCAATAATGACAAAAAACCTTCTATCCTGAGAATGCATGTTTTTTAGACCCATACGTTAGTACAGGAAGCATCATAAAATGTGGCATTTACCAAAATATCCAAGGTGGCCCC
Source organism: Dromococcyx pavoninus (assembly GCA_033558185.1). Classification (NCBI taxonomy): domain Eukaryota; kingdom Metazoa; phylum Chordata; class Aves; order Cuculiformes; family Neomorphidae; genus Dromococcyx; species Dromococcyx pavoninus. The sequence continues at coordinate 38,501 of JAUMJL010000386.1, read as the reverse complement.
TAAGTTAAAGTTATCATAAATATAGAAGTAGCAACAAATACTACTACTTATTTGAAGTCTGTTTCCCTAACTTTTAACTCATACATAAAATTATTTCACACCCATTTAGAAAAGTAAGAGACTAATCACCAATGTTCTATACAGGAGCAGGAGTTGGACTCAATCCTTGTGGGTCCCTTTCAACTCAGGTCATTCTACGATTCTAATATTTCTGGTTTAAAATGCTATTTAAGAAAAATCAAAGAAAAAATGGAGAAGAGACAATTAAAATATAAAGATCTAAGAGACATTTTAAAAATTCAACAGGGCTTGACCATGGCCTTACCCTGTACTCTCACAACATGTACACTTCTCTAGCATATAGAGAACAATGTGCAGGCTTTAAATCAGAAAAGCTAAGAATGAAGGTAACAGACTCTTCAGGTGATTGAAAACAATATATATAAAACTAGTTTTTAACATCCTTCCCTAAGAAAGGAAATAATCAAGACTTTTCCCCCCACATACTACACGTTTCTCATTAAATGTTAAATTTAATGCACACATTTGTCATGGTTTTCAGAAAGAGTCAAAAAGGTTCACTAGGTATTTTTAAACTAGTCCTCTTGTAATCATCATCAGGAATCCCATCATGAAGACCTTAAAAGCACTAATTAGTTCAGTTACAGAATTATATCTTATTATCAGTTGTGCTATCTCTGCTGAGAAAACACCAGGCATTTCTTATGGAAGTGACACAAGAACCAGCGACTTTTCCACAAGAATCGTGAAGGCAATGCCAGGACACCATTACGTGACACAGAAGACATGAAATGAAAAAGCCTTTAAATTCTTCATTAGTGCTCAGAAAAACAAACACAAAGCTTCACAGAGACCACCACAAACCAGTTATCGTGTATCTGTGTCTGAAGGTTTTCTGTGGTGGAGTGCAAAATGAGGACCATCCATCACACAAACATTTTGGAAGCTACTGAAGAGAGCACCAGCACTGGTTTGTTGCTTTTCCAGTCTAATTTCACTGTCCACAGAGCTCACTTTTCCCTTTCTTTTCTTCCCTTCTTCCGAGGTACGAGGATGGCACCTCTAACTAGCAGCGTCCAGAAGCATCATGTAGGTTTTTTGCCCACGGAGCAGGTGGCCAGGGTCTTCTCTGTGAAGCGTAGGGCTTGTTAGGCTCCTCCGGGAGCTGACTCAACTCTACTGCACTACCAGCCAACCCAGCAAAAAAAAAAAAAAAACCATTTTTGAAGAGGAAAACAGTATTTGCTGGGCTGGTGAAGAAACTGGCTAACGAGTGGTGCCACAGCCAGCATAAAGGGATAGCTGAACCGATGGAGCCAGGATCAGGAATGAGAAAGAACCACCAAAATCTTTCTAGAGCAGAGAACCTTTATATCAGCTCAGATGCTGATAAAATTGTTAGATCAGATACCATGGAGACGCTTATCAATCTTATTAATTTCTTCCCATCTGGTAATGGAAAAAAATGCTCTTCTGACTGGACAGAAAACTAATCCTGAGCCTCCCTCTCTCCTCTTCCAAGGGATTGTTTTTCAGGCACACCAGTAAACTAATCTGACTTGAGCACACAGTGCGAACCCCAGAGCTGACACACAGGACAAAACAGGGTGGTTCTTCCAGCAGTAACGCTCAACTAACTTGTCGGAATGAACCTTGAAACCAAACCGCTGGCTACAGGTTATCTTCATGGCCCCTGACTCTCACATGCAGGTATGCTTAAAACAACAAGAGGAAAGTGCTGTTCCTGTGGTAATAAAAACTTAGCTACTGTACAAATCTAATGTGAAGATTAAAAGAAATCCCTTCTAAAAACAGGAACAATGAGAAATATTTCAATTACTGCAAATGCTTGCAAAATAAATTTTACCAATATAATCAATATGAGAACCAAAAACCTTCTGTAAGTGTATCTTTTAACTCCATGCACTGTCTCAGAAGAAAACTGAATTTAAAAGAACAACCTGCATAAAGTAGGATGCAAAGTTAAATGTTACCTACACCACACAAATAATTATTCCAAAAAGCTCATGAAGTCAAACTAATTCTGTGTCAGCCCTGACTCTATCAGAGAGGTATCGTGACCCAAAATGTTAGGACATGCACTGCAAGGATGCGAGGTACTTGTATGTACATAAAATTTGTATTTACTGCCACTACCCAGAGTCAGTAGCAGTTTGTGAACTTGAGCTATGATAAAAAATAGTTTTAAAGATGGTAACAGGCCTATGAAGTGTTTGTTTAACACCATTTATCTAACCAAAGATGATAAGGGATGAGGGAAAAAACTGCCATTTCACCGATGTCAAACTTAAAGGTAAAAAATTCACACAGAAAAGGCATCACAGTTGAATCATGAATACAGACCACGTCCCAAAAGCTTAAGTATAAGGCTGGTTTATTTCTCAATTTCAAGTGGAAAATAATCAGACCAGTCTCCCCCATTTAAGCAACATCGCTACCTGAAATACCAAGGGCCACAGGCTGACAGAAAAAGCACAAAACACGGAGGGTAAACACAGCAGAAAACTTTAGAAATACAGAATCAACAGCAATGGTAGAAAAGGAAGAAAAGAATAAACAAAAAGAAACAAAAGGCTCAGTGCTTGACACTGACAGAGGGAAAACACCTCTCAAAAATAAACAGCTTGGAACACTAAGCAATTCATGGCTTGTGCTGAAGAGGGGGCATGTGCTGGTCATATGTTCAGCGTATGTTATTGGCACCGTTCACCAGCGTGTTCCATGTTGTAATAGCTTAAATATTCAAATTTGAAATGTGCTGCCTTCAGGAACGACATGATCTGGGCAGCCCTGCCGAAACACACATCACTCAAAAGGAACACAGGCTAATTTTGGCTTGCAGGTTATTTCTCCGTGCTCCAAACAATGCTTTACTTGGCACTGACCCATCTGAAGAGCCTGTATTAAACACAACCCGTGGTGGAGTGAAGCAACTGTTATGATCAGTAGAGTCAGTTTATATAAGATTATACAAAACGAGTATTGCAGTTATCTATGATTCTTACAGGCGTTCTGCTAGGATCCATGCATTTAATCTGCAGACAGCAACATTCTGAAGCTGTACACAACTTCTGTACACATTCAAGGTCTCTAATACAGCCATCTATAACAGGACGCAGCCCACAGCCCTGACTGCAGTGAAAGGCAATGCTGTAGTTTTAAGACCCCAAAACACAGAGTGAAAAACCCAAATTCAGCTGGAGTTCAAACACATCTTCAAATCCCTTCTCTCTGTAACAGCCAGCTCTGCCTCTCTACTCCACACTCATCTTCAGTTCTGTGGCAATTATCCCAAGGAAGCTGCTTCCAGGGCTGGCACACAGATCACTAAAGAAAGGATTACTTCTCACTCCTGTACGCTAATTCCTGACCATATCACCCATCTGCATTCACACCAGTGGCTATGATTAGATCTATTTACATCCTTTTACATACCTCTCCTGCAGTATTTTAAATCCCCTGGAGTAATTTCTTTCCTTTGCATTTTTGTATTAAATCATTACCTGCACCAGTCAAATCCTGTCTCCATTTAGAACACCTTTAAGAGGGTTATTCTAATGAGTTAAAGATGGTGTGAAACACCACAATACAAGCATCTAAGGACCTTGCAGATTTAAAAATAAAAGTCTCCTTCTCTCAGTGAAGAACTTTATCAGCCCAACTCTCCTTGCTCTCTCTGTACCAGACACTGTCTGTATGCTCTAAGTCAGCAATTTATTCACCACAAAATGTCCCTACAAAAACACAGGGCAGTCACATATATTCCTTCTTTAAATCTCTTGGGGAAAGTTGGAACAAGCAGCTACTACGAAGACAAAGCAGTCATAAGTAGGACAAAACTGCATTAGTGCAACACATCCAGTAACCAACACTTCCTTCACTGGAGCTCAGGGATGTCTGACTTGAAATGCAATAGCACTGCAACAGCAACCCAGCCCCCTGGTACCTATCTGTATTATCTGAAAGTAATTATCCCCAAACTACTCTGACCTGCAACATAAGAAATTTAACTGGAAGAACAAGAAAATCACCCAACCCTATTGATATCAAAAGTTGTTGCAGAGAGAAAAGCTGCAGACACAATGGTTCACCTTGGAGAAGAGGCACATAAACATACTGCAGCACGAGAATGGAATCAGGGTAAGCATTGTGAAAATCACCAAAACCACGTCCTGCCTCCTCAAACCTCTCCAAACAGAGACACTTGGGCAATATATTTCTGCATCGCCACATCCCATCTCCATTTCCACAACTGCAGGGTTTTTCTTAGTTTCAAAAACTGTAGAAAAGTTAAAAAAAATTTTTACAACTAACATTTTTTAAAAAGCTAATCAATTCAATGACTCAGAAAAATCTTCCTCAGCCTCTTCTCCTGCGCACTATTCCTGTCATTTCTCCAAGCAGTCAAAATCCCACTGTCTCACATCATGGTTATTTTGTATTCTGTATAATGAAGCTTTTAAGCTTCTCAGATGAAGTTCTGCTATTTCATGGCACACTTCTCAGCTACATTCCAGCTAACACAAAGAATACAGATACCCAAATATAAGTAATGTTTTCTCCACAAACATAACTAAAGTTTTCTTCAGTTACTACTCAGACAAAACAACTTGAAAACACTAACTCCAAACTTAAAACTTTCACAGGATTTTATTGTATCCTGAATGAGGGCTGAATTATTTACACTCACATGCTGCTGCCCTCATGGTTTGCATGCTTCTTTTCTGTAAAAGACTCAAAACAACCCATTTTGCTGATAACCTTAGATAATAGTGAATAACCTCGCATAAGAATCTTGGGTACTTAACTAGCTCACAGAAGACCAAACTTATTTATAGCTAAGTAGCAAGCCGAGGTTAGTGATCTCTTCCAGGCTCAACAATCTTCCAACCTCAGAATAACCACACCATAAAGCAAACCAGGTTATTTCACTACTGAAAAGTAAACATTTGTAGACTGGGGTGTGCATGCAGATGATTGCTCTGGCTGCCTGTACCACAGTAAAGAGTGAAACCTATTCACAACAGGCCAAAATTCATGAAGGAAATGTAAAATCCTGATCACAAAGTGCTTTCAGAATTTAACTCACATTTTTAAAACACTGAGACAGGTGGAAGGATCTGAATTCTTATTCTTCTCCCAACTGTGAACGAAGTTTCCCATCACACCTTCAAATTTCTTTAACATTTAATTACTGATGATTTTTTTTATCTGAAATAGGTAATATTCCCCATATTCTGCAATGTTGTTAAAGAAAAATGACTACATGAGAAAACAGCACCTTAGACCACAGAAAAAGCTTCAAAACAGGAAATAGCTAATAAAACTAAATTTTCTCAAGTTTAACAGAAACATGGCAGAATCTCAGCTATAGTGAAGCAAGTTTTGTCACAGAAAGCCTGGACATTCATAGAATTTGAGATCCTCACAATGAAACAGTTAGAAACCAAACACTTCCGGAAAAGCCTGTTCTCTTTTCAGCTTCCATCTCCCCTAATTTCTCTGTTAACAACTCATAAGAAGTTGTGCAGCTTGATCAGCTCACAAGAACCTCTGTGATTCCAGCACTCCTCAGTGGACAGAGTCCTTTGGGAGGAAAGCAAAAAGAGAAGGGATGCAGCTAAATAAGTAATGGATCAGGCAAGAAATTACACAGCTTTGTACCCATTCGCTTCAGGTTATTTTGCCTTGCCAGGGTTCACGAGTCTGAGCACTGTGGAACAGTTCTGGAATTTGCTGATACAGGCTAGCTGCATTTCTCAGCTTTATGGACAGACCAGTACCAGGAAAAGGTTTTAAAAGCAATGGCTTGAATTTCAATTCAAGAGGATAAACCACTGTAGTTCTGCACCTCTTTCCTGTGTTGTCAAACGTGCCTGTCATTGGAACACTTCAACTGACACTTGCTGTGGTTTCCAGGTCCAAAATTTTTGTAGCAATTGTCAATATCTAGAAACCAGAATGACTAATACCATCATCACCCACAAATGTAAAGCCCATCCTTAACTCAAGAGTTCAGTTCTGCATTCATTTCAGAAGCCAAGTTCATGTCACAGGGCAGCCACCTTCAGCTACCGCACTTATTCTTCAACTTGGTGAGACATCTACAGAAGCTCTGCCAGCAGAAGGGCTGCACTCTAACTTCTGATGCTATCATTGGCTGGATGAGGAAGAATTTCACCATTCTATGACAATCTTATTACCCAATCCAGTCATGTTAATAAAGTTACTTAAGTATTATAGATTGCACACTCTTCCAAGCCAAGTTTTCACATCATTTGGACAGCATAGAAGTTCACTGTTTGGCCTGCAGCCCGTATCACTACTAAAACATGAATACATTTGGTAAGATGAAAGGGCAGAAAGAACCAAAGGTATCTACCCCCTCTACACCCTGGGTCAGACCTACATATGCACAAAGTGCTTCAGTTGGTTGCCCCAAAACAAGCGCATCAACCGACGGCCATACAGGAGATCAGGCTGAACACCTAGCAGAAATCTTACCAGAACCTACCCCAGCCACACCCAGAGTACTCACACATGTAAGGAAAGGAAATAACTTGCTTCCTTTATATAGCTTTACTCAATACATTACTTAATGCTTACATCTGTGGAAGTTACAAGAACGATTTTGGTAGATGATAATTTATGTAATCACTCCTACTAATTTGTTTCAGGACCTCAGTCAACTGAACACTGCACTGGAAATGCAGGACACATAACCTGATCCTCCTCCAAAGGATTGCTTTTCTTCTGTTTTTCACCTCACTCCTCTGCAGGCAGTCCCACACTGACACTGAGAAGTCAGTTACATCACAACAGGGAGCAAACACACTGCTCCCCCTTCAAGCCTGCTACCTAAGTAGCTTTGGAAGGCTGGATCAACCAAACTTAGTTCTTGACTGCTGACACACCTGCCTTCAGTGCCAGCCTGGTTTCACTATCCTGCATAAAAAGGCAGGAAAGAAAAAGCTCGCTCTCAAATGACAACTTTTTTTTTTTTTTTTGAGATGGTTCTGCATCATATCAAGCTGAGATCCTCAAAAGACACAAAGGCAACCCAAAACATATCTCATCTCCTTGCACAGTCAGTGGATTTACATATTAGATACACGGAGCCTCTGGAGTAAAGGGCATGGGGAAAATTGAAAGGTTTTACAACTGTCTTTAACATAATTTGTTCTTTCAGGCAGACAGAACACTGTACAAACTCATCTTACAGGTAGAGAGGTCTGCTTTCCAAATTAAAAAGGCTTTTGGGGGCAGAGGGAACTACAACCAAGAAACAACAGACAATATTTTAACAGGGGCCATATACCTCCATTATACTCTGTATGTTCCATTTTCCCTAGAGCTTGTGACTTCCCTAGCCCACAATATCCCTCAGCCACCAACTGGACTCATGACCTGCAGAGCAAAGCCTGCCTTTAAGCAGGAAAGATTATGATTTAGCATGGAATGAACCATACACTAATTCTGTCCTGTGCTATGAGATGATCCACAGCCAGGGGAACTTGTACCCCTTTTTATCCAGGGGTTTTCTCTAGGTAGTTGCATTTATGCAGAGATTAAAAGGGCCAGAAAGCCCATACTAAACAAAGATATGCAGTGCTAGACAGCACTGCATCCAGTCTGATTAGATTCACTTTTATTAAATTATTTTTTTAACTTTAAACAAACAACTGTGTGTTCCCCTTCATCAGAAACCATGCTGTCTCAATAACTTGTGGGATTTAAACATTTTTCTACTACATTGAAAGAGCTTTTTTAATAAACAAAAATTATTTTTGGTCTTTTACAGGTTTGGATCTTTCTTTTTCTTTCCATTTTTATTTCATAGAGCATAAGGGCTCTTATAACTGCAACTCCTTAATGCACGATTCCGCAAGACACAGCATGCTGGCTGTTGCTGAAAGGCTGTGCAGGCTCACCACACACTTTGTGCCAGCTCCACTGCTTGCCAGACCTCTCTGTAAGCCACTTCAATGCAACAGAGAACCACCAAAAATAGCAAAAAAGGCAGACCTCAGCGGCTTACAGAACATCTGATGAATTTCAAGGCCAGCAAAACCTGCCGTTGCGAGCACTGCAGAAAACACGACCTTCCCCTCCCATGCTCCGCTCCAGCAGCACTCAAAACACTGGATGAGCTCAGGCGCTCATGACAGCACAGACTGCATTTCTGAAAAACGAGACCCTGGATTCTCCTGAACCACATTTCCCAAATTAAATATCCAAGTCTGAGCCTCCTTACATTCTGGAAGGGTAACAATTACATTCCTTCTCAGTCTCAGCTCTTAAACTGGAGGTGATCTTCCACTTTTTCCAATCTTTTTTCCAACCCTCCCAAACTCTTTCATTTCTCCTCGCGTAACAGCTACAAACCCAACTAAGATCCCATCCATATCCTAAAGCAAAACAGCCTGGCCTGTGTCCTCATCTTTCCTGTGTAGTATCTGAACTCTCCTCTTCCATTTCTCTAATCTGCACATGGCATGAGACTAAAATAATCCTCTTTACCATTATTCTTATAGGGTTTTTTTAGTTTCCTTAAATAATCAGCTTGTTCTCATTCAAATCCGAACTTCTCTCCACAAAGAATTTCCATGAGTGCACACACCATTCTCTTCTCTAAGCCTTACTCTTTCTAATCTTACCACTTCTCTGTCCCCCCTTCATCACTTGAGAGCCCTTCTTCCCCCGCCTGGAAAGACCAGAAGACAGCAGAATCACCTGAAGAGGGAAATTCTGTTCTTTAAAAGTCACCTGCCACACTTTAAACTTTCTAACTAGTCCTCTGGTACACTGACACTGTAACCAACAAGCCTACCCACTACTGAAGTACATACCCTGTGTATATAGGTCTTGCCTGCTCCAATTACATTCTGCCCAGAACACACCCAATACATCCATAGGACAATACCAAGTGATTAAACACATTTTTTACATATTATTAGTTTAAAAAAAAAAAAAGAAAAAAAAAGAAACCCAACCCCTTCATTAGTTATGTGTTTATATCTGCACAAACAAAGCAGATTTTTACCTTACATGTAGTCAAATAATATATCACACACTGTGCCAAGACACTAACATTTCAGGTACAACTCTTTTGAGGAAACTGAGGCTTCAATGGAAGTTAAACTGTTTTTTTTCCCAGCTGTGACACAAAAAAAAGAAAAAAGGGAAAGAGTAGGAAAAGAGTAAGCAAATTATCTGCTCCCATACTGCAACGTCAGTAAAAATCAGAATTTAAAAAGCAACCTCTACTGACACGTTAGTTCATCCATAGCATCTCTGAACCGAATCCACACATTCATCTGCATTTCTTTAAGTGATCCAGAAAACCTGAATTTAATTTCAGTACAAGGTGTAAATATTTTTTTCTGTCTCATGCTAACCTGACTTCTTACCAGCACAAGAACTGAGGCTCACACCTCATGAGCTGTACCTAAGACTCATCTGAAGAACAAGAATTTTTGAAGAATCACTGCATATTATACCAAAATCAGCTCTGAAACTTTAGAGTGAACTCCAATATGAAGATGATCACGAACAAAATATCAGAAGCATCTGCACACGAGAACACTGCTGGTAAGTGTAAAGAAACAAATGCCCAACGGCATGTTTGATGTTTTATAAGCAATTTTAATTAAAACCCAAGCCAAGTAACGACTCCTTGTTAAAACACACAATATAAGAGTCTCCTGCTGTAACCCAATGGGAGATTATTAAAAAAAGACTTGCAGAAGAAGTAAAGGCTTCACCTACTTGTGCCTCTTCTAGGCCTAAGCCATGAAATAACGTCCAACCACACCTACTCTGCACCTAATTACTGTCTGACTATAGCAAGGTTCAATTTTCTGTTTAAAGCCTGTTTTCCAAGAGGGTGTTTATTTTTCATCAGCAGAAGATAGTGAAATGTAAATAACATTGCTTTTAGTAAGCTGTTCCAGCACTGCTAAACACACGTGCTCAGTTCAAAACCCTTTAGTTCACAGCCTCTGGGGTTTTATACCTGTGTGTGATCCCTCACCGTCCTTTCAACACCCTAATTCATGCCCATGAAAGTGTACATGCACATATACATCAACCCAGCCACCTCACACTTCATTTTCATAAGGAAAACATATAAGATTCTAAGTTCCTCACCATCTGGGATTTCCTCCAGCCTTCAATCTTTTTTAGCAATCACTTAAACCCTTGCAGTTTTTCAAGGCTCTTAAACACAAATCTTGATGCCAGAACCACGTGAAGTTCCAGCACCTGTTGATACTCCCTGACACAGCTCCTCTATTTCCACCCAACCATCACATCCCCTGGATTTGGCACATCATCTCCGTACAGCAGTCAGTGATTCCTCCAGTCACAACTTCCAAACGCATCCTACTGCTGCTTTTCAGAACAGGTTCCCAACTCTGCAGACTTTCTGAGGTGCCTTTTAAAAAGAAAAAAAAAAAGGATTGATAAAGTCCATTTGTTGTTGTTGTTATTTGTGAGGACAATATTTACCAAATTGAGACAACCTGCAAATATTTATCAGCAATTGCAGTTACTCCAGATCCTCAACAACTGTATCTAGTAGCAATATCAAGTAATGATCAAGCAATTTAGCGTTAAGCTGCACATTATGCTGTCCAGCCTGTGTATTCCTGTTCTGCTGTTGGAAATACACATAATATTTTTTTCAGTATGGGGTTGTGGTTACACGAGGTGAACACTGGAGATTCAAGTGGACAAGGTGCCAAGCAGTCCAATCTAAAGTTGAAGGCATTTCTGCTTTCAGCAGGAGTTTAGTTGGAAGTCCCTTCCATAATTCTTAATGTAAAAACTTAAATTCATCATAGAATCATAGAACATTCTGAGTTGGAAGAGACCCACAAGGATCATCAAGTCCAACTCCTGTTCCTGCACAAGACAACCCCAAAATTCGCACTGTGTCTGAGGGCATTGTCAAATTAACCCTCATTCCTGTCAACTTTATACTAACTTTGTTGCATTTCATAAAGCTATGCTAATGGCTCACCTCCGGCTTTTTTACTTCATAGCTCTGATTCTATAAACACTCAATTCTATTTGCATCTTCATCCACATGAGCTGTCCTGCTGAAGTCAACAGGAATGTTTAGCTGAGGACAGGCATAACTGTGTCCATCAGCTTATATTTTCCATTTTATTCGCACATGTGGACAAACAGAACAGTGATGTGTTTAGATAAATATTCATAAGACATTTTGAAATTTGAAATATTGAAAATTGTAGTCACACAAATATTCAGCTGCAGAGTACATGCAAGGATGACACTTTGCAGAAGTTTGCGATCTGTGGTACTAACAAGAGGACAGAATGGCACAGAAGCACACGCAGTAGCTGCAGCAGAGTCACGTAAACAAATGTTCAGAAACAAAGGCTCCAGTCACGTACAGACCTTCTTTAGCCCTAGGAAAATTATGCTTTACAAAACTACAGAGATTTGCATTACCTCTTCAGGCACCTTAGTAAAACCTCAGCATCCTTTGGTCATAGAACTGTAGAGATGAAATCTTAATTGAGGAATATAACGTTAATTTTCTACACCATTCAGTGTGGAATAGCTGCAGAATAAATATGGTTCCTCCCCTCCAACTGACTTATCTAGGTCAAAAAACTCCTTAAAGGCAAGAAGTCACAGGAAACAAATGTCACTACACATCAACTTTTTATCACGAACACACGCGAAGCAGTAGATGAACTCACCACCTTTCCACTGCTTCAGTATGAGATTCCATAGAAGACATCAGCTTATCACTAAACACTGGACTGTTGTGAAAACTCTTCACAGGCTGCAAGAGAGACAGCCTCATGCTACCACATGGCACACTCGTAATATGCTTTGACATTGTATTTCTTCTAGTGGTTTACAAAATTTACGTAAGTTAATGGGACTTGAAAGGTCTTGAAGGCACTGTTGCATTTTCTGAAAAACACAGTAAATCAGATGCACAATCACCTTATTTTGAATAGCTTAGGTACTACTGGAAAAATCCTCTACTTTGTGCACAAAAACTATGTATGCTTAAAACAAACACAAAACAAAAACAATAAAACCCAAACCCAACAGCACCAGAATTCCTCCACAGCAGAACTATTCTCTAAAACACATCTACCTTCATGAAGGACTAATATTGACAAGACAACATGTTTCCCTATTTATAAAAGCAAATTAGTCATACACACTTACTTTGAAAAGCAAAGGTGAAAGATTAATTTATTTCCTTTATTAACTTATTTAACTTGCAATTATCCAATAGCAGAAGTTGTCTCTTCTTACTCAAACACAGTGCATTTCACAACTGAAGATCAGTATTGTATTCTGATTTAATCAATGCAAAGCAAAGAATTATATACTTTACTTATCTCTTGGCTCATAATTATAACTGAAGGTAAGAATCTCAAAACTCTTTCAACTACACATTCTTGCAACAGACAATTTCAACGTTGACTTTGTACCTCTAAACCAAAATAAACTTCTCTTGCTCCTGTCATAGAAGTGGAACTTAACAGACAATAAAGAAACTATTGATTTTTAAGATGATATCCCAGTTTATAATATTTCATACAAAGAAGATACTTACTCCTATAGCCAACTACAACAGTAAGAACATTTGCAAGGTCAGTGGAACTGCAGATGTGCAATAATACAATATAAAACTGTTCAAGCTTTACCTCAACTACCTGAATGTGGTTCAACAATTCGCAGCACTGTTTCAGTAAAAAAAAAAAAAAAAAATCACTTACAAGGTATGTGTAGCTGAGAGAGAAATACGAAAGAAACAACAGAAACAGCTATAATACAAATTATGATTATAGAAACTTCACATACCTATTTTGATTTCAAATAATATCTATCTCCTTTTTCCCACGTTTCTCTTCAATCAGATGTGCTTATGTGAGAACACCACTGCTACTAAGCCTGACATTTGCAACTCCTACTTTAAAGGAGCCAAAAGAACACAGCCCCGTTAACCTTATTAGTCATGAATGCATGGACACAGTGTCTGCCAAAGAAAGTAAATACAAGTTTCTGGAGTCTGATTCACAAGTCACAGCCAAGGCCAAACATTTCTCAGCTTTGTGCTTACAGATAATTTGTAAGTAATTCATAGTTTCAGTACAATCAGTATGGAACTCCAAAATACTCCTCTAACACAAATCCATCAGAAGGTCTCAAGAACACTTCAGTCAGCTGCCCTCCTTAGCAGCAACTGCATCTCTCAAAAGTGTTGTCAAGAACGGGGAAAAAGCAGGTGCCGACCCAGCATGAGGCATTAATCTATACTTACAAACATACTCCTTAGAAAAGCATTGTTTGATTTCTTAAAGGATCTAACACTTATACGCATAAAAAATTCTCTAAAGCCTCAGCTAGAAACAAGTAAAGAACGTTCTTTCTAAGCCTGCAAGTAGCACTGCTCAAGGAGATGCTATGATCTGTTCTCCTCTACTGTTAAGTCACTCCTCAGTTGTTTCCAGTGAGAAATTGTCACTGAGCATGTGGGCAGCCACAGCTTCAACTCACACAGCAATACAACTTCACACAGAATTTAAATAACTGCAAGAAGACAACAGAAAGAAGTGCACTGATACCTTAGAGATTCTCTACAACTCGTTGCTCTATTTCCTGCTCAGGTAGAGCTGAACACAACAAACTTTTCCAAGGAATTTACTTAGTGAATAGATACACTGGATCCTTGTTCAGAATCTACTGGCCTTCATCCATGGGAAAGCTTCTACTACTTAAAAGGCAGTAAAAACCCTGCTTTGTAGATCTGGACCACAAGACCAAACCGAAAATATTGATTCATCCCCCTGTACATTAGGAGAAAAATCACAAGAACACGAACAGATTTTCAGTTTGCAGCCATATAGGCTTGACTTTGGATCAGTTATAAGATGTTACGCTGCAGTAAAATGAACACAACATGGTTTGCTGCAAGAGCTCCCATAAAGGATCTCAGTAAAGGAGTCTACAAAATGCATGGCAGGATGGGGGAATTATTTACTGTCTATTATTACAAGAGAGCTAGCTTAAGAAATTACCAGCTGTCGAGTTCAAAAAACTCAGCAAAACCAGTTATTTTTCCCAGCACGGGCTCCAGTTCCTTTGCAGAACTCACTGCCTAAGGATGCTGTGGGCACAAGGGTTTACACAGACCAACAAAAAACAAATGGAGAGAAAAGAAATGCAAATAGTAAATGGTTTTAACTCAAAAAAAATCAACTCTGACTTTGGGATCCAAAAGAAAAACTAAGGGCAACCAATCATCTGCCTTGTCCATTTTGACGCTCCTCCTTAGGCCACTGCTCCAGACCACTCCTAGAGGCAGGTAGACCCGCAGCACCTTTGCTCTGACTTAGAAAAGCCATTCCTATGCTAATGGTATCCGTTTGTGAGTCACAAATCTACTGCCACAAAACCAAAAGTAATACCAAAATAAAAAATACATGGTTACAAACAAGACACTGACTTGCAATAGTCAAGTCCAAGATGTCAGGGTCTTTACGAATTCATATGCAAAGCACAAGCAGGAAACCCAAAAATAAAAACAAAGCAAAATACTTCTTCAGAGCTCAGCTGTACTCAGGGGTCTGTCTGTTTTTTTCCAGCTGTATCAGTTACATCTGTCTGGAACTCTGCCTCTCTGAAAGCTGCACACAAGTGCTCTGTCAACAACCATTTCTGTACCCAACACAAAAGTTATTTTTCAAGCCTCAAAAAGTCAAACATTAACATTATTTACCCAGCAATATATCCTAACAACGCTTTCCATGAAGTCAGGGGAAATCTGACAGGCATCTATGAAGCCAATTGAAAACCATGAACGTCATGCACTGGAGAGTGACAGTCACTGCATCTTAAAGGTAACTGCAGAAGACTGACTGAACTGCTTTGACTTGTATATATCTCATGGTAGACCCTCAAACCTCTCTCACCCCATGCCTCTGTTAGGACACTGACAGGAGAGCTGCTCACTGGACACAGAACAAAACCCCTACAATTTCCCCCCAGCCCCATGTTATTCATCCCACAAGATGACAACTTGTCTGTATACACACAAAATGCTGCACCAGTCTGTCAAGAACTGGAAAAACAAAAACACACTTCCACTGCTATTACCTCCTGCTTGATAACTTAAACATTTGAATTGTGAGCAAGGCTTCCAGAGAAGCACTGAAAATAGCAACCAGAACAGTTATCTTAATGCACCGTAATTCAGTGTTTCATAGCATTTATATCTGTAGGAAGAAAGATGCCTTTATTGTAGATGAAAGTATACTCTAACATTAATAATTTAATTTCCCCAGACGCTAAAAATGTGTTTTTTCTAGGACACTACAAAGTTGTATTTCTGTTTTTCCCTTCCAGAAACAGGACATTCAATAACATTATTAATGCAATCACATTTAAATGCTCTGCTGAAGTAAAAAAATAAAAGGCCAAGGATGCTGGAATTAAAGAGAATTGTCAGTGACAACGGAATAAATAAGACATTTCAAACCTGTAACACTGTTTTACTTGGAGTCACCTATAAGCTCACTATTAATCAGAAGAAACACAGATGAACCCTCCATTCTTGGTTTCCAAGATCACTTAAAATCAAACAGAAGGAGCAGGCCATCCAGATTTTTTTAAATATCTCACATTAAAAAATATTTCAAATGATTGTGTGGTCACAGGCAAAGCATGTTACTAGCAACACAGCAGGATTAAACAACAACAGTGAAAACAGATGCAGCGAGTACTTGAGCGGGAGGTTAGCAATCATTACTCTTGAACTCACACCAGAAGGACTTTTTTTCCAGGCATGTTTCAGCTCTTAGTTAAATGTTTACATTACACTGAAGTAACTAAGTTTCTTAAAAACCGGGAGAGGTCTTCAGTGTGACCAGCTAGATCCACAATGCAACTCGGGATCACGGCTACAAACAACATTAGTCACCAGTCATTCACAGCAATGACTTCCTTGAGCAGATAATGTCTACTTTGATTCTGCCTGAAGACTCCTGGGTAAAAAAAAAAAAAAAAAAGCTTTGCCAATAATGAAACTACTCTTTCCCTAAACACCTCCAGTAAGGCCTTCCTTCCATAAACAGATTTTTTTAAAGGCAATAAAGCACATTTGATCCTCATCACTTATCTAGCTATGACCCTGTCGATCTTGCCTGCCCTTCACAGTAAAACCCATCCTGTGCCTGTTGGCTGAAGCAATCCCAGTCCAGCCGGTGCACAGACTGCCCCATGGTTTCCAGACAGACAGAAGGCACACCATCTCAGCTTCTCAAGATGCAAGGGGAGATCACACCTACCCCTGGTAACCAGACAATAAACTGCAGCCACCTTACAGGACTGGAAACTGAAAGCAACCAGCATGCAGCCTAAGAAATGGGGTGACCCCTGAACACAGGTAGTTCCAAGCCAGTGCTGGTTTCTCTAACACTTTCCACCTTCACTCCTGGAGAAATTTCAGCTGCATAGGAGTTCTCTCTGTTGTTCAACAGAAAAATGACACACAAAAAAAATCCTTCAGAATTTTCTTTCCCCTTCAAAAGCAACAAGGACAGAAAGAACTGCAATAAATCACAAGTCAATAATTGCATGGACAGCATGAAGAAGCAGTACTTTTTTCCCCCCCGAGGTCTTACGCATTTAACAGAATGCTGCTGACTACATTACTCAAACTAATTCCAGGCTGTTTGCAACCAAAATACATAATGCATACCAACTTGCTTGCAGTTAGTGTTTTAAACCAAACTTGGTTTACAAAGAAAAAAAAATATCTGATCTATATTTCACAAAAGCATTAGATTTAAGTATGGATTAACCACATGCCAAATGATTATTAATATTAAAAAGCAGAAAGCAAAACCAGAAGTTACAGCTAAAGGTCAAACAAGTCATCCAACTGTGTTCATGATTATACAACTTTACACATGCTGGCACTGTTAAACCCTTTCAGAAGGAGCACTTCCTAGAAAGCAGAAAGGTAGGAAAATTTGATTTTCAGAGGAACCAAGTGGAGAATATAACTTTAAGATGTCAAAGTGGAAAATATACACCATCACCGTCCTAAACACAGCTTAGAAATGTGTAAGGCATTAAGACTGTGCCACTAACAGCACGTGTTTTGTAAAGCTAAAACACTCGTAATCCTTTATGTATTTCCAAGTCAAGATACCTACAACTACACTAACCCAAACCACTTTCACTTTTCCTACGTGAAACTCCTCAACACGAAAACGACTTATTGGCAGCTCAGAGTATCCTCACGCACAGAAGGTAGGCCTCACGCTGCCCTAGAGAATAATTTTGCAAAGGCAGTTACTGTTTGGTAATGGTAAAGGAATGCATTACCATTTAAAAATATTAATACGTTTGTCGTGATGCAAGGAAACACATTCTAAAGCAGTACGAGTCGCAGAAGGATTTCACGCAGATGGTTCTGTTAACCCATAAAAATGAAGGCTAAAATCAAGCAGAGAGGCACAGCTACCAACCCCACCCACCCTCTGCAAAGGCACTGGGTATTACCGGATCGACTCAGCACTGATACGAAATTCCAAAGCCCCAGGTACGTGGATAACCACTCGCCTCGCGTCCCTCGCGGCACGTAAACAATGCTCAGGGTGCACGGGCTCTGTTCGCCCACAGCAGCCCCGCTCCCCACCGGCCCTGCCGCGGGGAGGTGACCCCGGCACCGCGGTCCCGCCGCCTCGCGCTCCCCTGCGATTCCCGGGCCCGGCCCGGCGGAGAGGGAGCCCCAGGCACAGCTGCCGTGTGCCGACAGCTCCCGCCTGTCACGCACACGGCGGGGACAGCGCGGCACCGCCCGCCGCGGCTGCCGGGGCTTGGGGCGGGCGGACGGGCAGGTCGTGCCCTCTCCCGTTGGCCCCGGCGCGACGGAGGAACCCGGTTCCACCGGGGGAGGACGGCAGGTTACGGCGTGACCGGGGGAGGACGGCGGGATCCGGTGCGACTGGAGGGCCCCTGTAAGACGGGAGGCCACGGCGTGACCGGGAGGACGGCCCCCCCCTCTCTACTCACACTCGGGGCAGCTGCAGCGGCGGCGCCCCCCGCCGCTGGAAGACACCGTCCACAAAGACGCCGTTCTTGCCGAGGCAGCGCAGGTAGAAGTCTCCGCCGGCCGCGGCCGGGTCCCCCTGCGGCGGGGGAGGCGGCCCGTCCGCGCCAGCGGGCGGCGGCGGCGGGGGGGCGGCGGTGAAGATCTCGAGGTGCCGCCGGGAGATGAAGCTGGAGTGGCCCATGCTCACGTCCACCGAACCCTGCGACGAGTTGCGGCCGATGGTCACCGAACGCTTCTTCATAAGGTACTCGAACTCCCGGCCCTCCAGACGCGCCACGGCCGCCGCCGCCGCCGCCGCCGCCATTTTAGCGAGCGCGGGAGGGAGCGCGCGGGCCGCCCTGCGCCCGCACCGGCCCCGCAGCCGCCGCTACCCAGAGCAGCGAGGGGCGCCGCGCCGACCCGCCCTGACGCACGCCGCACGCTGACGGACGCCGCGGCGAGCCAATGGGCGGCCCGAACGCCCGTGGGGCTATGGCGGCGTAGCCAACGGCGAGAGGCGCCGGCGCCAGCACGCGCGGCACGTTCGGGCAGGGCCCGGAGCGCGCAGGGCAGAGCGGCCCCCGGGTACCCCCGGGCCGGCACGGGGAGCGGCTGCGGCCCCGCCCCGGGCGGGCAGGGCGCGGGGCTGGTGGCCGGAGCCCTCCCGGGAGCCCTGCCCTCTTGGGGCGGCGGAGGTTCTTGTCGAGCGGCGTCACATGGCCTCTGCTAGCCCTGCTGTCAGAGCTGAACCAGAATGGAATCGCAGAACGGTTGGGGTTGGAAGGCACCTCAAAGCCCATCCAGTTCCAAACCCCCTGCCAAGGGCAGGGACACCTTCAGGTGATTCAGGGTGCTCAAAAGCCCATCCAGCCTCGCCCTGAACACCTCCAGGGATGGGGCAGCCACCACTGCTCTGGGCAACCTGTGCCGGTGCCTCACCACCCTCATTATGAAGAATTTCTTCCTAATGTCTAATCTAAATCTTCCCTCTTCCAATTTAAAGGCATTAAATTGGGAACATTGGGAATAAAATGGATATATGTACCCCCAACACTACTGGGGGTGAGGGTGCCAGCTGGAAAACAGCATGTACTTCTCACATTTTTCACGCTGAGCGTGGTGAGGCACTGGTACAGCTTTTCCAGAAAGGTCGTGGATGCCCCATCCTTGGAAACGTTCAAGGTCAAATGGGATAGGGCTCTGAGCAACCTGATCCTGTTGAAAATGTCCCTGCTCACTGCCGGCAGGTTGGACCAGAAAAACTGTAAAGACCCATTCCAACCCAAACCATTTTATGATTCCATGAAATGGCAGCCACAAAAGCCCTCAGCTCTGATCCATCACTCAGACTGGGTGGCCTTGTACAGGCTAGCTTAAAACTGGAGATGACTCCTGTCTTGTAACATCCCTGTAAGGGAAGACAGGGCATTGAATGTCAAAGATTCAGGTAAGTCAATCTGTATTTGTGCACACACCTCACTCGGCTTAGTCCTGGTTTTCCCATGGAAACCACAGCACAAAATATAAGCAAGCAATCCGACACGACAGAAGAGAATTGGACACCAAGGGCTGTAGCAGTCTGTCACTGCCTAAGGGTCACGGCACATGGGAAAGAAATGTCACAGGGAACAGCAGAGGAAAACTGACCAAGAGTCCACAGCCCTGGCTCGGACTTTAAAATATTAAAGCCTACCAAAAAGACAACATTAATTATACTCAGCACCTGTCTTGAGAACAATTTACCTGGTCAGAATCCTCTGGAAATGTTTGCTCACTTCACTCCATTACAGGATCCTGTCAGACTTAGATGTGAACAATTAGGAAACGCTTTCAGCTATAAACTGTGAAGAGAGTGCTAAAACATTATGTCTATAAAAACAGGATGGCAAACACTATATCATAACAGCACAGGTAGCCTTATGCCATCTTCAAACAGGACGTTTTTGTTGTTTGTTTGGGTTTTTCATAGTACTGAAGTTCACGTTATTTATTGATTCAGAAGACATTTCAGTAATTTCTCCAGTGGTACACATGCTCTGCAGGAATTGAAAATAACCTTTAAAACCATTTCTATGCTGCGGACAGAAACAACCAACAGGCTAACAAACATACTAAATGTCTAATTCAAACTTCTCTTTTTGCACATTTGAGTCAACAGATCTTTAACTCCAGAAATATTCTAAGAGCAGAACCCAATGCACGGCACCTGCAAATTTACAGCAAGCCTGATTGTTACTCCTGGGATTCTACTGGTATTTGTTATAAGCAGCTACACTACGATTCCATATCAGTTAATTCCATTTATATGATTGCATATGCACATCAGATGCAGTAAAATATAACAACAGTTTAGAGCTTTGATTTCTTTTATAGCAAACCTCAGTTAAATCTTGCCCACACTTTGGTATTTAGAATCAGACTTTCTTCTATACCAGTATATGTTTGGCACAGAAAAAGCAGAGCATCAGGGAGTTATAACTGCCTTTCTGATTCTCAGCTTTTTTTAATCCCTTGACTCTGTTGCAAAGAAATGTTGTGCCTGCTTTGCTCAAAATTGGTTAGGGATCCTGAGGGGTTTGCTGGCTGAAAGCTGCCAGTGGATTTCCATCTCCTAACACAGCCACACCCACAGGGAGAGAAAAAAGGCAGCTTGGGAGAGCACCCAGGTGAATCCTCATCAGGCCAGCAGCACTTTCCACCACTCTTGTGATTGCTCAGTTCACAAAAGTTAAAGGCATTAATGCTACTTTAACATTTCCTGTTATGGGAATCACCACTTTGTTATTAATAAATCAATACAAATCAACATCCAGTTTAAAATTCACAAAGCAGATGTACCTTCCTGTTCTCTTCATAATGGAACAGCATAGAGAGAATAGTTGACACTGAATGTGGATCAGTTTTGCTATATCATTGACACTACTTTCCAAGCATCTCACAATCATATGCAATTCCATAAAAAGTGACTGAAGAACAGCAGAACGTCTGTTTACTTTTGTATTAGACCACAAAGCAAGCAATAAATTCCATTGTCAGAAAGCTACATTAACTTTAAGAGGACAGCTGAGATCTTTCTGCCCATGTTTTTCTAAACTGGTACAGATTTAGTCACTGTCTTAAAGACCATACAAAATTGCATGGTTACAGGTCATCCCAACCTGCCCACTC
This sequence comes from Dromococcyx pavoninus, assembly GCA_033558185.1. Classification (NCBI taxonomy): domain Eukaryota; kingdom Metazoa; phylum Chordata; class Aves; order Cuculiformes; family Neomorphidae; genus Dromococcyx; species Dromococcyx pavoninus. The sequence continues at coordinate 17,194 of JAUMJL010000386.1, read as the reverse complement.
ACAGTTGTAAAAACCAGGAAATGGAGCTGCTAGATGTGGTGGGACAACTCATGCTTAAAACAGTTCTCCAGTGCTGTCTGGGTTTCCCAGAAATCCATGCCTTGAACATAACCTGCTCCTAATGTACGTATCCACGCTGCACCTACATACTATTCCACACATTTTTTTCCCTGCCAGCTGAGGGTAAGTAAAAGATATGCTTTCTCTCCATGTGCTTCGCGCCCACCTGAACTATTTGGGACAGAACTCGTGCTCCAAATTACTGATTATAATTTAATCTGATGCACCAAGTTGCTGCAGTTGCCACTGAAACTAAACAAGGTCTCAAACCACTCATTGCACTTCACTTCTGGTCCTTCGTGCTAAGTAGCCCAACGTTACTTGGTCCATATCGAATCACAGAGAAACATCTGGTTCCATCACAGAAATTAAGAATCAGCAGACCTCATCTGTGTCATCTAACCACAAAACAACCTAACCTAAGTTTAACAGAAATACGTAAGTACAGTGCAAGGTCTAATCCATTAATACTATATTCGAATTTCCCTAAATGACTACGTATTTTCAGATGTTTTCTTTTTTAACTTGGAGATCATGCTGTAGCAACACAAGGGTGTTCATCTACAGCTTTTTGTGCTTGGGGCTAGCACACTGTCACACAATCACATTTCCTTTCTTTGGTTCTCTTAGGAGATATATTTGCCCTGTACTGAGGGCCATGAAGGGGTGGAGCAGCCTGCTCAGATGCACATTTTAATACATCCAAAACCACAGAATACTGCTAGAGGAACTTGATGAATAATCAAGTAGAGTAAGTGACCCTAATTGTTTTCTTTGACACAGGCAGCACTAAACAGCTTTTAAAAGCCATTAGGAGCTATCCACAATCTTTTTATTACAGCAAGTGTCACAAGCTTCCAGCGAGATTCTAGTTTTGTTAAACAAAAAGCAACGAAGTTAATGTGTAAGCCCACTTCTCAGTAACGTTCACCTGTGACTTAATAAGTGCTTCAAATTCCCAAACCTACACAGCCTAGTGAAGATTTCACATGCTGATATTCCTGCACCTGACAAGCACATGTATTTTTCCTATTTCCTGTGAGAAGGCCTCATAAGCAGGAATAGCTTCCTCTGACACCCACATTTTTAAGTGATCCCAATAACCACACTAGGGCTCTGTACATGCTTGAATTCAGCAATGTGTGGAAAGCTCAGTAGGCCTTGCAATTTAGACATTTTGGCACAAGCACATGTTGGTCAAAGGGAAAGCACTAAAAAGACATTGTGTAATTATTGCAAAATATTAACAGCAGCGACTGCCTGGGAGGGAGTAGGAAGTGAATAGTTGGGAAGCTCCTTGGTTACACACTCAGCCAATTCCTGAAAGACTTTTAACATTAATCTTTGAAAATCACGGAATGGTTCACATTCAGATGTAATACACAGTTCTTTTACAGAAATGATGGGAAATACGACTGACTAATAAACACCACATATAAACACGAGCACAGGAAATGAGTAGAATCATGGAATCACACAATGGTTTCTGATGGAAGAGACCTTAAAGCCCATTCAGTTCCAACCCCCCTGCCATGGGCAGGGACATCTCCCCCTAGATCAGGCTGCTCAAGAGCCTGTCCAACCTGGCCTTGAACACCTCCAGGGAGGGGGCATCCACCACTTCCCTGTGCAACCTGTTCCAGTGTCTCACTACTCTCATTGTGCAGAATTTCTTCTTAATGTATAAAAAAAGTCTCAAAAAGTCTAAAAAATAAATTTTAAACATCTTAAAAAAAAGCTATACCTCAAAGTGATTTTTATAGGGTTTTTTTTCCTTTAAAGGTGTCTTTCAAATCTCTTTCAGTAATAAACACTGGGAAGCGTTAGAATTCCTTAAATGCCCAAAACATCCAGATGAGAGTGCTTTTTTGGAGGATGAAGGCAGAAAGAACTGTTTGACCTCTCCGGGTCGCAGTGACCCCAAAAGGAAGGCATCAGGTGCCGAGCAGCGCCCCCCTCCCCACACTTCCCAGGACGCCCCGCGCGACGCGTGTTTGTAAACACGGCGGGGCTGCGCTGCCCGCTCGCCTCACACGGTGGCTCTCGGGTAACCCCGCAGCGTGAGGGGCCCTCACCACGCACCTGGAACGGAGAGCATCGCACGCCCCAGAGAAGTGTCTGAGAGCAGCCCTCCATCCCCACGCCACAGGATCTACAAGAGCCGCAGCTCTGTGCCAACTGGAACAAAACCCTGTTAGCTCAGCCCTCCACCAAAATAAAGAGCTGGTTAACCATCACACTCCTGTTTTATGCTTAAAACTTCAACACCTCAGAGAAAATCGGACCTGATGGTTGAAAATCACTTAATGTTTCATTACCCGCTTCCTAACAACCAAATTTCTATCACTGAAGCCTTGAGGTATAATCAGAGAAAGCGATCCTCATCCGTTGCAACACTGGCTGTATTTAACATTGATCATCAGTTACTGTGGTTAGAATCATAGAATTGTTTGGTTAGAAAAGGCATTTGAGATCATCAAATCCAACTGAACCTGTTCACTACTAAACCATGTCCCTGAGGGACCTTATCTACCAGTCTTCTAAATCCCTCCACAGATGGGGACTCATTTAAGCACAGTTGTACTCTAAGAATTTTCTTGAAGTTAATTTGCCATTTTTTGCTATCTTATCTCTGTGCTTGACACACACAACAACTTTAAGTAAGCAGAGTACCTGTTAAAAACACACCCAACACCAAACTGACAACCTCTTCATGTTTGCTATCGGAATAGGTCAGTCCTGCAGCATCACTGATGAAAGCATCTTTGTGGCCTTTTAGTTCTTTGGGAGTCCAGATTGTACAGAATATTTCTTCCGCATACACAGTATTTGAATAAAATGACTTATCTTCCACAAAAACAAGAAAGGCTGGTATTTCTCTAGTAGAGGAACAGCTACACTAGAATACATTGAATCTATTAATGATAAAATAATTTTTACTTTTCCTTAATGCTGATTTATTTTTCAGTCTCCTTTTAGCACTTCCATGTCATGTACCTTTATGGTATGGTATTGTAAACAAACTAAAGCTTGCAAAAAGCAGCTACCAAGGTCCAGTTTATCTGGAAGAGATGTCCCAGGCATCTGCAGGAAGTGACTGCAGCAGAACCACTGTCATACACAGCAGATGCAAATTCTATAGAAACAGTAACAGGAGTTGTAGTTTAGTTGGCAGAAAAAAGCAAAATGAGTGGGAGTGGAGAGTGTAAGACAGTAGGCAATAAGTAAATGATAGTGACTTACATTAAACAAAATCAGACAAGAATTATAGAAACGTGAACAAGCTAAGTGAAACAGATAGCCAAAGGCAAATTAAAGCCTATACCAAGTGTAAAGCAGAACAAAACATGAGAAAGATGCTTCTCTTCTGCAGATACTCAGCATAGCCACACACAGTCACTGGAATTATCAAGATCAGAAGCAGAGAAGTGAGACTGGTCTCAGCAGTCAGTGACCACTGCAGGAGGTGTGTTAGGAATGGCAAATCAGTCAGTCTGTGAGCAGAAAGCCACAGATGCTCCCAGTGTCATTGCTGACAGAGGGCCAAAAGACTTGAGGAATAAGCCTCTCCACTGAGGACTCCAGTTCTTCGAAGTCCATCTCCTACTCCACCTCAATTTATTGTGCTAATTATATCAGTCTGTGGTTCATTTGAGATAATGCTCTCCCACCAGCATCTCACTCTTAGAAAAGCAATCACAGACTGTATTCAAATCGGCCAATACACCCACCTCCAGCCACTGGGATCTGAAGTTTTACCAGAGTTTTGGAGAGACATTTATTACAGAGCATTTTGTGAGGCAGCTGACAGGAATTGCCTGTTGAAATATTAGTAGGCTGCAGCTGAAGTTTCCCTTACTCCCAAGGGCACAAACTTAACATTGAAATCAGTCAGTTTTCACACATCACCATGAACTTTTCTAATTCCAAATATTTTTGCAAAACACTTCTCCCTATATAAATTTTAGAACACGTCTGTAAAACAGAGTTCCTACACAAAGACTGCTTTTGTTTTCTTGTGCTTGGCCAGTGTTGGTAGATGATGTGAAAAGTTCAACTTACAAAGCCAGCAACTCCATGGTTTCATTGCTGTGTTGCCAGGCTTCACAGATTCAACTGAATTTTTAACTTTCTCCGAATCAGTTTCAAGTGACTATTTGTCTTGTCCTTCATTGCATCTCTAATGGCTCTTTTAATTTAAAATGCCTTTATTTTGCTTAGTAAAGCTTTTTTTTTTTGTTCCCCAGAAAACCCTTAGTAAGAAGCTATTTGCAGGAATCAAATTGATTACCTATGTAAGCACAATTATGCAAACTGACCTGTGACAAGTAACTCATGCATTTCCTTTGTCATATACTGCTGCACACTCTCCATGTTGACTAATATAAAAACATCTTTTTTAATTTCAAAGAGGGGAACTTCAGCCTGCTCTCAGGCTGGACAGGCTCTGAAGGCAGCATGATGAACCAAGTTTCTGTTAGTGTGACAATACCTGTAAGTACTGCAATTTGGTAACATGCTACCTCATGGGTTTTTTCTCTTATTCTAATATTTTATATAATATTCTATTGATTATATAAATAAATTAAATATTTTTCTTATTCTAACAAACCCTGTACAACCAAAGTGTGTTTCTGTAATGTCACAAATTTAGACATTCTCATTCTGTTATTTCTCCTCCATTTTGATTAAACAACAAAAAAAAAAGCAAACGAACACAGACAAGAACATGCTTCCTGTCATTAACACCAGTAAGAGTCTTCAGTTACTTCCAGATATACTGGTTTCCATTCACAGATTTTCATCTTTTTCTGAAAATCAGACATCTATGATTGCACCCATCTTTACACAAGCCCACAAATAGAAATGGAGCTGAGGAGCTCACTGTTAATGTCTTTTTGTAAGAAAAGGCTGAAAGGTTGTTATTTCCAATGTAAGAGTTACAGTAACTCCTGAGCAGGGTTTTAGTATACAAGAAGGGAAGAAAACCACGTATCACAACACAGATTCATACGGTGTGCTGTTCATCACCCAGAAACTGTAACTGAATAAAACAGAATGGAGGCAAACAGGAGAGGAGAAAGAATCACTGAACACCCAAAACAGGACCTCATTTGTATCTAATAATCTTCTTTTCTCCAATTCCCAATACAGAATTTTAAATAGAAAACTTACCATATTTGAGAATTCATAATTTCACTACACAGGGCATTTTGGAACTCACCTTTGCTATTTTACACAACAAAAAAAATATCCAATATCAAAAAGTAATTGGAATTTGAAATAAGTGAATTTAAAACATCTAAGTATCCTAACAAACTTTTTTTTCTGCTCATTCCAGTTTCTTTTGGTCCCACCTGCCTGGAAGGAATGAGTCAAAGTGGGCAAATGAAGAAAAGTTCTTAACAGCATTCTGGAAGCCCATAATTTTAAGTTAACCCAGTGATAAAGCCTTATAGACAGGCATTTGGGATAAGAAAAGACTGGAAGAATTAAATGGCCTTTCCAAATGCTAAGAAAATGAGGCACTGAAATGCTATTATTTCCTAGAGTAACCTACTCCAGTCTGTCTCATCTCAGTTCTACCCCTCAACAAGTTGTGTCTGTGATGACCTACAAAACTACTTATTTCACAAAGAAAGCTCCAAGAGCTGTTTTAAATAACTTGCTTACATTTGTAGGCTTTTTACTACAAAAGTAAATCTTGATATACAACAGACCACCCTTCCTGAACAAAACCTGTGAAGTTTTCTTTTAATATTAAATTAATTGAGCTAAGAGCACAATCATAATTATTGTGACTTTATAAAATTACTTCTTGCAAAGGAAAAACAATGGAATACAAGGTTAGTTGTATGAAAACTGGTGCATTGTAATTTAAGTTCTTTAACTAATGGTTTGAAATTTAAGTTCCAACACAGAACCTGTCCTTATTTGGATGGGAGTTTCCCAGTTTACATATTGAAATACTTACATTTCAAAAGATTTGATAGATTTACAATTCTAATGAAACCCAGTGGGACAGTAAAGCCACATTATAAATACAAAACAAAAATTCTGTGATTTGCTATAAACCCATATTAAAAAATGTCATTTTCACAGTACTTTGGTCAGAAACTCAGCATTGCCAAGAACCCTACTAACTATTTTGCTCATTTTTCTAGGTGTATATTCTTGACGTATCATTAGAACAGAGTAAACATTTTCATAGAGTTAGTTCTGACATTTGAACATATTTTGGTTCAGCAATTCCCACAGACCCATAGGAGCAGAAAAACTTACTCAGCTCTTTGGACAAAAGCATAGCCATTGCTCTTTCCGTGTTGTTGGCAGAAGCAAGAACCTAATTTCAGCATTAGCATTCACTGTTCTGCAAAAAGTACTGGAAAATACTAATAATATTCTGCTCCATAGAATTCAGATATTCAAAAGCACATGCTGATAGAATATGCATGATGATATATTTTCAGTTATTATAACAGCACAGGAGGAAATTTTTAGATCTCCTTTTCTCTTAACTTTTCTTCAGCATGAAGAGCTGGTCTATCAGGAGGGGAAATGCATTACCATGGGCTGAAAGATACTATATTCAAGTACTGTGCACAAGAATAACCATTCTATCAGTAATTTTATGTAGTTGAGTGCACCTTAAAATGTCCTGCATGTGCAGTAGTTTACTTCCACAATAATAAGCCTTTAAATAATATAAATATTTGCAGTGTGCATTTGTAAAGAAAAACAGGCCTGAACAGGCTGACCAGATGGTGCTCAAACACCACAGGTCAGAGCTCCTCACTCAAATAAGCTATTGAAGTTGCAGATTCTTCTGCTGATCTGGTAGACTTCAGAGGAAAATGTAACTGATGTTGCTGAAGGCAGAGCCCTCTTCCCTTTTCACTGTGATGCTATTGATAATAGAAAATCCGAGTGTGCTGAAAGACACTTCACTGAGAACCAGTCACGAATAATGCTCTCTGTGAGTCAAACCGTGTCACTTACATGAATGACTGCTTAAAGAATTGGAAAGATACAAAGCAAAGAGAACAGAAGAAGACACGGGAAGTGGCATTTTCATTTTGAGAAAGCTTCAAACAAGCAATCTTCTCTGCTTTATTTAGGAAAAAAGAGAACTATCTGTGCAACGTTTGGCAAAAGATATCATGGTAATAAGGTAACACTGATTTTTTTATACTTCAAAAGCAACAAAAGAATATTTAAGAGCAGTAGTTTCTTATAGCAGGTAAAGTAGCTCATTAAAAACACCCAACTTTGAGTATAATGACCTAATTAGGGAAATTTTTTCATAGACACAGGCTGTTCTAATGTAAGGTGATGGGAAAACCCAGCTGGCTTGAATACTGTAATATCAAGATCTAAATGCTTGTGAAAATATGTGGTTAAAGAAAAAAAGAATCACAAGATGGGGAGTTTCTGTCAAACATATAGTGAATACAATCACATTAATTTCACAGTTAATTTTCCAGGATTACTCATACTTAGTAACTACGAAACAAATTCAGAACTGTCACCACTGTTCTATTGAACTTCAGTTACTGAAAGTACTCTGCTCTTATTTCATCTTTCTTAGAGAAGAGGTACCCAGTATCAGCTTTCATGGCATCAAAACCCAAAGCAACAGATCAAATAATTAAATAACGAAATATAGTTAGATAAATGACACAGTATCCAATCTTGATTACTGATTTTTCAGAAGGCACTAACATAGCACACTCTATAGTCCAGTATTTTTTACCCATCACTTTTAAGTGCATCAATAACCTGCAAGAACACCTTCCAGCATGGGGGATACGTGAAATTTGTTCCCCAAGAAAAAACATTCCAAGAAACACATTCAGGATGGAAGCCTGGATGCTGCAACTGCTACTAGAATGCTGCTTCTGTGATAAGGAACGTTATCATTACGCAACCTACAGAAAGTAATCAATTCTGAGTAAGTTTGGGCAATACCTGTTAGCATCTTGGCTGGTTGTTTCTTATTTCCCTTCAGAGAACTACATATAGACTCTCACAGTAAAAGAATCCAGTCCACACATTTTATTAATCGTAACATAACACAATAAAATTGTAGGTAATTATGTTTAATGTGCTGTTCAACAAGTAACATGGAATTTCATACTACAACTTACAGTAATTCTTTATAGTTCACAACATCCTCACTGCAAAATCAAAATGGACCAAAACCTGCCCTGGTATTGTTATGCAAGAGCTTGATTTTCTTCTTGCTGGTCACCCTGAAAAGTAACACAATGATAATGATTATAATGTGATGTTGTAACACATAAAGATCCATTGTGTCATAAAGTATGTCTAGGCAAGTATCTTGCCATAATAGAATCTTCTAACTTTGAAATAATGGAAAATATTACAGGAATTCCATTTGTGCTTTTGCAGGTGCAATACATATAATCAGACCAACATGTTACACCTTCATGATGTATATGCATAGGTTTCATGATAGTGATATGCAAATCAACATTTACCATTACAATAAAATAAATTATTTAATTGTCTTAGACTAACCACTCAATCTTCTGTAAGGCAAGGCAATGTCACACACTCACTTCCAAGTTACATTAGTGAAATAACCAGATTGTGGTTTATCAGGGGTGGAGGGATGGTGTTTGGGTTTTTTTAATATTAAAAACAAACTATGATCAGGAAACATCAAAAAACCTCCATACAGAATCCTTTAGTTCAATTAAAACCTGTCATTTTATATTCTGACCAGACTTAGAGAATTTGAACGCAGACTAGCCAAAACAAATCATCACAAATCAATGTGCTGGAAGAGCACAGGAAGCTGTCCTACTACACAAAGGATTTTATCAGGATTTGGGATTTTTCCCCCCCCGTTTTCTTTTAAAAGTAATTTAGGTTTTACTTTCTTGCTTGCTAAGGAACTCCTGTTCACACTGCTGGATTTTTCCTCAAGCTTAATTCTCTTCCCTGGTGAATTACACTTTACAACTGCCTTGCCTTGACAGCAATTGTAAAACTTTTCACACAACAGATTACTTAAGAGAAGCTCTGCAATACTGAAAAAAACTGTGAGAAAAGCTATGCAGCAAAAATCATTATAAAAGGAGTTGCTACTACCATTTTAGGAGACAGGAACTGAAGCTGCAGCCTGTCTTCACAGTAGGGGCTTCCCAACTCATCATTCGCTAATGACTGACATGAAATCACCCAACAGGTTTCAGTTTTCATCATCAAACTGCTACGATGCTTTTGAGTGTTTATTTCATATTTGTGTTCTGTTTAATTTCTTTGTGAGTCAAGGCAAAAAAAAAAAAGATACATTCCAAAAATCAAACCTCAGGAAAGTCAGTTCTATCATAATTTCTTATTAATAAAGGCCCAGGTGAAGGAGTTTTTGAATCTCTATCACTCAAATATTGAAGAAGTAAAGGAATCCCAAATCCCTAATTTTTCTTCAAGAAAACCCCTATTCAACTGCTTTGACTCATCACTCTTCAATATTAATGTCAGGGTAAATAATGAACGTTAAAGAAAAAACAATGAATGTTTTATTACCTGCTTTGACAGTTTTGTACTTGCTACATATAAGCCAGAAAAATAATTGGAACTTAGCTTGGCTAGTTAGTAGTCTAAATGTTAGAGTTAATAACAGAAGCAGCATTAGAGAAGAACTGAGTGCATTAGGAACCTAACTGGGCACAGTTCAGTTACACTTCCTTCTGGCTATGCCCTGCTAATAACACTTTAAAATCAGATTTCTGCATATTCTTTTTTTTTTTCCCCATGTTGTTTCAATATTCTAATGCTTCACAATCGCCAGAACTCAAAAAACCATACCCTTTCACCTGGCAGGAATCCTGAAACCCCTGTTACTTCACTCCCTTCCTTTTTTTTCTATCAACTTAATTCTCTACAACAGCAACATCTGAAAGCCAACATCAGGCAAGACTCCAAAGACAAAAACCAAAGATCAAATACTCTGATGAAGCAGGTGAGTTTAAGTGTTGTTGCTCCATTATCTTGGATATTTCCAGTTCCTTAGCAGTGAGTGTTTAGCCAACCTAAAACTGGACTAGATAGGAAAAGGTCTAGAACAGAATAGTTGCTTTATGACTATAAGACCTTGTTCTTTCCTTGGCCCTTACATAGTAGCACAGAATGAAGATATATACTCTGTAAGGCCCAAAACATTAACAGCAAATGGAGAATAAGACACAAAATTGCCCAAAAAGCAGGAAATATCTGCCACATTCTCCACCCTTCAATAGGAAGTTGACTACCACACTTTTAAAAATAAGAAAAAAAAAGTATATATCGACATAACGACTGTTGCTTTCTGAAGGAAAACCACTATTTTCTATAACAATTAAGAACTTTGCCCACCCATCTAACACTGAGTTAGTACTTGAGTTTAGGATTACTTTTAAGACCCAAGTCCAAGTCCAAGCACGACTTAAGGCACATCACTTGACTGCCATATGAATACTCACAGCTAGTAAGATCCCCTCAATAACATCACCACTCTACCACACAACTACACTATGAATGAAAAAGAAATCCAACAGCATTACCAATGATGTGGTGTTCTGTATATCTTATTTTTTAATCTCTTTATTCGGAGACAGCCGTCATTTCTTAGCATTACACAATTACCACTGCATACAAGCCTGAACATTTGTCCAGCATTTCCCATGTTTCATGTGATTCAGTATCTTCCCATAAATGTTGAGAGACTGTAACAAACCATCCTGTACCTTACCTTTTAGGGTACCAAAAAGTTCTTCTCGTACCAAATACCTTTTCACAATATTTCTTACATCTCAAAAGGCTGAAACAAGTAACCAATTAAGAACAAAACCTCTGTCTCACCTGTATCAAATCAATCCCAGGAATTCAGTTATTGCTGCACTCCAAATTGAAATTATATTGCCAGAGGAAAATGCTATTTTGAAGAATGTACTTGAATTTGTCAGTTTCATCACCACTGGTTTTTATTTTCCCCTGACCTAACTTCTGAGAATTCTTCTCTGCCACAGAACTGCTTTCAGAACCCCAACTTGTTCACCTACTAAAAATCAAAAGTAAGAATTAGGAAAGTCACAAGCAAAAACACAGTAGACAACAAGATTCAGACACACCTGCAACACACGTTACGTACTTCACTACAGTGGCGAGGGGTTTGGACACACCATACAATGCCAATGTAATGTCCTGGGGTCTCAATGCCCCCCTGCACACATTTTTTTAATCTATGGCTGAGTTATCTAACAATTATTCAGTAGTACTTGTGGATAATTGAAACCTAAATAAAGGGTAACGGACAGGCGTATCTATTCAAGGATCCTCTGATCTCAACTGTGAATGACTTTGTTACTGATGACACTGCAGTAAAAGAAATCAGCAGTCGACCATGGTGTGGGTGCCTCGTTGAGCAGGGAACTATGTGAGACAGGTTCACACTTCACTTTATGTAATAACACTCAGCCAACAGGGAAATATTTTTCCTTTGAGGAAAGGTTAAAGCACATGCAATTGTACTACTGTAAAACTGCTTACTCAAGTGATTAGAATACATGTAAACCACTACCTATTTCAGGAATCCTGTACGCAGTTAAGGAAGGCAGTCACTGAACAGGCAGGTTTGCTGTGTGTACTCTAAGCATCTTATAACTACCAAAACCTCTCTGAGATTCTTGCCTCAGAAGGACTGGACCAACCACTATGTACCAAGATGGTTTTAGATAATGAATCAGAGCTACCAGTAAACAAAATTAAAGGTGATAATAAAATCAATACAAAATATTTTAAAGACATGCAAAAAACCACAGCATCACTAACGTGTTGCCTGTCTCTGTTGACAAGCAGTCACACAGCACCTCTTTCTCTTCTTTCACAGTTACAGTTTTCACATCTCCAAGGTCAGAACAAGCAGATCCTTTAGTCAACTGCTCATCATTGTCATACCTGCAAACACAACCCAAATTGTTAACTGAAACATTTATTCTGCAAAAAGGTTTTGTTTCTATTTCATCTAGACTCAACAATATGTGTGTGCTCAACAATACAAACAACAAAACAAATAAGCTGTTCTATAAAGGATATCCATTTTAATGAAACTGGCTTTGTACTTTCCTCTTTCTTGTATGGAATCATAGAATGTTTTGGGTTGGAAGAGACCTTAAAGCCCATCCAGTTCCAAGCCCTCTGCCGTGGGCAGGGACACCTCCCACTGGATCAGATTGCTCAAAGGCTCCAGGAATGGGGCAGCCACAACTTCTCTGGGCAACCTGTGCCTGTACCTCACGACCCTCACATGAAAATATTTCTTCCTAATATCTCATCTAAGTCTCCCCTCTTTCAGATTGAAAGTTACCCCTCATCCTATCCCTGTATTCCCTAATCAAGAACCCCTCCCCAGCTTTCCTGTAGCCCCTTTCAGTACTGGAAGGCTGCTCCAAGATCTCCCTGTAGCGTTCTCTTCTCCAGGCTGAACCCCAACTCTCTCAACCTTTCCTTGTGTGGGAGGTGCTCCACATCCCCTCATCATCTTTGTGGCCTCCTCTGGACTTGCTCCAACAGATCCATGTAACTTACACACCAGTTTTTTTAAATGTCAACTACAGTCTTTCAAGTACTAGCCTGAAAAATCTTTCATCTGCCCTTCACTCATAAGAAGGAACACTACTAACATTCCATCAGCTGCTATTAAAGATGTACTGCCTGACAACACTTTCTTCTTTCACAGTAATTCTTCTCACTCCCACTGGGAGGGAACAGGCTGAAGCTTTTGACAATGAGTCGTGGCTGTCATACCTAGAAAGAAAACACCCAGTTGGTATTAATGCCAACAACTATTTACTTGGTGTTAGGAAGCAGAGGATTATCACAATAATCTACTCACAAGACCAGTAAAAATCCTGCAACTTCTGCACTGTTTTTGAAATCCATTTTTTCCTTAAGTGTCAACCATCAGTCAATATGATTTCCCAAATAAATCCTTGTTTTCCCTCTCCTTCTATCAAGGCTCTGCTTTCTCTTTTTCTTTTCCAGAAACGACAGCACTGGGGACCTCCCGCATCTCTTTGCCGCTAAGGACACTGTCAGCCTGGAAACCAAAGGAAAAGCACCGAGTGGGATGCAGCAAAGGGGTCACACCTCGGTGTTCTGCGCCACTGCTGGCCACCACAGTTCTTGGGCTCCCATGGAGTGAAAAATCGAGTGGCTGTGAATGGCAGCGCCCCCCCCAGCAAAAGTGGCAGTTGCTGCACCACTGGCCAAGCCCCACAGGGATGGCTCCCAGCCACACTCTCCAAGCTCGCCCACCCCGTCTCTGAGGAAATGACTCGTAACGCTACCACTTCCAGTCAGGACCCAGCGAGGGACCGCAGAGCGGCACCGCCTCTCACCGCCCCTGAGGGGAACCTCCTATAGCCCCGCTGCATCCTGAACTTCCAGCCACAGCCCCGCTGGCCACCGGGGTCCCTCAGACCCCGTCGTTACTCCCCTCCCCATATCCCTCACCCACCGATTCCTTAGCCCTGCCACCCCCCTGGGCTCTCTCACCCCCGCAGTCCCTCAGCCATCGCCACACCGTTCTCCGCCGTCCCTCATCCGCCCGAAGCCTCTCATCCCGTCTGAGGTCCCCCAACCCCTGGGTCTCGTCCTCCCCTCCCCCAGGGCCCCTCACCCGCAGGTTCCTTCAGCCCCACCGACGCCCGGAGTTCCTCACCCGCCGGGCCCCTCTCTCCCCGCGGTCCCTCACCCACGGAACCCTTAGCCCTGCCACCGCGGTCCCTCACCCGTGGCGCCGCCGCCAACCCGATGCTCCTCCCATCGCCTGAACGCCCTCAGCCACCACAACACAACACCCCTCCCGCCAGTGACACGCATAGACGCGGGCACGTGACCGGCGCGCGCTGATGACGCGCGGCTCCCTCGGGAGGAGAGGGCCGCAGGGAAACGGCGCGGCTGGGGGGGGTCGGCGCCCGAGCGCTAATTGCGGCGCTAATTGCGTAGCTAATTGGCTCCGTGTTCTCAATAATGAATTAATAGATAAGAAAAAACCCAGAGGTTTTAAGTTCATCTATCTTAGCATAATTGTGGTTTTTCTGCTTCTCTTCCTAAGAAGTCCAGCTGGGCACTGTGCGTTTCTCTCGCTGACTCGGGCTGTGACAGACCCTTTTAATCCCACCCATATTTACATTAATGTTGATTTTACCGCTTGGATGTCTAGGTTAGTAAGAAGAATGTTTTGCCCCTGAACTGTTTCACTCCAGTCCCTGCATTCCCAGTACAATGAAGTGTGTGTGACAGCACAGCAGCAGCTGCCGCTTGGGAATGGCATTTCAAAGCCACTGTCCCAGGCTCCGCTAAGGTTAAGATTCATATTCCTCCACAGCAATGCAGGGAACTGTATCTGAGGGCATAAGGTGCAGCACACTGCCTCCTCCTGAGCTGCAACCTAAGCCGTGCAGGACAGAGATTTTTAGAAAGCAGGCAGTGAGGCTGCACCATGAATCCTGGGTTCAGTTTTGGGCCTCTCACTACAAGAAAGACACTGAAGGGCTGGAGTGCAGGCAAGCTCGTGAAGGGGTTGAAGAACAAGTTCTATGAAGAGCAGCTGAGGGAACTGGGGTTGTTTAGCCTAGAGGAGAGGAGACTGAGGGGAGACTTCATCACTGTCTACAACTGCCTGAAAGGAGGTTGTAGCAAGGTGGGTGTGGGTCTCTTCTCCCAAGTCACAGGTGATAGCACGAGAAGAAATGGCTGCAAGTTGCCTCAGGGAAGATTCAGACTACGTATGAGGAATTTTTTTTTCACTGAAAGGGTTCTCAGGCACTGGCAGAGGCTCAGGGATCTGGTTTAGTAGTGGGCAGGTGCAGTTGGTCTTTTCCAACTGGGTGGTTCTATGATTCTTTGATTTTCAAAATTGAGCTCCCAGGCATTTGGGTCTCCTCATGATAAAAAGCCAGGAACTATTATATTCTACGAGATTTTAAGAAAAATTCACTGTACAGAAGTCTAGCAATTGCATCTTGATCTGCGTAAACTAAATAACACAAAATTGGAATTTCTTATGTTTTGTCGATCACTGCTGAGGACGATTCATCACATTTAAATTCTTTCACACAAGCTTCATATCTTTCACCTAAGTTATTGTATATGCAAAGAATTAATTATTATTTAATATTAATAATCAACTAAATTATGCTGTGTTGTACATAATATGCAATAAAAACTTCATGCAGAAAACATGAAGTAAAAAAAAAGTCAAAAGGAACAGTGAAACAGAGTAATTCAACTGAGAAGCCAGCGCATTTTCACTAGAGAATAAAAGCATCTCTAATGATACATTTGCTTCATGTTTCCTATTTTAACTTTCTCCCCCTCACCATCTGCTTCTGTTCTGCTTTTTCTTCCACAACCCATCCACCTTGTGTGGCTGCACACAATGTATCACAGGAGCCAGACCAAATGGAAACAAAATTCCCAATGCCAAAGCCAAAAAAGCACTACCTATTCATAAAAGACCTTCAAAAGTAACTCTTGTTTTCTTACAATAGTTCTTGATCTTTAAGACACACAGTCCATATTGATCCAATGCTTTGCTATACGCATCTTCTAAACATAGGACGTGGAGGTTTTTGGCCGTCAGGACCTTTGGATTGTACCTCTGCCTTCAGTGCTGCCATTTCTGCCAAATTTGCCTCTGTTCTTTTGGCAGCCAGTACTGAATCCCACAAGAGCGAGACACTGTAGAGTGGAGAAAGAGGACAGATTACAGAACACCCAAGAATTGTAGCTGCTTTCAGTATTCTTCAGCATGAGAAAGAACTACTCCTTCCAGTCACAGTAGTCACCTAAACAATGGTCGAATGTAGAAGGTACGGTGGGGTTTGGCTGATGTTTGGACTGGGTGGTCTTAGAGGTCTTTTCCAACGTTAATGATTCTATAATTCTATAATGGATTGCTGTTTCTCTAGGAATTTTCTGAATACCAGAGCTCCTTAGGAGTTGGCACCAACCGCGGCACAGCTCCTTGTGGGTCCAATCCGCCCTGGGATGCTGTGGCTGACAAGCACTGTTGATTCAGCAACCCAGGAGGCTCCAAAGCAGCTCCAGTCATGGGGATTTGGAACTGTGAGAGCCTTGGCGGAGGGGTCAGTCTGAGCCAAACAAATCCTTTCAGTCAGGGCAATTATCACCAGTTCATCTGTCTGCAAGCAGCTGGAGTACATGTACACTCCCCCCCCCCTTTTTTATAACAGTTCTAACTAAATATAAAAGTACTGTTTACTGTATCAACATGAAAATTCCTCATTTTAATGCTGACCCACAGCTAGTTTGGTGAAGCAGAATCCCACTTACATCAAAATGTGAGCAGAGATCACTGGGTTAACTCTGCTGATAACATTTCACTAAAAATCTACCCAAAGTGTCACAGAACTGTTTCTGGTGAAAAATTTAAGACAACAAGATGGCTTGTGTTGCTCAAGAAGAAGCTGCATGAAAGTGAAAACATTTTGGGGAGAAATCCCTCACATATAAGCTCAGCGGGCTAGAGAAGGCAGCTCCAGCCGTAGTGCTCCCAGACACTGCAGGGCAGAATACAGTTCCCACTAACATGTATATGCATAATTTTTCCAGAAATCTTATGCATAATCCGTTACTTTCCAAGGACTAATTTTAATTTTACTATAAACTTCACAACAGCCAAATCTCTGCTAATCAGACCTTTGGGGACAGCTCTGTCTGCCCTTGTATTTGAGATAGGGAAAGGCTGCAAACAAGGCGATTATAGAAGGAGACACATCTGCTCAGCACAGACCATACCGAACACAAGATGTTATCATTTCCCTTTGAACAGTGCCTGGGAAAACAGTATTTGAAAAAAAAAAATGCTATCAAAAAAAGACTGCTATCAGAGGGGCTTTCTGTCTAACTTTCAATTAATACAGTTACTTAGATGAAACTTTACTTTAGCTTAAATCAAAATATCCCCCTTTTTATAACAACCCAGTCCCCTCAGCCACGATTCCGCGCCCGCGCTTCCCGCGCTGACGAGGGTTACGACACCCCCGCCACGTGACCCGGGAGCAGGCGCGCACCGATGGCGTCAGAAGGGCGGTTTCTC